>CM055100.1:27440648-28640648 GCA_029204225.1 Diphasiastrum complanatum
CTTTTAGCTTTACTTTCATTGTAATTGCTATTTGCTTAGATTTGGCACATGACATTTCTTGGTATCAGAACCTAGATCCTAAATTCATGATGATTCTATGTGAATTTCATTAGATTTGATAAGTTTATTGCATTTGTAGCTTTCTTTTTGCTAATTTTTTATTTTGAATTTTCAGGTCTATTTAGACCCATTTTTGACATTCAATTTCATTTTTCATTTCTAATTTGATTTAATACGTTTGTAGAGCTTTGTTTCAGCTTTCATTTGCACCAATTTTCAAGCAATTTGGGTAAGAGATGCAAATGCTATTGCAATTCTCTCAAAAGTTGTCAATAATTTTTTTTTTCACTTTGTTTGAATTTTTCAGATTTTGTTTTGAGATTTAATATCAAGTTTATTTACATACTAAGATTTTAGAGCATGTCTTAGCTTTGATCTGATCCACATGGCAGGTCATTCGGATTAGTATCCAAAAAGTTATGACAAATCTTGTTTTCTAGCTCTAGTTTTGCTAATTTTCTTCTTTAAAATTTTTTTGCCCTATTCTGTTGTGAATTTGACTTATCAAATCACATTCAATCCTGATCTGATCCTACATGCTGATAGAGCTTGTTGTTAGCTTTTCAGAGGTACTGAGTTTGTGTGATTTGGATCAATATTGAAGAAGTTATGATCAAATTTGTGGAGATGGGTTAGACTAGCCAGAATTCTAAAAATTTTATTCTGGATTTTTTAAAGTGAGAGAGAATCATTTCAACTTCTCATTTGTTTCATTGTAATTTTGTTTTTAAGTTTCTTCATTTTAAAGTTTTGCAGGCTCATTCCAAAAAAAAAAATTTGACCTAACCCTACACTTGCACAACCTTAACCTTACGTTCACAATTTAGGGCAAAGAAAAAAAGTGCAAGAAAAAAAAAATGCTGCCAAAATTTTGTGCCCCCTCCCCCCGCCACCCCCCCCCCCCGCGGCGCTCACGCCACTGTCTCCCTCTCATTTATGACCTGACACCCCACCCATCTTTGTCTCTGCCCTCGCAGCCTCTGGCGCCAGCAGCGCCCTTCCGTCTGTCCCAGGGATACCCAATTTCCTTTTCCTCTCTCTCTCGCCTGGCGCCCCTCTCCCTACTGCCTGCCTACCCACTCCGACCCCCTCTCTCCCTCTGCTTGCGGCGCCCAGCAGCCTGCCTCCTGCGTCTCCTGCTTTGGAGAATCTTCTGAGGAATGTTTTCTACGCATATTTCCACGAAAGCCAACCTTTCCTCTCCTCCGTGCTCAAAAAACATTTTTTGCCGTAAATTTTTAATTTTTTTTTTCACGATTCATTCCCATTTCTACGAGCACATAAATATTTCATGGATTCCAAATTCTATAGAATCTAGTTTGTAGCTTTTTGTAAAGACCCCTTTTTCTAAGTTGTTAAATTCAATTGTGCTTTCATTTTATAACTCTACATAACTGTCCAGTTCGAGTTTGGATTTCAGCGCAGTAAAAACGACAAGTGATCATAACGACGAGTCTGACACTAATGAGCTATCGAAATTTTGTAATTATTATTTTTTGATTATATATTTTGTAAAAGACCCTTTTCTTGAGTCATTTTTTACGTGTTCTCATTAATTATTTTTAGAATCCTCATACCTATTTCGTTTGAGCTCAGAATTCAATGTTGTAAAAAGCAAAAGTGCTCAGTTTCATATGAACTTCAAGTTTTTACCATTCTCAGTTTCACTCATCGTAGAAGTCTGAGTTTTAAGTGGGTGGAGAAACTGTCAAAAGCTTATTTCCTTGCAAAGATTATGTTGGAAAGTGGTGAACAGAAGATAGGTCTAGCTCGAAAAGGAAACGAACTCGAAAAAGAAACGAATGAAAATAATTTGAGTGTCTAGAAAGAAAACATTTCGTGCATGGTGAAATAAACTATCTTCATCTTTCCAATGCATGACTACACCTATCAATTTCAAACAAAAAAATAGTGATAGAAATCACATTTGAACTTATAGTAACTAACTTTGAAATCGCCATTACTACAGTGATTACGTAACCAAACAATTAGGCATTGAAAATTATCAAAATAATTGTTTGTGAATTAGTCGCGAAAAAATACAGAAATGCATACATTCTGAGATGAAAACTGAACGCAATGAAAGACAATATTGATCCAGTATGAGAACGTAACAGAAGTAAATGAGTACAATAAGTTACGAATCGAAGCCGCGTACTCTATGCTATCTCTGAGCGGCTAAAATGAAAGTCTGAATTAAGCGCAATGCTGATAAGCAGTAGCCCAATAGTAATCTCTAAACAACTCTAAGAAATGAGCTAGAATGTGTTGGAGAGAGGGGGAGTAGCGAGAGTTGAGAAAGGTGTCGCATAAAAAAAAAATTTAGCTAAGAGGGGTAAGATGAACACGAACGAGAAACGAACTCGAACAAAAATTGTTCGTGCACAGCGGAACGAGCTATGCGACTCTCTCTCCGAAAGCATGACTACGCCTATCAGAACGAACAGAACGTTAGTGATGGAAATCACGGTCGTTCTTGATTACGTAGCCAAACATTAATAAACAAAGCGCCAGAAGAATAATTTGTCGTGAATAGCTAGACAAATTATGTGTCGCGAATGATTCGCGAAGAGCTAGATAGTGCTCGACTGATAATTAGTCGTGAAACATTCGCGAAAGACAAGACTAAATGTTAGTCGTCTATTACCAGAAAGAGCAACTAGAAAAATCAGACAGAATGAATAATAAGCATAGCAATATAAACACAAATCTGAACGCAGAATAAAGAACTATATCAGATTAAGTATATCAAGTATACATGTCAATAATGTGGTAGAGCACAAGATAGTAGTAGACAAAATCGCGTGCCCTACAAAGCTTATTCACACTGTAAAAGGAATGAAACCTTATTGCTGACAAATTAAAGAATCAATGCACAGAGCATCTACTTTTGTCTATCTCTGATAAACTACTCTTCTTCGTTATCTCTCGCTTACTAACTTCTTCACTTGTTTTCTTATTGTTAATGAATACGCAAATGGTATTCAATATATACATAATGTTACAAGTGTGCAATGAAAAAAGTATAGGGTGGATGTGCTGTCTGTAGGAGATCGTGGGTGGCTGCAGTCGTCATCCAGTTTGGTAGCGCAGCTGCATGAGCGTAAAGAGGGTGTGACGTCAGTCTTTGCTTTTCGTCTCTTCATCGCCTGTGAGAATTTGCATGTGAATATGCAGACTGCACGACAACGCGAGTAAATATGCAATATGAATGGAGGCAGATTAAAAATGGGATTTAGGTGACTAGAGGAAATAAATCCAACACCCCCTCTTAATCTGGATCCGTGAATGCCTTGATCTTCAGACCAAGCAATGCACAAAATTTGTTGAAAACCTTGCCCCTGATGTAGTGATGTCTGATTTCAATGTGCTTACTCCTAGAGTGAAATCTAGGGTTGGCCGATAAGGCAATAGCACTCTGATTATCGCAAAATAAAACTGTAGGGCTATATTGATTCAGATTAACATCTGATAGTAAATTTTTCAACCAAAACGCTTCCTTGATAGATTGAGAAGCAGCAATGTATTCTGCTTTTGTAGAAGAAAGTGGGACAAAAGTTTGTTTACGACTGTTCTATGAGATAGGACCGCCGTTGAAGAAGAATGTAAATCCAGATGTGGATTTACAATTGTTTACATCTCCTCCCCAGCTTGCATTAGAATAACCACTGAGCTGATGAAGATTGTCGTTGCTGACAACTCCATAGCAGATGCACTGGTCCATGGTAGCTTGAATATATCTCATGACTCATATGAGAGCCTTCCAATGGGTAATGTCAGGATTAGCCATGTATTGGCTAAGTGAGCTTACAACAAAAGATATCAGGTCTTGTACAGACCATTGCGTACATGAGAGATCCTAGTATCAATCGATAAGGGTATTCTCTCATTTGCTCCACTTCCTGCTTGGTCTGGGGACATTGGTCCTTTGACTGATGTAGGCCTAGATCCATTGGTGAGTGAGCTAATTTACAAATCATCAAATTGTATCTATTAAGAACATTGTGAAGATACCTTCAAGGTGGACATATTTTTGGGTATTGTAAGGTGTATAGGACTCGAAACAACCAATGAGGCTAGTCATATGCTGAGTGGCTCCGGAATCCAGGAACCAAGAACTGTCGCCAGATACTCCTTGATGGCTGGTCATGAAGGCATCATGAACCACTTCTTGAATAGGCTGTGAAACTTCTGCAGCTGCATTTGTCACTTGATTCGACTGTCCCTTGCTGTTGTTCTTTGCTTGAAGTATTCGGCAGTCTTGTATTTCGTGGTTGTTTCGTTTGCAGTATTTGCTAAACAGCTTCTTCTTTGTCTGTGGATTCGACTATTCCTTGTGCTGAGCTGGTTTCTGGTCTGGCTTTGATTGCTTCGGGCCTTTCTTCTTCTGCTGCTTTGTCGTGCTCTTGTTGGTGTACAAGGCGTGAGAATCAGCTGAGGAACTTGAGGTTTCGTTCCTCCGTATGTCTTCCTGCAACAACATAGTAATGACTCTCGAAAGAGTCAATTCTAGATGAGTCGTGATGATCATCACCCAGTTGTCGTAAGAGCTTGGCAAGCTTGTAATCAGTTGCATCACTGCGTCTTGATCGTCAATGACAGATCCGACAACGGCCATTTGTCTCAGCAAGTTCTTAAATTGATTATGTGATTCTGCAGAGAATCACCATTCGTCATCTTGAAGGAGTAGAATTTCTTCTTGAGATGTAGCTTGGAAACTATATCTCGCACTTCATATAGTGTGCTCAAGATGTCCCAGACTTCTTTCGATGTCTGAGCCTCTGATACATGGCCGATCTGGATATCCGTGATGTTGAGGATGATCAGCGCGAAAGCCTTTCCATCCTTCAGCTTCCATCTGGCGATTGCTGCGTCGTCTACATCGGATTTCCCTTCTGCACCTGTAACAACGTCATACAATTCTTTAGCCATTAGTACAGTTTTCATCTTAAATTTCCATAGATGGTAATTGGCTCCATCAAGCTTGTCCATGATAGGATTGGCTTTCCCTTGGGAATCCAT
Organism: Diphasiastrum complanatum; assembly: GCA_029204225.1. Taxonomy (NCBI): domain Eukaryota; kingdom Viridiplantae; phylum Streptophyta; class Lycopodiopsida; order Lycopodiales; family Lycopodiaceae; genus Diphasiastrum; species Diphasiastrum complanatum. Next base: position 27,445,731 of record CM055100.1, read on the forward strand.
GTGGAGGAATTAGTCTAAGTGATAGGAGAAACTATCAATGACTTAAGTATGAAAATCTGATGCTGAAATACAGAACAAGAAAACAATTTCTCTATCGGCTAGTAGAGTCTTGTACTGTGGAAGCTTATCAAGCTATGAAAATAGCTCTGATACCATGTTGGATAGAGGGGGTGTAGCGAGAGTTGAGAAAGGTGTCGTATAAATTTTTTTTTTAGCTCAGAGGGGTAAGACGAACACAAACGAGAAACAAAACACGAACGAGAAACGAACTCGAATGATAAACAAACTCGAACAAAAGTTGTTTGTGCACAGCGAAACGAGCTATGCGACTCTCTCTTCGAAAGCATGACTATGCCTATTAGAACAAACAGAACGTTAGTGATGGAAATCACGGTAGTTCTTGATTACGTAGCCAAACATTAATAAACGAAACGCCAGAAGAATAATTTGTCGCGAATAGCTAGACAAATTATGTGTCGCGAATGATTCGCAAAGAGCTAGATAGTGCTCGAGTGATAATTAGTTGCGAAACATTCGCGAAAGACAAGACTAAATGTTAGTCGGCTATGTCGACTGGGGAACTGGAAAGTTCAAAGTGTCAGGAGAATCTAATAGGTCGGCTACATCGGGACTGTCCTTTCCTTTGAGGTCTTGAAACTGATCTTCGATGAAGATGACATCCCGACTAGTGAATATCTTTGACTCGATGGGATCGAACAACTTGTAGGCTTGATCTGGAGTAGTGTAACTGATGAAAACACACTTGATACTTTGGAAGTCAAGCTTCTTCCTGAGATCACGAGGAATCTGCACAAAAGTAGTACATCCAAAAACTCATAAATTTGATAAAGAAAGTTTGGTACCTGTCTAAACTTCGAATGGTGTTTTGTCTGAGAGGCCCTTAGTAGGACATCTGTTCTGAATATAGGTTGCTGTTGAAACAACTTCAGCCCAGAAGGACTTCAGAAGTGCCGCATTACATGCACTTTGTCGATTCGACTAAAGTTCTGTTCTTTCTCTCAGCAAAGACCATTTGACTGAGGCGAATATGAGGTGATATATTGTTGCTCATTGCCGTTGTTAAGGCAATACTCCTTGAATTCGTTGGAGATGTACTCTCCCCCATTATCTGACCTCATTGCTTTGATTCATTTGCCAGTTTGATTCTCAGCATGCTCTTTGAATTGTTTGAATTTGATGAAAGCCTCTGATTTCTGTTTAATGAAATAAACAACTGTTCTTCTAGAGAATTTGTCAATAAAGGTAATGAAATACTTTGCATCTAGCAATGAAGGAGTTTGCATAGGTCCACATATATCTGTATGAACAACATCTAACAAATCTTTTGTTGCATGCATATGGTTTGATCTAAAAGGAATCCTAGTCTGCTTTCCAAAGATGCAGCTATGACAGACATGGAGATCGACCTTACTAGAAGGATAGTCTAGATCAAGAACCATGGATTGTCTGGACATGTTCATAACAGATGCATGATTCAAGTGTCCTAAGCGATGATGCCATAATAATGTTTTATTGACTAGAAGAGAGGTTTTCAAGGCTTGACTAGACTCAGAATATCAATGTGCCAATCTGTATAAGTAACCATGCCTCTTATCGAGTGCAAGGATCCTATTACTCCTATCAATAATTTTGCATTGATTAGATTCAAATTTTACCTTATGATCTAAATCTGTAATTCTACTCACTGATAATGTCATGTGCCAACTTTAGCATTCAAACATCTAATCCATTCATTAAACATCAAATTGCAATGGAAGTGCAAGAAATCATGAAACTAGTCAAAAATCAAGAAATTAGCTAAAAGTAGCAAAATTTCACCAAAATAGACAAAGGAAGGTATCTTTATTCATGATTATTGATCATTCACAATATAGGGGCCTGATTCTAGAGCATGATCATAGCTCTCATGTGATTTTAGGAACATGAACCACTTTCTCCATCAAGAAAGCTCTCCAAGAGAAGCTCCAAGATCGTTTAAAACTCAAAATTACAAAATGAACATAGCGAGGTTGTTCGAACCACTTTATTAACTGTCCTATTGACTAGTTTTAATCTAATTTAGCTCCATGGCTATATTTGACAATTCATTAATAAGCTCATGGGCTAATTACATGCAGCACATGACACTTCCCCTACTTTAAGCATTTTTGCCCTAAAAAATGAAGACCATGTAGTCCTTTGTTGAGTGCCATGTGTTGTGAATCCTTTGGCGGTAGTGGAGAAGTATTTGGCCACCTTGAATAAGAAACATATTTTCTTGTATTATTATTGTCAGTAGCCATCTACCATTTAGATTTTGTTGCCTCAAATTCAACTTCTAGCTTATTGTTGTAGAACAAGGTTGCAACGAGTTTTTTTCATAGAGATTAATATCTACAACTGATCCCATAGAATTAATAAGATCACTGAAGAAGAGATTGATGAAACACATGAAAGTCTCAAGTTGCATTAGTTTTGTATGGGTGGACAGGATCCAAGCAACATGACATTCAATAGTCTTCTTCCTCAGTATCTTCCTTGATTGGATAGGCTATCTAATTCCAGATGCGTCTTTTCTTGTCCTTGCATTCGGTTTTGTTGCTTTGTGCATTGCTCCTTGATGTCGAATCACAATATCCTTTTGTGACTCCAAAGCATTGATTAAAGCAATGATTTCATCCAAGTTATCTGATTGAGCATTGGAGTTCCATCTTGTTGAATCATTTTGAGCAAGATTGGTAGCGTTATCTCGCTGAAGATGGATTGCCATGGATCCATTGATATCCTCTGTGAGTGAAGTGATGGGTATAGCTCCTGAAAGATCAAAGCTCCAAATCAAATAATTCATTCCAGTTATTTCCAACTCATCATTCTGTTCCAAGAGAGCGTCGTTATGTTGGAGTATGAACAACTCATATTCGTTCTGTTGTAAGCAATGATGATCCTCAGTTTGATCTCCAAAGATAAATTTGTCATATATACAATGTTGTAACCAGTGATTATCTTCAGTTCGATCTCCAAAGATAAATTCGTCATATATACAATGATAGGCAGTAGTAATATTAATCCCAAAAGCTCTCGAGTCAAAAATATTGGAAGATAAGTCAGAATTCATCTGTTGTTGATGTTGAGACATGATTGGATTTTCAAGAGACGTATTCTGCAATTCCTTGATTCCTTTCGATCCTTCATCCGTTGAAGAATTTTTCTCTGAAATACTTTCGTTCAAACCAGCACCTTGATGAGCTTGGAATTGACATGTTGATAGTTCTGGAGAGTTTTGCTGATGGAGAGTTGAACACACTGGTGTAGAAATCTCTTCTTCTTGAGACTCCAATTTGATCCGTAGTTGCATCTTTTGTTGTCTTATCCTTAGATCTCGAATTAACGCCTTTTGCATTACATCTGCCAAAGTTGGATTTACTTGAAGTACTTTATCCAAATATTGACGGATGTGATCTTGAAGACCACGTGGATGGATAACTCTTCAAGACACCTTTGTTTAGATGCTACCAGACAAAATCTCATATTATATGCCTTCACTGAACCAATTGTAGTCCATATAATAATCTATAAATATTTCTGTACAAAACTCTTTGAAATCATCCCATGACTTCGGTTCATACTCTGGATGACGTAATACTTCTTGCCACCAATCATAGGCTTTTCCTCGGAAATAAGATACTGCTATGGTAATTTTGCCCTGATCATAGATAGAATATAGTCGCAGAGTCTCATCGACAATAGATAACCAGTCATCAATATGTAATGAACTCATTTCTCCCTCAAAGGTTGGTATGTTCTCAAGAACATCATCAGGATTTCGTTGAATATGGATTTGTTGATGTTGATTTGCCTCTGACGAACTGCTCTCACCATTGTAACAGGAACTAGGAATGGTCACTATGCTCCCATAGCTGGTATTGTCCTCTAAATGTAACCTAGTGGTGCCAACAATTGGTTTAAGAGCCATAGATGAAGCCTCTTCTATTTGCATGGATGTACCGTTGAATGCCATTGTACAAAGAGATGATTGGTATTCAAAATTATCTTCTTCAACTTCGTATTGTTCGAAACCAGCTTCGTTATCATCATTGTAGTCTCCATCCTCACCGATGTAGTGATTGGGATGCAATTCTGTCTCTTGACAATGTAATCTTTTGTTGTACACGTTGTGAACCGTTGGATCTTCTTCATCATACTCACAACCTACAGGGATATCATTTGGTTGACCTGTAGGCTCATATTGGTCCTCATGTTGCCATTCAGAGTGATTATGACCTTCATAATCAACAATGTTATATTCGGATTCATATGGACCATCGTTATATTCGTATGCATCACCAAGCTGATACTCCTGATCATCTAGTTGACAATCATAATCCCCATCGGAATATTGTTCATGCTCGTTCATATCATCACATTGCTGATCATCCTGTTGACAATCTCCACCGTCATCACATTCTTCTTCATCTTGTTGACAATCATCACCACCATCATTATAGCAGTCCCTTTGGTTATCGTACTCATAATCATTTCCATCCCATTGATCTTCATAGTTGGATATATATTCATTATCAGTGTCCATGGTATAGTGACATGCAATCTGTGGGTTATGGGTCCACAAAACTGAATGAAGTGAAAAGAATTTGGATCAATTATAAATTTCGCTGGTAAAATCACAAATTTGCTAGTAACAATTTTGTGCTTCTCCACCGTCCCAAAATTCTGAGTCCTCGAAGAATGTAACCTGCAAGATTTAGGGAACAACAATAGCTATTGGCAAAATGTCAAGTTTGTTTCATTGATCGGTTTTGGCTTTATACCAGTGCTATCATGTGAAGCTTGATGTAATAATCACTTTTGCTTTACTGCGTCGAAATTTGAGGTCACACGGGAGAGATGTGGAAGTTCGAAGAAATGGATTAAAAAATGTAACAACTAAGGCAATATGGGGCCTAAAAACATTAAAATTAAAAGTGAATAATGATGACTAAAATGCTAATCACGTGATTCAACTCTGTTAACTGAACACTTTTTGTTCTTGAAGTACCGAATTTCGAGACCATATGAAAAAGTTTTAGATATAGCGAAAAACGGGAAACAAAACGTAATTAAACAAATTTAAGACGGGGCCCTTCTAACAAAAAACTTTGATTTGCATGAAACATTGGACCATCAAGAAAATAAAACCATAAAAAATTTAAAACTTTGGTGGAATATGTTTTTTTTTTGGGATCATATTTACAAAATATGTGCTCATACTAAAAAAGAGTCTTAAAAGATGTTTATATATTTAAATATAAACAAAAATGAAAATTTAAAAAAAAACTTGTTTTTAGGCCGCGGGCACCGAGTGGTCACGGGCATAGCTGATGGGCGCGGACAGCAGCACCAGGGAGAGGGAGAAGAGCCACGAGGAGGTAGGGCTGGGCGCGGATAGAGAGGTCCGGGACAGGTCGCGAGGAGAGAAGAGGGGGAGGGGAGTCGCGAAGTGAGAGGGGAGAGAGGTTAGGTTTAGGTTTATTTTTTTTTCTCTTTCAATGTTTATTCAGCCCCTGGGGTTAGCTGGGGTTAAGGTTAGGAAAATTGGCCAGGGTGTATGTTTGTTTTTTATCCTAAATTGCGAGGGTAGGGTTAGGGTTGTGCGAAGGTAGGGTTAGGTCATATTTTTTTCTTAAATGCACCTGTGAAAACTTTAGAATGAAGAAAGAGAAGAAAATTAACAAAGATGAAAAACTTTAGAAATGAAAAGTTGAAGTGATTCTCTCCCAAATTTCCACCAAAACTAGGATTTGACCTCTTTCACAAGAATCGTCATAACTTTGCGAATTCTTAACCAAATTGGCTGGAAATCGGTTCAGATTCAAGCTAAGACTGATATCTACAATCGTATAAAATAACAGTCACAAAATTCGGCCAAAATTATAGCCAAAATAGAGAAAAACAGATTGCAAAAACTGTCACTAACTAAAATTGGAATGAAAACACAAAAATGGCCATAACTTGGCCATTATAGCTCCAAATCAGAAAAGTTTAGTACCTCCAAAAAGCCTAAAGAAAGATCTATTGTTCTACAACAAGAAACTACACAAAAAATTGAAGTTAAAAATTTAATCAAAGCTTGCTGGAAATTGAAAAAGCAAGAAAACTAGAACAAGAAACTTTACCAAATTTAACAAAATCCACCAAATCTGATGCAGAAGGGATCTAATGCTCTGATACCAAAATTGTCATGTGCCAACCTTAGCATTCAAACATCGAATCCATTCATTAAACATCAAATTACAATGGAAGTGCAAGAAATCAAGAAAATAGCTAAAAGTAGCAAAAATTCACCAAAATAGGCAAAGTGAGGTATCTTTATTCATGATTATTGATCATTCACAAGATAGGGGCCTGATTTTAGAGCATGATCATAGCTCTCACGTGACTTTAGGCACATGAAACACTTTCTCCATCAAGAAAGCTCTCCAAGAGAAGCTCCAAGATCTCTTAAAACTCAAAATCACAAAATGAACAATAGCCTCCGAATTTAGCACGACCTCGGCTATTTATAGTGGTCATTTGTGTCTCTACTATAAGTTTGGGATCTTATTTAGCTAAATTGGGCCTTACAACCATTATTACAATTCCGCTATTCTCAATTATAGTGAGGTTGTTCAAACCACTTTATTAACAATCCTATTGACTATTTCTAATATAATTTAGCTCCATGGCTATATTTGACAATTCATTAGAAAGCTCATGGGCTAATTACATGCAGCACATGACATATAACAGATTTGTAGAGAGTTTAGGAACATATAAAATCTTTGATAGTAATTTGAATTGATCATGCTGAAACACAATCTTACAGTACATTCACCTTCAATAGTGTGAGTACTATTGTCACAAAGATGAACAAATTTCTTCGTGCTGTAAGAGTGCAGGAGTTGAAGATCTCACGTTGATTGGTTATATGTTGTGTAGCTCCAGAATCTAGAAACCATAAATCATTCAAAAATGCACTTTGATCTTTGACCATGAATGTGCCTTCGTCCACTTCGACCTGCGGAGACGATGAGACCGTGTTTGCTTTTTGATCAGGTTGCTTGGCTGTGTTCTTTGCTTGGAGAATTCGGCAATCCTTGATCTCATGGTTATTGCGCTTGCAATACCTGCAATACATCTTTTTCTTCGATTGTGGATTCGATGATTGTTCTTGACCCTAAGTCGGCTTTGGATTCGTTGCAACCTTCTTGGAGCCTTTCTGCTTCTATCGCTTCGAGCCTTTGTTGACAAATAGAGCTTGAGAGGAGGAAGTAGATGAAGTGTCTTGACTTCTTCTATTGTCTTCTTGTAGCAACATAGTGATAACTCTAGTAAGAGTTAAATCTGAGTGTGTCGATATGATCATCACCCAGTTCTCATATGTAGAGGGCAAGCTTGAAAGCAATGAGTATCAGAATTAATGAACTCCTGCAACTTTGTCGCAACACGAACAAGAAACGAAGTTTGAACAAGAACAATTCGCGACAGTCAATGTCCCTTGACTCGAATCACGAACGATTTGCGAATCATTCGTGGATCATTAACACACCTCCAGAACCGTAAACTACAAAGGGACGCAGAATGAAAACTACGAAAAGAAACGAAAGGAACGAAGACAAATGAAGAGAAATCTATCGTGCTGCTAGCTGGCAGCTCAACGGGCTTCACGCCCAGCTGAAACGCATAGCAACGATGGAGACTAACTAACTAACTAGTTGATTAGCACTAACTAGTCTTGTGATTCTACGTCTAGCTATCATGTAAGACTCCACACAGTGGAGGTATAAACGATCCTCACTGGATTGTAACTAAGCATCAGAAAATAGAGATCTGTAAGAGACAGAGAGAAATGTAGCGAGTAGAGCAGAAAAGTAAAAATACTAGAGTTGTGCATGAAAGTCTACCAACGAGCAGAACACAACGAAAAAGAGCAGAGTGTCATTCTACCAACGAGCGAGACATTGACGATCGCGCTCTAAAACTAAGCAGATAATACAGTTGTTCTATTTTTGTGTATCTCCTTGTCTTGTGCTGTGTGTCTTTATTACTAGAATAGGATGTGTTCTGTGATGTGTAGTTGGGTGTCTGGGATTCTGTGAAAGCTTCCACGCAAAAGAAAGTTCCAAGAAAGAAAATCGTTCCGAATAAGAAGAGAGAGAAGAAGAACACGAAACACTCTCGTTTCTGTGACATGGTATCAAAGGCAGACTATCACTACTGATAACCCAGCAATGATTCTTCCAAACAACACAATATGGCTACAACAATCCAGACCAGAGTAGCAATCAGTCTCGATGGCACAAATTACAGAATCTGAAAATTCAAAATCAAAACGCTTCTGAAAGGCAAAGGGATCTGGTCAGTGATCGAGCTCTCAGAGGTGCAGCCAGGGAGACCCGAGGAGAGCTGAATGGATCAGAAAGGATGAGCACGCAATGGCGATCATTGTTTCGTCCATAAATGGAGATCTACTCATGCAGATTGAAGACTACGAAAGCATCCATGCAGCGTGGGAAAAATTAAAGCAGAAATATGAAGTGAGGACTATAGCTTCAGTCATGCACCTTCACAATCGGCTGCAATCCATACGGTGGGATGGCAACCAGTTGGATCAACACGTTGAGAAGATCAGAACGATCTTCATTCAACTCGCTGCATTAGGACAGGAGTACCAGGTCCCAGCACCACAAAATTTGATGTACTTTATGAAATCTCTACCGACGTCCTATCAGCCGTTGAGAATGATCATACTGAGTCTACATGACATTCGACAAAACAGTCAGTCTTGTCGCTGATGAGAGACGAAGGAGAGGGAAGCAACGATCAAGAGAAGGCTCTCTTCATGAAAGGAAAGAAGAAGAACAAAAACAAGCCAAGATTCGAGAAGACGAAGTCCTCGAATCAGCAATCTTCTTCCTGCGATCACTGCCACAAACCAGGCCATACAACCAACAAATACTGGTTCAATCCAGCAATACCTTGCATGCATTGCAAGAAGTTAGGGCATTCTGCATACAACTGCAGATTCAACCCAAAAAGAAAAAACAAAGTTAAAAAGGTAAACGTTGTAGAGTCATCAAAGGATGCTGAAAGAGGTGACGAAGCTTTCACGATACTCGACAAAGCTTCGACAAGCTACTCTAAACACGACTACGATGTAGTCATCGATTCAGGAGCAACATCTCACATAACCTGCAGCAAGAAGATCTTGAGCAACTTTCGCGAACTCGAAAATGATAGAGCGGTGATTCTAGGTGATGGAAACAGACACGATGTCAAAGGCATCAGCTCTCTACAACTACGAACACTATCAGGCCAAGCAGAGCTGCCAGGAGCACTTTATGTGCCCTCACTCAGAAAGGATCTGCTATTTGTCTCCAAGATGGCAGATCTAGGCATTCGAGTTTTGTTCGACGACAACACTTGCCGTATGATTGAGAAGATGACAAACAAGTTGCTGACGGTCTGATGCAGAGAAGGAAACCTCTACCAGGCCAAAATAATTAGCAACTCTGAAGGCATATTAAATGCTTCAAAAAACGAAGATCAACTTTGGCATAGGAGAATGTATCATCTGAACATGCGGAGCCTGTATGACATGAGCAGAAAATATATTGTCACAGGTCTCAAGATTTCAAGGCCCAAGACAGAGTTCTGCGAAGCTTGTCAGAAAGGCAAGCAACATCAGAATCCATTCACACACGAGGGAAGAAGAGCCAAGGAAGTTCTTGAGCTCGTCCACTCTGATGTCTGTGGATCGATGAAAACAGATTCGCTCTCAGGTTCGAGATATTTTCTAACGTTCATAGATGATTACAGCCGAATGACCATGATCTACTACTTGAAGAAGAAATCCAAAGTGTTTGATTCTTTCAAGAAGTTCGTGGCATTCGCAGAGAGACAAACCTCGAAAAAGATACAGATCCTTAGTTTTGACAATGGAGGTGAATACAAAAGCACATAATTCTCAAGATTCTGCGAAGAACAGGGGATCGAACACCAGTTCAATCCTGCATACACACCAGAATACAATGGTGTGGCAGAAAGAAAAAATAGAACGCTAGTCGAAAGAGCCAGATGCATGATGGCACAGGCTCAATTGCCACGTCAATTTTGGGCTGAGGCAATAGCTGCAGCTGTACACCTACAGAATAGATCTACAATGACAGCGCTGGAAAACAAAACACCATATGAAATGTGGACATGCATAAAGCCTAATCTATCATACGTACGAGTGTCTGGATGTGCAGCATACAAGCACATTCCGAAGGAAAAGAGAAACAAGCTCGACGACAAATCTGAACAAACAATCATGGTCGGCTACTCGAACAAAACACATGTGTACAGGCTCTACGATCCAACCACGAAGAAGGTTGTTTCGAGTAAAGATGTGAAGTTCGATGAGTCCACATTTCCTGGACTAAAAGATGAAAGAGGCCATGAGATCTTCACACTGCTACCTATTCAAGAGGGAGTTCGAGGACAAACATCAAATCAGAATGCAGAGCCCCAGATTCCAGAGCAGCAGGAAGCAGAGGATTGACCCCACAAACAAGAAATGTTCGAGCAACGACAAAACGAACCTCAAAGGTCAATGAGACAAAGAAGACCTCCAGACCGCTACTCTGACAATCTTCAATGGAGTGAAGACACACAATTCGAGTACTGCAGCTTCACTGAAGAGCCGACAACATACCAAGAAGCTATCTAGAGTCCAGAGGGAGAATTCTGCAAGCAAGCAATGTCAGAGGAGATCGAGTCGATGAGATGAAACGAGGTATAGACATTAGAGCCACTGCCAGAAAACAAAAAAGTAGTCGACTGCAAGTGGGTATACAAGAAAAAGCTAAAATTAGATGGTATATTGGCCACTACAAAGCAAGGCTTGTCGCGAAGGGCTACACGCAGAGATATGGTGTTGAATATTTTGACACATTTTCGTCCATGGTCAAGATGACAAGCATAAGGCTACTCCTTGCATATGCCACACAGGACAATTTGAAAATTCACCAGATTGACGTGAAAACAGCCTTCCTCCACAGAGATCTAGAGGAGGAAATCTTCATGAAGCAACCTGAAGGCTATGAAGACCCCGACAATAGACAATATGTTTGTCGATTGTAGAGATGCATCTACGGTCTAAAACAGGCATCACGAGCATGGTACAAAAAACTTGACGGTCTTCTGAAGTCTCTAGACTTCAATCCTACTCAACCAGACTACAATGTCGATATGCAAAAAGCAGACCTTGGTAGCTCAATACTCCTGCAAAGCTAAGTATATCGCACGATTCGTGAATCATTCGTGGATCGTAAACACACCTCCAGGACCGTAAACCACAAAGGGACGCAAAACAAAAACTACGAAAAGAAACGAAAGGAACGAAGACAAATGAAGAGAAATCTTTCATGCTGGCAGTTGGCAGCTCAACGGGCTTCATGCCCAGCTGAAACGCATAGCAACGACAAAGACTAACTAACTAGTTGATTAGTGTTAACTAGTCTTGTGATTCTACGTCTAGCTATCCTGTAAGACTCCACACAGTGGAGGATAAACGATCCTCACTGGATCGTAACTAAGCATCAGAAAATAGAGATATGTAAGAGACAGAGAGAAACATAGCGAGTAGAGCAGAAAAGTAAAAATACTAGACCTGTGCATGAAAGTCTGCCAACGAGCAGAACACAACGAAAAAGAGCAGTGTCATTCCGCCAACGAGCGAGACACTGACGATCTCACTCTAAAACTAAGCAGAGAGATTACTAGAATAGAATGTGTTCTGTGATGTGTAGTCGGGTGTCTGGGATTCTGTGAAAGCTTCCGCGCAAAAGAAAGTTCAAAGAAAGAAAATCGTTCACGAATAAGAAGAGAGAGAAGAAGAACACAAAACACTCTCGCTTCCACGACAATGAGTGTCTAGAAAGAAAACCTTTCGTGCATGGCGGAATAATTCATCGTTCCAATGCATGACTACGCCTATCAATTTCAAACAAGACAATAGTGATAGAAATCACGTTTGAACTTATAGTAACTACAGTGATTACGTAGCCAAACAATTAAACGTCGAAAATTATCAGAATAATTAGTTGCAAATTGTTCGCGAATTAGTCGCGAAGAATTACAAAAATGCATACATTCTGAGACGAAAAATGAACGCAATGAAGGATAGTATTGATTCAGTATGAGAATGTAACAGAAGTAAATGAGTACAATAAGTTGCGGATTGAAGCCGCATACTCTATGCTATCTGTGAGCGGCTAAAATGAAAGTCTGAATTAAGCACAATGTTGATAAGCAGTGGCACAATAGCAATCTCTAAACAACTCTAAGAAATGAGCTAGAATGCTTAGAAGTGTTCAAGCTCACAGGCTTGAGAGAGAGAGAGAGAGAGAGAGAGAGAGAGAGAGAGAGAGAGAGAGAGAGAGAGAGAGAGAGAGAGAGAGAGAGAGAGAGAGAGAGAGAGAGAGAGAGAGAGAGAGAGAGAGAGAGAGAGAGAGAGAGAGAGAGAGAGAGAGAGAGAGAGAGAGCTAACTACTCAAATGCTTGCTGATTGATCTCTTAAAACTATATGAATATGAACAACTATTTATACTAAGAAATTAGGTCGTCAATTGCGATTGCCAGTTGGCTGATCTCCGCTGGCATCCATCTGGTTCCTTGTCATTGATTGCTGATAAGCGGTGACGTTAGCCGTTAACGTTCTGTCGGCATAAATGAACCAAAACTGTAGCTCTGCAGAAATGAACTAAAACAGCCACAAGCGACACTGTCGGGGGTTTTTGCGAAAAAGGCGAAAAGAAAAGGTGCCCTTAAATCTCATTTAGAGTTGGAAGACTTGTCTCATTGGGATAGAGGAAAAAGAAACTTGAACTTTGTTGGGAAGCAGACATGAATTCCAATATATGATCCCATAATTGACTAACAGCTCCACTAGAGAAATCATTTTAATACTTGGAGACAAAAAAAAAAACTTCTTCTTTTGTGGTACATTTTTGTGCTTGTTAAAATAACCTGACTAATTTTTTTTGGTTGGAGGGGGGGGGCAACGAGAGAGAGAGAGAGAGAGAGAGAGAGAGAGAGAGAGAGAGAGAGAGAGAGAGAGAGAGAGAGAGAGAAAATAGAAATCTCAACGAGACCACCTAAAGAGCTCTCAATAATTCAATGTAAAAGATGTACAAAAACCTCCTATTTATAGTAGTCCGACTTTCCTAATGTCACTCCCAAATGAATCTTGGCCACACATTCAATATGTAAATCAATCTCCTTCCTTGATCAAGATCAATGGTAATGAGACAATCTTGACTAGTTTAAAGGGTCTATGTTTCTCCCACACATTAGGCCAATAATAGACAAGTGTTAATGCTGCCCTTGACATTTGAACACATGCGAATAGTGAGGGAAATTTCAAATGAGCACCTAGGTTCTACCTCCAACAGTAGGCCTCCAATTAGCCAAGTTACAATTAACTTTTTTTTCACACTACATGAGAAGGAAAATGATCAATTTCTTTTTTAGGATTTAAGTCCTTAAGATTGTAACACAAAAGCATATATTGACCATTTTATCATTGTAAATAGTTTGATCAGTTTAAGACACAACAACATTTATAAAGAGATAATGTGCGAGTTGTTGGAGCCACTATAATTTAGGTAGTTAGCTAATTTGAAAGGAGAGGAATAGCTGAAAAACTTGAATCTCGTAGTGCTAGGAACTTTTTCTATCAAAACTACATGCCTATCACCCTCAACTTCTCTATACATCTAAAGACTTTCATATTATAACGGAAATGTCATGCGAACATGACTAGCACAATGCACAAATTCCCAAGAATAATTAGTATAGCCACTAGCCTCCTTAGCTAGTAGCTTAAGTTGCCACATGATCATCAACTTAGCTAGGTGGGCATCATATATATTATATTTAAGTGTATGCCACACAACCTTTTTCTTATACTGTTGTCTTGATAGAACATACATTTTGAGAAATTCCACTTTAGCTTAGTTTGAAGAGCCATGGGTGTCATCAATATATTCAAGACAAACTACCCATGTGTCCAAAGTAGACAATGCAAACTTCACAAAATATTTAACGTGTTTAATGAAGATGTTGTTTACCTATAAAACATTCCACTCTAAGCAATGACTTTTCCAAGCGTGAAATTGAATATTTTCAACAATTTGAAATTGAGAGGTATAATTATCTAGATTATACATGTCATCAGCAAAGTTGACAAGACATATATGCTAATTTTCTCAAATAAATAGCTTGCCAGATAGATATACTTTTAAACCTTCAAACTTTGATACAAAGATATGCTTTGCATATTGAATTAAGATTTCAAAACGCGACTTATAAATCAAGCCAACATAGTCGATAACATCCATAATTGAGTTATTTGCTTTTTTTTGTTTCATAAGTTTCCTAAGGTCCCACCATTAGCATAGTGCTTGTTTTTTAACTATTTAGCTTGACATCATTCATTTTTCATAGCATTAGTTGGACCTATGTGACAGATGACTTTTCTATATTTCACTCAATCTGTTTGGTTAACACTCCTCATTGCCTTAAAACACAATCATGCATAATACTATATGGCTCAAGGTCCATCTTGGGACCTCTTATAGATGATCTTGCAATTTCGCTCATTTTTGGTTGTCTAAGTAGCCTATGAGCAAGAACAACCAATAGTAACTCTTTGGGATTTATTGTTTCTTGAGTGCCATGGAGAAAGAAAGTTGAAGGTGTGAGATAAGCTGCATGAAGAAAATTTTATTGAATTATTAATGACCTCAAAAGTACTTTTCAACAAGGGTTTTATGTTATTGTGGCTAAAGCTAAAAATTTCATAGTAATGAAACATTTACTAAGAAAACGACATTTAAGTAATAAATAGTTTACAACCATGTTCATTGTATTACTTTTTATTTTTACAAATATAAAATGCACATCAAGTGTTGTCCAACTCTAAACTTGAGTGCAAGGCTCCAATATGTCTACAACACAAAGCACATCAAGCGGGATTCAAGCCTTCGCTAGAGTAATTGTGGTAACAATCTTACCCAGCTCAATCTGCTAGTTTTTGTGAAAATTAGCAAAATTTAGCTTTGCTATTTTGTATCTTCTTGTTTATGTGTAAATCTCACACATGTGGAGCATGTTCCCACGTGTGGAAAAAAGAGTCAAAAATAGCTTAGTCATGTTGAGTTAGGGGTACATACAGTTTAGAGACATCTATCCAAGTGTAAGTAGGTGATTTGGCCATTTTTGGCATTAGAGGCAAAATAGGCAAGTACACATGGCAGGTTGTGATTAGGTCAAAAATAGGTTGTGATGTAGCTTGAGTCCAGTTAGGCTTATGACATTTGTCAAGTAGAGATTTGGTGTGTGACATGTCCTTATGTGTTGGCATGAGAGTTAGGGTCCAATCAGAAGAGAGATATTCATCAATTTGGCCCAATCAAGTTTGAGGGCTCATATGTCACTCAACCAATAGGATTTAGAAGAGGAAAAGAAGGGTCCAATGCCTTAAACTCATTTTATGTAACTTTTTTGGAGTTATGAGATTTCTACACTATTTTGGTCAATCTTGAGTTTCTCTCTCTAGTTGAGTTTCTCACTTGGATTATCTCTCTACTCAAGAGGAGGGCATTTCCACACTTAGTTTTCAGTTGTACAAGTATCCACACGTGTGAATGTACTTGTCTTGATGATTTATACATGGTAGGAAGTGCTCTTGCCTTAGATTGATGGAATAGAACTTGGTTTTCAATCTATGTGTGATCTATGTGCAATCGCCACATCATAGATAAAAGTCAGTAGCTATTTGGTAATTTTGGTTGTTAATTGCTCTGGTTCTCAGTAATTGTTAATGGCAAATGCTACAGTTTGGGCTATCAAGATGATCACTTTTGCAATCATTTCACTGGAGATGTGAGTGCAATGTGCATACAGGTGGGGGCATAAATATTGGGCCCTTATCGGCACGCATTTTTTTCTACGGGGGGGTGCAGGGGGGGCAACGCCCCCTGCTATTGTTGCCGGGGGGTCCAAGGGGGGCCGACAAAAAGTGAGGTACAATTGCTCTAAAGTTCTCTGTATCTGTCGCACTGGAACCATCTGTGATCGTAACGAACAGGCTAGAGGTTAGTTTTGAATTTTTATCATTGACAGAACTAAACATGGATTTATGCACCAATTTTTTTTTAAATATTTATATAAATTCCATGCGGTCAATTGATGATTTTAGTGCATAGAATTTCATTTGAGCTTTAATATGCTAATGCACAAATGTGTTTTCAACTTCACTTAATTGGTTTTTAACATGATATATCAATATTCATAGCTAAGATATACTCATCATTTTAGATGTGCATGTTTTTTTCTTAGGATATCAACAAAATAATAATAAAAAGCTCAAGGAAAGTGCTCCATTGCACTAAGATTACTCCATGGCATATTTATCCAAGAAAGTGTATCCAAATTTATTCTTTTCATAAGGTAGGTGTCTTAGCATCACACATTTAGTTCAATGTGCTTACTCCCGGAATGAAATCTAGGGTTGGCTGATAAAGTGATGGCGCTTTGATTATCACAAAATAATGTCGTCGAAGTATATTGATTCAGACCGATATCTGAGAGTAAATTCCTCAACCAAATTGCTTCGTTTGTAGCTTGAGAGGCTGTGATATACTTTGATTTAGTGGAAGATAGAGCTATCAAAGATTGTCTGCGACTGTTCCAGGAAACTGGACCATTGTTGACGAAGAATGTAAATCCAGAAGTGGATTTACGAGTGTCTACATCTCCTGCCCAACTTGCATTTGTGTAACCACTGAGTAAATTGAGTTTGTCATTGCCGACTGCTCCACAACAAATGCAAAAGTCCATAGTAGCTCGAAGATATCTCATGACTCGAATAAGAGCCTTCCAATGTGTTATACCAGAGTTAGTCATAAACTGACTGAGAGAGCTGACTGCACAAGCTATGTCTGGCTTGGTACAGATCATGGCATACATAAGAGATTTTATAATAAAATGGTAAGGATACTCACGCATCTGCCGCTTCTCATGAATTGTTTGGAGACACTGGTGTTTTGACAATTTGAGTCATGGTTCCATTGGTGAGAGAGCTAACTCGCAATTCATCAGATTATATCTGACTAACATGTTGTAGATGTACTTTTGTTGTGTAATGTAAACCAACTTCTATTTTATGTCTCTGTGGATTTGTATACCAAGGCAGACACCCAAATCGATCATGTCGAATTCGGAAGATAGCATTGTCTTGGCTTCTTTTATCAAATCGGTACTGTTGCTTAAAAGCAATGTATCATCCACGTACAAAGTGATAATGATAAAAGACTATTGCACTGTTTTGAAGTAAACATTTGAATCTGAAGAGCTAGGTGTGTAGCCGTGATCAATAAGAAAAGTATTGATCATTTGAAACCATGCTCGAGCAGATTGCTTCAAGCCATAAAGCACCTTATGGATTTTATAAACATGATTGTATTTACCCTCGATAATATAACCTTTGGGTTGCACCATGTAAATGTCTTCTTCGATACTCCATTGAGATATGATGTCTGTACATCCATTTGATGTATTTCCAAATCTGTTGTAGTGGCAAATGCTAGCAAAAGTCGAATAGAAGAATGCTTGACTACTGGACTGAAGGTCTCAGTGTAATCGACATTGTATACCTGAGAAAATCCTCTAGCGACAAGTCATGCCTTTCTCTTATCGTCCATATCCGGTTCTTGATAAGAGATGAATACTCTTTATCCATAGCTTCTTTCCAGAGATCGAAATCAGGCTAACTGAGTGCCTCTTGGATAGACATCGAATCCTGAACAAGATAGGCTGCAGACTCATCGATATACCGGTTAGGTGGCCTGCTAGTTCTTGAAGATCTTCTGGGTAATAGAGGAAGTTGATCATTTCGATCATATTGTAGTTGCTGAACTGTAACATCAGCATCTTCTGATTTGCCATTGATTCGTTGTTCATCCAAAGTAGAAGAGCTTGGACCTTCAATAGGAATAGCTGCCTGCGGAACTGGAAAGTTCAATGCGTTAGGAGATTTTGACAGGTTAGCTACATGGGGGCTGTCCTTTCCTTTGAGGTCTTGAAACTGATCTTCGATGAAGATGACATCTCAGCTAGTGAATATCTTCGACTCAATGGGATCGAACAATCTGTATGTTTGATATGAAGTAGTGTAGCTGATGAAAACACATTTGATACTCTTGAAGTCGAGCTTCTTCCTGAGATCACGAGGTATCTGTGCAAAAGTAGTACATCCAAAAATTTGTAAGTTTGATAAAGAAGGTTTGGCACCTATCCAAACTTCAAATGGTGTTTTGTCTGAGAGACCTTTAGTAGGACATCTGTTCTAAATATAGGTTGCTGTTGAAACAGCTTCAGCCCAGAAGAACTTCGGAAGTGTTGCATGTGATAACATGCACTTTGCCAATTCAACTAAGGTTCTATTCTTTCTCTCAGCAATACCATTTTACTGAGGCGAATAGGAGGTGATATATTGTTGCTCAATGCCGTTGTTAAGGCAGTACTCGTTGAATTCGTTGGAGATGTATTCTCCCCCATTATCTGACCTCAACGCTTTGATTCATTTGCCAGTTTGATTCTCAGCGTGCTCTTTGAATTATCTGAATTTAATGAAAGCCTCTAATTTTTGTTTAATGAAATAAACAACTGTTCTTCTGAAAAATTCGTCAATGAAGGTAATGAAATACTTTGCATCTAGCAATGAAGGAGTTTGCATAGGTCCACATATATCTGTCTGAACAACATCTAGCAGATCTTTTGCTACATGCCTATGGTTTGATCTAAAAGGAATCCTGGCCTACTTTCCAAAGATGCAGCTATGATAGACAGGGAGATCGACCTTACCAGAAGGATAGTCAAGATCAAGGACCATGGATTGTCTAGACATGTTCAAAACAGATGCATAATTCAAGTGTCCTAAGCAATGATGCCATAGTTATGCTTTATTGACTAGAACAGAGGTTTTCAAGGCTTGACTAGACTCAGAATAACAGTGTACCAATCTATATAAGTAAACATGCCTCTTGTCGAGTGCAAGGACCTTATTACTCTTGTCAATAATTTTGCATTGATCAGATTCAAATTCTATCTTATGACCTAAATCTGTAATTCTACTTACTGATAACAGATTTCTAGAGAGTTTAGGATCATATAAGACCTTTGATAGTAGTCTGAATTGATCATGCTGGAATCACAATCTTACAGTACCTTCACCTCCAATAGTGTGGGTACTATTGTCACCAAGATGAACAAATTTCTTCATGATGTATGGCATGTAGGAGTTGAAGATCTCATGTTGATTGGCCATGTGTTGAGTTGCTCCAGAATCGAGAAACCATGAATCATCCAAAAATGCGCTTCATCTTTGACCATGAATGTTCCTTCGTTCACTTCGACCTAGGGAGATAATGAGACTGTGTTTGCTTGTTGATCAAGTTGCTTGGCTACGTTCTTTGTTGGGAGAATTCGACAATCCTTGATCTCATGGTTATTGCGCTTGCAATACCTGCAAAACATCTTTTTCTTCGACTGTGGATTCGATTATTGTTCTTGACCTTGAGTCGGCTTTTGATTCGTATAGAGTCTGAGAGGAGGAAAAAGAGGAAGTGTCTTGATTTCTTCTATTGTCTTCTTGCAGCAACACAGTGATAACTCTAGTAAGATTTAAATCTGAGTGTGTCGATATGATCATCACCCAGTTCTCATATGTAGAGGGCAAACTTGAAAGATATGTCATAATTGCATCTTGATCATCTATGACTGATCCGACAACGACCATACTCTGAAGAGAATCACCAGTAGACATTTTGAATGTGAAGAATTTTCTTCGTAGTTGTAACTTAGTAGTTACGTCCCTCACGTCATATAGTGAGTTCAAGATGTCCCAAACGTCTCTTGATGTTTTAGCTTCAACTATGTTTCCAATCTGCGTATCTGATATATTGAGGATAATAAGCGTGAAATCTTTACCGTCCTTCAATTTCCACCTTGAGTCGTTGTCTTCAAATTTTTACTTCTGTACTTGTGACAACATCCCATAATTCATTGGCAATTAGCAAGGTCTTCATCTTAAATTTCCACAAATGATAGTTGGATCCATTCAGCTTGTTTGTGATAAGACCAGTTTTACTTTGAGAATCCATCTGGAACTTAGTTTGTCGATTGTATCGATGACGCTAAGATGTGTTAATGCCAACAATAGGAAATCAATTCTCTAATACTGAAGGGTTGAACAGAAGTGAAGAGTATGATATCAATTTGATATCGTGAAAGATATCAAGTATTAGAGCTTTCGCTCTGATATCATGTTGGAATTAGATAAAGAAGTAGTGAAATTGCTTTGATACCACGTCGAAAAGTGGTGTGCAGAGGATAGGTCTAGTTTGAAAAGTAACGAATGAAAATAATTCAAGTGTCTAGAAAGAAAACTTTTCGTGCATGGCGGAATAAACTATCTTCATCTTTCCAATGCATGAATATGCCTATCAATTTCAAACAAGACAATAGTGATAGAAATCACATTTGAACTTATAGTAACTAAATTTGAAATCATCAGTACTATAGTGAATACGTAGCCAAACAATTAAGCATCGAAAAATATCAGATAAATATGACTTTCAATCTTCGACTAAGATAGAATTTCTTTTCCCTCTAAATGATTGATGAAGATTTCATATCAAATTGTCTTAATGACTTTGAGAACCTTCTTCGAGTAGATGTCTACAATTAGTAGAGTATAGATGATTCTAACACAATTATGAATTGTCTATAAATCCTTCTTGAAATCTACAAAAATTGGGTAGTGATATTTTCTACTCAGCAAGGTATAACTCTATCAAGAATAAATTTTATGTTATTATAGGAAGAGATGAGGAAGAATGACTTATCCTTTGATTCAACTTTAGAATCAAATGCTCTTTATATAAAGAATGAGAACAAAATAAGCTGAAAAACAAGCATTGCTACATGTCGATTATTAGCAGAATAAAGAGCAATCAAAATCAACCTATGATTCATCTTGCTCAACTTCAAATAAAGGTTTATATTGTAGAAGCTACAGGAAAAAAGGCAATTGTTATGTTGGAAATCAAGATTAAAATAGATATTCACAAAGCTGTGATAATTGCCCAAAAGCAAAATGGAATTAATATAGTTCAATCTTACCTTTGCAATTTCCAATAGCTAAGCAAATAGATGAACTAGACCAGTTATAGACTAACTTATAGAGCAAAATGGACAATTATGAAAATTTACTATACTCAATTATAATGCTAAATTTCAAGCTTTATATCTTTCAAAATAAGAATACATAATCCAACTGCATTGCCTACGTTCTAGTATCATTAAAGTTAAACGAGATAGAGCTCCAAATCATGATTTATGTCCAGGAGGACTAATCACTAAGAAAATCATTCAAAAACAATGTTCTATTTTTTGAAATACAAAGAGCAAAAAAGTCTTTAAGGAAGCTTTTAGTCTACAATTCAGGAGCTTGTAGTTATGATTTTATTGGCTTGCTTACTTGTTTGCATAAAGATGGGATTTTAGACTTCTATTTACAAAAATACCGTCTAGTGGTTGAACTATAGTTAATGCATACTAGGTTCCATACATAATCATCATCAAAAAGTCATCGTGCATGACATGAATATTGGTCTATTTTTGCTAAAAAAAGATGTTGTAGAAGTACTTCGAAAAACATTGGTCAACACGTATGAGATTTGAATAAGGTTTGAGTTGAGTAAAGAAAAATTTGAATAATTCAAATCAAAGGAGTGTCGAATAAAGTTTGAGCAAAATTTGTATTGAATATTTTCAAACAAGATTTGCATAGTACTCTAGAAAAAATTATTTGAATGAAATTTGAGTAAAATTCGAGATAGATTCAAACAAAAGCTAACTAAAATTTGAGCCATATTCGAGTGAAATTCGAAAAAAATTCTAAGAAATTTTGAATGTTTAAAATTTTGAATTTGATGGATCATGTTGCTTAATCCTTAATAAATATGTAGACCTTGAAATCTAGTTTTCCTATTGTTTGAATCTTGAGTAAAAAGTAGACATTCGAATTATGATCTCTACAACTTTAATCATGGGTAAAATTGTAGACCTTTCAATGATGTTTGAATTTGATAGGTATACTGGCTGTGACATGAAGGGTTTAAGGTGTAATAAAAATTTCAACACTCCCCCTTAATTCGAAAACAAACATTTTTAAAAATTTAACATCTTGATAGACTTTGAGTGCTTACTTCTAAATAGAAACTTGGTGAAGATATCTACAATATATTTTTCTGCTACACAATAAATTAGTTCAATTTGCTTATCCCTTGACAAAATATAAAATTGAATCTATATACACTTTGTCCTAGAGTAATATTTGAGATTTTAAGATAAATTTAAGCAACTTAAGTTGTCATAGAACAGAATAGCAGGTAGAGGTTGAAAAATATCCAGGACAATGAGTAGAAGTTTGATCCGAATTTTCTCTTTAGTGGCCTAGGTGGTAGCAACTTATTTGGCTTCTATTGAAGAGAGTGTGATAGACTTTTCCTTCATGTTGTTCCAAGAGATTGATCATGGAATTATGATAAAGCAATAGTCGGAAGTTGATTCCTAGAATCAGCGTCACCTCCCCATTTTAAATCAATGAATCCTTGCAAAGTTAAATTATTTTTATAATTGTCATTGTAGCATAGAGTTTCATGCTTAGTAGCTTGACCATACTTGAGGACTCTTTTCAAAGCCTTTCAATGAATCTTGTGTGGATTAGACATGTATTGGCTGAGAGTGCCAATGGTGTAGGCTAGATCTAGTCTAGTACAAACCATAACATACATAAGAGAGCCAATTAATGAGTGATAAGAAATATTCTTCATCTTATCACTTTCTTTAGAGGTTTGAGGACACATGTCCTTGTACAACTTTAAACCAAGATCTGTTGGCAAATCAATGATTGACAATCATGCATAGAAATTTTTTTCAAAATACTTTTCAAGTACATTTCTACTTGACTTACATAAATTAACTTCTTGGATCCAACTCTAAAGATCTAGATTCCAAGAAGATAGTGAGCAAGCCTTAAAAGTATCACGTTAAATTTCTTTGAAATCTTCATTTGCAAAAAATAACAAGCTTTAGACAAAATTAATTAGATCTTTAAAACCAAGCCCTAGGCACTTGTTTGAGTCCATATAGGACCTTGTAAATTCTACAAACCTTATAGTTTGAATTCAGTTAAGTGAATCCTTTTGGCTAGTTCATTTTATTTTTTCATAAATAAAACCATTAAGAAACGGAGTCTGAACATCCATTTAATGCAGTTCTAGATTTTCTACAACACTAATGGTAAGAAGTGCTATGATTGAGGTCATTTTGACTATTGGGCTAAATGTTTCAATATAGTCTACTCAAATTTGAGAAAATTCTTTGGCCACTAATCTAGTTTTTCATCTAAAAATAGTATCATAATGAAATTTCTTATTGAAAAGTCATTTACAGTCAATAACTCTTTGCCTTTAGGGAACTTTAATAAGAGTCCAAGTCTCACTTTTCATTAGTAAGTTGCATTCATATTCCATGTCTTTTCTCCAATTATCTGAATTAATGTCTTATATAGCTTCTGAAAATATGTGAGACTCTTCTATAGATGTCCAAAATTCTTGAAGAGAATACTTGTTACGTGGATGGCCTTTGAAGGGATGTATTAGTAGGCTTGTAGAAGTATAACTTTTAGAAGGTATGTCAGAACTTGATGGACTAGAAATGATTGGTGCAGGAGTAGAAAAGGATTTAGAATTATCACTAGGCTTATTTTGAATTTTGAATTTGAAGTCTAAAATTTTATATTATAGGGAGATGACATCTCTACTAACAATTTATCATATCGAGATGTGCTAACCTCTAATGCCATGGAATATTGCAAGTCATGGCTTGAGCCTTGTATGAAAAATCATAACTGAGTATATAAAGATAATCGTATCTCATGTCTTTGGCAAGAGCTTGATTTTTATTATCTAGAACCTAACATTCCTTGTCAATTAATCGAGTTGTATGTCCCAGGTCAACAATCTTGTTGATACACAATGATTTCTTGGTTAATCTAAGAACACAAAGCATATTAGTAATAAGTTTCTGAGTATGGTTTTGTAGAAACAAATTGCATAATGCCTTGGCCTCTTGTTTGGTGAGAACTTGAGTCTCCTAATTAGATAATTTTGTTATGTTGTAAAGTAGTGAAGTCTTTGAACTAGCTCCTTTTAAAAGTCATATGTTGGGTGGCCCTTGAGTCAAGGTACCAACAATTTTCATCAAAAAATGATGAAACTTCAACCAAAAAGAGCTTATGATCTTTGATTGTAGAAGGGTGGCCATGATGATCAGTTGTTGTATTTTAATAGCGTTGTTGTTTTTTGCTCTCATTGAATACTCTGGTTTCGCAATATTTAATGTAACTTCCCATGTTTCTAGCATTGAACTAGGTTTTGTTGTAGAATCTAGTTTCTATTGTATATTGTTGACAAGAGCAAACGAGTTAGCATTTTTGGAATTCTTCCTGTGATGTTTTTTCTTAGAGAAAAAACAATATTTTTAAATTTTAGATTACTTGACTTCCTTCGAGTTTCTTTTTGGAGAAAATTGGAGATCATCTTCTACAATATTAGATTAGGTTGTGTGCAAACTAATATTACTAGATATTCATAAAAACTTGGCAAACTAGATTGGAGAGTCATCTCCAACACCATCATCATCCAAAGACCCATCATCACCATAAAAAATGTTAGGACCAACATCACCATCAACAATCTTAGGAGCATTTTGTAAAAAATTCTCAACTTATACTAGACTAATTTTGGCTATTTTAGGCATTTTAAAGGCCAAATTTGTATATAAATTTCACATGATTTTATCACACGTGTGAAATTAGTGTACATGACCATTTTAAAGTTGGTTACAAGTTCACTTAGTCACTTGTACATACAAAAGTTCATTTTTAGCTTTACTTGGCGATTTTGGCCAATATGACTAGTTTAGGTCAAGTTTTTGGATAAGCTAGGCCAAATCTTGATAAAACTAGTGAGATTGTGTAGAAATTGTCTGTCAATTTGACAAGTGATTTGTGTGCAACTACTATCAACCTAGATGCACATTTAGGATCATCAATAGATCTTGAATTTTCTCATGGTATCAGAGCAAGGAGGCTATCAAAAATAGTGATTTTTTCAAAAAGTAGTTATGATTGTAGGCCCATTTTAATCTAGCATGATTTGTGCATTTGTCTTTATTTATTTTGATCATATATCTCCTAACTTTCTATTGTGGTTGGTGTTGGGTGGCACAAGATTATCAACTTTGATACCACTATGTTGGATAAAAATTTATTAGGCTACGGTGACTGAGCTCGACACCTTGAGGAATGCTTGAGTCCTATCCAAACAGAAAAAAAAGATATTGAAATATAAAGTGATCGAATAGAATTGCCAAATTTAGTATTTCTCTCAATCCATAAGGAGATCATGTTAAAAATTTTTACAGCATGATTAACATTACTTTTTACTTTCCCAGCAAGCTATCAGACCTATAAATTGATGGCCGATGGCTTACGCTCCATCTCCATCTCCATCAAGTTTGAAGCTATTTTGACTTCTACAAACTAAGAAATATTCGTTCTCAGCCTATACTGCTTATGAGGACCTATATGAATGCTTCATGGAAGTCTAATAGACCATTTAAGATTGTTTGTAACATCACCTTTGGGCTTGGGGAGGTGTTTGCATGATTTTGGATCACATGGCCTTGAGTAAGTGCACCCTACTATAGACCTTCAAACGCTTTGTTCTCACATGTGTGAAGCCTAGGTGTCAAACGGATGTGGCAAGCATCTTGATCACTTGGTCTCCCTCCATACTATGCTTTACAACACCTAATTTGGTGCACTGTAGCCAAAGTTATGGTTGTTTGAAATTTTGGCAGCTTTGTGAGAAAAATTGATAAAATCTGTAATTGTTCTGATTGCATGCTAGTCTTTTTCTTGATTTGCGGTACTGTGCTTGAATGGATTGATTGCATGTTCATTATGAGTGTGAGTTTGACATGCATGAGGGATTTACAGTCGATTTGAGTGGTCATACACATGTGCTTTGATGGTTGGGTCACAAATCGTTTTGAGGACAAAACTGAAATAAGGGGGAAAATACGTTATGACCCTAATGGAGGTTTGGACCATTAGGGGGGGTGCCTTGGGACATAGGGATCAGACCTAACCTGGATAGTAGTCAAGTAGGACCATGGGGTTAGGTGACCATCTGCATGTGAGATTAGCATGTGTGTTGCATCCTAGTATGGGATAGGATGTACATGCATTGTGCTATTGCATGGATCTTAGCTACTATGGGTTATGGATACCTACTGGACATGCACTATAGACTGGCATGATCAATAGAGTGCTTCCATGTGGATTCGGTGCATGTGGCAGGTGGGGTTGGCTCTAAGCTCTATATATACCCTCGCCCACATCTATGAGGATCATGGGGAAGCCTTATGGTCGTTATGCTGTCTGATTGTAAAGTGCTTCCCTTGTGATTTGCCATCTCTTGGATTGCTCGTCAAAATTGAATTTAAAAACCATCAAACAATATGAAATGGCCAGATAGAATAAGTGGTGATAGAACTCTTTATCCAAATAGTGAAATCTGGTTGGATACAGTTTAAGAGTTACTGAAATCCTATTGGTAGGGTTTCCATTCATGTAATTTCATATTCTAACGTTTTGATAGTTTTTGTTAATATTGACGGAGTAATGCCAAACCAATCAATAAAAAAAAAAAACAATCCAATTTTATTGGAAAAATTGTAATTGATAGGAACTGATCAAAAGTAAAAAACTAATTTTATTTCCTGGTTAAATTTTGTGGTGAATTGTCTGCAAAAGGTCATACTAGTACTGTTTTTCATACTAGTGGATGATTTTTGTATATCAAAATTTCAACCCAGGTATATGATAGAAATGAAATTGTTTCAAACTTTTTTTTCTACAATAATTCACTGTTTACATTTACTAATATCTTTACATCTTCCTTGTACTTCAGCTGAAACAGATTTTAAGGGGACTAAAAATCCTAAGGGGGAAAGAAGAGTGGAAATTAATGGTAGTAAGTGTGCTCGGGAAATGTACTTCGCAATCAGTATTTTGGTAATCCCTGGGAATAATTCCTTAATACCATATATGAATTTCCTTGATAGAATGCATTTAGTGAAATTCTTGATTAATATGTTTGTAATCATTGAATTTATTTGCAGTTCTGGATGTCAATTGTGATGTTAGAAGTGGAATCCGATACATGGATTACATTGGATATGTTAGTTGATAGAAGCTTGTCCCTATATTTAATGCATTAGTAGGGTTTTTAAGCTTATCACTAATCTGATAGAATCAGAATGTAATGTTGAACCATGTCAATTCTTCTATTTAAATCACAGGATCAGGTATGGATCTATTGTATCCATCCGAAAGGCATGCCAGTCATCCAAATGAATGGATTCTCTAGTTTTTGGGAACAAGAGATAATATCCTATATGGATTATAGGACAACTAGATGATCAATGGATCTCTAGAATATCAGATAAGGCAGTTAAGGGTTTTCTGGAAGTTAGAGTTGGTGGTATGGGAAATCAATATTTTTGGAAAGGAAATTCTAGGACTGTAAAGATCTGATTATCAATGGAGTATTTTAGTACCTAGTCATGATATGGGAAAAAGAAAATCCATTGATAAAATGTGGGGTATTTTGGGAAATTTTGAGGTTTAATCTAGATCCCAATGTGCTACCTCACTAAACCCTCAAATCTATTTCTCCCTTACTTCTTAGTAATTTTTGGAATATTAGACATCAGAGTGGTTTATATGATTCTTTCCAGCATGAAGTTATTCTTCTGAAAGACTGTTACATCATATGAATTACTACTTTGGTGAATAGACTTGCTTCGTCTGCCATGAAGCCATGGAAGTCTGGTTCCTTGAAGCCCTTTTGAGTTACTGAAATGTTTAGCATTTCCCAAAATAGTACTTGTGCATCTGTGTCTTCTTCTTTCATCTCGCAAGTTGCAATCGTCATGAGTTCTTGAACACTACTCAAAAATAATAAATGTGAGTATATTATTTGCAAAACATATCAGGGCATAAAATTGCATCCGTAGATTGTGAAAGACTTGAAGATTATCATAACTGAATAGCATGAATAATGTCTTACCTAGGCACATATACATGTGCTGCCATAGTTGTCCACCCTTGTACACATCTCACGTGGACGATCTTCTCAAGTCACCATCTCCCGTGCGTGCCATCCGGTTGACAAGATCAACACCTGATGTTGGTCTTGTTGTGGACATTTTAAATACAAAGCAATGTTCATTATCATCTTTGCATTGCCCTGGAAATCTACTACCACAGAAAAATTTGTACACACACAATCTTTTCAGCTCCAATAAACTTGTTTCCACACCCTTTCCAACAACCTTTTTTTAGCTGTCAATAATTATTCTCTTGAATCTGCAAAAATAAATCGGTAGATAAGATTAGACAAATAATTATAATCACATTAGTGATGAGTAAAGTCTTCAACATGATGGTTTGAACACAACTTCCCTTATGCATGTAATGGTTTGTACCAATGGTTGCATTTCTCGCAAGAGTTCTACTAGTTGTTGGTGACTCATTTCAAACTTCTCACATGTTTCATCCCTTGTCATAGCCTTGATAACAAGCTCTTTGCGACTTCCATTTGTATCTTCCTAGGGCCCACATTATTATTAGTTGAAACTACAATATCAACCAATCATTTCGTTTCCGCTATTGCAAAACGGGAAGAACCTGCTCGGACAAGATGATTGTGAAAACCTTGGTGAATCATCACCCTGGTGAAACTATTGTCACTTGGCATGCTGTAGTACACACATGCTGCACATGCTTGTGTGCAAACTAGTCTTCTTTGCAATAAAAACACTCCAGTAACCATCTGAAGAACCACCCAAATGAGGTCTAGTTTTCAACTCACCAGACCAACATTGTCGATTTGGTGCACCATAAGGAAACTAAATGTTTCTATCCACAAAGCTTTGTTAGCTTTCGAGTTCGAGTTTGCAGAACTTCAAGGGAATTGGCCATAGGCAAAGTCCACCCCAGAACATAATCGCCACATAACAGTTTCAGCTAAGGACACTCGAAGACAAAGGTCAGATGTTCTGAACGACCGAAGGAGCTCAAAGACAAAGGTCAG
Source organism: Diphasiastrum complanatum (assembly GCA_029204225.1). Classification (NCBI taxonomy): domain Eukaryota; kingdom Viridiplantae; phylum Streptophyta; class Lycopodiopsida; order Lycopodiales; family Lycopodiaceae; genus Diphasiastrum; species Diphasiastrum complanatum. Next base: position 27,475,106 of record CM055100.1, read on the forward strand.
ATGTTCGACGACTGAAGGAGCTCAAGGGAGAAGGCGAACCCCAAACAAGACACGAAGACGAACAACACCCAAAGACCGAAAGGCAAAAAATTCTAGAAAGGAGATCAAGCCAAGTACCAGGAGGACTACCATCTCCATGGGCGATGGCGACGACAAACTGAGCACCATCAGAACGTGCCTAACTAGCCGTTCTTGTAATCACTGATTAACTTAAACCTTTATCTCTCTATCTATTTAAATAGTTCAAACACAAGAGAATTGGTTGATGTGAGCTAGCATAGAACTGCCAATTGATGTCCAAGAGTCTGCTAGTAAGCGAGACAATCTGATATTATTCGTGAGAGACATAGCTTCTCTTACATTGACATGCTGGGTGGGTTTGTCACACAACTCTCAAGAAAAAAATTCATTGATAATATAGTAGATGTTATGTAGATGGTTTTCTTATCTTGAATGATATTGAATGCTTTGATGTCTAATTCTTGTCTATACATGTTTAGCTGTTTATTCTTTATTTCGCACACTGGTTCATCCTTGTCGAATGCTTAAACAAATTATAATGTAGGTCAGTAGTGTTTGTCTACACTCTAGAGGATTGTAGATCTGATCTATCAGGCAGTAGTCGACAGACAAAATTGAATTCCATCCGGGTTTATCAACAATGGTATTAAAGTTGTAGAGGTTCGTTGAAGAAAGCAAACACGAACTGTTTTGTGTTTCTCTACTTGAACCCTGCACGCATTTTGTGCCCCTTCTGTTTCTACCCATTTCTCAATAGTGATATCAGAGCCTCTCGCTCCTATCAAAGCGCTAATATAGCTTTAGAGCTATCAGTACGTGACTCTCAAAAAAGTAGTGATCGAGATTTGAGAAGAAGTCGAAGCCTGTGAGCATTTTGATCACAAAGACGCATCTGATCATGCTCTCTACAACAACAAGGAGAAGCCAAAGAAATAGTTCAAGCTAAGAGGGAGTCAAACCGAAAGCAGGATCGAGACTTGCAAACAAAATGAGTCACCAAAGGCAAATGGAAGAACATAGAAAAGCCTAGACAACAAGACATCAAAAAGAAGACATGCGTGAGATGCAAATGCGAAGGACACACAGTCGATTCGTGTTGGCTGAATTTGAAAGCTTATTTTGTGAAGGAAGTACTTTGGGATCAAACTATAGAGGCTGAAACTACCATGCTACGATGCATCGAAGCCCACTATAATTGGCAAATATTTGGTGGTTTGTCATGCACACACTCGAGCAAAAACGAAAGTATTTTCCATATTTATTCCTCGAGATGATGGGCAAGTGTCGCTCATCATATGTTTCCGAGTGGCAACATAATAATTGGATGGTAATAATAATTTAATTCTAGATGGTAATCTAAAGTTTTTTTTGTGGTTGAAAATGATTGTCATTATCATTTTAGTATGCTTTCTATCTTTAATTACTTGTGGCATATAGAACTTGAATGTCTTGCAGAGAATCCAGTTTGGAGAATGTTCCTACCGGTATTTTCTTGTTGGAAAAGATTTTGGGATGGTTCTTACTTTTCTGAGTTATGTTAAGCATATACTCCAGTATCCTTGTAAGATTTTGGATTCCAGTGAATTATGATTGACGAATTATAAGAATCTAAATATTTGTGATTACCGGATCATAAATAGATATTTAATTGTTGTCAAATAATTATAAGGAATTGTGATGATTCTTAACTGTGACGATTAATTCTTGATCTATTAATTGAGTAAGAATTCATATCAGTGTTTTGAATCTCTTTACTCCAGTGTGTTATTTGAGAACCTATGGATCTCACAGACATTTTCAGAAGATAAACTATTCTACTTGTGGAGAATTTATTAATTCTAGTGGATGCTATTCTGCTATAGTTTATGGTCTATAGATGCTTGAGTACAATTCTTTTGATTAGATCTCCAGTTATCATAGGGGACAGACAAATCTATTAAAATGTATGGATGTTATTTTCTTGCATATGATGCTAGAAACAAAGGGCATTTAACTCAAGAGAAGTATCTCGGATACTCTGAGTTGAGTTTTTAATCATTTTATAGTTTAATGATTCTCCTATATATTCTAGTTGAATGAATTATTATATTTTAGAATTCTGGAGTCTAAGAATATATGTATTTCAAAGCTTTTTGAATTGTCTGCCAGAGTTTGTGGATAATTTCAGACTGTAATTATTATTTTTTCTTTAACTTTAATCTCCTAAGTTGGGTAATATTGCACTCATTCTTTCATGTAAGTGTTTCATGTGAAGGTGATATTATTAGCTTATAGAGATGGAAACCAAGATGAGGAAATTTATCGCTTAGTGTACTTTCCAAACCTGAGAACAGAGATTAACGATTGAAAATAATCTTTGAGGACTTGTTTTATATGTAAGTCCAACTAAGGATAATGATTTTCTAGGTTAATATTGAAAGTTAAAGTAACCGTTCCTGTAATTCTTTTCTATTGTGAGGACAAAACCAGATTAAGGGGGGAAGAATGTTATGTCTATGTCCTGTATATAGGATTTAGTATAGTCCTAGACCTGGATACCTGGTACTCTAGTGAATCAAGCTTATTAGTTATGCCACATCATACTGGATGTGCCCCACAAGTAATTAATAACCTTGTGAGGCCTCGACACACTAATTGGAGTTAATACGAGGTTTGGGACCGTATATGCATGTGTAGAGTATCAATAGCAATTCTATAAATAGAGGATCCATGCACAGAGACTCTATTCTAGATGAATCTATGTGTAGGGGAGTTGGGACCTTGCATTAATATATGCACAAGTGGTTCTAAGCCTTATATAAGGAGGCCAAACTCGCCCTACTACACTATCATTTTGGTTGATTCATTGATAAGATCTCTCTCTACTCTCATGCTTCCTATTCATTGGCTTGGTGGTGAAGCTTCTAGAGATTGATTGGTTGCTTCTACTTGGTTGGTGGTTTCTCCAACAATGTGTTCTCTATTGTTTTGTCTTGTAAGCAGGATCTTGAGTAGGTGAATCTTACAATCTGTGTATTAGCTATTGTGATAACAACAATTAGATCACAAATTCTGTGCCCAGAAATATGGTTCACAATAGTATTGTGCTATGCACTGTGATCCTACTATGATAGTTATAGATTAAATGATATCTCTACTTCTTGAATTATTTTCACTCTCTCTTGTGGTCTTCGATTTTAAAAACAGATAACTTGATACAATAGAGTTTACATACGAACTTAGATTCACGCATCTATTTTTGATGATCATACATCCATCATCTCCTTATTTTGTCTTTGTGTGTGTGTGTGTGTGTGTGTCAGTTACAAAGATCTTGACTAACTAATGTGTTAGGCACATGTGGAGATTACAAGATTGGATAAATTGTTTAGTGCAAACTACATAGATAACCATCATAAAGAGAAAACAATTATTGCACGTAGTAAGTTCGAATGGTGACATAGTATATATGTTTTCCATTTCAGAACCGTATTATAGTGTTGCTTAGCTTTCTTTTTGGTCATTGGTCCTGCAGGCTTTTCTTCCTTTAAAATAACTGCTTTTGGTGGTTTCATTGGAGGTTCATCAAGAATGTGTCTAGCAACAAATCTTGTATGATCCATATGGCATAAGATTTGTTCATCTGTAAGTTCTGCATCGTCATCATAGGATAGAGTGTGACTGATTGGAACAAGTTCATCTTCAATTCGATTTGGAATTGGATCGGCTGAACTACGTTCATCATATTGACAACGTATGTGATAGCAGTATCAAGAGTACGATTTTCCATGGGAATGTCACTTAGTTTTGATTTGTCATCACGTCGATACATGTAATCCACTGTACAATCAACCGGTTTGCTAACGCTTGGTTCCAGTTAACATTATCAGCTTGCGAATCATATTGGATTTCCAATGACTTTTTTGCTCGGTCACAAGTATGATCTGTTGTGGAAGAATCATCATTTCCCTTCTGAATAGCTGGCTTGCTCACAGTTCTCAAAGGCGATTTCGCCCATACCCCAATTGGGAATAACTTGCACAACTCGTAACCAATGACGTCCCAATAAACACAATAAAATGATGGGGCAAAAGTAATGACAAATTGAAACCATCAATCTTAACTAGTATGTCTTCCACCATGCCCTTAGGTTGAACAATAGATTGATCTACCAACTTAATTGCAAAAGCTGTAGGTTTAAACTTCTTGAGACCCCACTTGGCACACAATTTTGTAAAGATTAGATTGACTCCAGAACCTCCATATATCTGTCATGTGCCAAATCCCAAACTAATAGCAATTAGCAATTACAATGGAAGTAAAGCTAAGAGCAAGAAAAGTACAAAAAAGCATTCATGATAGCATATCAATAGAAAGCTAGAAACAATGAGATCACAATGGAATTGCATTAGCAATGGAAGAAAGAGTACAATCGATGGAAATGGAGTATTGATTCATGTGGATAGGACACATGAGACCTAGCAATGGAGATCCCTATGGCTCACATTCACAAGGAAGCTAGAAGCTCTCACTTGCAAATGAGCCAAAAGATTCACAAAATGATGTCTCTTGCCTAGTTATAGACAATGCTCTTACTTAACTTAACTTAACTATCTTGAGGGATTGTTAGCCCTTGTTAAGTATTATTTAAACTAGATTGGGCCCTTGTTGGCCTATTATCCTTATTAATTACTTTGGAGGACCTAAAGAGGGAACTGCCTTGTTCTTAAGGCTAATAGCTCCTTTTGGGCCTACAAAGCTTACATTGGATACTATCTTGCATGTATAAGCACTGATGTACAAGAAGTACATGACACTCCCCCTACTTAAACATTTTTGTCCTAAAAAATGAAGACGCTTGTCTGATCAGCTTGATCGCCTTGGTTAAGTAGTCATGACTAAGGGTGTGTCATCCAAAAAATAATAATTTATTGCCTCGTTACAGATCCAAAGCTGTCGAATTGAGTCCATTTTGCTAGCTTCAGACTGTATTCCTTGTTCCCATGGAAGAAAACTGATGGTCGAAGAAGAGGTAGATGAAGCACCATATTGCTTGTTGGCAACCAATCTGTATGGAATGGATAGAGTGTATTACCACAATATCCTCTTTTGTCTGCTTCCTCGACATCACACCAACTCGGATGCCTATCCAATTCCCTTGGATTCTTGCCTTTGTCTTGCATCTGGCTCTTCTATTGTAGCTGGCAATCCATGTTGTTTAACCAACTTGATGAAGAACATTATAATTCTTCCATGAGCAATGGTAGTCATGAGTTGTTGTTCAAATATAAATGCTCTATATGAAGTAGTCGGCATGAATATTGAAATTTGGTCATATGGTGAAACGTAATTCTGGGGATATTGTTGACCGAAATATATTTTTTCAAATTTGGTCAATACCTCATTCATAGGTGGTTGTGAATATTTGACCTGATTGACCTAAAAAATGGACTCTTGTCTCGAAATATTAAATTTGCAGTTGCCCATATAAATCATTGAAGCATCAATCCCAAATAGTGAAAATACATTCCAAAGTTGAAGTAGGGATTTGACATTTTGATTGTTCCAAATAACCATTGATGAACAATCATTGTTGTCATTACTCAATTGAAGATTGATCACATTAGAGTCCACTGAGCAATGTAAACCTCTCCAAAGAAACTGATATAGATTGATGGCATATTTTAAAATCAGCTTCCTATAGAGTATTGATTGACTGAGAGAGTATTCCCAATCATTATTCACATCCATACATTCCAAACATGCACGTGAATTACATATTGGCTTTTTAATTCTAGAGAATCCATAGGAGTAAGGTTCTCCAACAAAAGCCACTTGAAGCTCTTGACTAATGGATTCATGAGACGTTGAACAATAATCCAAAGTATTGATACAAGTAGAATTTCCCTGGATTAATGAAATCTCTTCATTTCTACCAGTATCCATGTTGAATACCTCACACTCCCTTAGATCATTGTTAAAAATAAAATTATTCTCAAAAGCTCCCATATGAATTTGACATGGTTCGTAGATTGGATCCTTATAATAACCACTCAATTCCAAATCATGGAATATCGGTGTCATATAGTCCTCAATCTGAAACTTTGGTGAATGCCTTGATCGACTTTCTTCGAGCGTAGCAATATTCCCAATCTGACAATCCACAGTTGCTTGTTCATTGACCAAATTAAGGCATTGATTTAGGTCAAGTTCCGGACTTTGATGGTTGAAGTGAAACTCAAAAGGATGTTCAATTATCTTCACATCTCGATCTGAATCTTGACCTTTGTCTGAATCCTGATTTTCACCATCTGTTGTTGCAATTGTGTCTGGATCTGGGCCTTCACTCTCGTCATCGCTTTGCTCATCTGACTCATTGGGCTCACTTTGCTCATCCACTTCATCGTTGTCACTTGGCTCATCAGACTCATTGCTGGAATCATCTTCATCTTCAGAAGTTTCTTCCCTTTCATTCACATGCAGTTGTCGATCCACTGATGCTTTAGTGTATACACTCACTTTCTGAATCAGCATCTTCATTTCCTCAAACCACTTGGATTGTTCTTCTTTCCTTTCAGCTTCTAGTTTAAGTCTTTGTTCTTGTTGCTCGTACTTTAAAGCATATTCCATAGTTTTCCTTAATCAAAACCCCGGTTGGAGAGAAGTGGTTTGTAGATAGTTTTCTACAATGCTCCGATATTGAGGTTGTAAGCCATATATATAGCATTGTATAAGATATACATCTCCATAATCGAATACTAGGACCATTTGTTGGAATTCTCTATTGTACTCAGCAACTATAGTTGTCTGCTCCAAAGAACACCAGTGGATGAAGTCAGATCGATTGAAGATCTGTCTACAAACTCTTTTGAGAGTTAACCAGTTCTCAGGAAGAAAGTCGTGAACGATGTTCCACCATGACTGAACACATCCTTGGAAACCCGATGAGGCAAAGAAAACCATACTACTGTCATCAATACCTCCACTATAATAGAAGTTATAATCCAAATCTTCTAGCCAACTGTCTACATTAATGGAGTGAATGCTTCCATCCAAGGTAGGACTAACGTATTCAGACAGTCGTTGGTTGTAATAATAAGGTTTCCATTGAGCGGTGATTTTCCACCATTCATTGATATGGTTTGTAGATAAGTGCTCCAGAGCAAGTGCACGATTCATCATATTGCACAACTCCATAAAACTAGCGGCATAAATGGATTTGGAAAGAGTTGGTTGAAGCACATTCTTTATAGGCGTTTGAAGGAAACCCACATAGTAGTTCAAACATTTTCTATACTCAAATTTTGTCTTCTGAACCAATGCCAAGAATTGCTGATTAAATTGTTGTACTGAACCAGTTTGTTTGAGAGATTCAAATGATTTCTCATAAAATATGGTAATACTATCGATGCAAACAATTTTGAATTGACTCCAAAGCTTTGTGTTCGAATGTGCTTGAGTATCCCACCATGCTCGAACTTGTCCTTGAAAGCACAATGAAGCGAAATAGATTTTATCTTCTTCAGAATAATGGCGATGACGAAAATAGGCTTCTAATTCAATCAACCAATCATCAATGCTGACTGAACTTAAATACAAGGCTGTAATGTACGATTTTAGATTGTATAATAGATGGAAATTGAATGTTTTGACTATAACGGTCCATCATTAGTATCAGATCAAGGATTGCAGGTGATTTGATAGGTCAAATTAACAATAGAACAAGACTTAAAATTTTGAAGAAAGAAAACTAACAAAACTAGAGCTAGGAATCAGGAATTGTCACAACTTTTTGGATACTAATCCAAATGACCCCTGCCAAATGGATCAGATTAAAGCTAAGACAATGCTCTAAAATCCTATGAGAAGAAACTTGAAATAAAAACTCAGATCAAATTTGAAAAATTCAAATCAAGTGAAAGCGAAATTCTAGTCACCTATTTTGACAGCTTTTGGAAAAAGTGCAATAACTTTTGCATCTCTTATCCACATGCCTTGAAAATTGGTGCAAATTAAAGCTAAAACAAAGCTCTACAAGCATATTAGATCAAATTAATAGTGAAAAACAAAATTGAATGTCAAAAACTGGTCTAAGCAGACCTAAAAATTTCAAACTTAAAAATTCGCAAAAAGAAAGCTACAAAAACAATAAACTCATCAAATCTAATGGAATTCTCATAGAATCATCATGAATTTAGGATCTATGCTCTGATACCAAAAATTGTCATGTGCCAAATCCCAAACTAATAGCAATAGCAATGAAGTAAAGCTAGAAGCAAGAAGATAACAAGACATTCATGAATCATGGATCTATGCTCTGATACCAAGAAATGTCATGTGCCAAATCTAAGCAATTAGCAATTACAATGGAAGTAAAACTAAGAGCAAGAAAAGTTCAAAGCATTCATGACAGCATATCAATAGAAATCTAGAAACAATGAGATCACAATGGATTTGCATTAGCAATGGAAGAAAGAGTACAATCAATGGAAATGGAGCATTGATTCATGTGGATAGGGCACATGAGACCTAACAATGGAGATCCCTATGGCTCACATTCACAAGGAAGCAAGAAGCTCTCACTTGCAAATGAGCCAAAAGATTCACAAAATGATGTCTCTTGCCTAGTTATAGACAATGCTCTTACTTAACTTAACTTAACTATCTTGATGGATAGTTAGCCCTTGTTAAGTATTATTTACGCTAGATTGGGCCCTTGTTGGCCTATTATCCTTATTAATTACTTTGGAGGGCCTAAAGAGGGAACCGCCTTGTTCTTCAGGCTAATAGCTCCTTTTGGGCCTACAAAGCTTACATTGGATATTATCTTGCATCTATAAGCACTGATGTACTAAAAGTACATGACAAGATGACTTTAAATAAAGTTGACGCCTGTTAAGACAAATCAAATGGACGATAACTATATTATTCTTTGGTATAAAACACATGAGACATAAGGTGATGGGCCTAGATGCCTTGTAAGAGTCTTAGAATTGTACATTTTGAGAATAGCATTTTTGTATTCAATGTTTTTTTAAACAATTGGAATGCAAATCATTTTGGAGAATCTAACATTTTTTCTTCCGTTGCACAAATTACATTCATTTTGTTGTTTTGTTGATAATTACTTGTGAGTGCCAAGTGTCTAACATACATGTACGTCATTCTCTTGGTAGAAAATATGCTCAAAGCATTTGAAGTCAATTTTTTTTCTTATAAGCTAGTTGCAAAAGTAGGAAATGCACATCGGTGAATGATATCATGTCATCCACATATATTTTGCAATCTCTAATGGCTTCCTTCATATCAACATAGTATTGCTCATGTTTGTGGAAGAAAGTTGACGGTGGGTTACCTATGTGTGAAATAGCATCTAAATTATTGCAAAATTGGATTTTGTCTAAGTATGTAAAGTTTGAATGTTCAAAACTTGAGTCACTAATAGAGGTAAGAATCGCCTCCAACATGGTTCGAATCTCTCTCTCTCTCTCTCTCTCTCTCTCTCTCTCTCTCTCTCTCTCTCTCTCTCTCTCTCTCTCTCTCTCTCTCTCTCTCTCTCTCTCTCTCTCTCTCTCTCTCTCTCTCTCTCTCTCTAATGATGTAATGACCTTGCTTTCTTCTTTACCAAAGTCATACGAGCACTTTGTTGTGAGGATCTCCACTCAAACTAACCTAACTCTTCAAAAGGTCATCGATCATCTTTTTCAAAAAGAAATGCAGAGAAAGACTAGCAATATTCCATCAAAGACAAATTCTTGAGAAGAAAAACAACTTCAAGGCCAAGAATCAAGTGTAGAAGCATCAACAGTAGCAGAAGCCTCAAACTCCATCAAAGAGTAGTGGATTGCGCAAAAATCTCTTTTGCAGATATTGTAAGAGAGTAAATCACGAAATCAAGGAGTGTCATATCCGCATCTACAATGAGGCAAAGAAGTAGCAACACCAACAGCCAAAATCTACCAACGCGGCGGAATTTAAGGAGCTTATATGTGATGATGACAAACCATCTCAACTGTTAATAGCTAACAATAGTAGAAACAAAGACTACGATTGTTGGTATTTGGACAGTGGTGCTACCCAACACTTGACTCCCTGAAGGGAGTGGTTTACTAAATATGAAGCTTATACTAGAGAACAACTCATCTACCTCAGAGACTCAAGCACCATTCGCATTGAAGGCAAAGGGATTGTGAAGATTTTGTTCAAGAACACTCTTTCTATCTCTGTTCCAAACGTTCTTCACGTACCTCAGCTATCTAAGAACCTGTTATCAATTTCTACGATAACTGATGCGGGCTACACTGTAATTTTCTCCTCTGAACAGTGTACAATCTTCGACAAAGGATACTACTCTGAGTACCTGTACTAGAGTCAGAAATTTATATGTACTATCTGGCTCAGTTGCATTAGCTAGTACTTCAAATGATTATGTAAACGATCAGGCTTTACTGTGGCATGGTCGATTTGGACATGTGAATACAAAATCACTTTCTGACATGCATTGTAATAATTTAATTGATGGATTGTATTTCTCTCTTTCATTAGATAGAAAATCATTTTTTTGTGAATCTTGCATTAAACACTCTAGAAGCAGATTTCCCAAGACACATTCCATCAAGACAAAACATGTATTAGATCGTGTACATAGCGATCTTTGTGATCCAATGCGAACTCCATCCTTAGGAGATGCAATTTATTTCATCACCTTCACAAATGATTACTCTAGTTGGTCTATAGTCATGTTCATTGAGCATAAATTAGAAGCCTTTGAATGCTTCAAGAAATTCAAGACCATGCCTGGAACCCAAACATCTACAAAGGTGAAAGCACTCTGAACTGATGGTGGTGGTGAATACATCTCCAATGAGATGTCCGACTATCTAGCCGAACATGGCATTCGAAGACAATTTCCAACTTCCTATTCTCCTTAGAAGAATGGAATTGCAAAAAGGAAGAATTTCGAACGCTACTCAATTCAGCCAGATCAATGCTACACCAATCGCACTTACCTACGAAATTATGGGCAGAAGCTACCACCACAGCCTGTTATGTTTACAACTAAAGCCATCAATAACAAAACTCCTTATCAAGTAAAGTTGTTGCTAACCCACCACCTGCAGAATTTGTACTGGTCATTGATTTACCTACTATATCGAGGTTCTATTTGAATCTCATTTTTGAGAAAAAGAAATGCTACAATATGAGGCAGTGGATTAAAGACTTACAAGAAGAAGAAGCCTTGGAGAATGTCAGAGCTGTAGTGGAAGTTCCTTCTGTACCTGTGATACCTACGGATTTACCTGATCCTTTGAATAAATCTCGTCAAAGGACTGATGTCAATACCCAATTTCATCACCACGAAGAGCCATTTAAGATGACAGAACCATAGGTGTCACAAATAGAGCTGATCGTGAATGCTCTGTTTAGAAAGATGGATATCACACTGGGAGAATTCTAAAGGTTGGTACCTCATGCTAAGGAAGTGTTAGCTGATTGATTGACCAATACCGATACCTCTTACCAACAAGAACCACTATATTTTGCGGGATTTTAAGAAGCAAATGAAGTACTCAATGTAGGGGCCACCTAGAAAAGTGAACAAAAAAATATCACCTTACCACTTCAATATAAGTATTTTGATCGACCAATACTGAGACCAAGAACCAACAAGAACCAATATATTGTGCGGGATTTTAAGAAGCAGATGAAGTACTCAATGTAGGGGCCACGAAGAAAAGTAAACAATGGAATATCACCTTACCACTTCAACATAAGTATTTTGATCGAGAGGCAACTGTGATATTGTCATGTACTTTTGGTACATCAGTGCTTATACATGCAAGATAATATCCAATGTAAGCTTTGTAGGCCCAAAAGGAGCTATTAGCTTTAAGAACAAGGCAGTTCCCTCTTTAGGCCCTCCAAAGTAATTAATAAGGATAATAGGCCAACAAGGGCCCAATCTAGTTTAAATAATACTTAACAAGGGCTAACTATCCCTCAAGATAGTTAAGTTAAGTTAAGTAAGAGCATTTTCTATAACTAGGCAAGAGACATCATTTTGTGAATCTTTTGGCTCATTTGCAAGTGAGAGCTTCTAGCTTCCTTGTGAATGTGAGCCATAGGGATCTCCATTGCTAGGTCTCATGTGCCCTATCCACATGAATCAATGCTCCATTTCCATTGATTGTACTCTTTCTTCCATTGCTAATGCAATTCCATTGTGATCTCATTGTTTCCGACTTTCTATTGATATGCTATCATGAATGCTTTGTACTTTTCTTGCTCTTAGCTTTACTTCCATTGTAATTGCTGATTGCTTAGATTTGGCACAATCTTTAAATCGGATAATGTGGATTGTAATATCAATAAGGGTGCCTTTGAAGAAGTTGGTATTGGGTTTGGTGAGTTGGAATTCAAGGTTTGCTTCATATTGAGATATGATAAAATAAATTACTTTCTTAGTCTTAAAAGCAAGGCCCCTTACACATGCTCAATTTCGCCAAAATACCAAGGGGGCCAGTTGGGTAAGAAAAAAATTTCTTGCTACACCAGTGCATGCTTAAATTCTGCATGTTGTGCCATTGACATGCTTGAATTCCACGTGTCGTGCCATTGACATGCTGGTGCCTTATGCTTTTGGGTTAAGGTTTGCCTAGAATTGTGGTAGTATGTTGTTATTGCATTGATGTGTTCATTAAAACATAAATGGTTTTCTAGTTGATACATGCCTTCCCTTTCTAGAGATTAATCATTGAAAAATTAAAAGCAAAAAGAAAGCAAAGGTGGGGTTGGGGTATCTAGCAAGCGTCATTTTAGTGTCCTAGAAAGGTCTTAGAGAAGTGTGTGACATGAAATCGAAGCTAGGTGCTTCCTTTGCTTTTATTTCCTCATTATGTAAGAGTCCTTCCATGATGGCCTCCAAAGCTAATCACCTTCACAACCTCATAGCTACCTTCTTATATATGTGTTTATAGATGATTTTAAACTCTTGATGTATTTACTAATTGTTGTAAACACTTTTGGAATTTTTTGGCTTGTACATTGATTTATTTTGAAAGATCTAAAATTTTGACCAGTACTAGAGAAAAATTAGCAATGTTTTATCAATTGGGGGGGATAATTTCCACTCAAGCTAAACAAAATATGATAAATTTTACGTAGATTATTTTAAGTTGTACAAATTTTTTTGGCACAACAACAAAGTGATCTATTAAAGTGGTTAATATTTTATAAGTAGTTCAAAAAATGTCCACCTGCCATAAAGGTTATGTAAAACTTTAATAAGAGAGCTTTTTAGTTTATGAATTGGGAAAATGGGAATTGTTTGGCAATATCTCTAACATGTTAAATGCTCGTACATGAACTCTGTTGAAGTTGGTGGGAAGGTCACGCAAAAATCTATATCCTAGCATAAAGGTTGGTCATTGGTGAAGATTTAGCGTTGTTACGAAGTTTTTTTAATGAACTTTAATGGGCCATAAGACGATTAGGATATTTTCTTTATTCTTTATGGATGGATGCCAAGATTTATAATATGACGACAAGAAAGGTCATGTTTTTTTCAAAATTTAGAATCTTTCTCATGGCTTTTTAATGGGCTCCTCCATAAAATAACAATAAAAAAAAAAGAACCACAAGGCAAATCTATAGGTGGAATAAGTGCTAACTAATTGCTTCAGATGCGATGGACCATAATTTAAAAGGTAACCAATTCTTTTGCAAAGAATAATTTTGTGCTAGGACAAACGTTAAAATGCTTGTCCATTCTATGAGCTCGATGCGTTGCACTCATGATACGAGAGATTTTTCTACTGTGACAAGGCTTGTGTCAACTGAATGTGGTTTAAATTAGCGAGTTGAAATGAGATGGGCCTTAAGAGGCTGATTCTTTTGCATTTACTCCTCTTATAAGATGAAGATTAGAAAGATGAGGAAATCCATTGCAAAGTGTTCATTTCATTGCTAAAATAAATACTAGAATCCTGAGCAAATCTATGGAGGGAACGCAATGAACAATTTTTTTTTTTGGGGAGATGGGGGGGGGTGGGTGTGTGTGTGTTACTGGGCACTAGCGAAGTCTTAAATTTGAGTTGACATATTATCTCCAAAATTATTTTCATAAATTTTTCGAAAGACGTTAACTTCCATAAAACCTATATGTACTTTTGGTTGTAGAAAAATTTATGTTTAGCATAATATTCATGATATTATAAACTTGAAAGTCATAGAATATACAGGATTCACGAATCTCGTTTTGTTAATTTAAATAAAATTATACAAAATTTTGATGATGTCTATTTAGAACTATTCAATAGACCTATACGTTGAAGTTTATGGACAGAGTGATGTGAGGCTCCAGAAAACACTTGATACAATAAATCTTAACTTAATCATTATAAGTATATATTTAGTTAATCAAGGTAGCTGGATTTAACTCTTATTTTTATCACCAGACTAGATATCTAAAATAGATAAGTGTATTTCTCGTCCGGATTGAGGGTGCAATCAAGGCACATCATCATCCAACGATCCAACAAACTTGAAATTTTTTTATCATCCATCATGATTATGGATGGACAATTCCGATCCAAAATACTTGGAATTTCTTATCATCCATCATGATTATGGTTGGATGATTCTGCATCGTTGGATGAGGGTGGGGGCCGTGCGTCCGTCGTCATCGGCTAAGGAATAAGCTATTCCATCTAAAACGAACTACAAAATTTAGTATTTGGAGGATATTTAGTGGCAAAAAGTTTAGTAACTTTTAGAAAAATTCGACAAGCATTAAAAAATATATAGGATATTAAAATGAAAATCAGCACAAAATACTTCCTTGGCGTGTCTTCCAAGCTTAGATGAAGGAGATCACATATATAGAAATCCTTTGAGTACAATGTGCCGAGCATTTTGGACCCTTTTGACACAAATGAAATCAAGGGGCTTCAAAATTCCAAACTAGCACAAGAGGTTGGGCATTAGATTTGGGGTTCATGAGGGATAAAGGCAAGGGGGCCCCTTCAAGGGCAAGGTGTGCCACGTGGCGAGAATCCAAGTGGTTAGACGTAGTATGTGTCGTGCCTTTAAGTCCCATCGATTCTAACGGTGGCGGTTCGATGGAGACAAAAAGAGTGTCCGCATGGGAATGCCACCGGCCGCCTCTTGTATTTTAATGACACGGTGGTAGGAGAAGCTCTCCACCGTTGGATCATAATCGAAACCGTTCAGATCTTGCCACGATAGCATTGAGATAGTAGTTTGAAATATAGCCACGTGGCATGATACAACAGGGCGAATAACTATATCGCGCCGCTAATGACCAGCGGCGTTTGGACGCGCTGGTATGCCGTTCCCTTCCTCGCACCAAAATGGCAGCGGTTCGACCCGTTGGATCTCAGTCCAGTCGTTCAACATCTGCCACGTGCTTTCACCTAGGATTCGTGGCACGTGGCAGATATCCAAGTGATCGGGCTGAAAAGGTAGCGTGCTCTCAGGCCTTGGAATACCGAGCGGTCGCGGTAGTTGCAGACAAGACGCTGCGCTTAGACGCAGAAGAATGCCACCCTCTCTCTCTCTCTCTCTCTCTCTCTCTCTCTCTCTCTCTCTCTCTCTCTCTCTCTCTGTGTCTCTGCTGTTATTTGTGCGAGCAAAAGAGGAGGCTGAATCTGCGAAAAGTAGCTGAATCAATCAAAAACAGAAGCTCATGCTTCTCTGTATGCTTCCTTGATCAGTCAGTAAAGTGTTTGAGCTCTGTGATTGCTTCATTTTGCTCTTTCGGCAATGGCATCTTCATATCAGACTCCCAGGTCCAGAAGCAGCAGCCAATTGGGATCCAGAAGAGCAGCTCCTCCCAGCAATGCTAATAAGGCACACCCTCCTCTTCCATCCGCAGCTCCCTTGTCGCACAATTCTGGATTGAGCAGCTCAAGATTGTCTCTCCTACCTGCTTATCCCCCCCCTCCTCCTGCTGCTGCTGCTGGTGCAAAGTTTTCTACTCCCAGCAGAGGTCTCAAAGTGCGCATCAGCTCAGCATCATCGATTTCATCTGATAGTCCCAGGGCTCCCTTGTCAGCAAGATCGGATGCTTCTTGCACAAGATCGGATATGTCCTGCGCCAGGTCGGCTTTGGACGTGAAACGAGCCGAGAATGTTGTGGTGACAGTCAGGTTTCGGCCTCTCAGGTGGGCGGCAGTCATAATACTCAACCAAACTGATATCCTTCTCATTTTGTATCAAGACTGATCTGTTCAACCTAGAATTGTTGGATCTTTTTCTTCTACTTCGTGCATGAATTGGTAGGTTCTAAGTCATGAACTCACGTGAGTGGACTGATGGTCATGTTTGCTGTGGTGAATGCAGTGGACGGGAAATTCAACAAGGGGATGAAGTTGCATGGTATGCTGATGGAGACGTAACTGTTCGCAGCGAGTTTAATCCTTCAACTGCTTATGCTTATGGTAGGTGCTCGTTGTCCAGATTGTGGGCATGCTGAATTTAGAAACTGTTTATCCATGAAAAACTTGCAGAATTAATCAGACCCGAAGCTTAAATGGAGGAATGCAGCTGAAGCACGTGATCCATTTGCAAACAGTGGAGATACTTGGCAACCAGATACTTAGGACATCTTGAGGACCAGACATATGATATTATCAGATCATACAACTGAATACTTAAGTATGCTCCGCAAAGATGTTGCATAGAACCACAAAGGTCATGAGAATTGGTATGAAACAGCATCCAAAGGATTGAAATGTCAGTGGACAAAGAACAAGCCCATGATGAAATATGTCTTGTCCCGATTGAAAATTAAGAATTTGAAGATTCTTGATCTTTTTACCGCAGCAAGTTTCAGCGAGCAGGTTTTCGTTTTTTTGAAACAAATCTCTGCTCAGTAGTTTTCTTAGATCACCCAAAAAAAAAGTACCTGCAAGGCGTCTATTTTGGTTATTCTTATCCTGTTGCCGGATTGATCCAAACCAACTCACGACTAGTTCAGCAAGGTAGCCATGGATTTTAGACGTCTTCGGAACGAAGTTCTTCAAAACCTAGATTTCTTTGTGATCTTTTAAAATATCACTCCTATCCGCAAAGAAGGCTACTTGATAGAGAGGAGCTTGAGAGAGCAATCCTCTAAGAACTTCCAATCACGTTTTGGAATCTATGTAGGTGTGACTACACAAATTTATTACTGGTCTCGTCTAGATCTGAATGAGCATTTGCAAGCAAGTCATGTATCCACGTTGAACTAAGAAGCGAAATATTTGCATAGGGCATCCTTTAATCACTTTGAAAGTTATTGGGAAATACAAGGGCTCCTTTGTGTATATATCTTATACTTGCATCATACACTCCGGAACTCAATCTGGATTATGTTCTAAAAATTAGGGTTTTTTGTTTTTGTTTTTTTGTGGGCAATATGGGTATTAGATTAAAGCTCCAATTAAGGGCAGTACATTAATATAGATTGCCGAATGTTTTGGGTATAGGGTGGTCCAATTTAGGTGCACCAATTCCTACTGGATTCTGTTGAGGATAAAAAGTTAGAATGGCTTGTCGTGTAACAGCCAAATTCTCTCTCTCTCTCTCTCTCTCTCTCTCTCTCTCTCTCTCTCTCTCTCTCCATCTGAGATCACAACAAATCGAACTGAAACCATAAGAAACCATATCGACGCGTTGCAGAATCATATTGAACCATAAGAACACTGAATCATGGCTGAAATCATATTGAATCATGGGTGAAAATTTTCATCATGTTGACAAAAAGTGCATTAGAAGCACCTTACTCTAGGAACAGGAAACCAAAACTTTGAAAGAAAACAAATTAAAACTAGAAGCTGAGAAAGAATTTTGATTGAGAAGTTGTAAAGTGCAGCATAAGGATATTGGCAATCAACAAAATTTATGAGCTAACCATCGAAGTGTGTGGCCAATGACCCCTGTTATGATACCATTATACAGCCAAAAAATGGCAGTTAACACAAATGAAAAATAGCACTTAACACAAATAAAGGCCATAGATAAACATGTCGAAACACATGGCAAATCATGTAGGCTTGAGGTTTGCCATGTGGCAAGCCATGTAGGCCTACCATAGGCTTGTATGGCAAGCCAACTGGGCTCTGCCACGTAGGCTTGAGTGGACGAGAGATATAGGTGGGCTCGAAAGTTGCCATGTGGCAAGCCACACGCCTACAATAGTGTTGTGGGGCAGGCCACATAGGCATGGCATAGGTCTGATGTCTGCCACGCAAGCATGTCACAGGCTACCACATAGGCTTGCCATAGGCTTGTGTGGCAAGCCAACCAAGCTTTGCCATGTAGGCTCGAGTGGACCTAGAGAGAGAGAGCTGGGGCTCGCAAGGTGGCAAGCCACATAGGCCTGTCATGAGACAAACCACGTAGGCTTGGGACTTGCCATGTGGCAAGCCACGTAGGCATAGGCTTGCGTGGCAGGTCATATAGGCATGACATAGGCTTGATGTTTGCCATGCAGGCATGTTGTTGCAGTCTGCCACATAGGCTTATGTGGCAAGCCAACTAAGCTATGCCACGTAGGTCCGCCATGCAGGCTTGAGTGGAGAGAGAGAGAGAGAGAGAGAGAGAGAGAGAGAGGGAGAGAGAGAGACTTTAACAATAGTTTTCTCTGATTAATCGGTCTCTTACATCAATGGTTGGATAAGTTGTAAGTTGCTGGTGTGTTTGTTTTTCAAGCAGCTATAGCAAATTAACTGAATGTTATATATGTTGCTGCTGCATTGAACAGATAGAGTATTTGGGCCAGCAACGACTACAAGAAATGTCTACGATGTTGCGGCTCAACATGTCATCACTGGTGCTATGGAGGGTATAAATGGTAATTTGGATGGAACTTCTTCAAATTAACTTGCAATTGTCCTATCTGAGGCAAAATTGTGCGATATGGTTTTGAACTGGCAAATTGGGTGCATGCATGCAATATCTCACTCATATTTAAAAGTTAGAGCTAAAACTATTACAGCAATTAATGCATTTGCAGCCATTCATAAGGTTTTTCTATAGCTCAAAAATGAAGGCATGCCTTTATTTTGTTAAAGGCTGCAGTTTGTAGTCTTGACTCTTGAGTATGTATCATGAACTGAATGAAAATCTGTTTTTAAGCATCTATCTTGAATCTATCAATTTTTGATACAACGTGTGAATTTTCTGATTAGCAACTATCAAATATCTCATGCCAATTATGAAAACTGATGCAAATTTCAAAGTATGTCTTCAAAACAATGTTTTCCCGGAACATTCACTGATAACATCCCCTGGGGACCATTCCAACTTATATCCCCCCTAGTATTTACATAAGTATTCAAACTAGGAGATTTGTGGCTGCTATGGATGTCATTAATCGAACAACCACAGAACATATTTGTAATTGTTTTTTCAGGTACTGTGTTTGCTTATGGTGTCACAAGCAGTGGCAAGACACACACTATGCATGTGGGTAACTTTTTGAAAAGTATTCAGCATTCCGGCTTATACAAATTTGCAATACTAGGCATTAACTTTGACTGACTTAAACTATGTTCAGGAGTCATTGTGTGTAGAAAATAAGTTGAGTAACTCGTGGAATGTCTATATTTTTGCTTAGTCTTGAGGGTTCAAGATTAACTTGCAATAGAAAGTGCAAGGTTTTCTAATTTTGCCTGCTTTTGTTAACTGGTCTTGATTTGCAAATCTTCAAACAGCTTGTTTTGTGCCTGCATTCAGCAGGAAAAATTCTCAGTCTGCAGTTTTTTTTACAGGGAGTTCAAAAGTCTCCTGGCATCATACCAATTGCTGTGAAGGATGTCTTCAACATTATCCAAGATGTAAAGCCTTTGATTTGCTACTGTTGATGATTCTAAGGAGACCAGAAAATAAAACTATTATTTTCATCACAATGGCCAAAAAGACTAATCTAGCAGATATTTACTTGATTCGTACTGTAATTTTTAGACTCTTATCTGGAATGTGAAAGTAGGGCTTTGTTAAGCTTTTGAAGATCATGTAAAAGCATATGGCTAGCAATATTAACACGTCTGTCTGCAATTGACTGTAGATGCCGGGAAGAGAATTTCTTCTGCGCGTCTCTTACCTTGAAATTTACAATGAGGTATGCTTCAACCTGATCTTGTAAATTGCACACTTTTCAAAGATTTCAGTGACTAAATTTTCATGACTTCTAATATTGAGCTAAACCAGAACATGAAAGAGACGAGAAATTGTGAAGCTCTATTGTAGAAATGATGGGCCAAAACTTGTAAGTAGATTGTAAGAGGTGTTTCTTGAACCTCAAGAGGCACATGTCTTGGTTGGACATAATAAAAGGATGATCCCTTTGTATAAGTGCATGCTCAATGATGGTGCATGATTCTTTTAAAGGGAAGCATGATCCTTCTTCTTATACCATTGTCTGGTGATCCATAGATGCTCTTGTGCATTCTGCAAGCGTAATCAAAAAACGATTCACATGTAAAACCTGGTGGCTGATCCATATAGAGTTCCTCTTCGAGTTCTCCATGTGGGAATGCAGTCTTCTCGTCCACAATGTGGATCTTCAGGTCATATGCTGTTGCATATGCGATCAATAAGCGTACAGAGGTATGCTTGACAACTGGCGAAAAGGTTTCGGTGTAGTCAAATTTCTGAGAGAAACCTTTGGCTACCAGCCTTGCTTTGTATCGTGTGTTGTGGTGTGTAAGCTGCGGTTTTCATGTGTAAGATTCCGTGCTCGTTGCAGAACTCGGCAAAACGTTTGGATACATATTCTCCGCCTTTGTCGGTTCTTAGCTGCTTCACCTTCTTCTCAGTCCATTTCTCGGCCCAGTTTACAAACTCTGTAAACTTGTCAAGTGCCTCAGATTTGTTTTGAATGAAGTATACGGCAGCAAACTTGCTAAAGTCGTCAATAAATGTGATGTAGTATTTCGAACCTCCAAGTGAGACTATGTCGAAAGGTTCGCAGATGTCAGAATGTATCATCTCCAAGAGTTTTGTTGTCTTGAACGAGTCTTTTGTGAAGGGTGTTCTTGACATCTTGCCTTTGTTACATGCTTCACATGACTTCAAACTGTTTGCATCTTTGATGCTTGCGCTGGTAAATACTCTGTTTTGACTTGCTCTGTGTCTTCTTGCTTCTTGGGTTCTGAAAGCAGTCTACTGCTGCATGACCCTTCTTATGACAATGTACACATTGAATGTTTGGATTTAACCAACATGCATCAACGGTATGACCGTCTTTTCTGCATCTAACGCATAACTTCTTTTCACCACCTTGCGGTTTATGCTTGGTAGGTGCCTTTGATCTTCCTTCTTTGTCTGCATCCTTCTGCTGATTGTGGTTTGATCTTCGAGACGACTCCCTCTTAGCATTAGGCTTCTTCTTGCGTTGATCCGTGCTGCTATACAGAGCTTGATCAGACTCTTGTCTGTTATCGTACTGCTCTCTAGCTTCTACTTCCTCTGTGATCTCGGCTACTACCTTCTCAAGAGTCATAGCAGGATCCTTTGCTAACAGAGTGCATGTCGTTTGGAAAGATCTTGGTAGCGCGCACAATAGATACATCAGTTGCTTCTCCTGTGAGACTGCGTGCTCCGTTCCCGCATTGTGCAAAGAAAAAAATAGGTTCTTCATCTTTCTGATGAATGTCGTGAGATCTTTACCATCCTAGCGTAGGTATGTGAGTTGATCTTCCAAATGCATGATTTGGTTTCGAACCTTGCTATCAACGCATCCCATAGTTCTCGTGCATTTGCTATTGATGAGAGATTGAGTGTGATGCTGTCTTCGATGGAAGAGAAGATAACAACCACAACCTTATCATTTTTCTCGTTCCATTTGTGAAGCTCCTTGCCAGTGTTTACTGGCTTTTCTTCGGTCCCATCCACCCAGGGCCAAAGTGCTTCTCCTCTTAGGATAAGCGAAGTCTTCACCTTCCAGGCTAGGTAGTTTGACGCATTTGCTTGAAGTATTGTGCAAATCTTTGATTGAATGCTGCTTATAGACGCCATTGTTGTATACAACCTTTCAGCTTGAATGAGGCTCCTTTCTTCTGATGGTGCTCTGGCTCTGATACCACTGTTGAAATCCAAGAGATGAGACGCTTTTTTGGCCTCATGCTCTGGTACCACTGTTGGAATCTGATACTGACAGAGATGAGACGCTTTTCAACCTCACGCTCTGATACCACTGTTGGAATCTGCACAGGGATATGGAACGCCCTGATACCGAATCCACTGATGGGATGTCAGATAATGTGCTCTGTCATGGATTCCTATGATTAAGCTAGATCTACTGCTGCTAACAGAGATCTATCCTCTTCCAAGCCTTTAGATGGACACTGTTAGAAATCCATAAATCATAATATGGATGGACAGACTAGGATTCGAACCCAGGACCTCCCTCATACCGGATGGGATGCTCTACCATTGAGCTATCTGCCATGTTTGATAGTTCTCTCTAGAGTGTGGATTGATATTCCAACACCCCCCCTCAAGCCACACTTGGTTGGGGTCCTAGCTATCACCTGCCCCACAACTTGGGCCACCTAACCATGGCTTTGACACCATGAACTGTTAGGTCTAACTTGGCTCTGATACCATGTTAGAAATCCATAAATCATAATATGGATGGACAGACTAGGATTCGAACCCAGGACCTCCCTCATACCGGATGGGATGCTCTACCATTGAGCTATCCGCCATGTTTGATAGTTCTCTCTAGAGTGTGGATTGATATTCCAACAGACACTGCCTATCTAATATTGTTTTTCATACATTGACTGAAGTGAGCATATGTGCGGAAAACATAATAACAACTAAATGTGCAATGACAATGAACAAGCATAAAGCATTCAAGATTATGCACAAGGGGCAAGATGTGCAAATAACATCTGTATTCTCAAATGATCTTTGTGAGCGCTGCTTGGCATATCGCACAGCGGATTGACGCAAGAGAATCTCTGTCTCTTACGAATTCTAACTCATCAACTGGTCTCGCTTACTAGCGAACTTTGACAGCAATCAAAATTGGTCTCGCTTACTAGCGGACGTCTACATGAACCAACTCAACAACCTATGCTTTGCAACTCTCGTAACCTTCTCTCTCGCGTTCATCCTGTTTATATAGGAACAGAGGAAAATGGTTTAAGCTAATCATCAGAGTACAAGAATTGGTTTAAGCATTTTCTAATGGCTTCCAGTTTCATTCTGCATGCAGCCATCTTTGCTGTCGTTTGTGACCACAATCGTTTGTCTACGGTGCGTTGCGGTGGTGAAGGTTCTTTTCGATTGTGAGGAGAGAACCATAGTGAACCCTATTCGTTGACTCTGTGGTGGCCTTCGGTCAGCTTCCTTCGTGGTCTGCCTTCGGTTTGCTTCGTAGGTGATCGTAAGTTCTAGCTTGGCGGTTGCCTTCGGTTTGCTTCGTAAGTGATCGTAAGTTCCAGCTTGGCGGTTGCCTTTGGTTTGCTTCGTTGTGAGCCGTGGTCTTCGTAAGTGTTGACCTTCGGTTTGCTAAAGCATCGCAATGGACCGTAGGCTGTAGAGCGTTGCGGTTCGTTGCAGTGGCCGTCGTTGCCTTCATTGCTTTGCTTTTGCGGTTGCCTTCAGTTCGGTTGTGCTTCGTTGGTCTTCGCCGTAACGCTCTCCAACTCATCAATATATAATCCAAAGAGTGTACGTGAGAGAGAACAATCATGTTTCACGCCAACAGTGCTACACCTACTTAGAAATTCCCTCACCCATCTTGAAATAGTTCATAACTCAGTTGTATAATGCCATGACTGTTCACACAGTATTAGTGGAGAAGCCAAGGTCTCACAGTCTTTGGATGAGCAAATGGCGTGGAATTAAATAGGATCCTAATGGAATTTTTACAAGCTAGTAACTCTAAGCTCCTTTCCCCAAGCTAGCCGGTATATAGAACCCATCTCTACCCTTCCTAAGGCAAGCCTTTAAGTACATTGGTTGCGATTCTGGTCCTTGAGAACTTGGCGCACAGGTGGGTGAGGTGATCAGTCCATACATTGTCTTAATGGTATGCCACCCCCATGCTTGTTGTACATATGTGGCTAAAAGATCACATTAGTGACATGCTAGCTAACCCTAGTCATTGCCTGCCAAATCACGGGTTAATGTGGTCAGTTGTACATCAGCTTTGTTGAACTCGCCACATAGTACATCATGTGCAAGAACACTAGGTTGTGACTGCAATAGAACCGATCACGACTGCCTCAAGTGCCTCTGATGGGGAGTCATCAACCATCTATGTCGGGAGTTGGTCCTTTGCCTTTGGAGCTACAGTTCTTGCCGAGACATGTTACATCCATGATTAGATCCTAACAATCCTTCCCTCCTCAAGAATGTCATTGCTCCTCGATGACAAACTCAGGATAGGACCTTTGTAGTTGGACCCATGTCGCTTTGGACAATGATAATTCTTTCCAAACTACCAAAAACTCGAGGATCAAATGATTTCTTAGTCATCGCTGTCTTGGCTCTGAGATACGCTCAGGTCCATGATCTGTCATATCTTGTTGTTGCTATCACCTCCATGTGGGCATTTCCAACTTACATGAAAAACTGGATGCACTTTGCATTTCACATGCACAACTCTCCCCTCTATCTAGCTCAAGCCTTGGAAAGGCTTTGATGCACTAAATTCAAATTAGCCTGCATCTAAGTCAAAAACTAACAACAATGGGTACTTTTCTAGGAATTCCTACAATAACTCGACTTGCCATAATTGAGCTCAAATGGTCTCATCCTTGTGGACACATGCTTTGTATCAGTATACACATACTCTACTAGTGGCAAATACTTCACCCAATTAGTCTGCATCTTATTGACATAAGCTTTAAGCATATCCTTTTATACAATTAGAAATAGCCATATATTATTCAACAATAGAATGACATACATACTCATCAAAACAAGGCTTGTTTTTTCAATGCAGGTGCTAAATTATCCTCTACATGTTGTGTTTCAGGTCATCAATGATTTATTGAACCCAATGGGACAAAATCTTCGAATACGCGAAGATTCACAAGTAAGTACAGAAAAGAATAACAAAATTTGTTCAATTGTATTAAATACCTTGTTAATTTAGGGTTGTCCTAAAACTTATCTCGCTATACACTCCTATAGAGTCATCACATACATCTGGAAACATGTGGAATTATGACATGAACAAAACTGTACCTCATCCTCAAAAACTCCTAGCTCTAGAAAAGAGTTTTGTACTGGGCTCTTCTGTTTCCATGCTCAGAGCTTACATTGTTCAAAGAGTCACAACAGAAACAAGTTTTGATAGCTTGAGATATTTTTATTATGATGCTTGGAATACTGTGGAACATTCTGTTTTCGTCAAGCATTGGCTTGCACTTGCTATAAATTGCCAATGCTTTGATTCTACAAAGAAATGAGTTTCTGATTTGCAGGGAACATATGTGGAGGGTGTTAAGCAAGAAGTGGTGTTGTCTCCTGCTCATGCCCTTTCAATGATTGCTGCTGGAGAAGGTATTTCTTATGCTGTATACTTTACGTGCTAGGAACAAATTGAATGAAGATAAAATGCCATACTTGACTTTTTTTTCAAAAAGAGCTAAAGAGTCAAAAGTGGACAGATCTCCTAAGTAGAATGTTTTATTTGAGCTATATTGTCTTTTTTAAATATGTAAAAACCCAAGTTGCTGGCACATCCTTGAACCTTCATATACTCCAATATTCTCGATTCGTATCTTTTCATGCCCATGCATGTCTTACACACAATGGAATTGGAAAGATTATTAGACATAGCAGATATGGAGAGGATGCTAACTTTCAGTTAACGCTTTCAACTATCATCATTGATCAATCACATTGTAGAAAGATGAACACGAGTATTGGACAGATAGAATCCTACATATCTAATAGCTTCTCTACACACTATAAATGCAATGAAAGGGAACCAACCTGAAAGAGAGAGGTAGTTCAGTAGTGTCTCCTCACATTCGATCCACATATTGCAAATCCTTTCCAACTTAAGGACCTATTATCATAAACTTACAGTACCGAAGGCACTTTGGCCTATTTATCATTTCATTATTCAAGGTAACCCGATAGGGTTGGCTCAGCTGGTTAGGTTGGCATCCAAAGTTTCTTTGGTCCCAAGTTTGAGCCTCCCCTTGAAAACCAAGAAGCATTTTTCAAGGGACATTCACCAATACACTTATTGATGGCTAACACACAAAGAATTTGCACCTAAGAAGATGAAATTTTTTTCTTGGAGCCGATCAATCATCTCGCTGAATACACTTTATCACTATCACAGGACCATGTCCTTAGGCGAATGAAGTTGGCAGTTGCGTTATTTATTATTTCTAAGAGAGGGAAGTGGGTTTACAGCCCTTATACTCTTGTCTTCTTGACAATGTTCTCAACTATGCATGGACCTATGGCATCCTTACTCTTCTGAATGTAAGGCCTCAAGTTAAGTGTAATATCCTCAGCATAGTCACCAGAAGATTTGAACCAATTCAAGAGTAACTTATGAAGAATACAAGCTCATGTAGTAAGCAAAACTTATCTAGTTGACCATGAGTTGGAGTAAAGGTACAAATTTGAGCAGTCAAATCTTTTTGGGCTTCCATGGCTGAAAGTGATTTTACAGTTACCTTCGATGATAAGATCTGAGTATCAAAAAGTAAAACTGGTAGGGTTAGCATCTATTATTGTTTGTAAAGATGGATTCCTCTTAAAGTTTTTATCCATTATGCCAAATATTGGTCATGAGCGGAAAATTTCAAGAAGAAAATAATGTGGTACAAAATACCAAAGTGTGCAAATCTACGGGTGCACAACCTATTTTTGGTAATGAGATGCCATCGTTATATTTCTCAAAGTGATGAATACTTTCTTGGCTGACCTTTAGACTTCATTTGTATGCAAACCCATTCATAAAGATGTCTTCTGAATCTTTGAAATCCACTGTCTTATACAACTAGCAGTATTATTCTATGATTTTAGTCATTTTGTTTTCAAAACAGACAAACTTGATACTCACTCAGGATGCTTGTTAATCTATCAGAACATCGTCATGTTGGATCAAATAATTTCAACTTGATTAGCAGCAGAAGTCATACAATCTTTACATTGGTAAGAATCGAAGCTTCTCCATGGTTTTCTTTCTATGTATCAGAATCTTCCATAAATGTAGGTTCTAATCAATCAGTTGAAAGCTCCACGAGTAGTGATGTTAGACAAAGGAAGTGATAGTATGAATGGAAACACAACATGAATCGAATGTATAGGGAGAAGTAATGGCAGCATGTGTGAAGTTAATGATGTGTGATATGGTGACTTTGGATGAGAAACAAGCATAGGCAAAATTAAGGGTAGAAACAGAGCTCGGATGGTCCTTCAAAGGTTCTGGAGGAAAGACACAGAGTTCAAAGTTGCAAAATACCTTGTGTTTAGCTGATAAAAAAGTGTGTTGAAGATATTTGAGTTGTTAAGCCTCGTGCAAATCCAAGGCTTACAACTTGCATAACTTGTTGCAAGTTTGAGTCTCATTGTTGGCAGGAAAACCAGATGCCAATATCAATACATAAGTAACTGTTCTCTTTAAGAGTGAGATGCAGTAAACTTGCAAAGATCCTCATGAGAAATTCCTCTGAAGTACAATCAAATCCCAAACATTGCTTGTTTTGCATGGAACCACACAGGCATCCTGGTTACGACAACGAATGGGAATGCAGCTTTTAGAAAGCTAACTCTATCATGTGACTTTAGTTCTGTTTAACCTAATTTGTAATATGCGATTCTTGATCAAGAATGTGCTTATGGGTATGTACAATGTTACAAACTGGAGATTAGCTGAATCTTTGTCCTGCAGACAATTGAAAGCAGTCCACAGGGGAATAGTTACAACAATAAAGAAGTTACCTTGTCTCAACTGGTGAACTATTTCTTTCTCACCTTGATTAATTCTTGAGTCTCTCTTGTCAAAGGTTTTGATCTTGTGGAAAGCTGTTGGTGTGTCCTTTGATCTAAAAGTTTTTGGAGTGATTTAGGCTAAGAGTTTCATCTGGAATAACTGTCAGTGGAATTTTTTTGTGGTTGATACTTTATCTCCAATTGTTGATCTATGCAGATGGTTGCATCTTTTTAAGAAGGTTTTTTGTCTGAAAGAAAATCATGAACAGTCTCTGCGAGTCGTCCTGATTATACTGCATCTGCCTGTGCATCCTTTAGTGCATCTCAGCTGATACTTCTGTACAGAATCTTATTGATCTTGCAGGGTCAGAGAGTTCTAAAGCAGAGACTACAGGCTTAAGGAGAAAGGAGGGTTCATACATAAACAAAAGTTTGCTGACACTTGGCACAGTAAGTGAACATGAAACTTTGCCTGTAATGTTCATGATCATTTTCATTCTCATGTTTAACGATACATTGAATCTGTTCTGTAGATTGAATTTTTACTGAATGGGATGCAAATATTCAAAGATGATGGTTTTAATTTTTGATCCCTGTCGAAATATGTTTCCAAAAGGTCATTCACATTGGTTAAAGTTGCAAGGTTGCCTATATTCGGAATGAATTACTTCGGCCCACCCGCCTAACTGATTGTCAATAGTTTTGGCCAACCATGAAACATTTAATTTGGTAGCTTTAAAATGATTTGATATTTATAGATCATTGCTAGAGCTGCATGGTAGTGTGAAGCTACAATTTCCATATATAGAGTGAACTTAATTGATATAGTTTTGAATTTCAGGTCATATCAAAGCTAACTGATGCAAAAGCATCACATATACCCTATCGAGATTCTAAACTTACTCGCCTGTTGCAATCTTCCTTGAGTGGAAATGGCCGTGTTTCGGTAATCAATTTCCTGCTTACTCTACAGTCATTCAATTTCATTACTTGATACTAGATGCATGCCATTGCATGGAGAAGGTTTGAATGAAAGAGCTTTCAATATGTGTAGAAGATCATCATTTTGATCAAAATAGTGCTAAAGAAGTGGTCATGATAGAATTGCTGCCACTTTATAGTGCCAATCCATATTATGTGAGAAGATTTTGTGGGTACTTTTGATTGCAATTTTTTTTAGATGAAAATTGAAAGATAGGCAGTTGAGTCTTCAAAGTATATCTGATAGACTACGCTCTGTTTGTGTTCCTGGGCATTTTCTACTCAAGACTTATTACTAGAGAGCCGTAAGAACTCTACGATATCCTTACTGTACTCACAATTTTCACATGCTTAATGACTTAAAAGAAAGGTTGCCAGCCATTTGAGCCAAATATGTCATAATTAGGTTTCTAGGAGATAATGCATATGGTTTTTGTTGCACACAAGCTCACAAACCCTAAGTAAATACACAGAATTACCCAGCAAATCCATCACTTTATTAATGTCAAGCAAATGTACATAGATCACAAGCAAACATGAGAGCTCTGCTCCAAGTCTCCTCCCAACCATAGCTGCATAGGAATGCGATAATGAGGAATGCTTGACAAGGCTCACACTATATCCCCTCAAGCACCCCTTAACCGTGACACATCCTAATGTCGACACATGGCAAATTCCATGCATAGTCGACACTTGCCACTTGGCAGTACCCTGACACATAGGCAAGCTAGTAGGTGGACAATCTGACACAATGTCACTCATGCATTGGACCAAGTATCCCAATGAGCATATGACACGTCTTGTTGACCCGTCCATTGACCGTCACTCATGCACTAGACCAAGTGTCCCAATGAGCATATGACACGTGTCACGTTGACCGGTCAACCCTTCCTACTTTGTAGCTTGCCTCCATCAGGGCCCATTGTACACTCCACTCAACGGACACTTCACACGTACTTTCACTGATATGTACTTATTCTCCACCTGGCCCAGGTTGTGGGCATTAGTACTTTTTCTGTAGTTCTTCTGTTACACCTGGCCTAGGTTGTGGGCTTATTTCACTTTTGCTTTGTTCTACTTTCATTCGTAGCTAGTTTATTGCATTTTACGGCCATGTCCTCCTATGGATGATGCTCCCGCTGTTGCTTGTACATATTTTCTTTTTGGTCTTATGCACCCACAGGTGCCCAAAAGACTTTAATAAAGCTTTCTTTCTTTCTCTCTCTCTCTCTCTCTCTCTCTCACACACACACACACACACACACACACACACACACATAAAGATTCCCATGTTTGTTGAACTATAACGGTGAATAAAAGTAGGGAGTAAAGAGAAACGTTATATGATTGTTCGAAAGCTAATGAACTGGACATTTTTGGACTCACTGAGATGAAGGAATTGTAGAGAACCAACTTACTTCTACTGCGCTATAAAAGCAAATGACTTTATCCTTTTCAATTTTGTGTTTAGATATGCTGTAATCTGCCCCACCATCTAGCAATGTATCAAAGGATGATCACTGAAATTGTATACTAGATTCCTCAACAGGAAATGCAGTTTGTCTCAATAAATAGAACTTTTGTCACTTTTTTGAATAACCAAATTGGAATTCAAAGCTAGATTTCTCAATGCCCTATTTGTAGGAAGCCACAAAGAAAATATCTTGCTCAAGATTAAATGTGCCAAAAGTTAGATAGGATTTTTAGTGTTTGATACCCTGTCTTCGTCCTTGTTATAAAATGAACAATCCAACAACAATATAAAACTACTAGCCTTCCAAGGAGTTGAAGTAGATAAGGATACTGGCTTCCACCCTTTGTTTCTATCGCTAAGAATATTCTTAGTAGCAAACGTTTTGGGCTACAACAAATAGATGGGAGAATCCATATCATTTTCTAGTATCTTACAGTGTGGTGTGTTTTTCTACGAGCAGCTGGATCCAGTACTTTAGTTACATTGAATGACAACATTCACAAAAGCTCATTCTTTGATCAACTTTGATGGTTCTGATCATTGTAATGAGCAAATTTTGAAACTAAATGTCCTGAAAATACGTCTGTACTTATGGTTGAGATGTCTTGATGGAAAGACCTATTGCAGCTGCAGCAATCGATCTCTCGAACCTTGCTAACAAGAAGAATGCAAAACAGTATCCTCTATGAAGGATGGACTATCTCACAGATTTATAATTGACGTACTGTACTTAATCAATATCAATTCGATTTTTTACCAGATACTAGTGTTGATATTCTGTCCTTGGTTTTGTGCTAACATTTTTGAGCTAAGAACAGTTGATTTTCCCAAATGTATATCTCTGCTGCAACTGCCTTTGTTAGGTGTTTTTGCTGTGATTCCTTGTTGAGAGTATAAAATTCCATGATGGAGATGATTATCTGTTGGACTTATGTTTGAAATCTTGTTTTTCACAAAGTACAGAAATTAAGCAATTCTGTCAAGTCTATTACGTCTTTGTTCCTTGAAGATTTACTGGCAATTCTTTTAACAATTTTGCAGCTGATATGCACATTGACTCCAGCATCAAGCTGCAATGAGGAGACACATAACACATTGAAGTTTGCTCAAAGAGCCAAGCATGTTGAAGTCCATGTTTCTCCAAATATAGTATGGCTTTTGATGATGGTGTCAAAACCGTAAACATTGACGTTTGTGGTTGACTGATTTGCAATTTGATGGTTCAATTTCCTGATATTTTCTTGTTTGTTATCAAGATAATGGATGAGAAGTCTCTCATAAAAAAATATCAGAAAGAGATCATGAAATTGAAGGAAGAGTTGCAGCAGTTGAAGAAGGGAATGATCCAGAGACCTTCATTCTCAACGACACAGGAAGATCTCAGAACATTGCGACAACAGGTTGTTGAATAAGCTCTGGTTAGAACTTCAGTAAGAGGGAAATAAAGATAACTTTTTCTATGGCAGAAGTAAACAAGTTTAAGCTTCTTTGGTTTTCAGAGACTCTATGAGTGCTCAATCTTGTTCATTTCCTTTGACATGTCTGTGCAAGGGTAAAGATGCTACACGTAAAATAAGGATTCTGTCAAAGAGCTTGGATTAACTCAAATCTTCATACTCAATGTAGTGCCCATCAGATCTTAGGCAGCAAAGATCAAGGGTAGATTTGAAGTCCATAACTGTAAGAAACAGATTACAGTTCCCAGAGAGAGACAATTATACTTATGAAGGAGCTGAGAAAATTGAAGCAAAATCTTCTAGAAACAATTTATCGGTGATTTGGCTGTTAGGATTGGTACTTTGCTGCATAGAATGAATAAGTTTCTTCAAATAACACAACTCTTATTCTTCAAAATGAATGGGCTAGAAATAGCAAGATCTGGAGCAGCCAACAGATAAAATTACTTCGAATGAAAAGACAAGGAAAAGGATCCTATAGAAAGAGCATTGCAAGACAATCTTACATAAAACTACAACTTTTTAGTTTTTTAATTTGTGTCCAGTGTCACCACTCACCCATGTTGACCCAACAGTGCAGAGGAAGAATAAGGAATATCCTCCAAGGATCTCCTCTAGAAACACTGTGCCACATGAACATGACATATAGGAGCTACTGAAACTCTTCTGGTAGCATTTTCCGTCATGTATATCATAAAACATAAGAAATAAGTCTCGTGAGTGAATCATATACCAGTAAAGTCTTATGACATGGTTTTACATGTTTGACATTGAGGCAGGGATGCCATCCATGCTATTCATAGAGCAAAGAATTCTTCATTTGTCTCCCTTTCTTGTTCAATAA
Organism: Diphasiastrum complanatum; assembly: GCA_029204225.1. Taxonomy (NCBI): domain Eukaryota; kingdom Viridiplantae; phylum Streptophyta; class Lycopodiopsida; order Lycopodiales; family Lycopodiaceae; genus Diphasiastrum; species Diphasiastrum complanatum. Next base: position 27,507,789 of record CM055100.1, read on the forward strand.
CCTTGTTGGTCCATGCCGTACTCCCACTACTTTTGTAAAAGGACTTTGCCACTAGTTCTCGACCCTTTTTGGATGGGAAACATGTTTCCCAGCATATCTCGTTTCCCCGAACATGGGAAACCCCCCCCCCTGGGAAACAGTCGTTTCCCCATTAGAGAAATGCGTTTCCCTGATGGGAAACGTTTGTTTCCCAGAACACCTTTTGTTGGGAAACGGTTTTCTTTTGTAACCCTTAAAAAATGACCCAGAATGCTGCGGGAAAGTATTTCTGCCTGAAAATGGCCGGAATCTCATCTGAAGTAGGTCGGAATCCTGCTGGGGTGTCTGCCACAAGCTTTTTTTCAGACTCGAGCTGAAAACAATCATGAATTTGACTAGAAATGCTCTTTCTCAGAAAAGAGGATCGCTGGACAGCAAGCTATTATTTTTCTTAGAACTTTTTGCTACAAGAATTTTCTCTAGTGTGTAGATTATAAATTATATGTCATATGACGTGTATCGTTTCCCCGTTTCCCGTATCCCGTTTCTCGTTTCCCAAGGGGGCTGTGTTTCCCGGGTGGGAAACGTTTCCCAAAACTATGAACCATTTTCATAGAAGAAACATGAAAAACATGATGAGCTTTACTACCATGGGATAACTTCAACCTATAAGCTACAATTTGTAAATATTTGAAGGCTTCACAAAACACAGGATTTCGAGTAAATGTTTTAGCAATTCTGGACACGTAGAGAAGTTCAGTTCTTTGTCATTAGGAGAAGCAAGATTTCCGGCTACTTAAATTTCCTTAGCATGCAATTCTAATTAGCAATATCTTAGCGTTATCTATCACCTACCTCATATGAGACTTACTAAACTTTGACATTCTTTTCATGTGTACTACAACTATCTTTGAAGCTGCTCCCACCATCGCTGGTCTGACTGGCCTAAAACCATAAGCCCCAACGAAAGGACTCATTTTTGTGAATAGTTTTTTTTTGGTTACTGTTAGGAAACTCTGACCATGATAGACATTGTGTTTTCTTCGTATTCAACAAATCACATCAAAGTATCCTAAAAACTTTCGCTGATTGTTCTGATTTCCTGATTCATTTTTGAATCATCAACATTATTGAACCTTAAAACTCTCTATACATGGCAGTCCACAAAACCACGAATTAAGCTGAGTCTATATCAGACAGAATGGACCTTGGTACTCCATGAAGCTTCAAGACACGTTAAAGAAAGAACTCAAATATTGCAGGTGCACGGATCTCCTTATGAGATGGAATAAAATGAGTCATTTCTGTGAATCTACTAACCAACTAGCAGGTGAGGTTGTGAACTAACTATTGTGGTGTATGTGTTATAAAGTGCATGGAATCTGCTATGTTTACTAATTTCTGGAATACATAATGGTATGAATTCTTTCAATTTATATCTAATATGACGCCCACTATGTGATACCTTCCATTGCAGTGCATTGTGTGCTCTTTGAAAAATACAAATATCTTAGGTCTTTATCTTAAGGTCGTTTGTGAAAGTGATTGAAGGTGACAGTCATACATTTTATGTTCAAAGAAGGCTTCTTGTTCTGTCTATTGACAATTCACTATGTCAAGACCTTAGAATTGTTTTTGAAGAAATTTATAAAACATGTTGCTGTATTATTTTGTAACAGATGGAGGCAGGGCAAGTTCAACTGCAGTCCAGGTTGGAAGAAGAAGAGCAAGCCAAAGAAGCTTTGATGGTTCGCATTCAAAGGTTGACTAAACTGATATTAGTGTCAACAAAAGAGACCATACCTTACAGCACTGTGGAGCGACCTAGTCATCGACGTAGATACTCTTTTGGTGAAGAGGAGGTATGAACAAAGGTTTGCCTGATTGCTTGAGATACGAGCCTTATCCTTCAATTTACAATGCTATTCAATATTTGTACTTTGACCAGTGAAGCTTGTTGAATTTGCTGGAAGGTCCACTGTGGTGAATGACTGCTGAACCTATGAGAATGATGCGCTGTTTGCCAAAGTTCTGAATCTAGTAGAAACTAGATATTTTGATGACTTATCAAGAACATTATCTCGGTAAGAACTGAGCTCTTTGATCTATCTAGTTCCTGCAATTGCACGCATGAAGGTACCAAATAGCTTGGATGATGCAAAGTCATTGTGTAGAACTGCTAAGAGTAACTTTATCTGTTGGAAAAGGCAATCCATTTAGTTAAAATTGTACTTACTGTAGGGGAAATATCATATTAGGAGTGTTAGTTGACAGTCAACATGAGAACGACATTGTGAGCTTTGGCTCTGCCTGCTAGCAGATGTTCGTGGTTAGAATTTAGTAGCCATTTGACAGGATTGTCATGGGAACTGAGATGTTCTTAGGAAAGTTCTTTCAAACCATTATCTGCTCTATTGTGATCAGCAGCTGAGATTTCTGCATGCTTAATATGAATTTCATGATGTATTCGATCAGCATCATATGAACCTTGGCTGCTCTGGCCAGCATCAGATGTGGAGGCATGTCTCGAGCAGATCTGTTGACTGTCTTGCTAACTAAGCATTAGGCAAGACAAAGAATGGTCAACATCATGGAGCCTGCAAGAATAAATCAGCTGTCCATTGATAAAAAGACACCTTCATGATTCTCCCTTACTACTTCATGTCAAAATAGTGAACTCTTTTCTCCATGGAAATAAAATCAGTTCTCATCCATCATTATTTCTTTCAGCTGGCATACTTACCAGAACAAAAGCGTGGCTACAATGAGGACATAGCTACTGGTCCTACCGAGGCAAAAGCTGAATTATTCACTCATGAGGATGGATCCAAAGAAGAAAGAAAGACAAAAAAGCATGGAATGCTTTCTTGGCTCAAACTGCGGGTATGCTTCTTGTCAAAAATGTGTGCAGTATGTCATTCCATTTTTTTTTTCATGTATCCAATTTTTTAAAGATAGCACTAGGGTTGTCTTGGTGCTATTGTTTTCTATGTCACATTAAGATAATCAAGCATATCATCTGTATATCAACCGAGGCCTCAATCTCCTCAATGTGCTTGCTATTCCTTTCTAGTATTTGATGATCATAAATATTTCCCCTTGCTTTCAAAATTGCAATCTTTTGGTGAATCTTCTTTGTTTTGTATTGTGTCCTAGCTGGAAAATTCTTTCTTAGCAAGGCATGTAACCTATTTTGGTTTGTTTTAAGGGTGCCAGAGCTTTCCAATCATTTCATAAATATTTGTGAAAATATTTATATGGGACATAATATCAACAGCAATTTTGACTAATAAATTTTTTTTTTGGCATTAGAGACCTGAAAAGCTTCAGATTAGCTCCCTGAACAGTGTGGATCATGAAAGCTCTTCAAATGGTTCACCGGCAGATAGATCAAACAACAGCATTGAATCAAATTCTGAACATAAAGCTACAAAGCATAAGTTAAAGAAAAGCTCTGACGATTTTATGCCTATCACTGAACCCTATTTGGAGACTACTCAGGCAGGGGAACTGTTCAGTGCTTCTAATCGCGGTCGAAGACTTCCCCCGGTAGAATCTACTTTCTACCTTTTCTGCTTGCTTGAAGATTGTTGTATGAACATTTTCGGTTTATTCACTACAGAATTCCTTTACTAAACTCTCTGACTATTGTTAAAGTTATGTGCTCATAAACAAAGAGCTAGTTATATCTTGTGTGGGGTTTGATGTTCTAAATTTTTTGATAACTTTTTAAATTGCGCAATATTTCTCAAAGGGCTAAGAATCTTCTACCTTACAAGTTGGAGTTTTGACAGACTGGCACAACCATTGTCGATCAAATGGATCTCCTCAAGGAGCAAATTAAGATGCTTTCTGGGGAGGTCGCCTTGTGTACAAGTGCACTTAAACGCATGACAGAGCAAGCCAGTAACAAGCCTGATGATATTGAACTTAAAGTTAGTCTCTCTCTCTCTCTCTCTCTCTCTCTCTCTCAAAATAAGTACTATCAAATTTAGTTCAGTTCTCTATTCCATTTTTAATAGGTGTAATGGATGCTGCACAAACTTTGATGTACACATTGTGTTTTATATCATTTTTGGCATGAAAAGATGATAACTTCTTCTTTTTGTTTCTCTTGTCCTCCTTTCACTTTCTTTGCTTTCCTAAAAGAATTAGTTACACAATAAGACTATCTTTCATTCAAGAATGGCAATAAGACTAGTCAACCTTGAACCAAGAATTATGCCATCATTGTAGGCCATACATGGTCTAAACTATGGTGTAACATGATTGAATGTATGCACATCTTTCTCGTGGAAATGCACATCACTCATGCTTGTTGATGTCTGTTAGGATGGTTGTAGTCTTATGTACCATATTGATGCCTATAAATCTCTCTCTCTCTCTCTCTCTCTCTCTCTCTCTGTCTCTCTCTCTCTCTCTCCATGGCAAAATTATGTGGCTGAGTTCTTTAGACGGCAGTCAACAGTGAAGTCAAGATCAGATTCTTGCATGTGTAGGTTTTTGATCGCATTATTCCACCTCTGATCATATATTCACTTTGAGATCTATTATTGAGGATGCCAGGTCCAAACGAGAATGGGTATACTGCTGCCTAGTGAATTTCTGTAAGGCCTTTTGGCTTTGTTCCAAGACACTTACCCAGAGATTATAGGATCTTGGCTTCCATTCAAATAGTCTTGGAGACTACGAGTCTATACGAGTGTAAGGATCACCAAGTGAAGATTCTCTAGATCCTGTTGCATGCACGAAAAGGACTATCGTGGAGCCAAACCACCCAACCAACTGGAAGCCGAGAGTCAAACCCCACCCCGAGCCACGGTGACTGAGTACAAGAAAGAAGAGGATTCCAGCTTTTGAAAGCAGGTTATAGAGATGGGCGAGTTCCTACATGTTATGTAGACTCCAAAAGCCTAGGACTATTCCATATAGGATGAGCAGATCGGAATGAACTTCACACGACGACAACTCATCATGGTCAGGGAAAGGGCGGCCCGCGATCGGGCTAACCAGGAGGCAGATCGGGCTAACCGGGAGGCAGAGCGAGAGTACCAGCAAGAAGTATTCACAAGGGTCCAACTCAGACTATCGAGGGCCAAAGCCATAACAAGAATAAGATCCAAAATGCACTCTCCCTAAAAAATAAATTCCCAACATGATTCTAAGGTGTAGACCTTAGTTGCAGGCCACCTTCCGGAACGCGATCTGGGAATTCCCGTTAGCCCGGATCGCAATTTTTTTTTTTTTGGGGAAAGTTGCCAATATGGGTATCATGTGAAAGGATATCAAAAAAGCAATTGTTATGTAGATTTGTTGCTTGGTTTCAAATGGCTGCAAACTACATTCATCAGAAATCTGGACATCAGTAGATGGTTTCAGATGGCTGCATTTTCAGATGGTTTCAGAAATCTGGACATCAGTAGATGATTTCAGCTTTTCCACAAGAAGTATACAATTCCCGCCAGTCTAAGGAAGGCTCCTTCTAACTCTTTCTATCGTTTTTTAACAGAAAACGGAATCAGTAGATCTGCAAACCATTGGCATCAGAACTCCCTTACAAAACTGATTTCTGATATCTATTGGAAAAGCAAATATTTCAAAAGCAAAACTGATTTTTGATTTCAAAAGCAAATATTTGGAGAGGCCTTAGTCTATCATAAATAAGAAATACTTCACATAATGTGCATCTTAGAATCGGCTATCAGAAATAGCCTGATTGAACTATGATAGATCTTGGATTGTAATCATTCCATCATGTCCACCATTCAATTATTTTTAGTTAGTATTAAACTCAAAAACAAATTGTCCATTAGTCATTTTTTCACAAAAATAAAATAAAATTTCGCGATCAGGGACGCGGATCGCTGACGTTCCGGATTGCACGATCCGGAACGTTTTTGCAGCGGATTGTGATCCGCTGCAACTGTGGTGTAGACAATCATAATTCATGCTGAAAACACAAATTTCAGATCTGTCCCTCTTTTAGAAATCACCCAAAATGTTACACAAGATCCAATAGGAATCCAATTCATCGCTTAAATTTACACCCATTAATGTTTGCATTTGCAAACAAGTATGGACAAGAAATACACATGAATCAATCATAAAAAACTTATGAAGGAAGAAGAATTGGAAAGAGCAGATTATTAAGTATGCTAAAGATTCAAAATGCACCCTATTCACTCAAAGAAGTTTGTAGAAGAGAATAGCATCCAAGCTTTTGAAGAAAATCCAACACCCCACTAATTTCCAACGCTGAAAAAATAGAAACCTACTCACAGAGACAACTAAATACACCTACTGTGCCGCAAATTTTCTCTACTGGAAAATGAACCATAGATTTGAGAAAAAACAGCGATAAAAAAGTTTGAAAAACAATGACCTGCCTGGAGAAAACCAAGAACTAGCACTGTCAGAAAAAATGTCCAAAATGGTTTGCACCTAATCTGCCAAGAAATGTGCGCCTCCTTGTTGCTTGGAAAATGTGCCAAGAAATGTGCATCAAACCTGCTCACAGAGACATTGTAAAGTGTGCTCAATCTGCTTAAAAGTGCACCCTTCAGAGACTCAATTGGCTGGAACAAAATCGCCCATCTGCCTACCTTCCAATATGCATTATAATCTCCAAGATGTAGAGGCTATGAGTGGCATGCATGCCTATGAACCTGCTCTAATACCATGTCGGGATTCAATGTGAACTAGAAGTAGAAACATTCACAATAAATTAAGTGATTAATGTTCTATTCAATGACAAATTATGCACACAAGTGGAAGCAAAGTAGGATACCAATGGAGACAAATCTCTATACAAAGAATGCATGTACATAAGCATTTCCACTCTCTCTAGTCTCTCTAGCCTCTTCAGGCTCTTCCTCCGCTCTTCAGCAGAAAGAGGGTGGTGCCTATTTATACTAGTAGAGATAGCAATCCAAAGGCCAATGGTTCCCAATGTGGAATGTTCAAAAGCCAACAGCCAAGAGCCATGTGTTATATAGGAGTTACAAAAGCAAATGAAAAGCCTTGGCATTGGATAGCCAAGTGCTAATTGGGGAAGGTCACTTGCCCCATGGACCCCCTCATTATGAGTTGGGCCCCTCCAAACTTGAGTACATGGACCAAAAGTTAAAAATGCTCCTTGGGTCCTCAAAACCACATACATTGCCTTAACTTCATTAAATATGCCATTAATCCCATGAAGTCACGCAATCCAAGCCTCATGGTCTTCATCTAAGCCTCTTCCCGTTCATGTTTTGATTGCATGTCAATAATCTATTGTTGAAGTAGATTGATGGCACACACCATTTCTTCCATATTGGCTGATGCATGGCCTAGAGGCTTGGGTTGCCTCCATAGGAGAGAGTCCATGGAAAACGAGAGGTGTAGCAAAAAACTTGTATAGAAAACTGAGAACAACGGTGTAAAAACCATTAAAAACTGTGAAATATGCAAAAGATTTAGGCTTAAAACTTTCTTTGGTTAAACTTTTTTTGGGGAGAGGCTTTGAAAGACGTACTTGCTTGCCCCACCCTTGTCAAGAGAGTACTTTATAAGAGTACTGCAAGGTGGGGAGTAAATTACCCCTCCCCCAAAAAAAAAACTTAAGTAAAAAAAACCGGCGCACGCTTCCTTAACCGCTGTTCGCAAGGCAGGCAGGCGTGTGCTGGCGTGCGCCCTAGTGCGACGCTGGTCCGCGCACGAGAATGGTGCTGGTCTGTGCCCGCCTGGTGAGAGCTGGCACGTAGTTTTTTTTTTTTTTTTAAAAAAAATAAAACAAAGGCAATGATTGTCAAGTGAGGGGGGCTTAGCTCTTTTTTACATACCAAACTCTAAGTTAAAAATAACACATAATTCATATTTCTTTGAAACAAAAGTTTGAAAGATTTTATAAAGTATTACTTTGATTAAACAAAGCCAACTAAGCTTTAAACTTCTTAAGCTTAGAGGTTTTAAAAAGCCATTGCTGAAAAATAAACAAGTTTAATTTAAAGATCTAATTTAGTTTCCAGCAACCACAAACAACCAACCCAAGATTCAACTTGAAGCAAGGATTATGGTTCAGAATTTTCAGCCAAATTCCAAGAAGAGAGAATTTACAAACCGCAAAAGCAACAAAGAAACATGTGCACCAAACAAAGGAATCAGTTGCCCTGATACCAATTGTTACAACTCCCATAGATCCCCGATTGCTTTGAAGGTTGACGCACACCCACCCCATACAAGTGATGACGCACCGTATCCACCCATCCGTAGGGTCACTGTTGACTTACTTCCATGCACTGGAGTTATCGACACCATCATGCCCGGTCGAGCCTTCGACGATAGCTGGTGTCCCATACCACTTATCGACACCATCATGCCCGGTCGAGCCTTCGACGATAGCTGGTGTCCCATACCACTAGCCATCGCCCTCGGCTCTCCCTAGCATACATCTCCTGGCCTGGAGATACATCCTAGCTATTCCACGTGCTCTCCATCCACCAACTCCTGGGTAAACTGAGTGAATGGCAAAAGGGTAGCCCCACCACTATATAGGCATAACATAGTGGGTCCCATCAAGCACGGTCCCGCCGGCGACACGCAACCACCTAGGATGGTGACGCTTTTTTGGCACTAGAACATGTCGATAAGGCCAGACTTGCTTCCTGCCCCTTGTGAGGCCGTCACTTAGGGGCGTACTGGTATGTTACATAAGAACACAACAGATAGTTACTTCTTATACATACTTGTTACATGGGAGCCCTCCTATATGAGCTCCTTATTAGTGTCTATTTGGTTAGTTATGATTAATATTTACTCATTAGCTACACATTTCTACATGTTTTCATCAAAGACATATAAACTCTCATTAATTGAGAATCAGACTTAGTATGTACTTCCAGTCTTATGTGCCTTTTGGCACCTTAAAGATGTTAATAGAACTTTCTTTCTTTCTTGCGCACACCATTCTTATTACATTTGTCTTAAAAGCTCAATCTCCAATGCTCTCTTCCTTTTTTTGGATTTCAACTACACTTGCAAGAGGCAACTTTTCTGTTCAATCTCTTCTTTGTGCCATTCAAGCAACCATTCCATGCTTACCTGAATATCTAGGTACCTATTGCCCTTTGTTACTGTGCTTTGTTGTTCTTTCTTAATTTTGTACTTCAGCCTTCTACTGCTATTCTTCTAGCTAATTATGAGATCTTTACAGGAAAGCTGTTTTTGAAGTTATATATTTGTTCATAAGATGGCTTCACTTGTCTATTTCTTTAGTGCTGAAATCATGTTGATTTTTTGGAATGCTGCACATTTTCCTTTGTGGTTGGTTATTGGGTCTATCCCGATTCTTAACAAGTTAAAAAGTATTGCATTTCAGGAGCAGCCCTCACATTTCTAAAGCATTTACCTTCGTCCTCCATGCTATACGCTCTGATGTTGATAACAAATTAATGCCAAAAACTAAAGAGTCTCAAGCATCGTTTTATATCTAAAAGCTGCGAGAGACCTGTTACTAAGTTCAAACCTGTTTTTCTTAAATTTAGAAAAGATTCCGACCCAGCACGTTCCAAAATGCAGTGTACGGAATGTACAGTACTGTCCGACCCAAAAGGGTCAGAACAGGCCTCTAAGCTAAGTAACAAGGTTCCTACTCATGCTTTTTTATGGCATTCTTAATCCATATGCCTATCTTGGGTTCTATTTGTTTTGCCAAAACCGTTGGATCCTTTTGGAAATTTATTATGACATTGGTTAACCATGACTATCTCTTTGATGTTTACATTTTTTGTTAGTTACCATAGCTTGGAAACTTATGCTTGAAAAATTGTTTTGGTTCACATCATCACCTTGTGCCTTTCTATATTTGCAAAATCGAAGTCTTCAGTTTTTCACATTGTCATTGTTCTTTGAATTCCTTGTCAATGGTTCATGGTGGAGCACCTTATCTTCATTTTGCAGCATCACTTTTCAACATTCGTGGCAGTACTTATAAGTAGATCTTTGACAGATTTGGGCTCTAAATATCATGTTGGGACCTTGATAGCCCTAGTTTATCTGCTATCATTTGGGTATTGGGCCCTTGGGGTATCTCAACTTGTTGAATGTCATTTGAAACCCTTATGTTTGCTAACGTTGATTTCTTTTGTGTAGGCTCAAATCAAAAAGGTGAAAGAAGAGATACGGGATAAGGAGCACCAGATACAAATTTTAGAACAAAAAATTATGGACACTAAAGAAATCATGACACCAAGACATTCTTCGATTGAGCTGTCTCAGGTGATTCAGAGATTCCATCCTTTACTCCTTGTATTTTTTTGTTACTGAATTTTTCTTGGTAGAGCCTCTAACATCAATAGAAATAGAGACATGCATTTATTATTGATGGTTTGCTCCATATAAGTTTTTGGATCTTGCTTTATACCTCTTTCTTTCCTCGTACTTCAGTTTTTGGGAAAAAAGATTCAAATAAAGCTAATGAATCAAGGATTAAAGAGCTAAGTATGCTATATGTTGCCTCAAAAAAGAGATCATTTTTTTTACTTCGGGGTCCAAGGGAGTATGAAGCTTAGAAACCCGTTCCGACCCTTTTGGGTCGCCGACCCTTTTGGGTCGGAACGTACTGTACGTTACTAAACGTATTGAGTCGCAACGTTTTTTTTCTAAATATCAAAAAACAGGTAATAATGCACCTCCGCATCTGCCGCATCTTCCTTCTTTTTGAGGGACGCATCTTGATATGCAAGAAATGTGTATAGATTTTTTAAAATCTTCTTTCTGTTTATCTGGTCAGAATCAGCTTCTGGACCAACGGATATCTTAGCTGACCACAACGTTCTCGCGGCCACATACGAGAAAATCAAGTCGCGACCTGGCTGGCAGACTTCAGGAGGCAACGAGCACTGCGGGGGTGTTCAGTTCGCTCGTACTAAGATTATCCTAACACGTACGCATCTCTTTGTTCTTCCAACAAAGCTGGTGGTGTAAATACAATTGATGAGAGCTCAACAGCCCGAAGATGGCAAGATCTGGTCTTGCCAGCAATAATCAAAGCGAAACCCAATAATCAAAGCCACCACAGTGAGGACTCCTTAGTCGTGGTCCTCCTATCCCTCAATGGTTGTCAAAATCATCCTGAAAACCATCTCAGGTGCTGGCATCGTCATCGCGCATTTCTTGATGGTTATCAACCAATCGGATCTCCAGCATGGGCCGTATCGCTTGTTCTTCTTTGTAATAAAAAAAAAAAAAATTTCATATATAAAAATTGGCCACGTTCCGGAACGGAACGCATTCTGGAATGCGTTCCGTTCCGGAACGGGCAACTAACCTATGAGCTTTGTAGCTGTCACACTTGATATTGAAACGCAAAACCATTGACCTTCTAGAAAATGAGTGTCAAGCTACTGACCTCAAAAGCTAGTATTTGCAATAAAAATGTAGCTATAATGGCAGAAAGATCTTTTAATTGCTTGTGGTAATAAGTGTTGTCAAATATGTCTACCAATCTCATTTTTGGACTTCCCTTGCAAAGTCAAGAGTGTTTTCAAGTGGTCTTTGGAATTTTGTGAGGCCCCCATTGAAGGACATGCATTAGATTTTGGTTTATTTGTTGATGTTATAGGCCACATACCTTGAAGGGCACAAATGTACAAACCATGGGTCTGTGACCTTCGCTACATGATACAGGGGCCTTGAAGTCTCATTATCAAATGGTTGATTGATGAGATGCTTGGCTCTTACTTCCATCGGTTTCTAGATAGCTCAGTTATTCAGTTAATTATGAGCAGATTTCGGTGGAGCTCATTTTGTTAATCCATTGATTATGATTCTTATCCAGTTCTTTATCATTATGTTTGCATTATTCTTTCTATTTCATAATTTTAATGTTATGTTTGCTCATAATGTTGTATTAATGCAGTTCTTTGGTATAAAGGGAATGGGTTGCCCATTTGACATTATTAAATTCTCTATTCTATATGATGCTTGATTCGTTTTGTTGTGGTTTTTGATTATGGTGAGAAAAGCCTACTTTCTTCTTCTGAATCTGGTTTTCTCTGCAATGGTTAGATTTTCTTTATGATTTCATTTTTGGATTCCTTGCTACTAGGTGAAATAGTATGTTAAACTGTTCACTTTGAGTAGAAGATGGCAGGCTGCGAGTCTTTGCCAGTTTCTAAGGGACTTTTCACTTTATTTTTGGAGTTGTTTTGTTAAGTTTTTATATTGCTGTGTTTTTTAGAGCAGGGTGCTTTTGTTGCACTTTACAGCTCATGATTTTGGTCACTAGGAAGGGAATTACTCAGATTTTCTATTATTTAAGTTTTGGTGCTTCATCTTTGGTACCTTTTGTGTCCTTCTCTAGAGATTTTGACATGGTATGCTTCCTTTCAGAACCTTCCCATCTTTAGAAGTCAAAATACTTGGATCTGCCTTTCAGTTCATTTTTGGCATTTCCTTTTATATCAACTTTTAGATGTTTTGACATTGTTGCTCTACCTAAAGTAGGTCCTTGTGCTTACCTCATATAGCTTGCTGATTCAATCTTTAGACGTGGAGAAATCACATTTTCCATTTTTTTGCTCATCTTCTGACTTTTTAGCTATTATGCTGTCGTTACTTTTCCTAGAGTCTGCTTGTGGCTATGAGTATGTTGTAAAGAGCTACTCACCCTTCATATTAGTATAGATAGATCCATCCCACGGCAATGAGGGGGAAGTTCAATGTATGATGAAGTTCTGCTCCCAAGAACTCAAAAAATCAATTAGTTCACAATATTCGACCAAGAAACCATCAAAGCTATTCTAGATCCAGCAAGAAAATGGCTCAAATAGAAACTATAAACATTATAGATATTCGATATAAATCATAAACAAATATATATGGATGTCCATATACTTTTATTGAAAAACATTGTTTTTAAATTTTTTACACTTACATAACAAATTCAGCAAGACTTTCAAGAATCAATACTTGGACCACTTTGTAATGCATCCATAATTCCATTGAACATCCCAACGGGGTTGGCTCAAGTGGCATTCAAAGTTTCTTCGGTCCCAAGTTCGAGCCTCCTCTTGGAAAACCAAGAAGCATAATTCCACTGAACATCAGATGAAACAAGAAACAACACAAATTAATCAATCTTGGTGATTCTATATGCCAAACAATGTAAAATGTGATAATAATCGTCCATGAACACTCCTAGGACTATGGCTAAGGATCCCACAAAGCTTCTCAAGCTCTAAAAATCAAATCAAACTTACAAGGATCACGCAGTCACACGAAAGTTGCCTGGAGCTCAAGAAGCTACAAGTGCTTCTCCTCACAACCTCCATTCCCCATGTGTAGAATGACAAGCAAAAATGGAGACTTCTCTTGTTCACGCTCTTAGAGAGAGAAAATTGTGGCTATAGGTCCAAAATAGGAAATCAGCTGGAGGTGGTGATACGTTTTTATGGGGGTGCAGGAGGTGGAGCGGGACCTCCTTATAGGTATTTTCTTATATGTGGATCTTAGAAACCCGTTCCGACCCTTTTGGGCCGGAACGTACTGTGCGTTCCGTACAGTACATACCGGAACGTACTGGGTCGGAATGTTTTTTCCAAAATAAAAAAGACACGTATTGAAGTGCCACCTGCTGGCCACGATCTTCCTACTTCTTGATAATACATTGCAGGATGCTAGATATCAGAAACGGTGGAAAAACATACAGTTCAAGCAGAAACAAAAATTGAAGAAGTTACAAGTTACCGGTTACTGTCACGTCCTCCATCTCTGTCATACTCATTTGCGTGTATTTTTTCTAAGTATGGCTTTCTGTTGCTGCTGTGCTTGTTTGTTACTGCGCTGTGCGCATATTCAGATGACTGGCCCTTTTTTCTTCCTTGCATTCTGTGTCTTGGTTATGCATGAAATTTATTGCTATATCTGAAAACTCACCCTCTATCTCTATGTCCATGCCTTGTCTGACGATAATGCATACCTTGTCTGACTGCTGACTATACATAGCTGCTTATAGCCAAAAAATCTGGCAAAAATTAATGAAATTCTTGCAGCTCCCGTTGATCCTAGAATCGCTATCTGAGCCACGTTCTTAAGCTCAAGCTCACGCTGATCCTAGATTCAGTATTCCGTTCCTTATCTCAATTCCTTTGTTAAAAAATAACGTATTTTTTGAAAACTTTTTTGGTCAAGTTCCGGAACGCGCAACTAAGGTTGATGTGCTTTATCTTAGTTCACCCTCCAAAGATGGTTTGCAGAGGCACATAGACACATTTCTTAGCTTCTTGTAGGAGAAAAATTATCAGCCAAGCATGAAGAAGCCTACAGTGATGATCTTCAATATGTATTTCTGCCATACACATGCATACATAGACTTTTGTTACTATGGTTGGAATCTACTCAGAAACCTGCTCCTACCAAATCTGGTCAGAATGTACTGCTGGAAAACGTATTACAAAAAGCTAAATGATACTTCATTACTGCCTGTAAAAAAATATGGTTACAGTTACTCAGAAACCCGCCCCTACCAAATCTCATCAGAATGTACTGCTCGAAAATGTACTATAAAAAACTAAAAAAAATACTTTAATACTGCCTGTAAACAAAGTTTATTCAAGTCTGTCAAGCTGGAAGTCATTACTTTCATGGATCTTTGGCAGGTCCTTTCCAACACACATGTTTTCATACTGTTATTTAACCTTGTGGTCCTTCCCACAAAATTTCATAAATAGTACTTCTTGATCTTCAAACTCATGCCTAACAAAGTCACAGGTTGAGTCTGACCAAATGCCCAGAGAATTGTTACAATGGCTGCAAACCGATTTTTAACCTAGAAAACAGTACGTACTATAATAAGACAGGCAAACTAACAGAACCCTAAAATTGTGACAGTTGACTTCCTCAGGTAGCAATCAAGCTAGTTCCTGAGCTCATAAATAACTTTCAAAGTGTGCCGTTAGCAATCAACTTCCTGAGAATGACAGAATGTGTGGCGAAGCACAAAGCAGGAAATCTGTACATGTTTTCAGGACCTTTTATGCATTTTCAGGAAATTTGTGCCTGTTTTCAAGAAGTTATATGCGTTTTCAGAAAATTTGTGCCTGTTTTCAGGAAAATGTATGTGTTCTTATGAGTTCCTTGATGATTCCACAACTCTTGATCGAGTATGTATGCATTTTCAAGAACTTGTATGCATTCTCAAAATTGTTTTTAAGAAAAGAATGTACCTAAGGAACAGTTCCTCAGGTACTCTAGGAATGGTACGGAACCGTTCCTAGGAATGGTTCTGTTCCGTTCCTTGGAGGCTGGAGCTATGGTGTAGGCATATTGCAGCTGACTTATCACAGAGTCAGTTCTCAACACAAGGATGAAGCTGTAGGTCAACTAGGAAACAAATATATGAGCACCGATACTGATTTTTGTAACTTATTCTAGTCTCATCAGGCATTGAAGTGATGATGCTCCCGTTTTCCTAACTTCTTTTATCTATTATTAAGTATGCTAATACCTAAACTCTGTGCTTTTGCAGATGATGTCAAAATTGAAAAACCAGCTCAGTGAAAGGTCATTTGAAGTGGAGGTAAATCAAAGTAGGGAGTGCATATTTTATCTCTTGGTTCAGAGCATACTTCTGTTTAGGGCCTCCTGAAACCAGCGCCTCGCCCAAATTAATAAGCACTCCCACACATGCACTTGTAAGAAACATTTAGAACTATGCATAGAAACAGATAGTGCATGCACTTATTATGAAAAATCTGTTTTAATAGGATACAGAAACAATATTTGAATTAGTCAACAGTTCGAGATTTTGTCCTGTTTGCACTTATCAAGTGTGCACATTGCAGCTCAAGAGTGCAGACAATCGAATTCTACAGGAACAGTTACAGTCTAAGGTAAACTTTAGATTTCTGCTTACAGTTATTGAGAACCTTGTACCTCTTAAAAAGGGTAGTCCGAAAAAGTAAGGCAACATAGATGAGTCATATGAGGAAAAAGCAGATTGACTTTATTTAGGATATTTTCATCTCTTGAATTTTATTCTCCTAGCAAGGGAATTACTGAAACTTTAGCATATGAAATACAAGAAACGCAGATATTAAGTTTCAGATGATATTCACAACAGCCTGATCTGGTAATTATTTAATACCACATCTTGGAATGCTACCAGACAGTTGAGATAAAAAATCTGCAGCAGACGGTAAGCTCACTTCAGAGTCAGCTTCGAGCTGCAGTAGAGAGCAAATATTTTGGCAACAAAAAGACAAACTCTTTTGCAGATTCTCATCGTAAAGCAAATAACACTCATGAGCTCCAGGAAGAGTTCAGTGACTGGCTTAATACAACTGACTTATCAAGAGAACTTCATTTTGTTGAAGGAGGAGTCATGTCAAAAGGATTTGACTCTCAGGTTTTTTCGACAAGAAAAAGAGAGCCGTATGGCAATCCACAATTCCTTGCACAGGTCTGACATTCTAGACATTGTCTCTGAGCATCATTCTGCCCCACTTATTTCTAAGAACTGACACATACAGTCTGTTGCTTAAGCTCCAAATGTATTCTGGAATTCATGTTGAGCTGAGAACTTCTAAAATTTTTGAGAAACTTGACTAGAATTTGATGGATTGATCAATGTTGTTGTTAGTTAGCCAATTTAGTCCTGAATTTTTGCAGCTCGATTGCCTCTTTTGAACTTGATCTCATTTTATTCATACAGTATAGTGTCATTTTGTATGTATGGTGCTAAATCTCAAAGGACACCGATGCTTGTAGTTGATTTTCGGTGTGCTGAATGCTCAAGCCTCCACATCAATAGTGTGACAATAATAAAATGAAAGTTCTTTTGAAGCTTTAAACTGCATAAAATTCTCCTCATTTTCATGCACCCTGATGCCACCCACAACTTGGCATACTGTAAACAGAGGGTGTCTTGGCATCCAGTTTGTGTCTCGCTTTCAATATACATGTTCTCAATCATGTCAAAAGTTTTCCTATTTATTCTGTGTGGGGTCCCGTAGAAGCATGATCAATCATTATGTTGTGGCTCAAGACATTTGGGTTCCTTGTTATTTCATCCATTCTTTATTCTCTCAATATTTCAGGCAGCCACAATAGAGAAACTGAAGCAAGAAAAGATAAGATTGGAAGAGGAAAGGGAAGGATTGAAGATTAACACTCAAAAGCTGTCAGATGAGGCAAGCTATGCCAAGGAACTAGCTTCAGCTGCTGCTGTGGAGCTCAAGAACTTGGCCGAGGAAGTGAAAAAATTATCTTCTCAAAATTCGAAACTTCGAAGTGATCTTGCAGCTGCTCAGAACTTGGCATTATGGCAAACCTCCAGCATTAGCCTCAAAGACGTTTCTTCCAAAAGCAACAACCATGAGCATTCAGTTGCCGATTCTATCTTGACCAATCAATCTGACATCTCTCTGCTGGAGAAAAATTCTTTTGCTAATGGCCAGGTTATGTCAGATGCTTCCAAAATAGAAATGGAAACAAGGATACAAGATCTGTGTCAAGAACTTCGAACAAGAAAAGAATCCGAGGTTGTTTTGGAATCACTGTTGACAGAAAAAGACCACCTGTTGGCTGACCTCCAAAAGCATGTTGCTGAATCAAAACATCGAGAAATGGAATTGGAGAGCGATCTTGCAGGCATGTGGGTTCTTGTTGCAAAGTTGAAAAGTGAAACAGGACTTGAACAGACAACAGTAAAGCCTCAAGAACCTTTAGATAGGAACACAGAATCAAGGTTAGGAAAGGGTTCTGCTTTTGACAAGTATGATAATGGAAGTTTAAGAGCGTCCCAGAAGAATGATAGCCAACTAGATGGCATGGAAGAAATGGATGTGCTCTTGGATGACATGAAGCATGCACCGTATGACAGAAGCGATATGATGCAGCATTTGCATGTTGCAGTTGCACAGTCAACAGGGAGATGATTACAGTGAATTTTCTAAATGTAAGTCATTTGAAACTGTGTCCAAGAAACACAGTAGTTATGTGACATTCATGGTTATGTTAAATAGGTCAAAAGATGGGTAGACGTATATTATTCCAGTTAAATGCAAAAGCTCTATAATTGAGCAAAATTATGGTTAAATTATTGAAATGTGATCTTCTAGTTGGAGAATCAGCTGATCATTGATTGACCATGCTACTCATCTATTGTATCCAAGGGATCCATCTCAACTGCATATAGTTTGTTGCCTTCCAGGAGTTCTACTAAATTTTTTATGGTGGGTGATCAGATTCAGGTAGTCCAATTTTGTTGCAATTTTGAGGATCTTCTTAATGGTATTGGAGCACACCCATTTGTGCATGTTGGTGATCAAGATCAGTCAAAGTGGTTTTTCAAGCAGTTTATATGTTATAGATGTCCGAAGAAATGTCTCTTTGTATATGTATGAAGTGTCTGCATCACGCCTATTTCTTTTAGGCCCACTTATTTCATATCTAAATTGGTATTAGCCAGCACTGCACAAATTTGCATCAACTTCTATTCATTCTCTCCAGAGATGCAATTCAGCTATTTCAGATTGCCATAAATTTGTTCTTGTATAAATTTAATTTAATTTAATTTACTTTTTGTTTTTTTGAAAAATAGCTTATGGCTGAAATTTTTTTAGGGGAGCAATGGTCAAACCAGCGTTTTGCTTCTCAGAAGTGCAGTAGATAGGGCACAAACAAATAAAAGTCAGTAGCGATTTGGTTGTTATTTGCTCTGGTTTTCAGTAATTGTTAATGTTACAGCCCAAACTATCAACTCTATGGATGATGATCACTTTTGCAATCATTTCATTGGAGATGTGAGTGCAATGTGCATACAGTTGGGGGCATAAATATTGGGCCCTTCTCGGCGCGCATTTGGACCCCATTTTTATCTCGCTCCCCCCCCTGCTGCTGTCGCCGGGGGGTCCAGGGGGGCCGGCAACAGCCACCTAGGCCCCCCCCCCGGCTGGGGGATCGAGGGGCAGCACCGCCTGAAGCAAAAAGCGAGGTACAATTGCTCTACAGTTCTCGGTCTCTTTCCCATTGGGACCATCTGTGATCGTCTGTACTGTAAGGCAAAAAACCAAATAGAAGTATAGCCAGATGGTGTGACAACCTCTGCCACAAGCTCAAAAAGGACAGATATACATGCTTGTAACATAAATGATATTGTTGTCATATCATGTCATTCTTCTGCTCCTTTTGAGCCTATGGATAACCACCAAGTTCTTCATTTACCTTTTCAACGAATAAGCAGTGATTTATCATCTTTTCCAGAAGGCAATAACTAAGAGGTCTATAGAATCTGGCCCTTTTGCAACTGAAATGACGCTGGTGGGCCTGCAGTATTTGAAACCACTTCTCCAGTACACTGGATCCCTAGCCTACTGAACTGACCTTTTCAAGAGGATGATCATCAAACCCAGACTGGGAGCTTTCAAACTGGAGGTAAGAAAGTTTTCTTTTGTTTCTGACATACAATATGAGAAAAGGCAAAAAGAAGAAACTCTGCTTATGCTAAAGCTGTCTGGTAGAATAATTTACTGTTTTTTCTTCAGGTATTCCACATATAATGGAAGCACCCGAAAATCCCAATAGTCTAGTACCAAACTACAATCTTGTGGAACTCGGGAAATGTCTGCCACATCTTACACCCTGGAATTTTTCATTTCTTGTTTGATGTGTTTTCAGATTGTCAAATAAAGAAGCCATTTCAAGTTTTGGGTGAGCAAATTTACTTGATAAATGCTGGAAGAGGCCAGTAACGGTTCTTGGTGCACAAGGTGAAATTTTTTTGAGAAACTGCAAAGCATTATATCTCCTTGAGCAGAGTTTTCTAGCAAAATTTCTTAAATTATAAGAGGACGGTAGGATAAGCCAACCTCTTTGCAAGTATGAGAACACAACATCATTTTATAGAGGTGCAAGTTTATAGACGAATTTAAACATCTTTGATGTCAAGAATTAAAAATGTACACTGTTAAAATCATATAACCATCATGTTATTTTATTTTTGAAACATACTCATTTATACTTAAGCGCAGTTTATTGTGAGATTCTAATATTTCCATTTTGGAGCTGTTTCCGTCAGTTGTACAAAGGAAAGCTGGTAAATTCAAGAGCAATTTTTGCACCGGATGTCAGCTGTTGATTGTTAGCTTGATGGTGAATTTAAGCATTTGTTGATTCTAATTTGCTGGAACAACTGAAGGGATCTTTTGCATTTACTGCGCTTGGTCATACTTTCATTTGAGCGCTTGTTTCTGGATTATCTGGATACCTCATAGCAGCTGCAAATATGTGTATGAAATAGCACATCCACTAGAAGAAAATCTGATCATGTTCACTTGTTACTATTTCTACTTCATCTGTTCCGACTCACCTAGAGCTTTTTGATTCACAACATTGAAGTGGACAAGACCCAAGCCACCTGAAAACAAGATTCTTGAATGCAAGAAATAAAGACAGCCGATACTTATGGTTAGCCATAAATTTTGGTCTTAGTAAGGGACAAGGAAGATCACCAATCTCCCACGTTAATGTCCTTGTCCTATAACCACCTGCGGATGCTTAAAGCAACAAAAACTCAAAAGCACTCTTCTTTCTCTTTCTACACCATCCATCATGGTCTCCTTTTTGTGTAGTACCAAAACTATGCATTCTGGTTTTCTGGAAACTGAACAATGGCAGACTTTATTCCATCTTTTGGAGATCAAATGCACCTGCCTTCACTAGTTTTAGAATTGAGACACTTTGTCATTGTTCAACCTCAAATATGACTAATACCATTCTTAAACTGAAATTGTTTTCTAGAAAGTTGAAACTTTTTTGATCTATCTTACCCGTCATTGATAGACCCTGAATCACGTAAGTCTCCTTGGATTTAGGTTATTAAAATCAAGTCTGTTTTTTTTGCTTTAGTTATTTGGAAGTGATCTCCTTAACAAGGCCAGCTGTATCAAACTATCATCTATGTAGAATGTACAAGGGCTTGTGAAAAAATGAGCAAAAGTAATTCGATAGCATGGCTTTTTGCTGATGCATGGTAGTGATCTTTGGGATCTGTTTTCAAACAGTGTCCTCATTAGTAGATCAATTTTCATGTTGCAGTCTTTTGATATATTTGCAGACTTTCCATTACGCTCATGGTGTTTTTGTCTTGTACATGAAAATCATGACCAATTGATATGTTCTATCCTGATCATTTCACTGGGAGAGTTAAATTTAGAGATTCTTAGTCTCCTTTCTCTCACATTCGTGTTCTCTAATGCATCTACTTTGACGCATCAAACATAAAGGTCATCATACCTATGAGCCTTGTCAAAGTTCTCATTTCAAGCTGCAATTTTACAAGAATTGAAGGAATTAATGCATAGTGCAACCATTAACTTGAAATACGAATATTAAGTGAGGTATATGTAATTTGTCATGAAATCTGTTTGGCTTCCAAAGTGCACAGGTACACATTCAATGAAGTGAGGTGACGCATTTTTGCTAAGAATAAGTGCACAAGGAATATCCTACTAATACCACTTACATGCATCATGTAAGCAAACAAATTTAGTGTATTAAACAGATACTTATGTATGGTAGGTATCGACGAAGTAAACATAATATGTATTAGCAAAACTACATCCAAGGAAATTCATGTTCTTATAGATAAGGTTAGTGTTTTCAAACTATGTATAGGTCTGACCGACGCTCTATCACTCGGTCAGATCTGTCTGAATGAGTACATCTCTGTACAACTATCTGTTGATGCACAAATAGTAAAGAGACAGTGAGTCTCATTGATAAATTTTGTCTATGGAAAAACTGTTGGGTTCACATGGTGCATGTATGTGTGTGTGTGTGTGTGTGTGAGAGAGAGAGAGAGAGAGAGAGAGAGATCAAAGCTCTTCTTGACAAGTCAAGACCAAAACCTTTTAAAATCCTTTATTCATAAACCAACAAGGAAAGACATAGCTGAAAAGTATACATTACTGATAAAGCACCGTAAAGCAAGACATATTTCAAGACATCCAGTTGGTACCTACCACCATCCCACCACACAAAATCACGCAACAATGAGGAAGACAGGTGTGTGTGTCAACGCTGAATGTCAGTTGTTATCCATGTACAAAATATGTTTACCTTAACTAATCAACTTGCAGTGTGAATAAAATTTTATAGTCCAATCTTTCCTTACTGCAAGTTGGTTACAGTGATAGGCAAAACCATATCAATATCGTATCAAAACGAATGCCATGCTAATCAGTTTGATGGTTTTGGTCCATATCTTAAATTAAATACAACACTATGTATTAGATAGTAAGCTGTATAAGAAATATAGCAATTTGCAAACGAATAAGTAGCTTGGACCAGTATGTGAAGTTTGGGGCAAATCCATGCCATACCAACTGTCTTATCTATAAACAGATAAAGTATGATTTACGTAACTTCTTGAGCAAATCCATGCTATACAGGAGTTCGCAAGCTATTTTATCGTTTTAATTTTTTTTTTTGGATCATGACATAAAAAGCAGAAAATACCTCAATATCCGTATGTGAAACGACCTTTGTACAAGTCTATGTACTTTAAAACATGTAAATTGGTTTAACAATTACGACTAAAGAGGGTTACCATTTACCCCACGATAAGTATTGAATTTGTATGCTACGGTATTGCATGATGGAGATGGTATGTATTCATAAAGAGACCGTTAGGAACCATTCTGCTTTTTTATAGCAGTCTCTCACGCTGTTACCATACTCTTTATGTTTTATTTTAAAAGAATAAACCGGAACGACTGAAGTACACGTAAATTACCAACCTGAATAGTAGACGCAAATGATTCTTGTGAGGCGATCATGTTTGCATTTGATTGTACTTGAGAAACGTTTACTTCCGTATCCATTTCTATGTATAGTATTTGCAAAGTCCGTATCCATTTCTATGTATAGTATTTGCAAAGTCATACGCACGAACGGAGTTTATTTTTACATTTGTTGTATAGGAAATCATAGCTCTTGCATGGTGAAGAGCAAGAAGATTAAGAGCAATATACGTATCTTATTCTTGCTGTCTATCGGAACTTATCAGTATAATTATTGTGAAGATTATTAAAATATTATCTTCCTATCTCAAGTTTGGGGTCATGTCCATGATGATTTCCACTAGATTTCATGTTGTACATATAAGGAGTGTGAATTGAGCACATATCCTTCTAGTGTAGCTCGGATTTGAGTTAGATAGGTTCAATTATGATGACATGCAGATGTTTAGATAGCATGCAAAGTCTTATTGTATGCATGCAATCCACATGCAATCAGTGCATGCAACATGCAAAGTAGTTTCTGTGATCTACACATGTCTAGGCAATTTTATGAGTTGACATGCAGTACATGCAACATACATGCATGAAGTTACACGTGGATCTTTGGTAGGTGAATTAGTTCAGTTAAGTGGACTTTCCATGCAACTCCACTGTAGGAATTCGAGTCTTTTTCATGTAGGGAAAGTTGGGCATGTTTTGCCACATTGTGAATATTGAGATTTTGGTGTTTTGAGCTCATTCTCTCTCTACCCGAGTTTTCTATGTATGATTTTCTCTCTCTACTCGAGAGCAATTTTTTTTCCCATACTGAACACTTAGAATTATTTCTGACATTCATTTCTCATAGTGAAGAGTTAGATTTTTTCATCAGATGTATGCCATTGTGCTCTTGCCTTAGATTTTTCAAGTATACTGTTTTTTGATCAATCTTGTGCAATCACAACACCTCAGTAAGATCCTGTAGGGTGTGTGGTGAATTTCACACGTGCTAAAAACTTCACATAGTATCAGAGCTTCATGCTTTGAAGGACTGAGGGTCTATACATCAGATCATAAGTGTTTTTGCTTGCAGGAACTCAAATTTTGGAGAAGGATTCAAACTCGCTGAGAAACAAGCAATCTGTGGATCATAAGTGGATCAAATCAAGGCTGATCTGATCCAGCGGACCTTTGTACGGACATAGAGCTCACACGTGTGAAATCAGCCCTCATTAATGAGTGTTATTTCTCAAGGAATGATCCAAATTTGATGTTCTATAGCTTGTTGGATAAATATTGGAGAGTAGAATGTTTTGCTCTTGTTTCTAAATCAATTTGATTTGTTTCTAGAAGAGTTTTAGGCAACCAGAGAGTTTGAGAGGGTACTCAACTCATGGGATATGCCAAAGTGAGCACACATCTGTCTTTTTACCATTTTCATCAATTTTCACTGTCAATCAAGTAGAATTGGATAGAAGTGAGTGTCCTGAGGTCTTAAACTTTTCATTTCACACATATTACTGTGTTTGAGTTGAAAATAAGTTCCTAGAGAGTTTATCAGTGCATTGAAACCCGTGGGAGAGATAGACTTCTTGCTTGCATGTGCTTCTTCTTTTGTGACTGAAGCAAGATCCAAATTCAAAGAGCACAGTGAGAGATTAACATCTTCCAATTATGCAATGTGGAAGATCAGAATGGAATCATTGTTGATTCTACAGGATGTAATGGATATTGTGAGTGGAGTTAAAGAAGAACCTGATGAAGCTGCAACATTCCACAAAAGAAACAGAATTGCCCTTCATTTTATAAAAATGAATGTTACCAATGCACCACTGCCAAGGAAGCTTGGGATACTCTAAAAACAATCTATGAAATAAAAAATACTTCTAGATTGCTTACACTTAGAAACCAAATATTTCTAAGTTATCAGAGAGTAGATGAGAGTGCTTCATCATATGTCATGAGAGTTAAGGATCTTCATCAAGAGTTAGCTGGTATTAGTGATGCTCTTAAGAGCACTGAACTTGTTCAAGTAGTCCTACATGGACTTAGAGATGAGTGTGACAATATTGTGCAGACTTGTGCTTTCAGAGAGGATCTTCCATCCTTGGAGTCAGAAAGCATGCAAGAGAACAAGACGCTGAGGATCAACAGACTTTCATTGAAAGATGGTGGAGATGACAAAGCACTCTTCATCAGAGACAAGTCAAGAGGCAAGGGCAAAGACAACAACACTTCAAGAAGAACAAAGCCAAAGAAGGTGGTGAGGATCAGTCCTCACAAGGTGCAACATCCAGTGGCAAGAAGAACCTGTCAAAGATCAAGTGTTTTTTCTGTGGAAAGAAAGGAACTATGCATCAAACTGTTTCAAGAAGAAGAACCAATCTAAGCAAGCTAACCTTACTAATGAGGATGAGTGTGAGGATGTAGAGAGTGAAAGAGAGGATTTATTAATGATGTCTAATTTTTCATCTTTTTCTTTTAAGAATGAAGAAGTCTGGTGGATAGATAGTGGGGCTAGTTCCCATATGTCTAGTTCTAGGAACTCTTTCACTAATCTCATGCCATATCTAGGTGCAAAAAGGTCAATCTATACTGCTAATGATGTAGAGTGTAGGATTGAAGGAATATGTAGCATTCCATTACATGCATTATCATCAAAATCTTTTTGCTTACATGATGTATTGTATGTACCTAGATTAACTAAGAATCTCATTAGTGTAGGAGTTGTTTGATAGTGGATTGGATGTCAAGTTTCAAGTTGACAA
This sequence comes from Diphasiastrum complanatum, assembly GCA_029204225.1. NCBI lineage: Eukaryota > Viridiplantae > Streptophyta > Lycopodiopsida > Lycopodiales > Lycopodiaceae > Diphasiastrum > Diphasiastrum complanatum. Next base: position 27,533,296 of record CM055100.1, read on the forward strand.
GTGTATAATCTCAAGAGAAAATGAAGCTATTGCTAGAGGATCTAGAATTGGTAAGTTGTACAAACTAGATTCTAGGGAGAGTGCTAACATTTCAGATATTGCTTATGAGACCAAGGTTCTGCAGGAGGATCTGTGACATAAGAGATTGGGTCATCCCAATTTCAAAGCCATGCAATCTATGGTCAAACAAGGAAAAGCTGTTGGTCTACCAAAGACACTGTCAAAGGAGCTTCTACCTTGTGAAGCTTGTGTGCTGGCAAAGTCACACAAAAGACCTTTTCCTAGATCAAGTATCAAGACAAAGAAACCATTTGAACTTGTACACTCAGATGTTCATTTCTCATCAACTAAGAGCAAAGGAGGAGCCAACTGCTTTATCTCTTTTGTAGATGATTATACAAGACATTCTTAGATCTATATGATGTCTTCAAAAGCCATGGTTTATGATGTTTTTCTTACTTTTAAAGCTTATGTAGAGAAGCAGTTTCCTTTCAAGTTAAAAATTTTAAGAAGTGATAGTGGAGGAGAATACACTTCCAATAAGTTTAAAGACTTTTGTGAGAGAGAGAGTATTCAAAGAGAGTTCTCTTGTTCATATACTCCTAAGCAAAATGGAGTTGCTGAGCGAAAAAATAGAACTTTTTGTGAATGTGCAAAAGCCATTAGGCTGGAAGCTTCTCTGCCTAAAGAATATTGGGGAGAGGCAGTTGCATGTGCAAACTATCTTTGTAATAGGCTTCCAAATCTTGCAATAGGAGGAAAGACACCATTTGAGATGTTGTATAAGAAAAAGCCTAAGGTAGATCATCTTAGGATTTTTGGCTGTGTATGCTTTGTGCATGTGCCTCTGGAAATTAGAAAGAAGGAAGATCCTAGTGTAGTAAAAGAAATTTTTGTAGGTTATGCATCTACTAAAAAAGCATACAAGATTTATTTGCCCTCTACTGACAAAAATGTTGTTAGTAGAGATGTGGTCTTCCATGAAGATCAGAAATTTAACTTGGATGATGCACAGATCAAAGAGACTCATGAAAGATCAATCATCAATCTTGATGCTGTTCAAGAAGAGGTGAGGCCGAGGCTTGAGGAGGAGCAGATTCAAGCTACCACACCCAGAAGATCTACACGAGCAAGATCTTAGCCAAGGAGGCTCACATATGATGAAGAAGGAAGGCAAGTGGAAGGTGAAACTTTCTATCATGCACTTTTTATATCAGATGAAGAGCCTAAGGATGTCCAAGAAGCTTTTCAATCCAAGGAGTGGGTTGAAGCAATGAGCCAAGAATTTGAAGCCTTGATGTCAAATAACACATGGGAGCTTGTGGAGCCACCAAACAACATGCATGTGATCGGATGTAAGTGGGTATTCAGAATTAAGTATAATCATGATGGATCTATCAATAAGTATAAAGCAAGACTTTGTGCCAAAGGCTACTCACAGATTAAAGGTCTTGATTATGAAGATACCTTTGCACCAGTTGCAAAGATGGTAACAATTCGAATACTCATCTCTCTTGCATGTTTTCACAAATGGAGTATGTTCCAGTTTGATGTTTCTAATGCATTTCTCAATGGTTACCTTGAGGAGGAGATTTATATGGAGCAACCTCCAGGTTTTGCAAAGGAAGGTGATGAATCAAAAGTTTATGTTTTGTTCAAAAGTCTGTATGGACTGAAACAGGCACCAAGGTCTTGTATGCAAGGCTTAATTCCTATCTCATATCACTCGGATTTTGTCTAAGTGAATATGACCCTTCTCTGTATTATAAGTTTGTAGATAACTTTGTAATTATTCTTCTCATCTATGTAGAGGATATCATTCTTTGTGGAAACAGTGAGAAGTTAGTTGAAGAAACTAAGCATGCACTTGGTACTGAGTTTAAGATGCAGGACTTAGGAGTTCTTCACTATATTCTAGGCCTCGAAATAGATTTTTAGAAAGGACATGCATTTATAAGCCAAAATAGATATGCCTTTTCCATGCTCAGGAAATTTAATATGGAGAACTGTAAAGGCATAGATACACCTATGGAGCACACTGTAAAAGTTCCTATTAAAGATGATGAAAAATCCTTTGAGGACATCACTCTTTATAGGTGCTTATTGGCTCACTTATTTGGTTAACAGTGACTAGGCCTGATCTAAGCTTTTGTGTTCATAAGCTAAGTCAACACATGCAGGATCCAAAGTTATATCATTGGAAGTTGGCTAAAAGAGTCTTGAGGTATATATCTTTTACCTTGGATTATGGACTATACTATGAAGGAGAAGATCTGACTTTGATTGCTTTTTCAGAATCAAAGAAGCAGACAACTATTTCCTTATCATCTTGTGAAGCTGAATACAAATCTCTTACAACCACAACAAAGGAGGTTTTATGGATCAAAAGGCTACTTTTGGAGCTTAAGTGTTATGCAGATGAAGATTTACCAATTATCAAGAATGATAACATTTCTGCTCAGGCTCTTGCAAATAATCCAGTCTTTCATACAAGGAGCAAGCATATTGAAGTGGCTCATCATTTTGTAATAGAAAAAGTCATTGGAAGAGAGATCTCATTGGAGCATATTTCATCTTCAGATTGTGTTGCAGATCTTCTCATCAAGCCTCTACTCAAGAATGTCTTTATGAAGATGAGGTCAAACCTTGGCCTAATTTCGAAATCTATGTAGATAGGAACATAAATTTTAAGGAGGAGTGTGAAGATTATTAAAATATTTAGTAGTTTCTGTGATCTACACATGTCTAGGCAATTTTATGAGTTGACATGCAGTACATGCAACATACATGCATGCAATTACACATGTGGATCTCTGGTAGGTGAATTAGTTCAGTTAAGTGGACTTTCCATGCAACTCCACTATAGGAATTCGAGTCTTTCTCATGTAGGGAAAGCTGGGCATGTTTTGCCACATTGTGAATATTGAGATTTTGGTGTTTTGAACTCATTCTCTCTCTACCCGAGTTTTCTATGTATGATTTTCTCTCTCTACCCGAGAGCAGTCTTTTTTTTCCCATACTGAACACTTAGAATTATTTCTGACATTCATTTCTCATAGTGAAGAGTTAGATTTTTTCATCAGATGTATGCCATTGTGCTCTTGCCTTAGATTTTTCAATTATATTGTTCCTTGATCAATCTTGTGCAATCACAACACCTCAGTAAGATCCTGTAGGGTGTGTGGTGAAGTTCACACATGCTAAAAACTTCACAATTATGTTCTTCGTGTTATCTTTTGTTATTTTGCGTGAGAGGCAGAGATAGTAGCAATAATCATCAACAATCGTATCTTTGTAGAGAGCTCTTTATGTTCAAAGAGAAAGAACAATATATGGCTTTTCTTTACACATTATCTATTATCAAACTTTTGGGATTCCATCACTGGAAAGCAGCAATGGTGCAGATCAAATAGTTTTGTGTACATAGAGCATATCATAACCAGAACATAATGTGGAAATATCGTTGTTATAGTAGCGATGGAGTATCATTCATATTCAGAAGTGTAACTATCTGTAGCATATACTATAGAAAGTATGCAATGATGTTACTAATTCTGGCAACGATGGACTCCTCAATAGTATCTGGCCGCGATGGAGTGCCTACTAGTATTCTGGCAACGATGGATTGCTTTATCATAAATGAGCATTGATAAAGCATGATCATGATAGCTTCTGGTAGCACTGTACTAGATCCCTGCAGCGATGGATAGCTAGCATGTATTGCTAAATCATTCAATACCAAATGATAGTGATGCCCTACTAAATGATAGCGATGGAAAACTATACAACACATAATGATAGTGATTTAACTTCCTATCAATGATTCTGGCTAGCGATGGTAGTCACGATGGATAGTAGTAATGCTGCAGCGATGGATAGCATACTTCATTTATCCATAAATCCAACAGATTTGCTTATACTAGCAGCAATGCATAATATTGATACTATTGCTTGTCATTTCTTTGATAATAGCAGATCCACAACAAGAAATGATATGTTAAGAAAAGACCTACCAGTGCAATTGTAGGTTTGTCTCCACTCGTTGATCCACGACTTGTTCTGCCAGAAGGAGAAGGATAAAAGAGAAGAGAAGAGAAGCGAAGAGAAGCGAGAAAGAGTGTGGGAGAGAGAAGAAGAATCTTGCCCCCATCAAATAGGTGAGTTCCATTTGAACTAGTGTAGGAGAAGCAACCGACCGTGGCCGTAGAACGGAATGCAAACGATCTCGACCGTTGAGGTAGTAATAAATGTACTTGGAGGTTTGAAAATTTCCCTCCCAAAAACATAGAAGGCCATATGGCTTGTAAAGCAATGCACACCAGATGGAGTAAAGTAACATTGGGTACCATTCATGAGAGAGAGAGAGAGAGAGAGAGAGAGAGAGAGAGAGAGAGAGAGAGAGAGAGAGAGAGAGAGAGAGAGAGAGAGAGAGAGAGAGAGAGAGAGAGAGAGAGAGAGAGAGAGAGAGAGAGAGAGAGAGAGAGAGAGAGAGAGAGAGAGAACCCACCAACCATACCCACAGTTGGTGAATCCCTCAGGGGCAGCTAGCTCCTCCCTAAGAGAAAGCTAACTGCCCACCAAGAGATTGTTAATATTTTTAGGCAGATCAAATAAAAGTCCAAGAAATGCTTCACTATATAGAAGTTTAATAATGATCTGTTGACAGATCCCCTGCTCTAGAGGATCTGTTAGCGGATTCTTTCTTCTGCTTATAGCTTATGTCTATGTTCTGCCTATCAGCAGAGATAGTGGACACTTGTTTTAGGTTTATCTTGCTTGTTTTGGGCCCAAATCAGGTAGAAGGGACTGGCATCATTGTGGTATTTGTCCTACCTGTCAGAGGATCCAGGGAAGTTACTTTTGAAACGTTGTGGAATAAGGTAGAAATCAGCATGCAAGTAAACTAAATAGGCTGGTTTGTGGTGTAGATCTTGCATACTTTCTTACATTCCAGTTCTTGATTGTTCTTGAGCAATCTAAGCATCAAGAAATGAGTGTTTCTTGATTCTTGGACTGTTACTATGCTGTTAGGAATCTAGTTTCTTGTTTCTTGTTTCTTGTTTGAGTACTTAATCTTGTTCTTGATTGTTTTTTGATTTAGTAGATAGTGGTAGAATTGCTCCCTGTTTCAGAACGTTGATCCTTTTGAGCTATAGATGGTTACATGGCTGGTTTATGCATGTAGCTGAGTATCGGAACCATGACTCCCATTGACAGGCTGGAAAATACATATTGAAATCTGAGTAACACATCTATGTGATAACCGTTCTAACAAGAAGAACCGTAAGAACTAGAAGATCCCAAAAGAACGGTAACGAAGAAGTAAAAGAACACCAAAGAAAAATTGTGTTCACAGATTCAAAGAACTTACTTTCAACTCAGGCACAATAATATGTGTGAAATGAAAAGTCTAAGACCTCACAAAACTCACTTCTATCCAATTCTACTTGATTGACAATGAAAATTGAAGAAATTGGTGAAAAGAACTAATGTGTGCTCACTTTGGCATATCCCATGAAATGAGTACTCTCTCAAACTCTCTGATTGCCTAAACCTCTTCTAAAAACAAATCAAAAATTGATTTAGAAACTTGAACAACACATACTACTCTTCAATACATATCCAACAAGCTATAGAACATCAAATTTGGATGATTCCTTGAGAAGTAGCACTCAAACAGAGGGCTGATTTCACACTTGTGAGCTCTCTATCCATACAGGGCTCAGCTGAAGCAAATCAGGCTTGATTTGATCCACTTATGGTCCACAGATGGCTTGTTTCTCAGCGAGTTTGGATTCCTCTCCCAAATCCGAGTTCCTGCAAGCAAAAGCACTGTTGTTCTGATGTATACACCCTCACCTCTTCAAAGCATGAAGCTCTGATACCATGTGAAGTTTTTAGCACGTGTGAACTTCACCACACACCTTACAGGATCTTACTGAGGTGTTGTGATTGCACAATATTGATCAAAGAATAGATTACTTGAAAAATCTATGGCAAGAGCACAATGACATACATCTGACTGAAAAAACTAACTTCTCACTATGAGGAATGAATGTCAGAAATAATTCTAAGTGCTCAGTATGGGAAAAACAGGCTGCTCTCGGGTAGAGAGAGAAAATCAACACTAGAAGACTCGGGTAGAGAGAGAATGAGTCCAAAACACCAAAATCTCACTATTCACAATATGGCAAAACATGTCACAACTTTCCTACATCAAAGAGACTCGAATTCCTACAGTGGAGTTGCATGGAAAGTCCACTTAACTCAACTACCAAGGATCCACATGTATAACTGCATGCATGGATATGCATGTACTACATGTCAACTCATAAAATTGCCTAGACATGTGTAGATCACATAAACTACTTTGCATGTTGCATGCATTGATTCATGTGGCTTGCATGCACACTGAATGACATTGCATGCTATCTAAACTTTTGCATGACATCAAATTTGAATCTACCTAACTCAAACTCGATCTATTCTAGAAGGCTATGTACTCAATTCACATACCTTTTTGTACAACATAGTTTACAATGGAAATAATCATGGTCATGGCCCCAAAACTCGAGATAGAAAGATATTTTTGACTAATCTTCACACTTCAGTGACCCCTTTATGTCCATTTAGTGTTGGGGGCTAAATGGCCTTTGGATAAGGGCAAGCAAGTGGCTATACCTTGGTTGGAGGTATGGAATCAAGTTACCCTTGCATAAGAGATACCCTTAGGATTAAGGGTATGGTCCTTTAGATTAAGATTCTAGTGTCCTTGGTGGCTTCGACATTTATTGACATCATCGACAAACTTCGAAGACTTCGACACTTCGGTGACTTCAGAGACTTCAGCCACTTCGGCCACTCGAATTGAAGCTACAAACTTGCCCTAACCGTTTAGCAAGTAAATTTCCAAGAAGATTCAACTGGATGGATGCCAGCTCACTTTGGATGGATGTCAGCCCACTTTGGATGGTTGCCAGCTCACTATCCATTATGATTGCAACCTAATTAGTTGTCCTACTATTGAACGTTGCCGCATTTGCTTAAGTACAAATAGTTGCTCATATTTTTACATTTTAATAATGCGATCAAGAGATCAGCAAATATTGAATAGTTAGCTCTCTCTCTCTCTCTCTCTCTCTCTCTCTCTCTCTCTCTCTCTCTCTCTCTCTCTCTCTCTCTCTCTCTCTCTCTCTCTCTCTCTCTCTCTCTCTCTCTCTCTCTCTCTCTCAAGCCTACAAGCTTGAACACTCTTGAGCATTCTAGCTCAATTCTTTAGAGTTGATTTAGAGTTTGCGCTTATTGCTTATTAGCGAAAGTGCTTAATTCAAATAGAATTACAGTTACTGAGAGATAACTCAGAGCATATGGTTTTGATTCGCAATTCCTTTGTGCTCATTTCCATTCTGATTTGTTTCTTTTACTGAATCAATTTTACCTTTATTACGTTTAATATCATGTCAATATGAATGCTTCTTTGTAATTCTTTTGTAACTAATAGTCTCTTACTATTTGTTTGATAATTCAATGCTTAATGTTTGGTTATGCAATCATTATAGTCTAATGATTTCAAAGTTAGTCTCTATTAAGACCAAACATGATTTCTATCACTATTGTTTCATTCAAAATTGATAGGCGTAGTCATGCATAGATAAAGAGAAAGATAGTTTATTCTGTTGCGCATGATAAGTTTATATTCTTGTCGTTCGAATTCTTTTTATTCAATTCTATTCAACCTGTCTTTTCACACACCTCTTTCCAACATGGTATCAGAGCGTTGATTCTTCAAGGCCTAATATCTTTTGCGATATCAAATTATTCTTCAGTTTGAATCAATTTGTTTCGGTATCAAAAAATTGATTTCCAATTGTAGTGCAACACAATATTTCTCTTAACATCGACAGACTAAAGTTCCAGATGGATTCTCAAAGTAAAGCTGGTCTTATCGCAGACAAGCTGAATGGATCCAATTATCATTTATGGAAATTTAAGATGAAGAATATAGGTATTGAAGTATAGTCTGAAGACGACATAAACGACTCAAAGTGAAGAATTTCAAAGGAGCTTGCAGATAGTGGTACCACAAACGGCCAAGGGTTTTGGCAAGCTTGAAACAATTTCATTGCCAAATTTTCAGAGTGATGAGTGGCCTACTTCTGACAGTGTTGTTTTGGATCCGTCAGATGCAAGTTATTCTTGGATGTTAGAAATGCCAAATTTTCAGAGTGATGAGTGGCCTACTTCTGACAGTGTTGTTTTTGGATCCGTCAGATGCAAGTTATTCTTGGATGTTAGAAATGCAAGATAAGTACGGGGTCGATAATTATTCACCTAAGTTGGTTTCCCTCATTGCATATATTTGTTGATTTTTCAAGTGCAAGTGTTCGAAGGACACCAACTTTATTTGTTTGCAAGGATTTATCAGATGAGATTTTGTCAGATCTCATGGATCAAGACTGGGATAGTAAAACAAATAATGATATAGAATGTAGGACAAAAAAATCGTCAATGATCCTTTGTTATCATATCGAAAAACACATGCTTAGTCTCACATTTAACTATCAGAGATTCAAGAAAACTGATGGTACATGGCTACCACAGATCAAGACTTCCAAATAAATGGTCACACAATGACATAATTTGCAATGACACATTCACTAATATTTGTCTTGTTATAGTTGCGAAAAAGACAGGAGTTGATAATGTGCTACAAAGATCTACCTACAACAATCACCATTGTGGAAGAGCAATAGATTCAAATATAGTTCAGTAGAATTTGTGTATAGACTCTTTCATTCAATGAATGAAAGCCCAAGTTGGGCATCAGTACATATTTTTTGGGCTCTTAAATTCAATAAAAGCTGCATTTGATATATAATTGTATATGTTCCTATCAATTCTATACATTTTGCATCTATGTTTGTTCAGTGCTATCTATGTTTTTTTAATTGTTATTTAGTATAATAACATCATCATCAGCGCCATCATCAACAAGGGGTGGTTGAAGCCTTGTCCTCACCACTATGCTCACGATCATTTCCTATCTGAATCTATACACAAGGGCTGTTGTGTATTCAGAAAGCGTAAACTGCAAGATAGAATATTCACGTATTAGTTATGGTTAGAAAATTTACGAAATAAAAAATTAATTACGATTCCAAAATAAAAAATAAACAGAACAAATTACCTTTGAAATATCAACATCATAGTGAAGGTTGAACCATTCAAAAAATAACTTTGCCATATACAAAGTGTATCACCCACAACTGAATGAATAATTTTGCTGGGGTGACTGCAAAAAGTTCAGCACACAAGATATCAGTGAAGGAAGCCACACAACGAATAGAATACAAGAATGTATTTACAAATTGTCGGGAGGATCGAGTCAATATCTTTATGTGTATTACTAGCCACATTCATCTTTACACAAAAAGAAGCTTAATTACATTATCTACAGATGTCGTGAAAGAGATCAAGTTTAAGTTCCAATGCTCACTACAAATAAAATAGACAGTCAATTAGCTGCAATTCTGAGAAATATTTCCAAATTGGAATGCAAATGATAAAGCTATTAACAGCAAGAAGCATATTAAATTGTCTTGCTTGGTATGATATGGCACAAGCATGTATTTGGTGAGTTCTGTACATCCACTAAACAGACACTCTACGAAGGTGTCGTTATTATCCTTAATGGACTGAAGAAAAAATTTGACGAGAACTAAAACTTATTGGCTTGAATCTCTTGCAATGTCAAATTGCAAGAGTTGAACCCCAGATTCTATCACATGACTCACTAATAGAATATTCTATTCTTGCTCTTCTTGCTTGTGGTTAAAGTAGGGTGGATTAATTAGTGGATGTAAGTCTTTCACTATCTTCAAGCAAAAAATCACCCATTGATGCCATTTTCGAATGTGAAAAAGCACTAGAAACTCTTATGGTTTCTCTAAGAAATCTGAACCTAAAGTCTTCTAGCAATTTAGAAAGCTTATAGACTCAATCCTATCACTCATGAACCAATCTAGAATGATGGAAATTTAGATTCTAGTCTCAAACTTGCAAAACCACTCCTTAATCTATGATTTTTAGCAATTTCTCTCTTCAACCTCAACATACACTCAAAAAATCAGAGAAGATGAATTAGTGCACCTAATTCAAGCTTCAATTTTAATTTTTTTGGCTGATCTAATCCAAGAACTAATCAAGGGATTAGATTCACTATAGAAAATGCTTGATTTTGCATAAAAAATCACTCAAATTGGGTATGTGAGTCAAATTCTACAAATTTTTGAAATTTCTCAGTCAAAACCAGAGTTGTACGGCCTCACACGTGTGAAAAGAGTTCCTACAACCCACAACAAGATTTGGACTAAAAATTTTGAGGATAGCTATCAAATCCAACTCGCTACACAAAATTTGACTAGTTTCCAAAAAACTGCTAATTTTGGTTTTAATTTGGATTAACCCTATCGATTTCAACAAAACCTCTTGTACTAGGCTCTGATACCATGTGCAAAAAGTACAAAAAGGACCAAGAGTGGATTCTAATCTGATCCTCAAGAGTGATTGGTTGTTAGATTACTTGATCTATCAATCTACTTGAGATTAAGATCAATCTAGATCAATTCTAGATACAAAATCCTAACAAGAACAATCATTAATTGAAGGTAGGTGTACTTTCTGGTTTCACACGTGTGAAACACTGTCTGAGTATGGACTCCAACCTGAAAATCACGTACACATTGATAGCACCTCAAAACAATCAAAAGAAATGTAGACAAATGGAGAGAATCACTCAAAATTGCTTCCAAAACCAAGATTCGTGTCTCGCATTGATTATGGCCAAATAAGCCTCTATATATACACTTTTGGAGCTCGAGGTATTGATCATGCATCAGATCTCACACGTGTGAGGATGCCTTGTCACCATCATGCAATTTGACACTTGAATCAAAACTTTTCATTTTGGGCATTTTTGGTTTATTTTCCTACTATATGGAGATCTTCTGCAAATAATTTTGCAGTATTACGGTGATAGTTAGGGTCATTTTTAAGATCTTCGTTGGTTGTAGATTTGTTCGTTGACTTGTTCGAAGATTTCTTCTTTGAAGAGTTTCAACGATTTGCCGAAGATTTCGATTCAGGTTTCGAAGAGCCTTTGATTCTTGTGGTGACTTTGAATAGCTTTTCTACGTCGCTTGACCCTGGTCTTATGTCTTCGCCAATTTTCCTTCAATAATATCAATCCTTTGCACAACGGCATCAGTCGAATCTTTTGCTTTCGAGTCTGCAACAGTTGGTGTTGCTACATACTGGTACTTCGGTCAGGGCTTCTACGGCTAAGGACAGTCAGGATACTTGTGGTCAGACTCCCTACAGTGACAACACCTCTGCAATACACCTGATGAAAGATCCCGTATTTCATTCCAGAACGAAGCACATTGCAATCAAGTACCACTTGATCAGAGATCTGATTGAAAAGAAGATGCTGCAGACCACCTTCTTTGGAACGAAAGACATGATTGCTGACATCTTCACCAAAGCCCTAGACAAAGGACTCTTTGAGAGACAGAGGAGGAGTCTCGGGATCGTAAAGCTATCATGCCTTGAGAGGGAGCTAAAGACACAAAACGTTTTTGTTTACAAAGCCTTGCTAGCTTTCAACCCTCAGCCTGACGAAAAGTTTCACGAACACGAAAGTCAGGAGGCACAAAACACGAAAAATTTTGCGAACACGAAAGTCAAAGGAAATGAAGATGAACGGTTCACGAACACGAAAGATTCATGAACGAGAATCTTTTGCGGTCTGGCACTAGAATTCTTTGCGGTCCAGTATGAGAGAAAGGCAGACGATCAAAACGAAACCAACGGTGGAAATGGAACCAACGACGGAAACGAAACCAACGATGCGACACGAAAAATGTTGCGAAATTCGTTTTGCCCTCACGCTCCAAAGAGTACCAACAAAGATCACAAAGTACCCAGAAGTACAAATATCTGATCTGATGGCATGACGTCAGCAGATACACCTTAAGTCGTGGCTATTCTGCACTCTTGTAATTCCCTGATTAGTTGTAGATGCTTAATCACTCTAATCTTAGATTTACATAGAGCGACTATACTTACTAGATGATACTTGACATATAGATCAACAGAGCACACATACAGTGTAATGTAGTAGTCTGATGCTTGTAAGCAATCAAGACAAAATACAGACAAAAAGTTCGCCTACATGCAAGATGAGTTCTATGATCAGGATCCATAGAAATCCAAAAAGTCCGCTAGTAAGCAAGACATAAATCCGTGAGAGAAGTGTATCTCTCTCACGCCAATGCACTGCGTGGATTTGCATGCAGTGCTTGAAGAAATCAGAGAAAAATCAATATAGATGATTTTCTTGTTGTGTCTGATCTCGAATGCAAATGCTTCTACTGTTAATCGTGTGTCTGAGTTCTCTTCTTCATTTTAATTCCGCACCTTGGTTGAACCTATGGTGAATGCTGCATTCATTTTATAACCGTAGATCAACAGTGCCTGACTACACTCTGGAGGACTGTAGGAGTGATTCAGCTGGTAGTGTCTAGCGATCGCATCCGAACTCCATCCGAGTCGCAAGAGGATTGTAGTTCCTTCGCGAAAGCTTCGCGATACTGATTCTTATCATGTACCGTACCAACTGCAACTACCTGAAGAAGATCTCCCGCTTGGCAGCAAAGGAGGAGTGGTAGAGCTTTCAAAACAATTCCTATTGCTGGTCTTTCAGAGTTTTGGTGGGAACTTTTGTTTAGGCAAGTTCTCCGAAATCTATTGCAAAAGGTTTACAACGGCCGACGGCTCCATCGAGGTTAACGACATTCCGTGTGAAGAAAAATAAAAAAAAACAAAAAAGATCTAAGTTCAGTTGGTGAGGTGGTCCATCACAGGGATCCTTTTGTACAGTTGTTCTCATGGCTTTAGACATCTCCCAACTTCATTCTCTCAGTCTCAAACGACCTATTTCAACTGTTTCTCTCCCTCCAGACCCCCCTCCTCATTTACGTCAAGCTGTGCTGGGTTCCATGCTTGTCTCGTCACCCTTTGTTCCTCCTTTGCCCACCTCTTCCCATGGCATTGTTGCCCCCTCGCTTGGTTGTGAAACTCCTTCAACCCTTGTTGCATTGCCTTCTCAACCTCCTAAATGGGTTCCTTGTCTTGCTTGTGGTCATTTCTGTGAAAATTGTCAACATTTCCTTGTCTAGTTTTAGGCCAAAATTGCTAAAAATGGCACATAGTTTAGGATCTGACTTTTCACACGTGTGAAACAGGTCTAGATATTTTTAGTAAGTGTATTTTTTCAGTATGAAGAAGTGTCAAACTTCAAGACCTTCGAAATGAGTCCATTTTCATGTATTTTGGACATATATGCCAATTTTACCTATATAGGGCATATTTTAGGTAAGGAGGGTCTAGAGAGAGGAGAGAGAGTCATCTCTCTCAGCTATATATAGCAGGTAGGCCGTGGAGAAACAGGTTGGAGCAGATCCATTGTATTCATTTGCTTAATGAGAGATTTTTCTATTGGGTTCTCCTTCCATTGTTGGCATTGTGTAGTGATTGAGTTCAAGCTTTGTGTGTATGATCTTAGGTGCTTTCCAAAAGTGGTAGGCTGATGTATTATGGACTGTATAATGCTATTTTGGGCCGCACTTGATGTTTATGGAAGTTTCCATTTGTGATAAATGCTTTTTGATCAAGTTCTTTGCATTCTAGGTAGCATAGAATGTGTTGCCAATTCCTAGCTTATGTAGTTTGGAGTGCAAGCATTCAAGCCAATGATCTTGGAGTTTAGATCCACTTAGGATCTGTATTTTTCACATGGTATCAGAGCTAGTTGGCTTCTATTCATAGTAAGTATTCCATTTTTGGTGATATTTGGATGTTTGATCAAGTTCTAGCATGATTTTGCATTGCTTTGTTGATCAAATCTTACTAACCTTTGTTTTGTGAGTTGAACTTGTGGATCAAAAGCATATTTCAGGTCTATTGAAGATCAGAGGCTGAAAAGAAACTATTTTGGATCAGATCATAACACCTAATCATTTGTTGATTGTGAGGCTTGTGCATATTCAATACTAACAATGTTCTTTTCAATCCTATTGTTGACAATCTCCATTCTTGGATGAACACTCTCCTTAAGTGGATGAAACTTCTCCTTAAGTGGATGACAAATGCTCTTTTGAGTGAGTTGTAATTCTCCTAAAGGCTGAGCAAAGCTCCCATTTGGATGACAGATCCCCTTTTTTGGGTGAACATATTGTAAGCTCCATTGTGAAGAGCATATTGTAAAGATTGTCATCAATTTTGGCATAAATTTTGGTGTACTTTGTTGAGCATGTAAGTAACTCTCCTTATGTAATTTGATTGGAGCATTTGCTGGAAGGTGTTAACCATTATGCAAGTGTGTTTTCAGGTTCTTAACAGGTTGAGGAACATTCTCATGTGAAGTGATCTTAGATCTACATCTAAACACCAAATTTTGACAAGATAGTGAAGCTAGTCTTGTGATTCACTAAGTGTGCTCATTCATTCACCTCTAAATCTTGTATTTATCACTTGCTGGAGTTTATAAACTTTTAGAAGTGTGGTTTACATGTGGTTTTACAGGTTGAATCAATATCTTAGTGTGGTGATCATATGTTGATCAAGTTTGTTCATTACTAGGTAATTTTGGCATCCTAGTTTTGGGTATTTTCTAAGAATGCAAGTAACTCTTCACACCATAACTTGATTTGGTCACTTGCTGGAAAGTTTGAGAGCTTAAGCAAGAGTGTGTTCAGGTTGGTTTGAGTTTGTAATCCATTCTTAGTGTGTGCAAAGTGTTGCATGTGTTTCAATCTTCCTTTCTATGCTTGAAAGCCAAATAGTTTCAAGATAGAGGTCATTTAGGGTTCTAAATCTTTTAAGATCTTCTCCTTCTTCATTTATTGAGAGAAAGGAGAGTGCTAGGTGCATTAGAACAGAGCCTAAGGACACAAGAAGATTTTAGCATCATGACATCCAATGGTGGAATCATGTTGGAAGCTAAAGAGAGGTTAAACTCTACAAACTATTCAACTTGGAAAGTGAGGATGGAGTCTTTACTAGAGTTGAATGAGCTAATGGATATAGTTGTGGGAATTGAAGAAAGACCTCTAATTCTTCAAGAGCAACTAAATTTTGATAGAAGGGCTAAAAGAGCCTTACATATCATAAAGATGAATGTTACCAATGAACTTCTTAAAGAAGTTGGTAAATGTACTTCTTCAAGTGAAGCATGGAATGCTTTGAAGAAGATCTATGAGTCCAAATCCACATCTAGGGTTCTCACCCTAAGAAGGCAAATCTTCCAAAGTTGTCAAAGAGAGGGAGAGAGTGCACATTCATTTGTCTTGAAGGTTAAATCCTTGAATGATGATCTAGCATGCATAGATGAAAGCATAAAGGATGGGGAACTAGTTCAAGTCATGTTGAATGGTTTGCTTGATGAACATTCTAACCTTGTACAATGCTTTGCTATACAAAAGTCCTTGCCAAGTGTCAATGACTTGCAAGAGATCTTGGTGGCTGAAGAGCATAGGTTGCAAGCCAAAGGTGGTGGTGCATCAACACAAGGTGGAGATGAAGAAGCTCTTTTCACAAAGGGCAAGTTCAAAGGCAAGTGGTCCAAGCAAGGTAGTTTGGAGCATGGAAAGCATTCTTCTTCTTTGCAAAGTAGGAAGCAAGATAAGTCCAAGTTCAAATGTTTTTATTGTGGGATAAAAGGACATTTTGCAAATGAATGCCATAAGAAACAAAATGCTAGATCTAGGTTGAGATCTAATGTACTTCTTGGAGATGATAATTGTTGTGCTAACTTGGCAAGCTTTGGTGAATCTATGGTCAATTTTTTGGATCCATTGGATCTTGAAGATGCACTAGTGTTACCTACTAGTCATATGGAGTCATGTGGAGCTAAATTAGCATCATGTTTGTACTCTTCTACTCATGGACTTCCAAGGCTTGGTGGTTCTTCAATGGTGCTAGATGGCAAGTGCAAAAATGGAAAAAGTAAGGAAGGAGCTAACTTCATCAATGGAGTTGATGAAGATTCTTCTTTGGAAGTGATTGTTGCTAATGACTTGTTTGTTCATATGGAAAAAGATGGAGATGCTAAGTGTCATTCTTTGCAAGAAGATGGTTGTTCTTCTAATTCTTTTCATATTGATGTATGTAATCATGTGGGAAAAGATGATGGTGCTTTGAGCATGCTTGAAGGAAATGGTTCTTTTACATCTTTTTGTGATAAAGTCATTTGTGCAACAAGTGGTGTCACATTTCTTCATAAAAAGAGTAGATCAAAGGTTTCTATCATGAGACTTGGTGAGGGAGATCACAAGTCAAAAGGAAGAGAAGTATGTGAAGTGTTCAAAGTAGGATGTACTTTGAATGATGTTTTTATGAACGATAGTGAGGAAGAATCATTATCATATGACTCATTACCTAAATCATTGAGTAGAAGTTCATGTTTGAAAAGAGAGAGTACTTCAATCACTCTTATGTTGAAGGTACTAAGGATTCTTTTCTTGGCTTCTAATATTCAAGAGTCTTCTACTTCTTATGGTGCAACTATCAAGAGGGAGGTTTCTAACTTTTGTGGTGCTAGCATTAAGAGGGAGTCTTGTGAAGGAAAGGGCAATGGAAGAGTGGTTCTTGGGAAGATCCAAAGCATGGATCTAACATCTCTTCATCAACTCAAAGCATTCTATGATTGTGGTGGATTGTTCATTCATGGTCAAGATGGCAAAAGGTTGGTTGAAGAAGACTACATGGAGCAACTCAAGTGGCAACTTCTTCAAGGCAAGGGAGATATCATTGGTGAGCTTATTGAGGTTTGTTATGAACTCAAGAGGGCTGTTTTGATTAGGTTTGATACTCATCTTCACCTACTCTACTTCATGTTAAATGGAAATGTTGGAATCTATCTTTTGGTTTATGATGGTGGCATTGTTTTCACTAACTATAGTGAAGGGTCAAATTTGAGCATTGATGAGATCTTGTGGGATCTTAATCATGTGTTTGAGAGGGAGTATCTTCAGAGTTTCAGATCTGAAGATGTTCACATATGCAAGATCTTTGATGTCTTATTGGAAGATCAAGAGGTTGATCTTGGATTGCTTCATCAACACCAAGAGACAAGTGGCAATTCGAAGCTAGTGAAAAGCATCAAACAAGAGACAAATGGTCAAGGCATTTTGGATCTGTTTTTACAGGTTCTTGAAGGTTCAAGTAAGGTCTTTGGAGCTGCAAGGAAGTGTCTTCTTACTCTACCTCACTTGCCTAATCTCATGTATGAACATTGTTATGTCAATGTGTTGAAATTGTCAAATTTCAATAAAACTAGTTCCATAGTTTTGCATCCTT
This sequence comes from Diphasiastrum complanatum, assembly GCA_029204225.1. Lineage (NCBI taxonomy): Eukaryota > Viridiplantae > Streptophyta > Lycopodiopsida > Lycopodiales > Lycopodiaceae > Diphasiastrum > Diphasiastrum complanatum. Next base: position 27,550,714 of record CM055100.1, read on the forward strand.
TGGATCTTGGAGATGGAATAGTTATCATTGCTGGTTTGTATGATCAAGTACATGAATTCATTCAGATCTTGAAAGGTATTGAAGTGGTCAATATGTTTTCTTTTGAACAAAGTTCAAGATCTAGTATTCTAGTGTTGGCAAATTGGCAACTTGTTGACATTGTAGGATCAAGCGTTGTGTGCAAATCTTGTGGAGGTACTTCAAGTATTTCAAGTTCAGGTTTTGGTCATTCAAATGGAGTAGGGAACACATCTTTTTGGCATTCATTCCCTCAAAGGCTTTCATGGATTGAAGATCTACAAAGGCAAGGTGGTGATGGAAGTTCATTCATGGAGATACATGTTGCATTCACTATATGTATAGTGAAATGTGGAGGAGGCATGCAAACACTTGTTGATCACTTTCATTTACAACTTGTTTGCTGCTATTTTACAGAGAAACCAGAGATGGATACATGGAGGAATTCATTAATTGAGATTCTATGTTCTTTTACATGTACCATTTTTATGATTCTATGTAAAATTGATGTAAGAAATAGTGAAGCATCCTATATGGACACTATTATCTATATCAATTATGTTGTGTCCTATTTTGTACATATTAGGATCCTTGAGAAGAGATCTATTCTGATGATGGAGATCATTCTTAAGTTGGAACAAAGTAGTGTTGTAAAACTAGCAAGTTAAGTTGAAGAGGGAGTGTGAAAATTGTCAACATTTCCTTGTCTAGTTTTAGGCCAAAATTGCTAAAAATGGCACATAGTTTAGGATCTGACTTTTCACACGTGTGAAACAGGTCTAGATATTTTTAGTAAGTGTATTTTTTCAGTATGAAGAAGTGTCAAACTTCAAGACCTTCGAAATGAGTCCATTTTCATGTATTTTGGACATATATGCCAATTTTACCTATATAGGGCATATTTTAGGTAAGGAGGGTCTAGAGAGAGGAGAGAGAGTCATCTCTCTTAGCTATATATAGCAGGTAGGCCGTGGAGAAACAGGTTGGAGCAGATCCATTGTATTCATTTGCTTAATGAGAGATTTTTCTATTGGGTTCTCCTTCCATTGTTGGCATTGTGTAGTGATTGAGTTCAAGCTTTGTGTGTATGATCTTAGGTGCTTTCCAAAAGTGGTAGGCTGATGTATTATGGACTGTATAATGCTATTTTGGGCCGAACTTGATGTTTATGGAAGTTTCCATTTGTGATAAATGCTTTTTGATCAAGTTCTTTGCATTCTAGGTAGCATAGAATGTGTTGCCAATTCCTAGCTTATGTAGTTTGGAGTGCAAGCATTCAAGCCAATGATCTTGGAGTTTAGATCCACTTAGGATCTGTATTTTTCACAATTTCTTCTCTTCTAGAGGAGGTCTTGCCCGTAACCAGCGTTCTTGTCCTGTGCTGCTTCAGTCGTCTCAAGATTGCCCTCCTCTTTCAGCACACCCATTTGCCCTCTGTTTCAGCTTGGTCCCCTTGCTCACTATTGTGTAACGCAAGTTGCTATTTGTCTTCCTCTTGATCGCTTGGCTATTGACCCCTTTGACATTGTGACTTGGAATCTATTTCTTCTTTTTCTCCTTTGGTGTCTAGTCCTCCCTCCGAGGGGTAAGGGATGCTGGTAATAGAGAAACTCGTGCTCGCCTTCTTCGCTTTCTATCAAAAGACATAGAAACGCTTCATGAGGAACACTTTGCACGTTGTTAGGCACTTGATGCTCACAACTCACAGGTCTCTCAACCTCAAGGCGCCCCACCTCTCCACCTACATCTTGGGCAAGTTGGTGAGTATTCTCGCGCAGCCCAAGCTTTAGCTCCTCTCACAACCGCTTTCTCTTCTGCTGATACTGTTGCTGCTCTCCTAGCTCTTCATCCTGCTTCTGAAGGCATTCTTCCTTTGTTTGTGGAAGACTTTGTGTCTGATGTAGACTTGGTGCTTGATCATGATTTTTTCTCATGTGCCTTCCATCGTAGCCCTCGTCTTGCTGTTGGTGGTCCCTCCGGTTTGGTCTATGAACACCTTCATGATTGCTTTCCACCTGAAGACTCTGCTAGTGGCTTTGTTCAACTCTTTCAGCTCTACTCTTTTATCGCCTCTTGTCACATTCCCTCTTCTATTGCACATCTTTTGTCTACGTCTCGTTTGATCGCCATGACTAAAGCCTCGGATGGCATCCGTCCCATCGCTACTGGTGAAGTCCTCTTCCGTCTTGTTATCGCTCTATCTGTTTTCAGTTTCAACAGATTTTCACCTCTTTTCTCTCCCCTCATCAGTTTGGCATCTACTCCTGGCGGCTGTGAAGCTGTCATTCATGGTTTGTGTGCCACCCTTGATCTCCATCCTGACTGGGTTGTTCTCCAAGTGGATGTTTCCAATGCTTTTAACTCTGTTTCTAGATTTGCGATCTTTCAGGAGCTGCGCGCGGCTGGTGTTGAGTTGGCTTAACTTATCCCTTTTGTGCAGTTGTTCTATGCTATTGAGACTCCTCTCTTTTACAGTCACCATGTGCGCTTTAGAGATCTTTCTACTATCCAGTTTGCAGCAGGTACTCGTCAAAGTAATCCTTTGGGTGGTCCTCTTTTCGCTCTGGCTCATTTTTGTGCACTTAGAGCTTCTGCAGAGGCCTTTCCCTCCTGCTTATTTCCTTCGGTTGTTGATGACCCTCATATTGTTGGTCCTGTTCCTACGGTGCTCCTCACATTTCATCATTTCTCTGAACAGCTGGCTTCTCTTGATTTGTCTATTCAACCTCGCCAGAGTTCAGTGTGGTCTCCAGCAGGTCTTCCCCCGGACTTTGTTCCTCCTCAAGGTTTTCTTGCTCCTTCGGATGGCATTCGCATTCTGGGTGCTCCTTTTGGGTCTACTTCCTTCAGCTCTGCTTTTCTTGGTGAGGCTCTCCAAGAGGATGTTTCTCATTCAGATTTGCTTCCCCAGTTGGGTGACACTCAGTCGCGTTTGGCATTTTGATGTCTTGCTTTATCCAGCGTTCTTCTTATCTACTGTGGACTTCCCCCCAACTCAGGACTTTTTGCATCTTCTCTCTTCCTTTGATAGCTCTATTATGGATGTTTTTAGTCGTTCTTTGGGCTTAGGTTCTTTGGATGGTGTGGAGACCCTTTCAGCTCGGAACCAGGCTCAGTTACCCATTTCTTGTGGAGGTGTGGGTCTTTTCTCTATGGTTTCTTCTGCACCTGCAACTTTTTTTGGGAGCTGGGCCCTTGTCGCCCTACTTTGTCTTCTCGGTTCCTCTCTGGCTTTCGCCCTCTCTTGGCGGATTGCATTGCTCATATGGATAGCGATTCTTTGCCTTTCTAGCACCTCCTCATCGCGGCACGAGAGCTCCTCCCCCTCTCTGCCCAAGCTTGTCTTCCTCCTTTTGAGCAACTCCTCACTTTCAGCTCAGATCACCTGCAAGAGACCCTCTTGGAGCGCGTGCACAAGCAAACCCTTTCCAGCATGCTCTCTGAGGCTCCTTCGTCATTGCATCGAGCTCGATTTCTTTTTTGTGTGGGTCCTAATGCGGGGGCTTGGTTGTCAGCTCGGCTTGTTATTCCTTCCTTTCGATTGTCTTCGACCATCTTCACCACTGCTCTTCGTCTTCACTTGGGGCTACCTCATCCTTCGGTCTTGGGTCTCTCTAGGTGTGTTTGTGATCACCCTATTGATGCTCTTGCTATCCACATCCTTCGCTGTCCTTCTGGGAGTGAGCGCACAGCTACGCATGATATTGTTAGAGATGCAGCGGCCACTATAGCTAGAGATGGAGGATTCCATGTCCTAAGAGAGCAGTCTCATGTCCTTCCTTCTTCCACATCGCACTCTTTCCACAGGTGTGTTGACATTGTCCTCTCTCGGGATGGGCTTTGTACTTTGGCAGATGTTGTTGTTGCTGATCCCACACGTAGTGCCTATTGCCTTGCTCTGCCTTCACACCAGGAGAAGGGGCAAGCGTGGCATTTCAAGAGAAGGAAAAAAACTACTCCGACAGGCACCCCACTGATGCTTTCCTTCCCCTGGCAATTGAAACTTTTGGCACCTTGCATCGACGCTTTGAGAATTTTCTTCGCATGTGTTCTCATCAAGCGGCAGAGCATCAAGGTATTCCTGGTTCTATTCTCGTGGCTTCTTTCAAACAACGTATTTCATAGTCATCTTATTTCGATTCTGAAGACCTGATAGAAATAGAAGACGATACCGACGCAGGGAAGGAAGACCAGCTTGGGGGAAGCCAACTCTCATCAGATACCATTGCCACTTCCACCCAACTTGCCACTCCATCCATCACTCTTGCACCCACTACCACTGTTTCTGTCCTTCCATCATTGCCATTACCCCCCCTCAAACATTGTTCTTTGGACTAACACTTTCCGACCACACCCCCGACAAGTACCCCACCCTTACCAATCCTGAGGAACTATCAAACGCAGCCAAGCGATCCGTATAGAGTCTATCTAAGACCAGCTACCATCTACACTGAATAGTCAGCCAACATACGGAATTGGAAAATAAGGTCAAGCAGCAAGAACAAGTCATAGCAGAGCAACAAAGGCAAATAAAAAAGAAGATGATGAGGCTGAGGAGAATAAAATATCAGTTATGGAGTGCGAGCCGCCATGGGCAAGCAAGCCAAAGAGCTCAATGAAGTCCAAGATATATTAACTTAAGCAATAGATCGACCAAGTTCGTGATAGGTCAACATCTGGAGCAATGATAGTTGATCTCCCTCCAGTGAAGCTGGAAGATATTCTTGTAAATCCCGCCCTCAAGCTCTAGCAATCAAAATGGAAAAATACGTAAGATATTCAAGAGCGGGAGGCTAACAAGATGAATTTCGAGCAAGCTATTGAGAAACAAGAAAAAGTCATTCAAGAGTCTTAGAGGCAATTGGAAAAAGTGACGAAGGACCTACAAAAGGTTTTGGACAAAGTGAACCAACTATGGAACACTGCGTACAAGGCCCAAGTAGAAAATTTTGATCGAAAGCCAAGGGACAAAGACGGAGATGGTGATGCTACAAGACACGATGGATCCACATTCCAATTGGATGGCAGTATGGGATCATATAAGAAGGAGACCAAAGCTGCTTCTGGAAGTTTCTCAACCCCCTTACCTAGCTACAAAACTTCCCATTTTTCAATGTTGGAATTCTCTCAAACCTTCGTGCCCACACATCCTATTCCCCAACCGTCACTCCCCCATCCCAACCTGAGTCGACCCTTGAGACCACACCAAGGACCTCTTGAGATGTACAAAGCTTGGCGAGACAAGTTCGTGAAACAACTTAGCTCTCCCGATGGCACGTTCTTATCGAGAATCCTATTCCTGGTCAACCCACCAAGTTCATGGCATCCTCACTTGATCACAACTCACCTGACCTACCAGAAACCAATGCTGATACTGAAGAGTTTGATGACCCCCAAGTTGTGCTACCAACTTCTTGAAGCTTTTCACCGCCACCTACAGGCTTTAACACTGGCGAACCTGAGCTTTCAACTAGTGAGAGAGCTAGAAAGGAAGATAAAGGCGCCAAAGCTCCTAAGGTGAGGATAGGAGAACACAATAAGAGAGACTATGGAGCCAAACCGCCCAACCCATTACAGCATTTCTAGATCCAAAAAAGACCCTTTGTAAAGATTCGTTTTATATTTTTTCTCAAATGTTTCTTATACATGGACCAATCAAAACACTCAAATTTGAAATCTACGTAACGTAACTTTTTGAACCCACATTTTGATTCCATACTAAAAATGACATAACTTTTTAGTGGTAAGTCCAAATTTAGCGAAGTTTGGTGCATTGGAAAGCGCTTGACAAGGGCTTTCCAATGATATGTTAGATAACATACTTTTGAGCTAGGATTAAAAAGTTATGGCAAGTCAAAAGTATTAGTGCTATAATATTTTAATAATAAAAAAGGCATCTTGCACGAATTCTTAAAGGGTCTTTTTGGAAATCAAAACTCCTCTAATGCAATCAGACCAAACCTGGATGTAGCCCCCAAGCCATGCCATGTGAAGCAAGAGGAGAAGAGAGAAACTGGTAACCTAAACCCAATATGTCGACGGGAGAATCCCCACCTCATTTTATAGAGAGTAGAATCTTGTGCATGTAACCATGCAATCCCCATGCAAGTCAACTATAAATATATCACATCTCTTCATGCAGTCCTCATGCCTATATCTGTCACACAGGCATGCAATACTCCATATGTCTCAATTAGAGTGTTTGGGTCCTCTCAAGGTAATTAGTCACAAACAGGCCTTGACATGGAATTAAATCACAGCGTGACCAATAATCTCGAGTACTGGAGGGCCGGTCTACCATATTAGGACTATTCCAGGTCCTTAACCGAATATGGCCGTAACGAGCAGTGTATAATAGGGGTGCGGATAATGTCACGAGTGGTCATGAGAGGTCATGCTTATTCACTACGAACAAAGCCTCTTGAGACACACAAATACATATGTTCCAAATGAACAACAGGCTCAACACAAGCTATTGTGCAAAAATTGGAGGGCTGCTGCAATCAGGGAAGAAGCATTGGAATATTACAAGCAATGGTGGCAGATAGCAAAGGTGAAGGAATGCGATACCCCAACTTTGGATAGTTGGTTGACCTGGTGGAATGTCAGAGTTCCTCATTGGGGAGATTTCATGGTGGTGCGGTACATTTTTCTATAAATCTAGACCACAAAATCCAATTTATTCTTTACCACAAATTAAAATTGATCATGATGAACTATTTTTTTTGCTAGATACTGAAACATTTGTGTTTGCGTTTTTGAGGTCTTGGACAGTAATGCTACCGCAAATACTCCACGAACCAATCTATCGGAATTCAAACATGGTAGCTGGCTAGTTGGAGAGGGGCAAAAAAATAAAATTTCCTCATACGAAGCTATCTCCGACATGGCAAACGCTCTTTTGCAAAGTGCAAAATAACAGACATATATTATGGGAAAGCATTTGAGAGCTGGACCATCTCATTGATATAAGTTCATCAAAGCATCCGTTCAAGCCAACAACGGTAGTGCAAACAGTTCATCATGTTGTCACTCACTCCAATGTACCACAATAGATCCAATTTGGAGAGAGAGAGAGAGAGAGAGAGAGAGAGAGAGAGAGAGAGAGAGAGAGAGAGAGAGAGAGAGAGAGAGAGAGAGAGACCACGTGACAGAAGAGGAGGCCTTCCTTGGTTGTGGATATAGATGATGACAATAGAAATAGACCTGAATTTGTTCATGTTACTAAGGAACGCAAGGAAAGGGGCTGCTCCAAAAAAATTATCATTCAAGTCTAGGGAAGTGTATTTGGGCAATAGCCATAGACCACTGACCCCAAGAGTTCTCCCTCAAGCAGGCTGCTCTGTGTTCCAAGATAAGCAAGAGGTGGTGCAATAACTAATTCATCCAAAGGTATTCCCACCCCATGTTTTTTTTCTACAAGAAGCCATCCAAATGGGAAGTCCCAACAAATGATGTGGTTTTGTAATAATGATTGCACTCATGCTTGCAACCTAGACAAGAGCATTACTCCAACACCTGCAAAACTGCCAAGCATATGGCCTGTCGCTGAAGAAACAAAATTGGTGCAACCAGAGGTGGACATGTGGACTGCTGCATGATTTCAATTGGAAGTGAAGTCTGCTAGTGCGAACAATGTTGCCAATGTTTCTGGCTAGAAACAAGGGACGAGTTCTAGCAGAGCAAAAAACTCAAAAACCCATGACTTTAAACGACCAAGGCACATGACAAAAATATCAAAAATAGCACAAGCACGCATAGAGAAAGCCCACCATGAGTGCTTCTGTGCTAATAGAGAAGGTAGTAAGAGAGTCACAACATGAGACTTTAGAAATTGAGACTGAATCTTCTCTAGAAGCAGGACTTCGTTATGATGTCCATATAGATGTCAACCCCTCCTATACTTGTTCGAACTTCCAAAAAAGGGTAGCTGAAAGAAAGCCATATACGACTTGCAAGCATATATATTTCACATTCTTAAGGATCTTGGAATTCAATCAACTGAGCAACATGTTTATTCATCAAGCCAGTATGAGTGAAGCGAAGGTTTTTCAAGCACTTACTCATGGGAGAACATATCCGCGAATAGTTTAGTAGTTCTCTTTTTATTTGTTGTTGTGTTTGGCATATTAATGCATTGCCAATAGCTTATGTGGAAAAAGCCTATGACAACATTTGTGAAAAGCATCATATGGCATGCTATGAAATGATGGAGAAAAGAGTTGTTCCTGGCGCATGAGCCAAAATTAGATTGGATGCCTAGGGAAAACAAGTGTTATTATTCATAATAATGTTCAACTCATTTATTTCCACTTTATCTTACATAGTCCTAGTGTATTTGTTGTCCTATGGGGTTGTGATTGCTTGAATATTACATTCCTAAGTGTGTGGTTACTTCAAGGTTTAGTGTGCTCTTATGAGACCACTTCTAAAGTCTTCTTGTTGTTGAGTAGTTGTGATTGCAGGTGTGTTAGATGATCAAAAACCTTCATTATGGTATCAAAGTAACGTTTGAGCATAGTAGGAACTATATGTTGAGGTGATACATTCCCTTTTGTGAAAGCCAAACAAACTATCTACTAAATGTTCAAAGATTTGCAAAGCAAAACTGTACATTAGCATTTGGAGATGTAGTTCAGGTCAGAGAAAGAATGAGCAGATTCAAAAAAAAAAAATTGTAGACATTTTTAGCAAAGCTCTGGCAAAAAATATAATTACAATCATGCATGGCATAGTGCTTGGCCATGTAGTTTCAAGGCATGGAATCACGATAGATGTGAACCAAGTTAAAATAGTGTTGGCTTGTATATACATCCCGAAGAAATATAAAGCTGAAAATAAATTTGGGGGCAGATTCAATGTGCCAGAATTGCAAAATTTTCATAGAGCAACCATTTAAAAATGCATTTCATTTGATTGTTGTGCAATCAAGATTTATATATACTAAAAAAAATTAGGTTTCCAAGCAACTCACACTGCCCGGACGTTTTTTTTACCACTTAAAAAAGAGGCCTCGGGAAGGGGCAGGCCAAGGCCCCGGGCAGGGGCTGGGACGATAGAGATGGTGATGGGGTTTTCAGGCAGCTCACACTGTCCGCCACGGGCAGTGGGATGGGCATATGGGCTGCCCTTATATTTTGAATTTGCCCACTGGCCAACGGGCGGGTAGGTAGGCATACTAGTTCTAAGAGAGTTATTCTTGATGGTACCCGGACCAAGGTATTAAGGTCTTGTCTCAACCTTGAGGAAGGGTGTTTAGTGCTCCTTAGGCAGACGGTCTTGTTTAAACCTTAGAAAATAGGATATTAGCCAAAGATTACGTGAAGTGCTTATAGAATGTTTGATAATTAGGATCACTTACATTTGTCTTTCAGTTGGTGATTTATTTACATGCAATGTAGTATTTTGGAAAAAAAATAGTAATTTAATGGTGAGTGGACCAAGCTTGTGATTTCTGGCTTCACCATGGAGCATCAAGCAGCCTTTTCTTACTCTTTCATTTTGAGTTTGGCTATCCATATCTATTTGGCTATCCATGTCTATTTGGCTACTGCTTGACATTGACATGTAGGCTGTTTATTTATATAAATGGCGGTTATCTAGATAAAATGCAGTAGAAGAGATTGATCATTAGATCATTTCACTGTATTACATGTAGAAATTGGTAACTGCAAAAATAGAGAACTTGAAGACATCAAATATAAGCCAAATTATAGGCACTTCATTGGCCAAATTCACATTGCGGTTGGTTTGCTATTCGCATATATTTGTCTGTGCCATTCACAAAAGAAGATAAGTGGGACATGAAGAATGCATGAAAATTTCTTAGCATTGGAAAAAACTTCCCTTGAAAACTTGGATGAAATCCAAGAGCTTTCAGAATTTTAATTTTCCATTTTCCATGCTTCTGCATATTCATTCTGTTTTTATGACTATACAAACAAATGATATACCCTTCCAATTCTTGTCAATTTTGGAGGGGAAAGGTGGGCTGACTGAGTAGTTAGCTTTGTACAATGATTTGCATTCAATGCATATTAAGGTTAGGAGTTTCTGAATACGACAACTGCTCCATCTCCCAGGTTTCTCTTGGAGCAACACATTTGTACATAGGAACATAGTCCTGAATTCAATGAGAGCAAACGTCAGAACAGATTGTATAATAAAGCAGGATCAACAACAACAGCTCTCACAAAAAAGGGCCATAAAAGCCTTCTCAAGCAGATCTATGGAAAATGAAGACTGTACTTTTCACGATAGACTTAAAGACATTCTAAATCACTTGGGTTAGCTATAAATTTGAAAACAACTACCCATTTCTAGCCCGTTCTGCAACACCCAGTAGCTCGCATTGATGTTACAATTTTGCTGGAAGTTTTTACATTTGTTCTAGGTACATCAAAGCAAGACTTGGTTCTCTAACATACCTCTAATCTGCGAAGAAGCTCGGTTGCAGACGAAGCAGACACAACAATCTGTCCGAAGCCAGGGGTGATGAAGCCCTCTTCAAAGCATTTTTCAAAAAGATTCAGGAGAGGGTTGTAATACCCATCTACGTTCAATAAACCTACCTGCATAAGAGAAGGCAGGCATTAGCATTCATAGCTCCACAAGTTTAAGAAGCAAGAATTAAACCCGATTCTGAGGCCTTTGACACTGTCAATGGTGGTAGAACATTGTGTCCATCCAAAAACTCAAACAAACGAGTCTTTAGTTTCATAAATAGCTCAAATCATTTGTTCTATCTAACACAACTTTAAGCCTATGTGTATCTGAATTGAACTTGTCAGCAGTCAAATTCAAAGTAGAAACCTATACCCTTACTGCCAGGAGTCATAAGACTTACCGGCTTGTTGTGGATGCCAAGTTGTGCCCATGTTATTATTTCTAGCAACTCTTCTAGTGTTCCATAGCCACCTGAGTTAGCAAGAGAAATAATGATACTTAGCTCATTTTAATAGACCAAGGGAAAACAGTAGCCTCTGCTCAATAAGCATGTCTACAAGGAGAGCTATGAAGTCGGACAATGTTTCACCTGGAAGAGCAATAAAGGCATCAGCTCGACGAGCCATCAAAGCTTTTCTTTGATGCATATCTGACACGGCATGTACTTCGCCAACAGAGTGTCCTGTTATCTGCAAAGAGTTTCAATTGGCATCCTTACTTGCTTTATTTTTCAGATCAAAATGTTCCATAGAGTTGGAAGTCCACCATGAAGCAAAGAAATTCTGAATACTTTCGGCACTCAAAAGAGAAAGAAAGAAGCACAGAATGGAGTCCCTTTCGTACCTCCTGAGGCATGAGAGCCTTTGGGATCACACTGTAAACACGTAACAATTCCACAGATGAACAGGATAATGTCAAGAACGAATCAAATATTTGTCACTCGAGCTAAATATTTACTACTAGTACTGTCACCTGTGGATATAAAACTGTAGAATAGTTTCAAATAGCTTTATACTTGAAAGCGAAGCAAAGACTGAAAGCTCTAAACAATAGTTTTACTAACCCAGTAACGTGGCCACCACCTTCATATACTTTCTGTGCAACAAGCCCCATCAGGCCAACACTTCCACCTCCATAGACTAGATCGATCTTTCTCTGAACCTGAAGCAAGAAGCAATGCAACGTTTTACGTTTTCTTTTCGGTGCAATAGCTGCACAAATGACATGATATAACAGTATTTGAGCTAGAAAGAGACCATCATATTGTGTGAGCATAGTAACATAGAGCAGTCGAATTGCTGATAACAACTAGATACTGCTAAGCTGTAGGCAGATCTATGTTCTGAATAGCAAGAAACATAATCTTCAACGAGCGACAAGGCAATTAGCAGAGAGTAGAATTGATGATTATGCATTTACTAAGTCACAAGTAAACAATAGAGATCCAACAGTGTTGGAAGGGAGAACTATGTCGACACGGCGCTTGGAAGTTTGGTCGGAGCCGCATAAAAAGAGCTAACTGAAGAACTTTCCGCATGTTTCTCTATAAGAACGCTAGTCAAAAGAGTTTGTACTTTTATGATAGCCAATATGACTTTCTGTATCAATAGTCAAACTAAACGAAAGCAACTTGTAAAGACGCAGCTCTGATAAGCTTAGAGCTTCTTGTAAGTTAAAAGGCTAGAAATCTTCAATCAGCCCCATAAGGACGCGTACTTCCCATCAGCCAAGCTGAACTGAACATATTTCAGAGTGGTTCCACAGAGCCTGCTTCATTAACATGCTGGTTTCAGAGAAAGATTTGTGAGGTTAAAGTTCGAAAGCATTGCTGATTTGAATGAGTCCTTTGATTTTGCAGAACTATACAACTTCTTAGAAAGGTAAGTGACACTCTTTGTTTGATGTTTGAAAAGAGCTTAGCACCAAACAATTCATCGACTCTGGAATCGGAAGATTGTTTATGTTTAAAGATTTTGGAACAGCATCCTATCGTTGTGAAGCCAATTACTTTTCTTGTGACAAATTGCTATACGTTTTTGTTTTCGGAAAAGTATCAATATAGTTGAGGCTACCTTGAATTATCTTGCTGTTAGCTACTGTATGCGAAATCTGCTGTAAACCAGGTTACAGAAGCAAACTTTCTGGATAGTGAACGTGAACAGGAACACACCTTGCATGAAGTTTCAAAACAGCTAAAGAGCTACTATCACAACCAACCTACGGTTTATCGTTGCAGTTGCATTATAAAGAATTGTCTCTTCATATGAATATTCACCCATTTACAGTTCCTACTGACAACAAAAGTGAGCTCAGCTCTGCTAAGCCATGCAATCATGCCTGATCACAAAGTTGAAAACAACTCTTAGTCTTTATTTTCTCACATTAAGCTACAGTTTTCGGAGAAACATAGCCATAATGCGAAGAAGGATCCAGCTACAGTCCTCAGTTTGACAACTCATCTGGTTGCACAAGCCATCATATCGCTCAAAGACAACAGGAGTCGAACAACGTTCTAGTAAGATAGGCAATCAACAGTAGCAAACAGAAAGCAGGAGAAATTAACGGCACAGCAGACGGACAAAGCCCAAAAACAGAAACCGAATGAGGATAGACAGCAACCAGCTCACGGCCAAGATCCAGTGCCGCGTCGCTGTAGCTTCTCTTTCTACCACTGGTGCTTCCACAGAAGACGCATATACTCTTAAACCTTGACCCCTTCTCCATCTCCATCGCTCTCTTCAAATATGAGCTCAGATTTCCCCCCCCCTCCCTCTTCTCTCGCTGCCTCGCTCTTGTTCTCTACAGGCGTGGCTGTCTGCTACTGTGCCTGTCTCGCTCAGTCTCTGTCTCTCTTTTCTGTTCTCTTTTTCTTTCTCTTATTATTCTATGCTCTCCTCCGCCTCTCCTTCTTCTATCTGTGAGCTCTCTTTCTAATTTTTGTCTTTCTCTTTTCTGGTTGTGCGTCCCTTTTTATGGGCGAGGCCCCACGGTCCACAATACAGGGCCCCCCCACCCCCCCCCCCCTCGCAATCGCCGGAGCCCCAGCCCCAAAAGTCACGTCCATCCTCGGAGCACGTACAACGCCACACTCCCCTTCGCAAAGAGTGTCCCATCCTAAGCTGGGAAGGTCCCTCTCCCATGCCCTTGTGCTCACCCAAGGGCCAAATTTCCCTTCCACCACAGTCCACCCATGAAATGGTCCTTCGCCCTTTCCATAGCCTTTCCTTTGCTAGGCAAAAGTCCTTCGCCCTTTCCCATGCGCAACTAAGTGGTCCCTTCCACCACCGTCCACCAATGAAATGGTCCTTCGCCCTTTCCAAAGCCTTTCTTTTGCACAGGCAAAACTCCCTTCCACCACCATCCACCATTAAAAAGTGTCCTCCGCCCTTTCCCAAGCAAAACTACAAGGTCTAAATTACAATGTTTGTCTCCAAGGCGCTTCTTTTGCTTAGACAAGCATCACGTTCACCGTCCTCCAATAAAAGGAGTCCTCAGCCATTTTCCAAGTGGTCCCTTCTTGAGGAAGTTCTTTTGCTCAGGCAAAAGTCCCTTCCACCAATGAAAGGTGTCCTCTGTCCTTTTCGAAGCAACCTCTTCAAGGCCCTTCTTTTGCTCAAGCAAGACTCCCTTGGCATCGTATACCAATAAAATATGTCCTCCGCCCTTTTCCAAGCAAAGCTACAAGATCCCTCTCCAAGGCACTTAATTTGCTCAAGCATAAGTCCCTTCCACCACTATCCACCAATACCCAATGGTGTTGGCTAAGTTGGTTAGCTTGGCATCCAAAGTTTCTCCCGTTCCAACGCTTCGAGCCTCTCCTTGGAAACCAAGAAGCACCGTCAACCAATGAAAGGTTCCCAAGCACAACTACAAGGTCCCTCTTCGAGGCCCTTTTCTTGTTTTGACAAAAGCCCCTTCCACTAATAAAACGGGTCCTCTCCAAGGCGCTTCTTTTGCTCAGGCCAAAGTCCCGTCCACCATTGTCCACCAATGAAAGGGTCCTCCGCCCTTTCCCAAGCACAACTACAAGGTCCCTCTTCTTCCAAGGCCCTTCTTTTGCTCAAGCAAAAGTTTCTTCCACCATCCACCAATAAAAGGGGTCCTCGACCCTTCTATTGCCCAAGAAAGAATGTCTTCCACCATTCACCGATCCTTCACCATTTTCCATCTCCGAGGCCCTTCTTTTACTCCGACAAAAGTCCCATCCACCATCCACCAATAAAAGGGTCCTCCGGCCTTTCCCAAGTGCAAATAGAAGGTCCCTTTCCAAAGCCCTTCTTTTGGTCAGACAAGAGTCCCTTCCACTTTCCACCGTCACACCGATGAAAGGTTCATTGTCATTTCCCAATGCACTTGGTTGTTTTCCAAGTGCAACTAGAAGGTCCCTCTCCAAGGCCCTTCTATTGCTCAGTAGAAGTCCCTTCCATTGTCTACCCATGAAAGACTCCTTGGCCGTTAAAGAAGTAGCAAGTTTCTTTTCAAACAAGCCTTCCAAGCTAAGCCCAACATGAAAAAAGTATTCAACCAAACGAACCACAATATGAAGTATTTATTTTGAGTAACTTTCAATACTGAGCACAACATGAAGAAATAATTTCAACCAGACCAGGCACAATATGAATTAGTTTATTCGAGAAAGTTTTCAGACTGAGCACTATGTGAAGTGAATCTTTTGATAAACCTTTGGTGTGAAAAATACAGATCCTAAGTGGATCTAAACTCCAAGATCATTGGCTTGAATGCTTGCACTCCAAACTACATAAGCTAGGAATTGGCAACACATTCTATGCTACCTAGAATGCAAAGAACTTGATCAAAAAGCATTTATCACAAATGGAAACTTCCATAAACATCAAGTGCGGCCCAAAATAGCATTATACAGTCCATAATACATCAGCCTATCACTTTTGGAAAGCACCTAAGATCATACACAATAGCTTGAAGACAATACACACAACAATGCTCTCAATGGAGGAAGAAACAATGACAATGATCTATTGATCTCAATGAAGCATACAAAAGGTTTCTCCAACCTGTTCTCCACGACTTCCCTACTATTTATGGATGAGGAAGATGACTCTCTCTCCTCTCTCTAGAAGGTACTTGACCCTAGATATTCCCTATATAGGAAAAATAGCTAAAAATGGCTTATATGACCAAAATACATCAAAATGGTCTCATTTTGAAGGGTATGAAGTTTGACACTTCATCATACTGAAAAAATACAGTAAATAAAAACATTGTGGCCTGGTTCACACGTGCAAAACTCCAGAACCAAAACTATTTACAATTTTAGCCAATTTAGGCCTCAAACTAGCTAGGAAATGTTGACAATTTTCACACTCCCTCTTCAACATTGGATGCTAGTTTCAACATAGTCTTTGAGCACATTCCAAGATTAGATCTATGCATTAAATATAGGTCCTTTCCCAATGGTTTGGTGAAGATATCAGCCACACACTCCTTTGAAGAGACATGTTGAAGCTCCACCTCTTTGGCAATGACTTGATCTCTCACAAAATGGTGAGCAATCTCAATGTGCTTGCTCCTTGCATGAAAAACAGGATTGCTTGCCAAGCTTTGGGCTGAAAGGTTATCACAAAGCATGATTGGAGTCTTCTCTGGTTCCAGCAAGTGAAGATCCAATAACATCCTCTTGATCCAAAGAATCTCCTTGGTGCATGTTGTTAATGCCTTGTACTCGGCTTCGGTGGAAGATAGAGAGATAGTTGGTTGCTTCTTTGATAGCCATGAGACCACTCCATCTCCAAGATAGATTGCAAAGGCACTTGTTGACTTCCTATCCATTTGATCACCTGCAAAATCTGAATCTGAAAATCCACAAAGGTTAGGTGTAGTACCTCCATACAAGATGCCAAAATCTCTAGATCCCGAGATGTATCTAAGTACTCTCTTTCCTAGCTTCCAATGAGCCTCACTAGGATCTTGCATAAATTGACTTAGTTTACCAACCACAAAGCTTAGATCAGGTCTTGTGATGGTTAACCATATAAGAGATCCTATTAGCTTTCTATAGAGAGTAATGTCCTTGAAGGATCTTTCATTACTTCTTGTAGTTAGCTTTACATTTGATTCCATAGGAGTAGAAACAACTTTACAATCTTCCATATGAAACCTTTTTAGAATAGAGTTAACATACTTTTCTTGACATATGAATGTAGATTTAGAAGTTCTAATAATCTCTATTCCTAAGATATAATGAAGTTTACCAAGATCTTGAATTTCAAACTCTCTTTTGAGTGCCATCTTGATTTCATCTATATCTAGATTGTTACCACCACTTAAGATAATGTCATCAACATAGATCAAAAGTAAAGTGATATCATTTTCATTCAATCTAAAGTAGAGAGAATGATCATACTCACTCATAACAAAGTTTTGAGAAAGTAAGAAGGAATTGAGCTTAGCATACCAACTCCTTGGTGCTTGCTTTAGCCCATACAAACTCTTTTGGAGATAGCACACATGATTAGGCTCATCATGTGAAACATAGCCCTCGGGTTGCTCCATGTAAATATCTTCTTCAAGATCACCATTCAAGAAGGCATTAGTAACATCCATTTGCCACATATCCCAATCATAAAGAGTTTCAAGAGAGATTAGGATTCGAATAGTTACCATCTTTGCCACGGGTGCAAAGGTCTCATCATAGTCAATACCATATTCTTGAGCATACCCCTTTGCCACCAACCTTGCCTTGTACTTGTTGATTGATCCATCTTGATTTGTCTTGATCTTGAAGATCCACTTACAACCAATTGCCTTCTTGTCCTTTGGAAGCTTTACCAACCTCCATGTGTTGCTTTTGATGAGTGCTTGATGCTCATGATCCATGGCTTGGATCCATTCCTTCTTTTGAATTGCTTCACCTACACAAGTTGGTTCATCAAAAGAGGTAAGAAAAGCAAAGTTAGAGTTGTCCACCACTTGCTTTCCTTTTTCATCATAGGTTAGCCTTGATGGCTTAGCCCTTTGCCTTTGAGTCTTCCTTGAAGTTTGCTTTGGAGTGGCATCTCCATCTTCATCCAAGACATCTTGCACATCATGATGATTAGTAGGCACATCAACATCAACATCAACAACATTGGAAACATTCTCTTCATGAAAGATGACATCCCTACTTATGACAACTTTCTTTGTAGAAGGAATGTACACTTTGTAAGCCTTGCTTACTTCACTATAGCCAACAAACACACCCTTCTTTGATGAAGGATCTTCTTTAGTTCTATCATCAAGTGTGATATTGACAAAACATGTACATCCAAAGATCCTACAATGCTTGACACTCGGCCTTCTACCATAAAGAACCTCATGAGGAGTTTTACCATCCAAGGAAGCACTTGTCCATCTATTACATAGATAGTTAGCACATGCTAAAGCTTCCCCCCAAAAAGACTTAGCAAGATTAGCATGTAGTCTCATTGCCTTGGCACATTCACAAAGGGTTCTATTCTTCCTCTCGGCCACTCCATTCTGTTGTGGAGTCCTAGGACTAGACATCTCCCTCTTAATCCCATGTGCTATACAAAAGTCTTTGAACCTATTTGAGGTGTATTCCCCTCCATTATCAGATCTTAAGCATTTGATCTTTGTATTGAATTGGTTTTCCATTTCATTCTTGAACTTGACAAATGCAGCAAACACTTCATCCTTACTTTTAAGAAGATAGATCCAAGTATACCTACTAAAGTCATCAATGAAAGTTGCATACATCTTTGCCCCACCATTGCTAGTTGTACTAGAAGAATGAATATCAGAATGCACAAGTTGAAAAGCTTCTTTAGATCTAGAAGTAGATCTAGAATAAGCAAGTCTATGAGATTTGGACAAGGCACAATGTTCACAAACACTATTGTTTGCAACAAGACTTTTAGGGAGACCAAGAACAAACTCTTTCTTTGCCATTACCTCCAAAGATTTGAAGTTGGGATGGCCCAACCTCTTGTGCCAAACTTCTTGGTTTGTCAATTGCTCCCTAGCCATACATCCTTCATGATTAGAGATCACACATGCATCAAGCTTGAAAAGTTTACCATGCCTCCTACCTTGAGCAATCAAGGATCCACATTTACTTATCAAACATGCATCTCCAATGAACTCCACATCAAGTCCTTTGTCAATCATTTGACTTACACTAAGCAAATTCTTAGTGATTGAAGGAATGTACAAAACATTTTCAAGATTTGCTTTCCTATTTGTTGAAAGGGAAATAGGAATAGTGCCTATGCCTTTGATGTCACATTGACCATCATTTGCAGTGTAGATGATGTTACCTTCTCCCTCATAAGACAATAAGGATGTAAAGTATTCCTTATGTCTTGTCATGTGAGATGAGGCTCCACTATCAATCCACCAAGGATCATTATCATCTATGTTGGCTAACAAACTTGAAGTCATAACAAGTGATTCACATGTGTTATGTTCTTCCTCATCTATTGTAAGATTTCCTTGCCTCTCTCCTTGCTCTCTTTTCTTCTTATAACATTCATTTGCAAAATGACCTTTTATCCCACAATAAAAGCACTTGAACTTTGACTTATTGTTCTTAGTAGAAGAGGAAGAGGAAGAGTGATCATCATGATCAAAGTTACCACCTTTGGACCATTTCCTTTTGCCTTTACCTTTGCCCTTGAATTTGCCTTTTGTGAAGAAAGCCTCTTCACCTCCACCTTGCAAGGATGCACCATCAAGCTTTGATTGCAACCTATGTTCTTCAGCCAATAAGATTTCTTGCAAGTCAACCACACTTGGCAAGACTCTTTGAATGGCAAAACTTTGCACAAGGTTAGCATGTTCATTTAGCAAACCATTCAACATAACTTGGACTATTTCACCATCTTTTATGTTCTCATCAATGCATGCTAAATCATCACTTAGGGACTTAACTCTCAAGATAAATGCATGAGCACTTTCACCCTCTCTTTGCCTACTAGAAAATATTTGTCTCCTTAGGGTCAATACCCTAGATGTGGACTTTGATTCAAAGAGCTTCTTTAAGGCATTCCATGCCTCACTTGCACTTTGACACTTTCCAACTTCCTTGAGAAGTTCATTTGTAACATTCATTTTAATGATATGAAGAGCCCTTTTGGCCTTCTTATCAAACCTTTGTTGCTCTTGAAGTGTGAGAGGTCTCTCTTCAATTTCTGCAACTATGTCCATGAGTTCATTCAACTCAAGTAAGGACTCCATCCTCACTTTCCAAGTAGAGTAGTTTGATGAACTCAACCTTTCACTAGACTCTAGCATGATCCCACCATTGGAAGCCATGATTCTAATGTTTCTTCAACTTTTAGGTTCTGTCCTAAAGCACTTAGCACTCACTTTTCTCTCAACAAATGATAGATAAAGAGATCTATGAAGATTTAGGACCCTAAAACACTTCTATCTTGAACCTAGATGGTTTCCAAGCATAGAAAGGAAGATTGAAACACATGCAACACTTTGCACACACTAAGAATGGATTACAAAATCAAACCAACCTGAACACACTCTTGCTTAAGCTCTCAAACTTTCCAGCAAGTGACCAAATCAAGTTATGGTGTGAAGAGTTACTTGCATTCTTAGAAAATACCCAAAACTAGGATGCCAAGATTACCTAGTAATGAACAAACTTGATCAACATATGATCAACACACTAAGATATTGATTCAACCTGTAAAACCACATGTAAACCACACTTCTAAAAGATTATAAACTCCAGCAAGTGATAAATACAAGATTTAGAGGTGAATGAATGAGCACACTTAGTGAATCACAAGACTAGCTTCACTATCTTGTCAAATCTTGGTGTTTAGATGTAGATCTAAGATCACTTCACATGAGAATGTTCCTCAACCTGTTAAGAACCTGAAAACACACTTGCATAATGGTTAACACCTTCCAGCAAATGCTCCAATCAAATTACATAAGGAGAGTTACTTACATGCTCAACAAAGTACACCAAAATTTATGCCAAAATTGATGACAATCTTTACAATATGCTCTTCACAATGGAGCTTACAATATGTTCACCCAAAAAAGGGGATCTTTCATCCAAATGGGAGCTTTGCTCAGCCTTTAGGAGAATTACAACTCACTCAAAAGAGCATTTGTCATCCACTTAAGGAGAAGTTTCATCCACTTAAGGAGAGTGTTCATCCAAGAATGGAGATTGTCAACAATAGGATTGAAAAGAACATTGTTAGTATTGAATATGCACAAGCCTCACAATCACAAATGATTAGGTGTTATGATCTGATCCAAAATAGTTTCTTTTCAGCCTCTGATCATCAATAGACCTGAAATATGCTTTTGATCCACAAGTTCAACTCACAAAACAAAGGTTAGTAAGATTTGATCAACAAAGCAATGCAAAATCATGCTAGAACTTGATCAAACATCCAAATATCACCAAAAATGGAATACTTACTGTAAATAGAAGCCAACCAGCTCTGATACCATGTGAAAAATACAGATCCTAAGTGGATCTAAACTCCAAGATCATTGGCTTGAATGCTTGCACTCCAAACTACATAAGCTAGGAATTGGCAACACATTCTATGCTACCTAGAATGCAAAGAACTTGATCAAAAAGCATTTATCACAAATGGAAACTTCCATAAACATCAAGTGCGGCCCAAAATAGCATTATACAGTCCATAATACATCAGCCTATCACTTTTGGAAAGCACCTAAGATCATACACAATAGCTTGAAGACAATACACACAACAATGCTCTCAATGGAGGAAGAAACAATGACAATGATCTATTGATCTCAATGAAGCATACAAAAGGTTTCTCCAACCTGTTCTCCACGACTTCCCTACTATTTATGGATGAGGAAGATGACTCTCTCTCCTCTCTCTAGAAGGTACTTGACCCTAGATATTCCCTATATAGGAAAAATAGCTAAAAATGGCTTATATGACCAAAATACATCAAAATGGTCTCATTTTGAAGGGTATGAAGTTTGACACTTCATCATACTGAAAAAATACAGTAAATAAAAACATTGTGGCCTGGTTCACACGTGCAAAACTCCAGAACCAAAACTATTTACAATTTTAGCCAATTTAGGCCTCAAACTAGCTAGGAAATGTTGACAATTTTCACATTTGGTCTGAAAGATGTGTCCACAAAAAATTTTAAACCTCTACAAGTAGAGTTTGATGAATAACTCTACTATCAGGGTCTTTAACAAAAATGAAAATCCCATTCCACCATCATAAGAATCTAGGGAGATGTTTTCTTTTAATTTCTTTTATCCTTTTTTGTTTGAAGCATTTAATTCTTTTTGTTTCAAATGTGGGACCCACCTTGCAAAAACTGATAAGGTTACTTATGCAAAGTCCCCTTAGGGTTACTTTACACTACACTTCCAAAAAATTTCAAATTCTTAAACTAAATTGAAATCCCAAATCAAACGTGTTGTAGTAAAATTCCATTCCACCATCGCAAATATTTGGCAGGAGTTTTTTTTATATTCCTCTTTTCCTATTTTGTTTGTAAGCAAGCAAAAATATTTGTTCAAACGTGGGACTGTGGTTTTTACGCCGTGTAAAGTACCCCATAGAGATACCTACAAATATTATGGAATTTTTGAACTAAAATGAGAAGTCCTTTTCAAACCCACAATGGCATAAACTATATGTCAATTCTCCTTTCAAAATAGCACACAAGACTTCCAAGTGTTGCAGAGTATGGGCTCCAATGTGTCATTTTGCCCGCATAAATCGGGCTGAAATATGGACACGGGTCTTCATTTCCCCATTATGAGGTATCCCTTTGCCTGACACCAATGTGTCATTTTTCGCACATTAATCAGGTTGGGATTCAAACATGGATCTCCACTTCCCTACTATGAGGTGGCCCTTTGTCCACGTACCATGTCCAAAATAGTCTAAACCAATGTTGGGTGAGTAATTGTTTTTTTCAATACCAGCCAATTCTAGTTTCATCTTGATTTACTTATCCATTATCATCAAAATTCTCAAATAGCTAATAGTTTATGTTAGTTCTTTACTTGTGGTGTAAGGCTAGTTATCAAAAGGGTATCAACACCCTGTATCCACAATTCTCAGTAACCATCAATTCTCTTGGAAAAATATACTCGTTGGGTCTAAGTATTGATAGCCACCAATCATAACTTAACTTATGTTATACCCACCTACCATTAACATAAGCCATGTCCAAATTTTTTTAACTAGTTTGAAAGTCTTCTCGAATGTGGAAAAGTCAACCTTTGAAGACTATTTCGTAGCATTCTCACTTAACTCTCACCTAGGGACCCACTTTCAACCTAGGTTGCTCCTCCCTTGAGAGTTACAACTCTAAGCTTCTAGTTGAGCACGTTGGACGAGTCCTGTCATTGTGAAGATAAGCTCCTAGGGGGGTAACATTTGGGGATGGAAACCCATTTCTTTAAGAAGCTTATTGGTTACTACACTAAAAACTACCACTTCCAAGCATTATTATTTACATGTAGAGGCCCAAGGCCTAGTGCATCATTCCTAGAGGACAAGCTAAATGGCCCCAAAGGGCAAGAATGGCATCCTTAAAGAGTAGAATGAGTTGTCCACCTTCAAACTTTGTCCAAATGCCCCTGAAGGGCAATATTCAACTTTTGATTGAGATGACAACAAATCCCGAAGTGCCTTCAACTCTCATCCAAGCATTAAAAAGACCTTGGTTTTAACATGCTAAGACTTTGTAATTTGCATTCTAGATGAAATTCTTAGTCTTATTGTGAGAGATGTCAACTTTCTCAAACATCCCAAACGTCATGTCCAGTAAAATTTACTTACATGATAAACTTTATGAAGTCCAACTAAAACATTTTACATGCCTAAAATGAACCTAAATAGATTTTAAAGCCACCAAAACATTATAACAACTCAATTAATTACGGTATTGTAGGTGATGTTGCTTGATAAAATTGGCAACATCTCTTACAATCTTTTTGTACGGTTAACTTAGTAAAAAGGAACGTTAATTTCATTGTAAAACGTTTATGGTAGTTGGGGGGGTCATTTTTAGAATTGTCTAAGAATAAATTCAAAACCATTAGTAAAGCTCACTAAGAAGACTATTCTATGATAGTCATGCTTGCAGGTTAAAGTTATGGCCATAGATATAAAAGGGAAAAAATTGTTATCCCACGCATATCGTTTTCTTTTCCACGCGCCCAATTCTATAGCAAAGCATGTTGTAGCAGGCAATGCCAAAAAGCTCCTTGAGAATGGCCTCCTTCATCCTACATTTTTGGAAGGTTGCCATTATGGTCTTTTGAACCACAACCCTAAAATGAATAGTCTTTATAACGTGGAGTTTGTGGCGGTGAACTCCTTTTGTCACCTTGAGGTAATGAGTTACACATCTACTATGTCAAAAAGGACATCAAAGGCCAAATTTTTGGGTCTTGTGCCCTATTTGCTTGGAATGCCCTTAGCACCAATGTACAAATGATAAAATGATATAAATACTTTCATAGCAAACCCATTAAGTTGACCCATAAATGAACAGAGCTGACACTTCAAATAAGTCATTGGATAATCCATTTTCATATATAAAAGATGGCGAGGATGTCCATGTTTTACGTAATCTAGTTTTTTTTATAGCTTTCTTATTGAAAACAAATATTATGCCTCCCTTCGCTCTCTTATGACAATTTGCACGCAAGTGGAGTTGGCCATTAAGAGTCTCTCTCTCTCTCTCTCTCTCTCTCTCTCTCTCTCTCTCTCTCTCTCTCTCTCTCTCTCTCTCTCTCTCTCTCTCTCTCTCTCTCTCTCTCTCTCTCTCTCTCTCTCTCTCTCTCTTTCTAGCTAATAGAATTCTTGCTCCATTGTAAGGGCCCCATTATGAGTTAGAGGGAGGCACTAGTCATATAGATCTTCGAGCATCTAGCCATATAGATCTTTACAAGTTCCTTGAAGCCATGGGTATGGTTATTATATCTTCTTCTTCTTTTTTTGTCAAAAAGATAGTCAACCTCTAAGATGAATAGGATAAAGTTGAGCAATTTTTTCTATGGACCTTTGTCCCCATGATGTGGGGTCTTACAAAAATGGCATTGGCACTCAAATCATAGTCGTAAACTTTTCTAAATGCTTTGGGTAGTGTCTTTGTTTTCACAAAAATGAGTATGCAATTGTTGATTTACAAAAAATGTGGGAATCTTGTTTAAGTGGTGTGTGCTGCCACATGCAATAGCAATCAAAGCAAAATACATGTGTGATATAAGAAAGGCATAACATGCATGCCACCCAATTCAGGTTGCACTTTGAGATACAACTAATCAATATTGTACCAAACAAGAGTAAGCTCAACTCTTAAATTATACAGACTATAAAGCTCTAGAAATGTGAGTCCTCATTTAAATTCGAAGTATATTTCAATAGGTAAGTCTCTCATCCTTCGCACTAGTCAAGTTGAATAAGTGGTGTTATTGTGCCCACAAGGTCACATGATCGAATCTTGCTTAATGCACGAGTGAATGTCCTCTTTTGTTGGGCCTGGCTATGTGATGTTCATTATTAAAATTGTATATAATGATATTATTTGAAATAGATGCCCTCTCTAGAAAAAAGTTCTCCAAGTATGTGTCATTGGGCCTCTTGCAACCCTCTATAATGCATCTTGGTTTCCAAGAGGGGCTTCAACCTTGGACCAAAGAAACTTTGGATGCCAAGCTAACCAATTGAGCCAACCCTTTGGATAGTAACCCTCTATAATGAAAAGATTGCCTTATTGAAGTATTAGTATAGGTGTGAGTATCACTCTTGACGTTGTCTAGATTCTTTATCAAATTTTATATGGGTTTGCTACAAATAGCACTCTTTAGAGTTAATTTGTTATCTCATCCTAGTCAACATAAAATGATTGACTCGAACAAAAAGTTAATCAATTTTGTCTTTTGTTAGACTAGTGGTCCCTTCATAGTACGCTATGGGTGTGTAAAGTCAAATCCTAAGCTGACCCACAATAAACAATGCATCTTGGTTTCCAAGGGGGCTTGAACTTGGGACCAAAGAAACTTTGGATGCCAAGCTAACCAACTGAGCCAACCCTTGAATATCCATCACAATAAACAATGAAGCCTCTTCTTTTGAAAAAACTTAGGCTTGCTTTCTACTTAATAAAAATAAGAGCATTTCAAAAAATGTACTTGCCCTCCACACACCACATATTAAGATGAGTACAATTCTTTCACACATAGATCACTTGCTCGAGGTTAAGCACAAGTGGCAAAAATATAACTTGGATAATGTCATAATATGTCTCATTGGACATGAGGCCATCATCCCACCACTTACCAAAGCAATAAGTGAACATCCATAGGGACCTCCCCATCAAGTGGCCCAACCCCACACTGGCATCCATTTATATCACCTACATTGTCACCTAGGGATTTTCACACCTTGTGTGAAAGGTGGGGAGGTCAGTTGAAGATGAATCAAAGAATATGGGGAGAACGGTCCTCCCAAACCACTCCCTTTCTTAGTCTCGAACTATGTGAAACTCCTCTCGCATTATAGAAAGCCTAGCCAAAAAATGATAGTCCAAAGCCATGTCTAAAACTAGCATCCTCACTAAGAGTTTATAAATTTTATTTTTATTTTTTGCCAAATATAAGTCTTTGATGATGTTTTTAAGAATCTATTACCAATAGCATGCTTGCAACTGATTCAAAGTCTCACTTTCTTCAACATCAAATTGTTCATTTGTGTAGAGTTCAATCAATTTTAGTCATACTATGTTACGTGTTTGTGGATTCAAACCCATAACATGGTAAATAGCACCTCTACATCAATATAAGTAATTGTAGGTTACAAAATGTTCACATATTAGATTGGCCAATGACCATGAGTTTTGAATTCGGGCTATGTTTTGCTATTTGGCTATAATTTTAATTTTTGCTCAGTATTTCTTATATTTGGCAATATTTTTCTTTTTGCTCAATATTTCTTATATTTGACAATAAGAGCCAGCAAATTTATTGCCCAAGTTTGACTCTGACTATGATAATATGAAAGATAGTTTTCCTTGATTTGACAAGTTACCCTTATATCAAAAGAAATATTAAATTTATGAATTTATTTTCCAAAACAAAAAAGACAATGAAGGTAGAGATTAGCCAAAACAGCAATGGCAGAGGCAAAGTTGACCAACTATTTGACCATTAAGCAGCAAACCACACAATGACATGGATAGTTGGCACGAATGATCAATGTACAACTTTTTAGTATATAAATTGGCTGAGTAAGATCATACTAAAGCAAAAACATTCAATTCTATAGTTGTAGTACAACTCTATGTCTAAGCTCAACTATGCAATGGAACTAGAATTTTGAGGTTTGTGATCCATTTACCCTAAGAGGTTTAGCCATATTGGTTTGGAGCAGTGATGTATTACATGTTAAATAGTAGTAGTGGATTGTAATTGTGTGATTGTTATCCAAATGTTGTTCATCTATACAATTCGTGCCAGTGATATAAAACTATGTGCCAAACCACAATTCTTATTAATAAATATTCAAGTGGTGGCAGAAAAAAGATAGCACACCATGTGCTATTTTTTTTATTGACTCATGGCAAGAAAGAAACTCGCAAACTTACAAAAAATTACTCGCAAAATGCCATGGCCCGATGGTTACTATTAGATGGTGGCCAAATGGAAAACCAATATAGAAGATTTGAAATGATAAATTGAAGAGAAGGAAGTGGATCTACATTCTCTCTCTCTCTCTCTCTCTCTCTCTCTCTCTCTCTCTCTCTCTCTCTCTCTCTCTCTCTCTCTCTCTCTCTCTCTCTCTCTCTCTCTCTCTCTCTCTCTCTCTCTCTCTCTCTCTCTCTCTCTAAACAAATTTCATACTTAAATATTGTTTATATTTTGACACTTAGGGTTTTTTCAAAGAAACATTCACATCACCGATATTATCTTGTGTTTTAGGTTTTCATGTATGATCGAAGGACATAATCTTGAAATGATTTCAATTTAGCATCAAAGTTCGTTTATGCAATAACTATAACGTGGCTCAAATGAATGTAGTGTGGAAATTTGTCAACCAGTGCTTGGCTATTTCAGGCATTTTAGAGGCCAAATTTGTAAATAGACTTCATAACATTTTTTCACACATGTGAGACCATGTTAGAATACTATCTTTAGATGGGTCTAGGTGCCTTTGTTCATTAAAATACACAAATGGGCATTATTTGATGTAATTTGGCCATACGGACCAAAACTGGTAGCTTAGTCAAATGTCGCAAGGCCTAATAGTCAAGTTAGTGAATAAAAAAAGGTTCCCCCCAAATTTCAACTTTCAAATAATAAAGGAGGCAGAAACTGGCCAATAGGATTTGAGGCCAAAGTCTTGTAATCCACTATATATAGTGGTACTTTTAGTTTTTTTCATGTTCATTTCAATCAAGCAGGTGGAACCCATTAGAGGAGTTTCAAATATCAAAAAGACCCTATAAAGAATGCCATAGAGGATAATGAAAAAAATCAAAATTATAAAAAAGACAATATTGTTTATTTGCTTGCCCCCACCACTCTCGAGGCCTTCCCAACTCCCAATGCTCTAACCATAGTGTCTACAGTCACAGTTTAGAACTCTAAACTGTTCACAATCTAACTTGTCTAAATTCGAATATACATTCCCTCCATTGGTTATGGTGAGGGCAATCTTCTCATTGGATCTAAAATATGAGCGCCATCCCCAAATTTGAATCAGGAAAAAAAGCAAAATGTAAGAATTGATGTTACAAAAGAGTTTAGCTTGTCTAAATTTGAATATGCATTCCCTCCATTAGTTGACATGAGCGCAATCTTCACATTCATTAGAGGAGTTCCAAGGCCCAAAAGGGTTGTCTAAGAAATGCCAAATAACAGAGAGAAAATCGTCAGATTTTAAAACTCCGACCGAGTTTTTGGTCTGCCTGCACAACTCCTATGACTTGACCTCACTAGTAATGTGTGTAGTTAACTGGAAGTTGGGTAGCCGCAATGCGTGGGGTCCATACTTCAAGATTTTATTTTCTATCATTAACTAACATGACTTCTTGTGTAAATGCAAATCATATTGTCAAAGTTTATTTCCATCTACTCATAGCGTTCACATCAAAGGAAAACAGTCTTATCGATCTGAATATCATGGCAAGAAACTTTGAATATTTTGGATCACAATGAGCGCCAACGTGAATCTAAATTTTTGCAATTTAGAAAATATGGAGTGTGTTGGATCAAAAGGAGCGGCAAGGTTATTTCAAACTTTTGCAATTCAAAAATTTGCAATTTCAAAACACGTCTATTGAAAAATATTCTGCTCACAACTGCACAGCTTTGATTTTGCATATAAAGCTGAAAAACATGGAGTGTGCTGGATCAAAAAGAGTGCCAAGGTCATTTCAAACTTTTGCAGTTGGATTCTTTTTCCGATTAAGATGAATTTTAATAGCTTGTAAGATATATAACAATTTGGTATTTTTCTACTAGATTAATCTATCGATTATTAAGATGTCTAAGTACATCTCCATATTGATCTTCCTACAGAATATGCTCCACTGTCAAAAAAAAATCTGAAAGGATCCACCTTACCAGCTCACCAAATCATGGATTACAGGATGGAGGACAGGAAACATTGTGATCTATGGATTGATGGAGTTTATATCCAATCGATCCAAGCTCAATGCAACATCCAAATTTTAGATCAGTCACACAACATATTGTTTTTGTGTGAAGGACACAATGGTCTATTGATCCATGCCTCTATTGCATGAAAACTACACAAGACATGTCGAGCATGAGAGTTTCAAGGGATAAGAAGATCCGACTTGGAAACCAATACTACCAATTCCGCTTAAAAAGTCCACATTTGTACACTATATGGAGAGGTTAGAATTATCGAAAAATTGAGATACCTTCATATTTGGTTTGCCTGGAATATCAAGCCAGAGTCATTGGCCAAAAAAGCAATAGCTTGATTGGAGGAAGTTCTATCAAAAGTGGGTCTTCATAAAGGACACATTAAAATACAAAAGGATGAGAAGCTTTCGAGGAAAACGAGAAACATCCCATGCAAACCAAGCATAGGAGGATGCAAAGCTCGTCGTTTCTTATCAATTTATTCCGAAAAACCGACTAAAATCCAGTACTCAATTTGGATAGATGTACTCAATGCCACAAAGGATTTTGTAGAAAAAGGAACAACAAGGATTAAAAAAGTTGAAGTTTGGACAAATCTTGACAACATGGTCAAATTGCACAGAAAAGATAAACTGTCTGCTACTGATGTCCTACTAATTGAGAAATCAACAATTGAGTTTGTGGATGCAGTTAAAGGCGCCTAGGGTGAAGATCATATTACGCATTATATGGTAAATCTCTTTTCAATGTAACTAACTCTTAGAATTATAATTTCATTGCACATATACTAAATTTAAAATGATTAATATGACAATGTTTGTATCTCTGATTGCAGCTCATTTTACGACATCGTGTATCATCTTTTACAAAAGCTTACGGCGGTCTAAGTATTTGGTCATCACAAAGAATGGAGAAATTGCATTGGCAAGCCAGAGCAGCATTTCATCGAAATACACAACACAATGGAACATCGCAAAAAAATAGTTACATCATCCAGCTATTTCAATGGTTCTATAGACGTGTTCAAATCCGATACAAAACTAGATCAACAAATTATCAAAAATTTAGAAAGGCATGCAAATTTATAGACGAAAATAATATTGATGCAAGACTCAACTCATAGTAATTTTCATGATATCAAACAACAAGGGTATATGTATTATTTGACATCATTTCAAGTACAATGCACGACAAAATCATTGTTTCTCTTTATCTTTAATGATCAACTTTGTTGTGTGGTCATGAAGAAATTTTTTTCTATCATATAGATCTAGAAAATCAATAGATCTTCTTTTGCTCAAGTCTATGTATCCAGAGAAAACAACTAAGGAGGATGATCTTTTAGGAACTTCCTCAGCTACATAGCCAAATACTTTTATGACAATGTCTCTCTTCGCAAAAATAAGTTTATATGTATTCTGAAGGTATTTATGCCCGTTTGAGAAATATGATAACGCTTTAATTGCCATTATTATTGTCGTAGCATCTGAAGAAAATTTGCTATGATGAATGCAAATCTCTTTATCTACAAAGCTCTTCAAATAATGGGATAGGGATGAATCCCTTTGTTGTGATCCTTGGCTTTCCCTCACGTATGCCTGCCTTGTTGCAAAGGCATCTACCTCCACAGTAGCTTGTAAAATATGAGCAAACGTCACATATCTTGAAAACAAAATAACTATATTTGAATAGAAATCTCATTCAAATAAAACCAAATTTACTTACCAGATCAGGCTCATTAGCTTGAATAATTACAACAGTATGTAGATCATGACCAGCAACTATGGTCGTCGAAGCAGTCGATGGATTAGTTTCCGAGGACTGTGAGACATATCTGCTCTGGATTCTCAGAAATTTCTCCTCACTGGGCAAATTTGCTTGGTATGCCCTACTTTCAGACATGATTGACTGTAGGACTTCAGTCCCGTCGAGCCACTCATCTCCGTCTTTGTAATCAATAGAAGCACATAGTGTGAAAAATGCAAAAATAAGCTTGGTAGAGGCCAAAAATCATGTATATAGGATGATTACACATGTGCGGAGCCTATTCCCACATGTTAAATTAGTGTACTTGTCATGTACCATAATCATATAGGTTGTACATATGATTTAATTCAAGTTCTAGTGGCTAAAAAGGCCAAAAACTAGTTTTTCTAGACATATGACACATGGCATCAATCTATTGATTGCATGAGCCACATCCTTTGGTTAGGTGTCATATCCCATGTGTAGAGGACAGCTCACACGTGTGGAATAAGCTGAAGTAGGCGAATTTTGACTTCTAGAAGATTTCCAAGTAGATCTCCATATAGAAGGAAAATGGACCAAAAGTGCTCAAAATAGAAGGTTTTGTCCAAGTGTCAGTTTTGCATGATGAATCATCATATGACAAAGCACCTTCACACATGTGGGATCAGAGGGATGATCAGTACTACGAGCTCCCACTTATTGTATATATAGAGCCACATTTGGCCATAATCAATGTGAGACACCAATCTTGGTTTTGGAAGCAATTTTGAGTGATTCTCTCCATTTGTCTATATTTGTTTTGATTGTTTTGAGGTTCTATCAATGTGTACTTGATTTTCAGATTGGAGTCCGTACTCAGACAGTTTTTCACACGTGTGAAACCATAAAGTACACTTACCTTCAATTAATGATTGTTCTTGTTAGGATTTTGTGTCTAGAATTGATCTAGATTGATCTTAATCTGAAGTAGATTGATTGATCAAGTAATCTGACAACCAATCCCTCTTGAGGATCAGATTAGGATCCACTCTTGGTCCTTTTTGTACTTTTTCCACACATAGATCATCACCCTCGAGATCTATGAAGTCCGAGAATTCCTTGATGAAATTAGACAGAATTGATAATATTTCATCCTCCCTCAGATCAAGAACATCATTCAAAGAGATGTATGCGACACTATTCATGTAATACACCGGCAAATCGAGAATAGTCTTGCTTTTGTCATATGAATTCACATCAGATAAGGATGAAATGGACAATGCACGAGACTGGGCTGGGTCGTATATTGCTGCCAATCTTGCCTCCTCGTCAGCACCCAAAACATCATCAACGGTAGCTAATTCTGATGTCACAGAATCAGCGGATGATGAGGCACCCTCAATGCTTAGCCTCAAAGTTTCTACCTCTTCAGGAACAAGAGCAGAAAGATAAAACACCCCTTCCTTCACAAAGCGACATGATTGATTGTGCTGGTCACAATGGACCACACATTTAAAATCACTCACTATTTTCGTGAATCGTCAGTTGTGAGCTTGCTTTGAAAGTGACTGGGCAAGTACCAAGTCATGGAAATGAATGAATCGTAGATTATCCATTGTCAACATAGACTGATTCAGACCATCATAATATTATTTATACAAGGCCAGAAAATATGATCTATGTTCAGATCCAAACCTCCAGATATCAAAAGACATATTGAAATACGTCTTGTAGTGACCTATGTAATTACCAACCCCTTAATCAATGAGGAAGGCGTGCAAGGCAGAATCATAAGTATCAGAAGATGAGACATCCATGTCTTCAGAACTTCAGAAGTATAAACCGAAGAGGGTGACACTGATGCCCAAAGACATGCTTCTTGTCATGAGGCTTCGGAACACCTATGACAACATTTTTAAGTCAGGATTCACACAAAGGCAAGTTCCTCTTAAAAGGGGGCCTATCCCACCCCAAAAAAAGAGAAAGCAAGCACAACCCAAGCGTTCAAAACCCAAGCCTAGGTCTCCCAGCTCTTCACCCTTGCCTCCTCTCATTAGAAAAGATGTGGCAAGTACGTCGACAATTCCATGGATTGAGAGTCCTCCCCCAACCCCTGATCTTGAAATCCAAAGTTCTCCTTCTCAACATGTGGATGATTTAAATACAGTGGTGGACAAGACTGTTTCTATGTTGATGCAACTGATAAAGAGTTGCACATCAGACTCCCCAATGATCCAAATGACACATTCTTTGATTCTAAAAGATACATTGATTTTGATATGTATATAGCCAAAAAAATAGACGATCTCGGAGGAGAGTTTATGTTTTGTATAGATGATATTAATTTTACAATGCATATCAAAGACCCGCATTTTAAGGAGCTAAAAGAAAAGACCTCCCATATCTCAAACATAGTCGTTGAATCCGGGTGTGTATACTATGTACATAAATACACATGTACAGTCACGAAGGAGATTTTTGTTGTATCTCCAATTTTTGGGCATCGGTTGCATAAAGAGAGGAAAGCCAGAAGGCTCTTCAGGCACACAAGCAAGGATGCATCAATATTCATCATCCCATATTGTGCAAAGTAAGATAATTTCTTTTTCTAAGATTTGTTTTTTGAAAACTCTTATAGATTCTAGTAATTCATTGCTTGTCATTTGTTGGCGACAAACATTGGAGCGTGCACGTAATATCTTTGAAAGTGGATTCTCTGGAAGCTGCATACCTGTGTGCATGATAATTTTTCCTTGAATGCCACCCATTCCATTGTAAACTCCATGTACAAGAGGATGTTGGAGCTATTGCCCAGGCCAGATGGGCGGATTGTAATAACTATCATAGAGATTGTTGATGCAAATGTAAAAAGGATCTTTTCACATATGATGACATGGAGTTTAAAATTATATTGAATTATAATTTAACAATTTTTTGTTGTAATCTCTCAATCTTTGCAACAAGACGATGCTTTCAGCTACGGATGGTTTTCGATCTAAAATGTTAAATCATTCTTGGATTGGTATATGATGCAAACTCCAAATGCTAATATGCGCGAGGTAAATTTCTCAACTTCCAGTATCTTGATGATATTATGTTAACTTTGTGTAATTATATTTTTTAGACATTGGCTCATACATACATACACTCGATGTTTCAAATTGTAGTTCCAATGTCCTGAAGTATCAACAAATGCTATTCATCAGTACCGGCAAGAAATGTTGCAAATCCTACTATCGTCTGCAAGGCCCTACAAGCATGAAGGTGCCTTGAATGAAGCTGTCGGAGGTCCTGTGGATAGTGAAGTTGCAGTGCTTGAGGATCTGCCTTAGGCACTTATGATTGGAATGTAAATATTGAAATAAGTTCTGACAAATACATAGAAATATATCATCACATGATGATGCATAGAACAAATAGGCGAACAGAAAGTGGGCTATTATTGAAAGCCACGAATATTTTATTTTGATTATAAGAACAATGTACATTTTCTGAAATACTGAATACTATTTGTTCAATGAAATCTTGAAGTCATTTGAGAAAGCTTTATTTTATTTTTTTGAAAGGTACATTGATGTTGCATGTCTACGATTCCAATGTTTATGCGATTTTGACAATTTCTACTCTTCTATTTAAATCCTTGCACTGTATGCAATTTTCTTGTCTTGGTCTTACCTGTACATCAAAGAAACTTGTTAAACAATATCAACATTGAGATTATTTTAAATGCAATCTTGCAATACCAAAAACACTGAAATAAGTTTAAATAAGATCATTCAAAGTCATTTCAAGTGTGTATTAAAGAGATACACATACACCTACCAATCTCTCATTGACTCGAAAACAGAAGTGTTCAGGAATATCATATTGCAACAAGGTAAGCTCTGATTGAATGTGATCGAGTGTCCAATCTTCCTCCACCTCAATTGTTGTAGTAGTAGAATTATTTTGATTCACTTGGATTTCTATTTGATCTTGATGATTCAGTGTGAAATCTTGATCCAATGCTTTCCATTCATTGCCAACTTTGGACCATCTTCTATAATAAAATGTTAAAGAAAGCACCTGTTTTTCTATTAGATATCTAAATTTCATTGACGATCTATTAACTATGCTCTCAATATTGCCATTACTCTTTTTATCCCATTGAATATCAAGGAGGCTTGATAACATATTGTTTGTTAAATCACTACAAATAAACATTGTCATTGTTCTACGAATATTACATGCAACAAAAAAATCTACAAACATTGCAAAAGGCAGAAACCAGTGCAATCTATTGTTTTTTGAACCTGTGCTACATTTCATACGATTTTGAATGTCCATAAAAAACCTTGATCAGAATCTCTCTGCTATGGTGGAATCCGGAGGAATTCATTCTTCGCTTGCGAAAGAGGGTAATGATATTGCCTCTAATCTTCCACCTAAATTGGATGGTGTGTAAGATGAATCAAAAAAGAAAATACAAGAATCCAAAAGTGATCTCATGGAGCGGTTCTTGTATTGCAAAAGACCAATATCAGAATGAATAACGTCCATGATGTCGACAAGCGATTGTATAGGCTGCCATTCGATTATACTTGATGGATACAAATCTGCACAAACCCATAAAACTATATATCATTTAAATACTCAGATACACGTTTAAATGATTGATGAAAAGCTCAAAGCAAAAAATTCTCCAAAACTTACAATTGCATTTGAGTTTGTCAATTGAACTTATGCCTTCCACTCTAATCTCCTTATGCATGTAGACATGTTGAACCAAGACCTCTGAAATGGATCGACCACCAGGTGTTGTTTATTAACTGTTGTCATTGGTAGCTCATAATATTTTTTGAGAATTTCATAGCTGACTAGATCAGTGTCTACTATGTATTTCGTCTCATCAAATTTAACATCTCGAACAACTTTTATCTTGCCAGTTTCTAGTACATAAACACGATAATATGACGAATGTAACTCGAATCCTACCAGAAAATCTTGTTCCGTCTTTTCATCGAATTTCTTTCTCAGCTTATCTGGTATGTGCATATACACTATGCATTCAAATGTCGGAACATGTGTAAGATTTGGCTTCAATTTCCACCATATCTCATGAGGAGTTTTATCCGGCATTCGAGATTTCAAAATACGATTCTGAAGATAATTTGATGTAGCCACTACTTCTGCCCACAATTGTTTTGGACCTTCGCATGAGCCATCATACGCCTTGTAGCTTCCATCAGTGTACGATTCCTTCTTCAGCTATTCCATTGTGATGAGGTGTGTAAGATGTAGTCTTTGTGTGCATAATACCTCGATCAGTACAGTAAGTTTTGAATTCATTGAAAATGTACTCACCTCCACGATCTATGCTAATTTGCTTCAGCTTGTTGCATGTCTGCTTCTTAGCCCAATTCGTATAGTCAACGAATTTCTTGAAAGCTTTAAATTTGGTACAAATAAAATATACTACGACGAACTTGCTAAAGTCATCAATAAATGTTATGAAGTACTTTGCATCACCCAATGACAATACTCTGAATGGTCCACAAATATCTGAATGCACAATTTCAAGTAGCTTAGTTGCTTTATAAACATCCTTATTGAAAGGTGTTCTAGTCATCTTGCCTTTAAGGCAGGATTCGCAAGTAGTTCGAATATCTCTACTTTTGATTTCGACTCCTTGAATTCTCTGACTTTTGTTGGCTTGGTACAAGGCTTCCATGTTCATGTGACATAGCCTCTTGTGCCATAGTACATCTGTCAATTCCTGAGTTTGATTGACTTGTTTGATTCTTGTTCGAATATTCAGGTGATATAAGTTTCCTTCTCTGATGCCTTTAGCAACCAGGTTATTAAAATTTTTCTTGAACAGTTTACAAGAGTTCTTTGTGAAGCTTGTCATTTTGACCATTGGTGAGTAGGTATCAAAATAATTGATATTGTACCTTTGCATGTAGCCCTTGGAGACAAGTCTTGATTTAAGGCTTTCGACAGTGCCATCTGATTTGATTCTTTTTTTAAAAACCCATTTGCAGTCGACGATCTTTTTATCTTCGGGCAATGGCTCTAGTGTCCATACCTCATTGTGCCTCATTGATTCGATTTCTTCTAACATTGCTTGCTTCCAGAATTCTCTCACTGGACTTTGGACAACTTCTTGGTATGTTGTTGGTTCTAGATAGCTTCTTAGTATGTTGTTGGTTATGGACAACTTCTGTACTCTGGACAGCCTCTTGGTATGTTGTTGGTTCTTCAATGAAGCTACATAATTTGAACTCTGTATCTTCGCTCCATTGAAGATTGTCAGTGTATCGATCTAGAGGTCTTCTTTGTCTTGTTGACCTTCTTGGTTCTGTTCGTCGTCGTTGGTTAATTTCTTCTTCAATAGGTTGATCTTCAGCTTTCTGCTCTGGAGTTTGGGGCTCGACATTCTGCTCGATTTCCCTCTTGAATTGGTAGTAGTGTGAAGATCTCATGGCCATTTTCTTCCTTCACTCCAGGAAATGTGGATTCGTTGAACTTCACATCTCTACTCAACACAACTTTCTTCGTGATTGGGTTGTAGAGTTTGTACACTTGTGATTCATTCGAGTATCTGACCATGACTATTTGCTCTGACTTTTCGTCGAGCTTGCTTCTATTTTCTTTTGGTATGTGCTTGTATGTTGCACATCCGAACACACATACATATGACAGATCAGGCTTATTACTTGTCCATGTAGGGTCGAAGATCTCGTGTCGTAGTAGCCCTCCCACCTGTCAACAAGGGTTAGAACAGATAATAGGTGCCTAACTATGAATAGATGCTACTTTTAGATAGATCTCTACTTTTTCTCTAACTCTATCACCACTAACACTGCACACCCCTAACTCTACTCCACTAAACTAACATTCATCATGATTTTGTGAAGGAGAAGAATAGAATAGAAGAGAGGAAGAGAGTAATAGTGAGAAGGTGGAGAGAGAGAGAGTGAGGGTGGAGGTTAGCTCAAATGCTCCTTGTGCTTGCTAATGCAAAAACTTTAACTATGGAAACCAAAAACTTGCAAACTTGAGAGCAAAAGGAAAACACAATCAAGCACATTAGCAATTAGTGAATAGCAAGTGAGGATGCTTCTCTCCAAAATTTGGTAGAGTTTCCTTCTTCTCATTAGGCATGAAAATAGAGTACATGAGGTGTTTTTTTATAAATGGGGAAGGCCCTTGCCCCAAAATACTATTGGCTAATATGTACACTAATCCTATCCATTCATCTTGGACCCAACTTGATCCAAAGGTCTTAAAAAAGTACATTGGATTTCACATTATTCATGTAAGTCTCCATTTGGACCTAGCTTAAAAGAGTTAACACTAAGTTTCTAATTGGACTTTGGGCCTCAAGTATTATCTTAATTACAAAAGGGCCCAAATCTAGTATTCTATTTACAACTCAACTTGCGTGCTCATCGGGCCATGGGCTTATACGCACAAGATGCCATGCCCTCGCAACATATTTTATTAGTCAATATTATCTATTTACAATATGCTGGGAATACCCCCAACAGGACCCACGGCCTGAAGTAGTGCCGGTCCCTCGGCACTCTGCCGGTTTAGTACAAAGTCTTCTTGGCCCGCCTCTGGTGGATCAGGTAGCCAGTGACATCTTCCATAAAGCTTATTCGATCTATCTTCTTCAAGTCCTTGGGCGTGTGAAGGGACTTGTGGACTCCTGTTAGCTAGCTTTGGTCGACCCACGCTTGGAATCTACGCGTCTAGGGATTCCCAAGGAATGCGGCTCGGTAGTAAGCTCGAGCTACTGGAAGTTGATCTTTCACTTTATCTGAGGCTAATGCCTTATTTGGATCAAAGAATATTGGTGGGAGAAAATTATCCCACTTCATTTCGATTCCCATTAGATACTCTAAGTCCCAGGCGTAAGTGGCTACCGCCCGGACTGTTGGGTCAGGGCAGTTGAAATAGTTATTAGAGAATTGGGTGAGAGCCCTTTGGGCGTCTACATTCGTATCCCAACCATGCTCTGAAGGGATTTTTGGCCAATTACAATTCTAAATGGTGATCTTGTCTAGAGGACTGCCGCATTCCGCCCATTTGGATCGTTGTGTGCATGGCAGAAAATGCGCGTTCACCCTTAGTTGTTGTGGACTGGTCACATAGGCCCTGATGGCCGTAGGGTCCCGTTCAAATAGCTGTTGGCGCCATGCAGGTTGTGGTGGGAGGGCGGGTAGTGCTTGCAGCTCATCGCCTTTTATGGTTTGTGCTGAAAATGATATCTACCAGCCGCCTCTTGAGGACTCGTGGGGATATTTGGATAGGAATTCGTTGATATTGACTCCGGGGTGTCAGAAAGCCCGGCTGACAGATATAGTTCATGAGCTTCTTGATGAGGAGGCTTGTCCTTCCTCTTGGTTATGGCTAGGACCCGTGTCTTGGCCTTGGTCCTGCATCTCAGCTCCAGTATCAGGAGGTCCTTGGTCTTGCCCGCCTGACCCCTGATCCTGACTTATTGCCCTGCTGCCTGCTGGCCTTGGTCCTGGCTCGTACTTGCTTGTGCAACATAAAAAAGAGGTGGCATTGGAATTACCACCGAGGTTGGTTGAGTCTTATTCTCCATGAATTGTTGACAAGCCTTGAGGGCTTGTTTGGCCTGGGCGAGCTCCTGAGTTGTGCTGGCTCGATATTTGCCGAACTCCGTCTGGTAGTTGTTCAAAGTTTGACTATAGACCTGCACCTGATGCCTAAAAAGATTCATCTCTGCTTGAGAGAGTGGCCTTGAGTCAGGTGCGGGTTGAGCTAACCATGTGAGTTTTTTGCTTTGCAGGGCTTGCACCTCCACCCCCAGGTGCATATTTTCTGCTTTATATATCTGGAGTTGCGTCTGGAGGGAGATAAGCCGTTGGGATGCTTCATACTGAAGCTCCTGCACCTTGGTAGAGGCATCTGTCAGTGTTTGGAGAGGCTCTAGATATACTGGTTGAGGTCATCCTCCTTTTGCTGCAGCTTTGTGAGCTCCCGATGTTCGTCTTGTTCATGTTGTTGAGAAATTATCAGCTCTTGTTGCAGCTTTCTGATTTCTACTCATAGCTGGGTGTTGTTGGTTGCCAATTGGAGTATTCGACTGTCCAATGATGTCTTGGCTGCTACCATGTCCTGGATGAATGTTCCCAAGGCTTGGTAGGTCGTCGTTAAGTCTGTTGGAGCAACTGGTAAATTGGCGCTTGTAGGGGCTTGTGTGGTAGTGGCCCCGATGACCTATATAGTGTCATCGTCATTGTCTTCAATGAGTTTCTTCGGTGACCTTTTGTCATCTGGGGTGGTGGGATCTGCCCGATCTGGTGATGGAATAAAAATTGTTTGTACAAATGCGTCATTAGACAACGGTTGGTCACCCTCAGCAGCCTTTGATGGAGAAATGGGTGGTGTGGGAGGAACAGAAGTGGAAACAGGGATGGGGACAGTTTGTCCATACGAGAGAATGGATGGAACAGAGGGGAACTGTAGGGTAGTGTTGAGGACAAAAGGAAAAGATGGGGCAGAAGTGGTCTGGCAAGGTGGTGAAAAGTTGATGACCTGCATCCACGCCAGAGTGTTTGGAGACAACTGGAAATCAATAGGCTTGAACTGGAGAGGGACAGCGGTGGGAACAAGAGTAATGGAGGATGCGATAGTAATGGAAGGGGTGGTAGAAAATGAAACAGAGGTAGAAGTAGTATCAATAGAGGAGATGGGAATGGAAACAAAAGTAGCAATTGTGGGTGGAACAAAAGGAAGAGGAGCGGCAACAGAAACAGTGGTAGGAGGCTGTATAGAAGAGGAAGTGCTGGTGGTAGAAGCCGAAGCTGTTACTGGTGTGGTGGTGGTGGTGGGGCATCTGGTACCAGGTGGAGATGAGGAAGATGGGGTAGCGCCACACATTCTTTTGCTGGCCATCGTGTCAGTGGCTGCAGGTTGGAAAGATGTGGATGTAGTTGATGGAGGATAAAGGTTAGTGTGTGGCACAGTGGATGAGATAGATGCTGGAATGGCGGAACCGACGCACTTTTGCCTCGAGAAGTGCACAGGTGAAGTTACACAATAGGGGACCTACTGCGATATGTTCTCAGGGAGTTTGGTTTTATTGAGATTTTTAGTTCGCGGATGAGGAAGGTATGCCAGTCGTATGGCACAACCATGGGGCCAAGGAATCCTAGGAAAGACTCCACAATCTGACTCAGCAGCGTGGACTAGATTCTATCCTTGCAAAATGTTGAAACAACCAAAAAGTTGTTCAACAAATGCACAGCCGTCTGAATGACTGGTTCCGTAATAGCCGCTATCAAGTATCCGTTGTTAGTTTGGATCAAAATTTCTGGTGCAGTCTAGGTGACGAAAGGTTTTATCAGAGCTTTTGCCTGACGATGAGAGATGGGCTGGCGGTCACCGAACATAATGCTGACAGTGACCATCGAGTTCACGTTAATCTGTATCTTGTATGTGGTACCCTGGTACAAGAAGTGAACATGCGACTTCAGCACGTCCCAGGTGGCGTAAGCATGAAGGGTGAGGCCCATGTTAATGTCAGAGCTGAAAAGCGCCGAGTAAAAACCCATTGCTTCAAGAAGTGGGCCAGCAATCTGAAGCCAAGATTTAATCAAGGCATCAGAAGACAAGGGCCAAATTTGAGGGGCTGATGGTATTTCACGCTAGATCACCTGCTTGGTGTCAGAGTCATTAGAAGGTGAGCCCATGTTAGGAGTGATAGTTAAAGTTGGTTAAGAAGTAAGAAAAATAGTGGAATGGAAAAAAAGTGATGGAAACGAGAAAAACAGTGGAAAACGAGAATTGGATAGTAGTAACAACAGTTCAGAGCATAGATCTGGGTTCAAAACATGCAGATGATGGCTTGTATGAAGTTTGGTTGCAATCGGAGAACTTGAAAAATCTGGTCAAAATTTGAATAGAGCTTCACTAGGAAAGGTGACAAATGGCTCAAATTCAGCCCTTATATAGTGGAATTTAGAGTACGTATTAGGTGAAATCCACTTTCTCTTGCTCAATTCCACCCAAATTTTGGCAGGGACCTTCTTCACAAAAATCTAGGAACTCAAAGAAGTCTACGAGAGTTTAGAAGGTGATTTTGCCCTTATTTTGCCATGGTTACTAAGATTGAGATCTCTGATCTACAAATTGGGGGCCTTATTGGTGTAATCTAGTTATCTGCTTTCTCCTTGATCCTATCTGGATTTGGATCTCTCTTGGATCTTGTTGGATCTTCTCTGATCTCGCTAGATCTAGCTGAATCTTGATGGATCTACCTTGATCTAGCTTGATCTTCCTGGATCTAGTTGTGATGGCTGAACATATAAACTTTTCGTAACATGCCACGACCAACCTGGATCTATCTCACTATGGTGGCCAGTACTTGTGCAACCGGCTATTGTTGATGGGTGTGTCGAAAGGTGTCCCATCTAGCTTCTCCAGATTCACGGCTCCATGATTAAGAATTTCTTTGATCCAATAAGGACCTTCGCCTGTGAATTTTGATTTCCCCTTGATCGCCTTGGTTTTATACATCAGGACTAGATCTCCGATAAGAAGATCTTTTTTTTGTAACCTACGATCGTGCCATGCCTTGTGTCTTTCCTTTTCAGCTACCAGTGCATGCACAACTAGAAAGCGTGTTTCACAGAGCTTATGCAGAGCTTCATGGCATAATCGTAGAGATCTGGATTTATCAAGGTGTTGCATTGTGGCAATCCTTAATGAAGGGACTAAAAACTCTACTGGCATTACAACATCCTGACCATATACCAATTGGAATGAATTTGATCAGTGCTTCCCTTATATACTGTCCTGAATGCCAATAGAGCAGCATGCAACTTGTATTCCCAATCCGATTTGCTAGCTTCAACTATTTTTGTGAGCACTCTACACAGGATCTTATTGGATGATTTTGCTTGCCTATTATCGCAAGGACAATAAGGCGTACTGATTCTATGGATCATTAAAAATTCCTCCAACAGGACCTTTATGGTCTCATTGATGAAATGACTCCCGCGATCACTGACTATCTCCACCGGGCACCCAAAGTGCACAATGATATTTTCATAGAGAAACTTGGCAGTGGTCCTAGCATCAACTACTCTTACTGCCTTGGCTTCGACCCACTTGGTGAGGTAGTCAGTGGCCACGATTATGTATCGAGTTTGGGTACTTCTTGCTGCAGGGTGAATTGGACCAATGTAATTCAATCCCCACTTTTCGAATGGTGCTTGGGCTAAGACCGGGTGCAGAAAGTCATAATTCAATCTCATTGGTCTCCTTGCCCTTTGGCATATATCGCACTTCCTCAGGTATTCCTTCGTATTCCTATGAATCATTGGCCACCAACATCCTAATTGCAGGATCTTGCGAACTGTAATGTCGGATGCAAAATGGCCTCCACCCATGCCTTCATGTGAAAGCGAAATGATTTGGGGGGCCTCATGAGGAAGAATACATCGCCGAAGAATCCCATCTGGTCCTCTTTGGTACAATTGGCCGGCAATCAACTGATAAGGTCTAGCTTTCAAGATCAATTTCCGCTGATCTGCCTTTGGTAGTGATTTGTCAAGTGGGCCCCTCATTAGATATTCAACTATGTCGACAGCCCATTCCGGTACTGTGTCTACGTAAAATAAGACAGCATCAGGTAGCTCATCGTCGGGTTGGGTTGCCACCTCCTTCCCTTTGATACGCGACACATGATATACCATGTAGTATTGTTTTCCCTTGCAAACTACTATCCAAAAATCAAACTCTAATAACAGAAGTAGCCATCGAGTGATTCTCCTTGTATTGCAAGTTTTGTTAACGAGATAGAGCAAGGGCTGATGGCCTGTATAAAAGGAAAAATGAGTGGCCATCAGGTAATGTCAAAACTTCTTAACTGCATATATCATTGCCAGTGCTTCCCGCTCTGTGGTTGAATGATTCATTTCTGTATCACT
The DNA here is from genome assembly GCA_029204225.1 of Diphasiastrum complanatum. Lineage (NCBI taxonomy): Eukaryota > Viridiplantae > Streptophyta > Lycopodiopsida > Lycopodiales > Lycopodiaceae > Diphasiastrum > Diphasiastrum complanatum. Next base: position 27,594,507 of record CM055100.1, read on the forward strand.
AAGTTGTCGGCTTGCAAATCGGACTAGAAAATTCTTTTTGTGTGCTCCTGGCTGGGCTAAGAATGCTCCAACTACATACTTCGATGCGTCTGTATGCACATGAAACTCAATGGACCAATTGGGTGGCCGTAAGGTTGGTGCTAAAACCAATGTATCCTTAAGTTTTTAGAAAGCCTTTAGGGCTTCCTCATTCCAATGTGGATCCGTTGTGAGTTTGTAGTTTGGCCAAGCTAACTCCGCAAAATCTAGAATGAAAATCTTGTAATAGTTAGCATGACCCATAAAGATATAGACCTCGCGGATTGTTCTTGGTGGTGGTAGATAAACAATGATCCTGATTTTTGATAGGTCTGTGGCGATCCCGTGTCTAGATATTATATGGCCGAGAATCAAGCCATGTGTAACCCAAAATTGACATTTTTCTAGATTCAAGGAAATCTGGAATTCGCGACATTTTTGTAGCACCTTTTCTAGATTGGATAAGTGTTCGGATTCTGGTCCATGCACGCACAGATCATCCAAGAAAATTTCCAGAAATTTTTGCAAATACTCTTTGAATGCTGCCTGCATGACTCGCTAGAAGGTGCTTGGGGCATTACAAAGTCCGAATGGCATCACCTTATAAGCATAGGTTCTCCATTCCGTGGAAAATGCTATCTTATGCTGGTCTTGGGGTGCTATCTTCACTTTGTTGTAACTGTTGAAGTCATCTAGGAAACTGTAGGCGTCAGCTCCAGTTACTCGATCAAGGACACTTTCCGTAAAGGGTAAAGAAAAATGATCCTTTTTGGTAACTGCATTTAGCACTTCAAATTCACACAGATTCGCATTTTGCCATTATTCTTGGGTACTATAACTATCGGTGATACCCATTTAGTGTGCTTGATTTCGTAAATGAAATCTGCATCTAACAGCTTCTGCAATTCCTGCTTGATCAGCTCCGTGTAGTTCAAGTCACAGCGATAGTAATGACTCACCTTGGGGACTGCTCCAGCTCCATCCACCAAGGGTATGGTGTGTTGGACTACTGTTGGTGGAATGCCCTTCAGATCACTGTAATTCCAGACAAAACAATCCTTGTACTCCACCAACAATGACCGTAGTCTTTTGAGTTGTGTGGGCATTAACTGCTCTCCCACGTATACGATCTTTTCTTCTTCACTTGGCTCAACAAGGTTCATGGGTTGCGTTCACGCAAGTCCTTCGAAGACTTGTTCTGTTGGTGCCTGACTTTGATCAGGTTCTCGTTGGGCTTGCGGCATCATAATTACCACATCGTCCAAGGTATCATTCTTGAAAGTCTCAAGCATCTCGTGAATTGGTACTCATCGAGATTCCTCCTTCAACATATTGATCTTAGCCCGACTGGTCATCTTTTGATTTTTTGTCATCTGAGAAGAGGTGGACGCTATATCAAAGTTCATCTTAATTGACTTTAAGGAATCCAACACCTTCTTTTTGCCGCTTTTTGTCATCTCGATGGATTTGTCCTTGTTGTCTTTCTTTGGAACTGGTGTGACATTCACCTCGTGGTTACGAATATCAACATCCACTGTAGCTATAGATTCTTTGGATAGATCACTCCATCGGATCACCTAGTTGTAGCATTGCCTCAACTGATTCTTCTTGTTTGTAGGTGCCCTTGGTGGATCTATCCTTGAGACTTTTGCCATAGCAGATTTTTGTGGTGGTTGAGCTGGTACTTTCTCAATTCCGTAATGATCTGGGTCCATGTGCTGTAGGACCTGCTCATCAGTCAGTTCAATCTCCTTCTTATAAGTCAGAGCATGTTGCCAAGGGACTAAATCATCATCCATTGGGTTCTCAATAGATTCCGCTGACAGCCACGCTACGTTTATCATATTCACTCCAAATGTAATTGGTGTATCCATGGTGTAACACTTGGGTGAAGATGTGCTGGGTTCAGGATCTAATTCATATTGGCATGCTTGGCATTCAATCTTTGCTATTGCATCTGTCCATCTCATGACATCTATCTCTGAATCGTAGTGACTACCCTTGGCTTGCCTTGGGCGATCTATCGTGTGATCTGTCGTGGATGATTCGTCATCAGCCTTGGGTGCAAGTGGTTTCACCGCCCATGTAGTAGGATCGACCTTTACAGCCTGCTCTCTATTCTCAAAGGTGAGATTCCTCGTAACCCAACTGTGTACTATTTGCGTAGTCCTCAACCATGGTCTTACCAGTAAAACACGGTGTGTAGATGGAGATTTAGGTATATCCATTACTACAAAGTGAGAACAAACTGCATGCCTATTTTTACAGGGATATCAACAACCACACCCTTCAGTTTTACACAGGATTGATCCTCTAGCTTGATGGCGAATCTTGTTGGCTTCAATCCCTGTAGACCCCACTTTTGGTACAAAGTAGTGGATATCAAATTAACACCTGATCCTCCATCTACTATTGCTACCTTGTCCTCGAATCTCTTGTGTTTCATTGGCAGGGTGATGTTGTGTTCCTCACTCTCCCATGCTGCTCCAATGTGGAGGACGTTACTAGTCTCTTTGTAGCCCGTATAGTATATAGGCTCTAGCTTCGCGTCCGATTTGGCCCATTCAGCCAAAAGGCTTTTAGCCTGTGGTGCAATCCACAGTAATTCCCCGAGGAGTAAACTAACAAGGCTCGACAGTAGGCTTGTGAGCCTTTCAGTGCACGGTTCCTTGGGCTCCACCATGTGGAAAGGTGATTCATGATGATACAACCGATCGTTTTGATCAGTGCGCAATGGTGAGCCCGTTTGTGGTTCCCGTTCGCATCAGCATGAGGTTCCATAGGGTTGTCCTTTTCTTGCTCTTTTTCTTTCGCTTGTGCTCTTTGTATCCAGTGCCGTATCTTCTGGTACTGTCTCCTATCTTCCCTTGCATTTGGATATGGCATTGAAGTTGAGGGTTGGTCATCAGTGACCGATGGTGGTGGTGAGGGAGCCACTTCCTTCCTCTTTTGTGCTAGTGTAACAGCTAACACAAGGGCATGGAAAGGTTGCCTTTCTGGTGGCATCCCCATTGGAACTGTTACTCGTTGTATTGCAATGAAATTCAATGGTGCGCTAGTCCCAGGTCTCAATGGACAATTCTTGAAGTAGTGTCCATAACCGCATTCTCGGTAGAAGGATGTACATTGTCCCATGTAAGGACATTCAACAATTCTGTGTCCTTCGCCACATTCGTAGCAGCTGTAATTTCTTCTGCCTTGATGCTGAGTTTGAGCTGCATAGGTCGCAATATATTCATTTATGGCAGGATCCATATATGGTTCATTCGGCCCAAACCATCGCTGCTACTCAAGTTGAGGTGGTACTGGTATCTCTGATTCTGTTGTTATCAAGTTTGCCTAGGCCACTTGTTGATTGGCTAGCCCTGGTAGTGCAGGTAAGGCCATACGCTATTGCTAATTCGGTGCGCCGTACCTCGGTGCTGCATCCCTTGATGATATGGATAAGAAGTCTGATAAAGAATCCTTTTCTATTGGACAATACGGGGGCTAAATGGGCAAAATGTCGTATCGTGCGATGTTGCGTTGCACAAATGGCAAAATCTATGGGTCAATCTCAGATTTTGCTTTAGGACCGCGCACTCGTTTGCTGTATGGTTTTGTGTGCATACTGAATACCATACATTTTTGCGTCGAGGATATTGTAGCTGGTTTTGTTCTGGTAGATTTGGTGTTGCTGCTACAGCTCCTTGTAAGGCTTTTAGTTTCTGATCAAACAATGTCGTAAGTTGCTCCATCTGCTGTTTGTGTAATTTTGTCATTTGTTCCAACAACAATTCTATGGATAGAGTGAATGTGTTTGATGATGATGATGCTATCAAAGGAGTAGGAGTGTGGGTGGATGGATATTCATTGTCAGATCCCTCATCTTCTTCCTTAATGGCATCTTCCATAGCTTCTTGCAGAGTAGCATACTGCTCCTGTCATTTCAGTTCTCTCCTGATGCTACGTGGTACTCCTGCTAGGAACCACATGATACTTTAACTGCTTCCCAGATGGATTTTTCTTCTTCTAATAAATTGAAAAATCAATCTTGAGCCACCACTACTAGTGACATGGGGAACAACATCAACTTCTCTGCAGGTGTCTGATCACCGTAGATTTCACAAGCTTGCTTGTAGATCTGGAGGAAGCAGATGGGATTTGATGATCCATCGTATTTTGCTATCTCCATCCGAGGTGCCCTCTGGACTGGTTGCAAGGGAGCAACAGGCCGGGTTTACCCATTGGATCCATTGGCACTGGTTCCGGTTCTGCCTCTTGTTGTGCAGCTGCTAATCTGGAAAGGTGTGGTGCTTGATTCACTGTCCTTCTTGCTACTGATCGTCCAGATCTCAGATCCAAGATAGTTGGAGCTTGCTTGTACAATGGGATGCACTCTGGATCTTAAACATCTGATCAATCTAATTGGTCGAAAGTGAAAATTAGGCCCCTTACGGTGGTTTTCATAGATAGCTTTTTATTCCTTGCACTGATTGACCTGAGATTTTGATAGTCACTGGATCTGGTGTAGATCTTTCCACTAATCTAGTCTGCGAGGGTTCTCTAGTGCAAGGGTTGGCTGTGCAAGGGTCCTTTAGCTGTTTTGTAGACAAAAAACCTTGATATCTCTCAGATCATTGGGAAGTAACTCTCGCAAGGATTATAGGAGCTGAATCTTGACTCTAAAAATCTCTATAAGAGTTAACTCTCACAATAAGTGAAACTTTCACTGTTTGCAAGGGTTCAAGACCACTAATTTGGCTTGATCTTCACCAATAATCAGTACTAACTCTCGCAGGCTTCATCACTAATGGAAATTGACATTCTGGATTCATTGAAATGGTCTGCGAGAGTTCTCTCTAGAAGGATTTGCTGGATCTTCACTTTTTATAATTTTTTAGCACTTAAACCCAATTTCCTGCTCATTGGAATCAAACTAACTCTCGCAGACTCTTCTGTGTCCTGGTCTCACTGAGATGGAACTTTAGAATTCTCTGTGAGGGCTGTTGCCCACTAGAACTGAAAATTGTAGTGTCTACGAGGGTTCTTTGGTATATTTTCGTATTTTTTTCACTGAGAACTCTCGCACAGACACTTAGATAGTAAACTAACTCTCGCAAGCTTCTATGTGTCTTGGTCTCACTGAGATGGAACTTAAGAGGGCTCTGCGAGAGTTCTTATGAAGATTTAAATTTTTTTTGATTTTTTACAAGGATTTTTTTGAGTTTCTATGATTTTTCTCTGATTTTTGCAATTTGCTTGTAATGAACTCTCACAGGCTTCTATGCAGGTCTGGGACAGTACCATGGAGCTGTTGCCAGTCGTGCGAGGGTTAACTCTCACTAGTTTGGAAGAAAACAAAATCAGATGGAAAATTTGGCTCTTTTTCCCTCCAAAATGCAGATTGGTGTGTTTTTTTAGGTTTTTTTACTGGTTGGTTTGGATTTCAAGCTCTTAGAGGCTGTTCAGGGCCTCCTCTACTCTCTCACACGTCCTTTGCTAGCTGTGAACAGTCCAAACACAGAATAATACAGAAAACTAACTCTAAACACCCAAAAATCTACCTAAAACTACTCCAAAAAGCAAGAAATAGCTAAAATGCAGCTATACTAGCTAGTGGAAACCTATCCCCGGCAACGGCACCACTGTAGGGTCAAAGATCTCGCGTCATAGTAGCCCTCCCGCTTGGGCTGCTCCATGTACACTTCTTCCTCAACTTCACCATTCAAGAATGCATTTAAAATGTCCATTTGCCATAGATCCCATACATAAAGTGTAGCAAGTGAAATGATGACTCAAATGCCTACCATCTTTGCCATGGGTGCAAAGGTCTCATCATAGTCAATCCCTTGTTGTTGAGCATATCCTTTTTCCACTAACCTTGCTTTGTACTTGTTGATAGATCCATCTTGGTTTGCCTTCACCTTGAAGATCCATTTGCATCCAATAGCTTTCTTGTCCTTAGGTAACTCCACCAATCTCCATGTTCCATTATTCATAAGAGATTGATACTCAAGATCCATTGCTTGGATCCACTCCTCTTTTTTCGGTTGATCTACACTTGTAGGTTCATCCAAAGAGGTTAGGAAAGCAACATAATTTCCAGAAACTATTTGCTTACCCTTTTGATCATATGTGAGCCTTGAAGGTACTTGTCTTTCCCTTGATGTTCTCCTTGGCTTTTGACTTATGAAGGTCCATCATCATCACCATCGAAAGTAGGATCCTTTTCATCAGCATCAAGAATGTTAGATCCATCCACACCTTTATCAATCATGCTTGAAGACACTTTTGGAATGTTCTCCTCATCAAAGATGACATCTCTACCAACAATCACTTAGTAGAAGGAATGTAAACCTTGTAGGCTTTACTCACCTCACTATATCCAACAAAAATACCTCTTCTTGAAGATGAATCCTCCTTGGTCCTATCATTGACATAGCAGGTGCATCCAAAGGTTCTTAGAAAGTTGACACTCGACCTCCTCTTGAATAGCATCTCAAAAGGTGTCCTTGCATCCAAAATAGCTCTCGACCACCTATTGCACAAGAAATTGGCACGCAACAAAGCTTGATCCCAAAATGGTTTGTCAAGATTAGCACTTAACCTCATGGATTTGGCACTTTCACATAAAGTCCTATTCTTTCTTTCAGCCACTGCATTTTGTTGTGGGGTCCTTGATGTTGTATACTCCCTCTTGATCCCATGCTCATCACAAAAGGCCTTGAACTTGGTAGATATGTCACCACCATTGTCACTCCTTAAGCACTTGATCCTTGTGGAAAATTGGTTCTCTTATGTTCTTGAACTTGACAAAGACATCATACACTTCATCCTTGCTCTTTAGTAGATAGATCCAACAAAATCTACTAAATTCATCAATAAATGCTACATACATCTTAGCTCCACTATTGCTAATTGATGCAATCAATATTTGCAATGAAAAAAATAAAGGGCAGGATAATGGATTTCAAAGTATCACCTGCCGGTCAATCTATCACGGAAGTTTTAGTTCAACATGCTTATCTTTACAATGAGCTTAACATTCATGATTTGAATCCAAATGATAGAAGAAAATGCAATTGTAGGTTTTCAGATTTAATTTCTTTAGAGTTAGAATTGTCTTTAAATTATATTTTTCTCGTGATATTTTTGTTAGTTTTGCATATTTGTATCCATCAAATATCGTTGAATGGCAAACAATTCAATCGATTGCAGGAATAATCGATGTCATACATTCGGATATCGATATTCTACAATATAACGGTCGTTCTCCAAAATCACTTTTAGAGTCAGGAGTTTTCTTTAATAATCACACCTATTTTCTTGATAAAAATGGTTTAGTTGGTAGATTAGAGCCATATCCTCTACCCAATTTTTCAAGTGAGGGATGGATTTCTCCTGATATAGCAATTTCAGAAAGTTTCGATCTAGACTATGTATTGATATTCAGAGTATATTAAAATGTAGCACTAGATCAAAAAATAGTTGGTATCTACCAATTACTATTTTTGTTGATTTTTTTTCCAAATGCAATGTTCAGAGAACGAAAACAATGTTAATTTGTAAGGACTTGAGTGCTGAAATAATCGCCGAGTTGTTGGATGATGGTTGGGATACGAAACAAAATCAACAAGTTGAGTGCAGAGTATGTTACTCATCAATGACATTTAGATATCACATCGAAAAACTAATGCTCACTTTGTTGCTATATTATAGAAGATGGATTAAATGCAAAAATGTTTGGAAGATCAAGATTTTGGTATAAACCCTCAAGAGCAACTTCAAATAATAGTGAAAAGAAATGATGTTGACATCTTCAGAGCCTATATAATCTGTTAACTAGTTTTTTTTTATTTCTTTCTTCTTCTACCTATCAGCAGAGATTGTGGGCACTTCTTGAGATTACCTTTCTTGTTTTAAGGCCCAAATTAGGTAGAAGGGACAGGTAATCATTGTAGTATTGTCCTGCCTATCAAAGGACATCCGGATGGGTCACTCTTGAACTGAATGCACATGCATAATCAACCAAAATGCAAGCCAATGCGTTCAACAAATGATCTATGTTACTGCTCAATTGAACAACGATGGATTCCTACTTCTATTTTGCTTCAAAATGAACTAAAATCAGATCCTACACTACTTTACTTACATAAATTCACAAGACAAAAAAAAAAAACTAATTTACAGCATGTTAGAAGTCCAAGAATCAAGAAACCAACCAGCTATTGATTCTTGGACATCCCAAGAACATCAAGAACTGGATTGTAAAGAGATATGCAAGAATTACACCACAGATCCAGCCTATTTAGTTTACTTGAATGATGGCTCCTACATTAATCCACAAGAGAACATGAAATCTAGATCCACAACTAGGAAAGCAAGAAAACTAATCCACTCTAAATCCACAACCACACACAATATGAATGGAAGGGCATGTCAAGAAAACCATCATGATCAAGGAGCTCAATGGATGCATCTAACTCATGGAGGCTCTTCTCATTTCAGCATGGAGTTGATACAATACACAAAAAGCTCCTCTTCACAAAGAGAGAGTCTCTTAAATAAGCAAGAGAGCTCCTTAGGTGGCATCCTAGTGGAATTTCCACATTTCACAAATTACAAGTGGAATAATGCTCTCCACTAGAGGTCACCATCAAAAGGTGGCTCACTCTACTTTCTTTAAGAGGGGTCTACTTGCATTTATTACATTTGCCTAGAAATACTAGTTCCTACATGGTCATTCCATCTTTCGGGATTCACCATGAGGCTTACACAGTTCTTGCTTGTCATTACTACTAGTATTTCTCATCTCTCATACTCGGCTCTCAGTCTTCGTTCGTCTCATCTTCGCAGAGACCTCCTCGGTCTAAGGTGAGACGTGCTCTTGAGTTGCTTTGTCCGAGTATCTTGGGGATTCGTCGGAATCAGCCAACATCATCCCACCCCTAATGTGTTGCAAGACCCACTGCAACTCATATTGGACGATGTCGCTCCGCTTCCGCATTGGCGTCTTCTATCGGCACTTGGAAAAGCGTAGATCCTCATTCGCTTACATAAAACCAAGTGCTTATTGTCGCCAGTCTTTATCACAAAAACTATTTTTAACAAGTTGCGTGATTGGATCAGGATGTCTTATTGCTATAGGTGGTTGACATTCTCAAAATTGGAGATCTCTCAGCAGCTTCACAACTTGCATGCTCGAGTGCTTTTCTCATGTCTCTTTCTTATCACTTGTATATTCCATTAACGATTTCATCTTTGGTTTCTTGGCAGATTCTATCTTCTGGGAGGTCTGTATCCTCCATTTGCCTCTGGGTGTTTTCGTGGTTCTTTTCTCAGTTGAAGTTCCAATCTCAAGGAAAACCTTTGATTTACAGGTTGCACAAACTTTGATTATCAGTCTCAAGGAGATGGATTCATCAAAAATTGGTGGTAGGAACAATTTTGGATGGACGGTTTGGTAACAGTAAGGAAACATGATGAAGGCTTGGTGAAAGGATGCAGGAACTGATAGTTATACAGTTGTAGCCTTGGACCCTAGCAATGTTGAGCTTTGACCACCACTTGCTGGGTGAGGAGCTTGCTTTATTTTGTAGGTTCACAGTTGTCTTCATCTTTCTTTTCTGTAGCACTTTCTTTTGATCCGTTACTTTTGGATCTCTTTGGGCTTCATAAGAGGGGATTCAACTATCATTACTCCAGAGAGTTTCTTTTGATCAAGATTGATCTGACTCATATGTTGCTTAAGTTTTGTCCTTTCCTCCTCAGCTTCTTTGCTTAATTTCTGATGTCTTCTAGCTGCTTCGCCTGTTTTTGTAGGTCTTCTTTTGGCTGATCAACCATTGTAGGTGGCAATTGGTCTCGGCAAGACATTTGCAATGATCTTTCAACTACTTCGGTAGGACTATAAACTAGGGATTTCTTAGAAGAACAGTAAATTGATGATAAACAAACAGATGGAAGGAAGGGTGGTAGTGACAATGGTAGATGGTGTGGATGATAGACATGAGAATGGGTGCAGAAGTATGGCAAGAGGTTGGTTGAGAAGGAGACTGATTTTCCAATGCTTGTGTTTCTTTTTTCGGAAGGATCTTCGTCATGATTGGAATACTTCTTCTGATAAGGTCTCTTCAGATTACCCATCTGCCTTCTTTAGCCTTGTCTTTTCATATTTGACTTGTGACCTTGGCTGTCGATCTTGCTGATGTTGTTGTTGGCAGCGTAACTGCTCCAATGGATCCAAGCAGACCCACTCTCTCCCCCCCCCAAAAAAAAAAAAAAAAAAAAAACTGTTGGTGGAGATGTTGTTGCTAATAATTGTTCATGCTCAAGATTGGATCGGCGTGTGGAACACGTAGTTGAAACTCGTTGAACATGCGACTGGACTAAAGATTGAACAAATTTTAACTAAATTTGTTTCGATCTTGTTGTAGTTGACTCAGAGATGAATTTGGCAATGAGATGCAGGAATCAACTCAAAAAAATTAAACTGCTATACAAGGTAATCTGAAGATGGATAAATGAATGAAAATGTGTTCGTGAGATGCTCTACAGAAGACTCTCGTGTAGTAGCTATTTCTCATGTAAAAATCAATCACACACTAGGAATGATCATGGAGGCTCTTCTCATTTCAGCATGGAGTTGATACAATACACAAAAAGCTCCTCTTCACAAAGAGGGAGTCTCTCCTTAGGTGGCATCCTAGTGGAATTTCCACATTTCACAAATTACAAGTGGAATAATGCTCTCCACTAGAGGTCACCATCAAAAGGTGGCTCACTCTACTTTCTTTAAGAGGGGTCTACTTGCATTTATTACATTTGTCTAGAAATACTAGTTCCTACATGGTCATTCCATCTTTCGGGATTCACAATGAGGCTTACACAGTTCTTGCTTGTCATTACTATTTCTCCGCTCTCATACTCGGCTCTCAGTCTTTGTTCATCTCGTCTTCTCAGAGACCTCCTCGGTCTAAGGTGAGAGGTGCTCTTGAGTTGCTCTGTCCGAGTATCTTGGGGATTCATCAGAATCAGCCAACAAATGAGAACATTATTGCAATGGTTGAGGTCAAGGAAGATTGGTGTCTCAATCACATTCGGTCAGAACTAGACATGTTGCAATTTGATCTACCTAAGTACTATCAATTTCACTTGAATAATGTAAAGGTACCTTATGCCATATGAAAATGTTCTTTTTTTAGATTTCTAAGTGAATCAGTTTCAAAAAATATATTAACTAAAACAATTTCTCTGGTGCAGATAAGAGTAAGGCAGGAAGAGCATATATAATGCAAAGACATTGGAACATCCATCGAAATTGAAGATCCATAGATTATGAACAATGGAATTTTGTATTACGTAATACAATTTTTTGTATACATCATTTTTGAAAATATATGAACCACTTTTTCTATGAGGCTCTTTCATTTCTATTATCTCCATTTCCATAGTGCAAAACACAATGTAATTGCAACTGGATAATATGAGTTTTCGATAACAAGATTCATTGTCTCCTGCAAGAAGTGCATTATCTCCATTGGGGAGATCTTTGGGCAATTGAACTCCAATGACCACAACAATCAGATATATCGGCTTGCCCTTGTTGAAGTCTTGGATGTATTTTTGGTCTTCATTGCCTTGGTCTGTATTGTCCTTGTCTTGGCATATTTGGATATGTTCAAAAGATGATCTGATCGAAGCTTTGCCGCAACAAATTGGAGTGAACTTATGCCGCATGTTTGGATTGGTTGTGGGAAAGGTTCAATCAAACCATGGTAAAGGCAAGGCAGACCAAGGCTATGAAAAACAAACATGTAGAAACACCATAGAAGATGAATGAATAATACTTGAAATAATAACATGAAAACAAACATGTAATAACAACCATAGAAAAATGTAATATATTTGCATAGAATCTCTCTATACATGTGTCTCATCCACATCAAGGGAGGCCAATCTGTGTCTGACTCACATCAAGGGAGGTCAATTTATGACCTCTAAATACATGCTAAACTATGACCTCTAAATCCATTTCTCCAGTTGGAAGTTGCTTGGGTGGAGAACGCTCTGCCACTACAACTAGATATGAATTTTCGATCACAAGCTTTATGGTCTGGTCATATAAAAAATTCTACTTAATAAAATTTGATAGTAATACACTTATTTTGTTATGTATGGCCCGAGAATTGGAGTCCCCAGTCTGACGTATTGGAGCATATTATCGTGCAGACTTTTGAAATCAGGAAAATCAAAAGCAGCCATGAATTGAAGAGAAAACAATGCTACATCTAGTAAACAATGGGATCTGGAAAAACTCCATCCAGTATTGAATTTCCCTTCCTCCTATATTGTCCCCTAGCATTTTATCCCTACTTTCTAATTCACTTGTATCTAATTTAGAAAGGGAAAGACCAGCATTGGTCTTTGGCATCCTGAAACTGTATAGAGGACCTAAAGCTTGAAGATAGTGTTTAACAAAGGGTCATACTGTACATATTGAGGAGTATTTACAAAGGCAAGTGCATGGGGTTAAGGAAGTAACAGTGATAAACCACTAAAAGAATTGTCATTCAAAATTGATTCGACCTTTACATGTACAAAATCATCTAAATCTATTACTGAAACAAGAGGGGAGGAACTAATATTTGTGAGGATAGGAGGAGACCTAGATTTTGAAAGAGGAGGATATTTATTAGGAGATGAAGATTTAGGAGGAGAAGATGGAGATTGAGTTCTAGGAGGAGAAGAAAGAGACTTAGGAATGCAGTTAGAATCTCATATAGAGGAGAAGACTTGGAAAAATCCCTTGCTTTATTAGGAGGGTCATGAGACCTTCTTTGAAACAATCCCGCAAAGTACTCTACAAACTTGTCATATGTGTCCCTTAGCCTGAACACAATGTTGAAATCCTTGGGCATGACGGTCACCCTCTTGGCATGGACAACTGCAACAACAGTATCTGAAAATAAATTCACTTGGAAATCCTCATATATAGTGTGCAGCCCCTCAATTGCCGTTATAGTCCATCTCACATTTGCAGGTAGACTTCTTGTAACCTGTCTGATGGATCTCTATATATGAGCTTTTGGAATCAGAAGATTATTAGTCTTCTGTAGCTTCTGAATATCCTTTAGCCAAGCAGGGTCTCTTGGTCTGTCCCTAGGCCTAGGAGAAGGTGGTGGTGGACGAAGCGGTGGTGGTGGATTTTTCTGACGTCCTCCTTTGATTGGGATTCTACCAGGGTGGATTTGTGTTGTTTGCTTTGTCCGCACCATTGCTATCCAATATCGGATCAGCGTGCAAACAAAGAGAACTCAACATCAGAAGTCAGGTCGAGCACGTCAAACCGATACCTGAACTTGAATCAAATCGATACCTGAGTGTGGATGGGTAGATAGCCTTGGACGTGCTGAATCGATACCGCATGGAAGTAGAGAACGATAAAAAGTTTATGAAAAAAAATTTAAGCGTCGTTCATCTGTATATATAGTGCAAATCCGAAATGGTTGCTTACATAGTGGTTTGGAATCACGAGGCTATGATTACAGTGATGATTACATCGAGATATTCAGAGGCTTGTCAATCAAATCCATCGGTCATCAAAATGATTAGTTGATATGGCTAATGACGACCACATCTAATTTCTACAAAAGTATCGTCACATCTATAATTAATTCTACAAAAGTATGGTCACATCTACAATTAATATCTAAAATTGACAAGATTATGTTATAAATTCAATCATTATAATTTTCAAAAATTCCAACTGCCTTTTTTGATATCCAATCATTATAATTTCGAACAACTCCAACTGCCATTATTTCATCCAATAGCGTATCGACGCGCATATACTGCATTTGTAAACCAGAGGGGCTTTTCTCGCGTGCTGAACCGATATTGGAAGATAATATGAATGATCAAAGCTTGATTCGATAGATTCTTCTTAGCTTTGGACAGTATGAAAAGTCTATTGAATCAAGCTTTGATCATGCATAATACAGTCCAATAATTTCGCGCGCTAATCTGATATCCCATTCGCCATACCGGAGTATCTCATCAACGTGCGCCTATTTGATCTGTTCCGGTGAAGCATTTGTCATCTCACGTGGAATTGCTATCGGCTTTTTCAAAATGCTCTACCTTATGAAAATGTTCTAAATGAACAACTATCTAAAAAGAAAAAGAAATTGTCTTTACGGTGCTTAAATAGGGTGAGAGACATGTTTTTCAATGACCTCCATTTAATATTTGTTTAATGATAATTCGGAGAGGCTAGTAATAGACTATTTAATGTATTCTGGTGCAGGTACAAATTTTAGGATTAGGGCTAATGATAATTTGTAGAATGTAGTAATAGACTATTTAATTTAATTTTGGTGGAGGTACAAATTTGTCTCTCTTTGATTGTTGGATAAATATAGGCTGCGCTTCTCAATTCATTATTTGACAAATGTATGGTTGTGATCAACAAGAATAGGCTATAAATATGGGCACCACTTTTCTTATTTCGATTTTGCGATCTTTTATTCTAAACTCTCTCGTCATTTTGTTTTATTTTTTTCTCACAATATCAAATCGACTCGTGCCTTCACATACTGTGCACGGTCGGATTCATTCAGGCACGCTGAAGCGATATCAGCCTCTTCTGACTTATGCTTTTGGACAATTTCAGTCTCGTCAAAACGATATCGATTCAACGTGCGTACTATTTTTTAGTCCTCCATCGAAATCATTCAGTCGCGTTGAACCGATATCGGGTTCAATATGGCTAGTTCCTCCATGTCCTCAGATAACAAACTTTTGGATTTTTTTGAATGCCAGTGACAATCCATCTAAAAAATTAGAGTACTTTTCCAGTATTTTTTTTGTTCTCTTTGATATCAATAAGCTAGTTTATGAGAATCGTTATAATTTAATTTCTCTTCTTGATAATGTTTCTCAGATTCTTAGTACTCCTGTTCAGGATATATATAGTTTCTATTTCGTTCATTTTTAAGACCTTGTGCATTCCCAACCATCCTCTAAGCATAAACACAATAGAAAGTACTCTAACTTGCATGACCATTTCAAAAGAAATATATATTGTGGTATCCACAAAAGAATATGTCGTCTTCTAATAAAAGAAATGGATTTTTTTCTTTTACATATTTGATGATATTCCAGATGACGGGTCTGTTGAATCTTCTACTGTTCCAATGATTGAAGCATCTGCATCTACTCCAGTTGATGTAGATGATGCAGATACTGATATAGGAGTTGAAGCTGAAGCATCTATGGCTTTAGATTATCAGAAAACTCTCCCTTGTTCTATAATCCTCTCTGATTCTCATCCATCTACATCTCTTTTTAATCTATTAACTCTACGTGATATTCTCGTTTATTTTATAAATAATGAGAGTTATATTTCATTTAATGATATAGAAGTTGTTTTGAATTTGAGAGAGGATGAAATCCTCTCAATTTTTGCACAAAATTTATCAAAATTTCCAGACATTGTGGATTACACATATGATGACCTCAAAAGTGAGATAGATTATGATAAAGATGGCAATTGAAAATCTGGTAATGAGGCCATGATTGAAAAATCCAAAGCCTATGAAAAAACTTTGCCTATAGAGGAGGAATTTTTGGAATTCCAAAAAAAAATATCCTCCAAGGACTCGGTATATCCCTTCCGGAAATGTAGAGGCCATTGGAGGACATGACATTAGCAGAGCAAACATCGTTGAATACGATGATTATGATCTGGTATATAGATATTATATTGGTATTGATATTTTTCATTTTTTTTATTTCAAACACTGTGTTAAAGTATGAGTTTGCAGTGTCATGTATCATTCTAAATTTATTCTCTTTATTATACAGGATGCTATTGAAATAGATGCTTTTGGTATGAGACATGGAGAGATCCGAGGTGTATATTTATTTTTTTATTTTTTTTATTTTTTTCTGGGAGAAAGGATGTATCTCTATCTCATTATTTGAAAAACTTTCAAAATAATGAGATTTGTATATATCATTCATCTTTTAATCCATATGCAACCACTGTCATTATGGCCATCAAATCATTATCAGCTTGTTTAGGAGGCAATAAGTACGCAAGAGGAACATATAAAATAGCTTTTTTCTTAAATCAGTAGAGATCTGAGAGTAAGCAATGCATCCAAAAACTTGAATGTGCTTGAGTGAGGGTTTCAATCATGTCCATACCTCATAAGATGTTTTGTTGTTTAGAGCTTTTGTAATGGATTGATTATGTAGATAGGCAAAAGTTGTAATAACTTGTGCCCGGAATTTCTTTGAAAGAGAGACATGGGCCAGCATGCTCTTGGCACTTTCGATCAATGTCCGATTTTTCCTTCTAGCTATACCATTGGACTGAGGTAAATAGCTAGATGTAAATTGTTGGTGTATTTCATTCGCCTTGCAGAACTCCTTGAATTTGATGGAGATAAATTCTCTCCCTCCATCAGTGCGTAGAGCCTTGATTTTCTTCTGTGTCTGATTTTCAACAGATGCCTTGAACTATTTGAATAATTTCAATGTTTCAGATTCATTCTTCAGAAAATAGGTAACAGTTCTTCAAGAAAAATCATCAATAAAAGCTAGAAAGTAAATGGCTCCCCCTGTGGAACTAGTCTGCATAGGACAACAAATGTCACTATGTACAAGATCTAGCAGACTTTAGATGAATGAATTGAATCAAAATTGAATGGACTTTTGACAAGTTTGTTGATAATCTAACTTTCACAAAGAGAAGTCAACTTGCTAATAGATGGTAAATCTTGCACTAAATCCAGATTTGACATTTGTTGAATACTTTTGAAATTTATATGGACTAGTCTGAAATGCCATAGCATATCAGTCGACTCAAAGTTGAAGTATGAACAGCTTGACTGTTTGTAGAGTAGCAATTGCTTAGTTTGTAAAGATAGCCATATATCCTATCGAAAGCTAAAACTTTCCTAGATTTGTCAAGAATAGTGAAGCCCTCTGTATCAAAAATTCGATCCTATGACCAAAATCAATGATTCTGCTTATTGAAAGCAGATTTTTGGTAAGATTTGGAATGTGAAGAACATTAAACAGAAATTTTACATCCTAATATCATAGATGGTTGCTAGGATATCCCTGGCATCCTTAGCTATTTGAGCAGTTTGAATATGTCTAATTTGAGTGTCTTTAATGTTCAGAGTAATCAAGGCCAATGCCTTGCCATCTCTCTGTCTCAATTTAGTGATGATAGTTGCATCGACCTCAGGCTTGACCTTTGTGCCATCAATGATGTCCCACAGTTCTTTGGTAAATATTACGACTTTCATCTTGAACTTCCAAAGATGGTGGTTCTCTCCATCAAGTTTGTCAATCCATCTTGAACTAGAAGATCGTTGGTAGAGACAATGATATCGAAAAACTGCTAGCTTCCCACTTTCAAAGCAATTTCTTGATAGAAACAATACTTACGACCCGCAGTTCAGTGAATTGTTGATGATTGCAGTTCAATGATCAATATTATACTTAATCTACTAGAGCCATCCTATAGTAGATAGCCATCACTATAAATAGTATATTTATGTACAAGTAGGTGGACTATCAATGTCGTCCTTCTGATTGAGACGTGGGTTGAAATCGATTGACAATACATGGATCAACTTCTCCTTGTATCGAACTTGATCTGACTTGATGAGGGAGTCGAGTAAGTCGAGAGTTGAGTAAGCCGAAAGTCGAGTAAGTCGATGGAGTCGAGTAAGTTGAGAGTCGAGTAAGTCGATGGAGTGGCGATGAAGTCGAAGTCAATGGAGTCGGACTTCAGGTTTTGTTGTAGTATGAGTATATACAATTTTCAGGATGCTCATTACCGAATGGATTTGGACCTGAGTATTAAAATCCAATAGAATAGACTTCAAAAGCTGATGGACAAGACAATGGAAATGGGCTAACTAAAAATCAAATTATTTAGCTAGTTGCAAATCTACAACTATCAGGCTGTGGATAAAGCCCTAAGATCTAAAATTTGAAATTTAATAAAAATGAGACTGTGCAAAACGAGCTAAGGAGAGCATAGAGTACACCAAAGTAATGCCCTCTAGAAGCGTTGAGTGAGTTCACATGGAAAATTTCCATTGCCAATATCAAGGTCTAGGTGGCAATGAATTAGCTACCCATGCATTTACATGTTGTTGTGCAAGGCAACTAAGGAGAGAGATAGAATGAAGACTTAATAGGTGCACATACTTCACTTGGGAGATAAAGATAAGCATTAGAGTAAGTAGAAATATATCATGTAGAGCACCTTACTAAGTGATTATGAAGTCAAGGACTATAATCTTAGCATGGAGTAGTTTTAAGATGTGTCTCATGTAATGGCTGATGAAGTAAAGTTTTCTTGAGAATATTTAATTTCATGCATAGAAAAATTAGTGTTTTTTTGGGTGTAGGTAAATTTTGCAAAAAGTCTTGTGTTTAGACAATGTTCTTGTTGATAGCACATGATTCTATAGTATCGATCTTAATCATGAAGAATGAAATGTATGTAAGAAAAAAAGAGGAAGAGAGTAACATCACAACTATCTAGATTAATCATCCTCTCATTTTTTTACTCTAATGTGTTATTGGTCTCTTTCTTGTTACATTGAAAAGCTAATCATTTTACACATAAATCTATGATCAAACATAAATGCATCAACACCTAAGAGCTTGATTTGTATATGAGATTGATATCATTCTTGATGTAGCATGCTTTCACATTTTTTGTCATTTTTTAGTATGTAATTTGCAATGCTATTAACAACATTTTTTTTTCTTCATCATTATGTTTAAATTTGTGATAGTAACATGTTTTTTTATGCAACTTCTCCTTCACTATCCACAACAGTGCAAATTTATCTTTTTGCTATTCCATTTTGTCCAATGGTTAAAGTATTGGTTAACTACTTCTTAATACCATGTGTTCCAAGAAGCTTGACAAGAAAATTATATTGTCATTTTCACTATGTGAGCGAAGAACAATAACGTCTTTATCAAATTATTTTTTCACTCAAGTTTTAAATTCTTGAAACAAGAAAATGCTCCAGAATTATTTTGAAAAAGCATAAATCCAAACTCATCAATAAAAATCACCAAATAAAAGGATACACAATGAAATTGTGTCATGTAATTATAGTACATCAAGCTTATAAGAATAAGGTGGTTCCCTCTGAGTCCAGACATTTTGCAAGTTTTGCGAGTTTTTTTGTAAAATATATTTTGTATGCTTAAAATGTTGCAAAAAGGAATTATGATGACATGTACCAAGCAATAAAAATGGAAACCAATACAAGAGTTTGGAGTGATGAAAAACCACCCTCTACTTTACCGCATCCCCATGACATGCTTTTTCTTAACACTACCGTACCTTTCCTGCCCATGGCCTCCTCTTCTTCAAGGCAATGTGGTCTGATGCAGTCGGATGCGGTCGGATGTGGGCTGTTGCGATCGGAAGCGGGCTATTGTGCCATCGGATGCCGTTTGATGTGGTTGCTTCGGTTCGGTTGATGTTGTTTGATGCGATCGGATGCGGGCTTGTCATAACCTGACGATGATCTACACTACCTGTTGGCTCACTCATTGGCATTCACTTAGTTCACAAAGTGTAAGTGTCAGTGTGGGTTTATGTATATAAGTCCAAGTGTTTTGATATAAGTCTATGTGCAAGCGCAAGTATAAGTAGGAGTGTGAATACAAATCTATGTGCAAGTATAAGTACGAGTGTGAATACAAATCTATGTACATGGTTACTACTATGTATGGTATATGCCACTTTTCCAGCACAAATGTATGCTCAAATCTTCTTGAAATCATATTTGATGTAATATGTATTCACAGAAGGTTTCCAGCGAACATTTTGATGGTTTAGAAATGATTGTGAGTCTCTTAGGCTACACTCTTTTGTGTCATTTTGCTTTGGAGGAATGCAAGCAATATGTTTCCCTTATGCAAGGCCCTCGTACAGAGCTGGATTGTGATATTATGGTGTAGGGTGGAGAGAGTGGTGATTCATCAAAACTTGGGCTGTAATAGTAAATGGAACAGTGTTGAAATGTTACTTTTTTGAAAAGACAACACAATATCATGAAAATGGAACAGATTTTCAACCGCGGGCAAAGCCCACAAAGCATAAAAGAGAAACATCTGAACACAAAAATCATTTTTCCAAGAGGATATTGAAACGACACAAAGAACATGTCTAAGGCCTTTCAAAACAAAGCTTTCATTACAATAGATACCCAACCAAACTTTATATTCAAAACTCAAATATTTATTTCTCAAAAAAAAACATTACTTCCGGATTCGGTGGCTACTACTGTTGAAGAAAATCACTTCTAAACAAATGATAGAACACAAACAAAAATTGTTTCAAAAATGTGCTATCTAACTCAATCCTCCACACATGGATCGTCAACAACAACAATCTTGGACGCTTTCTTGATTTTTCAACACAAACTGTGTCGTACGAATGATCCATCTCTTTGGCTAAGGACTCTACATAGACAGGCAATTTCCTGTTGTTAAAGTAGTGATGCATTGCGCTAGCTTGAAACATCTTTAAATATCATACAATGAACTTGTTATTACCATCCTTGGAACTCTTCTATGTCCCAGTCATTGATGTTAGAATTAAGCAATTTTCACATGGTTTTTGATGTATTTTGACATCTATGTGGATCCACACGTGTGAGGACCTGTCCACACATGTGAAATGACACTTGTAATATTCAGATCCATTTTTATTAGCTTTCATTTGAGTCTATTATGACATCTCCTAAATTATAGGAGTTAGGTCCTAGATTGTAGGAATCTAGAAGGTCAACACAAACCACCAATGGATGATGTGGCAAACTTGATAGATCTTATCCAAAGTGGATATGGATGAGTACAATGAGCTGTCCCACACGTGCTGGATGCAGCTTAGAGAGAGAGTATTGTGATTTTGTACTTGATCCATGATGGATCCATTATTGAGCTAATGATGAGAAATCTTGGTTTGTGAAGCAATCTTTGTGTTTTGACTCTCTTAAGCACTTTCTTTGTGGATGAATGCTTAGTAAATGATAAGTGAACTATTTCTCTGTTATCAGGTCATACAGTAGCTGTAATTCACACGTGTGAAGCCGTGGATCATCTTTTTTTATTGTTCTTGCTTGGAATCACAAAGATTGTCAAGTAGAAGCTAGATTTGGAAGCTAGTCTTGATATAGATCAAGATCCCAAGCTACCAATCACTCTTTGTGATCATTTGTAGATCAATTTCAGTCCTTAAACTCTGAAATGACATGGTATTAGAGCCAAGTCAAAGCGCTTAGTTGATGATCCAAAAGTCTTCATTTTGGTGAAAGCATTGGTGCTAGATTCACTTTGAAGGAGGGCGACCTTTTCTAATAGTTTAATTGTGATGTTGAGGTTTAGATTAGTGTGTAAAGTTCAGATGTACTTCTCACACGTGTGAGAGGCTGATGGAGTTGTACTTTCACCAAAACTTTGTGTTTTTTCAATATTTGAGCTTCAAACAAGTTGTGTAGAGTGAAACTACTGATGTGCTTATGAAAAACCATTGTTTCCATTATAGATTTGATGAGTGAATGGTGTTAGAATCTTATTAAACCTACAAATCCTTGAGAGAGATTTTGAGGCTTATGTTTTTAGTTCAAGAGTGGAACTAAAACAAATTCTAAACACCATAGGAAGGCATTGGCACTTCCAAAAATCAAATCCAAGGTTCTAAGTGAATAGATTGTGTAGAATACACTTTCCCAAATCTTTTTGAGTTCAAGGTCATTATAGACCTTGCTTCTTGAGTCTAGTGAGATTCAAGAGAGTAGCATTTTTGCTGAATTCTGAGAAAGAAAGAAGGGAGAGCCTTTGAATAGTACATTTGTTGTACTTGTTACTAGATAGAATGGGTTTGATTGGAGCCTATCTTCTTGAGACTAGTGAAAGGCTAAATTTTAATAATCATTCAACTTGGAAAGTAAGAATGGAGTCACTACTTGTGCTCCAAGATATATTTGATCTTGTCATAGGAGAGGAAGAAGAATCCAAGGAGGGCAAGATCAAGTGAGGTACAAAAAGAGAGCTAGACTAGCATTACATTGCTTGAAAATGAATGTTAGTAATGAACTTCTAAAGGAAGTGGCATCTTGTACCTCAGCCAAGGAGGCATGGAACTACCTCAAAGGGATTTATGAATCCAAAAATACCTCTAGAGTGCTTATAATTAGAAACAAAGCTCTTCAAAGCATTAGAGGGAGTGATGAAAGTGCTCAAGAGTATGTCTTGAGAATAAAATCTCTCAACAAAGTACTTTCCATCGTTAATGAGGGTATTCATGATGATGAACTTGTTCAAATCATTTTGAATGGTCTTGGAGATGAGTTCTCCAATCTTGTACAAAGCTTTGCTATTCAAGATGCCCTACCTTCCATTGACAAGCTCCATAGTGTGCTTGTGGCCGAGGAGAGTAGGATCTTTCATGTCAAGCAAAGGATTGGATCCTTAAAGTTGCATGATGGTGATGAGAAGGCCAACTTCTCAAGCAAGGGAAAGGCAAAATCAAAGAAGAAGATCCAACACAAGGAGACCAAGAATGATGATCAACCATCAAGCTCCAAAGGTGGAAAGAAGAACAAAGCTAAACTCAAGTGCTTCTTTTGTGGAAAAAAGGGGCACTTTGCATCCGAGTGTTTCAAGAAGAAGAATGCACAAGGAGAGAGCAAACAAGGCAACCTCACTCTTGAGGAAGATGAGGATGAAGTGGATTCATGGTGGATTGATAGTGGGGCTAGTTCCCACATGACATTCCAAAAGGATTTTTTCTCAACTCTTGTACCTTTTGTAGGTTGTAAAAAGTCTATTCTAACAACAAGTGATCAAGAATGTAGAATAGATGGAGTGGGAACTATTCCCTTAAGCCTTGGATCCTCTAAAAGAGTAGATCTTGATAATGTACTCTATGTTCCTACACTCACTAAGAATTTGTTAAGTGTAGGACAATTGATGGATGATGGCTTAGATGTCCATTTTAAGCAAGGTGTTTGCTCCATAATGATGAATAATACTTGCATTGTAAAGGGATTCAAGCAAGGAAGGCTTTTTAAGCTTGATGCTAATGTTTTTCTTGGAAGTGGGAACATGGTGAAGGAGAAGCTCAATCAAGTGGAGCTTTGGCATAAGAGGTTGGGCCAGCCCAACTTCAAATCTATGGAGATGCTATGCACCAAGGATCTTGCTCTCGGCCTTCCAAAGACACTCTCAAAGTGTGGAAAAAGTTGTGAAGCTTGTAGCCTCTCAAAGGCACACAAGCTACCTTTTGATATCTCTTCCACTAGATCTACAAAAGCATTAGATCTTATTCATAGTGATGTGCACTCTTTTTCTCAAGAATCTAATGGAGGTGCATCTATGTATGTATCTTTTATTGATGATTACTCTAGATACACTTGGTTTGAACTTTTGGATTCCAAAAGTAAAGTGTTTGAAGCTTTTGTTAAGTTCAAAACTCTAGTTGAAAATCAGCTTGATGCTAGAATTAAAATATTGAGAAGTGATAATGGTGGAGAGTATATCTCCACCAAGATGATAGAGCTTTGTAAATCCAATGGCATTAAGAGAGAACTTACATGTACTTATAGTCCTCAACAAAATGGTATAGCCAAGAGGATGAATAGAACACTATGTGAGTGTGCTAAGGCTTTAAGGTTAGATGCATCTCTACCTAAGTCCTTTTGGGGAGAGGCTATTATTTGTGCAACTTATTTGTGTATTAGATTGCCATGGAAGCCCATTGGAGGCATAACAGCTTATGAGGCCCTATTTTGTAAGAAGCCAAATCTTAATCTAAGAATTTTCGGATCTACTTGCTATGTTTTTCAAGCATTAGATACAAGAAAACAGGATGATCCTACTTCTATTAAAGGGATCTTTGTTGGTTATGCTGAAAATAGCAAGGGATATAGAGTCTATAATCCAATCATCAAGAAGATTTTAGTGAGTAGAGATGTTACTTTTGATGAAGGTAACTACTACAAGTTGAATGAGAAAGCTTCTAATCCATCTTATGTCAAGGATCTTGTAAGGTTTGAGGAGGAGCCTACATGTGATCAAGATCTTGAAGATCCATCTCAAGATCCGAGGACTCCAAGGAGATCTACAAGAAGGAAGGCCGAGCCCTCAAGGCTCACCTATGTTGACAAAGGTGAACAAAGGGAAGATCTACATTCACTTACCTCTTACACTTTTCTAACTTCTATGTTTGATGAGCCAAGTTTCTTTGAAGAAGCTAAGGAGTCACAAGAATGGAGGGATGCCATGCAAAAAGAGTATGATGCTCTTATGGAGAATCATACATGGAAACTTGTGGATCTTCCTCAAGGAAGAAAGCCACTTGAGTGCAAATGGATCTATAGATTGAAGTACAATCAAGATGGGAGCATCAACAAACACAAGGCAAGGCTAGTGGCAAAAGGGTTCTTGCAAACCAAGGGAGTAGATTTTGATGAAACTTCTGCTCTTGTTGCTAGGCTAGTTTCCATAAGGTTGATTATTTCTCTTGAAACTACTTTCAATTGGCCTCTATTTCAACTTGATGTGACTAATGCTTTTCTCAATGGATATTTGGAAGAGGAGATCTTCATGAGGCAACCCAAGCACTTCATCAAAGAAGATCAAGAGGAAAAAGTGTGTTTGTTGCTAAGAAGCCTTTATGGGCTTAAGCAAGCACCTAGAGCTTGGTACTCTAGGTTGAATACCTTCTTGAACTCTATTAAGTTTGTTGTAAGTGCTTATGATCCTTCTTTGTACTTAATATTTAGTTATGGTAAAATCATCATTCTCATTTTGTATGTTGATGACATTATCCTTAGTGGAAATGATCTTCATGGTATACAAGAAGTGAAAGTAGCATTGTTTAAGGAGTTTAAGATGATGGATCTTGGTAGTCTTCATTTCATATTAGGAATAGAAGTTTCAAGAGGCAAGGATTTGAGTTTTATTTGTCAATCCAAATATGCTTCTTCTATCTTAGAAAAGTTTGAAATGATGGATAATTTTTCTAATCAACATTGATCGATAGAAATCAGTCAAGTGAACGTTTGTGCAAGAAATTGGATTAAAATCGTCAAAATATATGAAATGACCAGATTAAATGAGTGGCAATAGTATTCTTTATCTAGTCAGTAAATTTGAGAGGATACGGTTCAAGAATTACTGAAATCCTATTGGTGGGATTTTCGTTCATGTAATTTCATATTCTATGTTTGGATAAGTTATGTCAATATTAACGAAGTAATGCCAAACCAGTCAATAAAAAGAAAAAACAGTCCAATTTTATTGGAAAATTTGTAATATAGGAATTACATAACTGATTTCATTTCTAGTAAAATCCTATGGTGAACTATATTCAGCCCAGATATAGGATAGAAATGAAATTTTTTTGGATATTTTTTCCTACAGTAATGAGTATTTTAAAACATTTACTAATGTCATTATGTCTTCTAGGTACCTTAGCGAAATAGATTTTCAGAAAACTGAAAATTCTAAGGAGGGAATAAGAGTGGACATCAGAGGTAGTAAGTGTGATCGGGAAATATATTTCGCAGTTAGGATTTTGGTAATCCCTATAAATAATTGCTTAATACTAGTTATTAATTTCCTGGTTAGAATTCATTCAGTTGAAATCGTAACTCATATCTTTGTAACCATTGAGTTATCCGCAGTTTTGGATGTCAATTGTGAGGTTTAGAAGTGGAATCTGATACGTGGATTACATTGGATCTGTTGACTGAAGCTTGTCCCTAGATTTGATGCATCAGTAGGGGTTTGAAGCTTATCATTAACCAAAAAGGATCAGGATGTAATATTGAACTATGTTAATTCTTTTGTCTAAGTCACATAATCAGATGTGGATTTTGGGTATCCATCTAATAGGCATGCCAGTCATCCAAATAAATGGATTCTCCTATATGATTGTAGGACAGCTAGATGATCAAGGGATCTCTAGAATATCAGATAAGGCGGTTAAGGGTTTTCTGGAAGGAAAAGTTGATGGTATGGGACGTCATCGAAAGCAAATTCTAGGACTGTAAAGATCTGATGATCAATGGTGTGTTTTAGTACCTAGTCACGATATGGGAAAGAAGAAAAACCATTCGATCAAATGTGGAGTATTTTGGAAAATTTTGAGGTCTAATCTAGATCCCAATGTGGTATCTCATTATTTACAAAATCAGAGGTCCTCAAATCTATTTCTCGCTTAATTAATCCTTTACTTCTTAGTAGTTTCTCAAATATAAGACATCAGACTAGTTTATATGAGCATGAAGTTATTCTTCTGAAAGACTATTATGTCAAGGGACAGGGTCAAAGACATGTGAGAGGCAAGGATGTTTTTGTGACAGCCTTCCAACAGTCGCATAGGGATGCAGCTGCTATTGTTGTTAGGAGATGCTTTTACTTGTGTGACCTCCCTTTTCCTGTCGCACAGATACTTGCATGGAGGGTTTTGATGCGAGCAATATCTCGTATCGGTGTTGAGTGAGAGGGCCCGACCATGGAGCAGTTGAGGACGAGAGAGCTACATGCTAAGCGACAGTCCGTGGATGCTGACCTACAGCCCATTAGGAAATCATGGGAGAGGTATACCTGTAACCTTACATCTTCAATACCTTTGCACTTGAAGCTTGACCCCAGCAGAGAAGGTATCAGATTCAAAGTTTGAATGGAATTTTCAAAAGACGTGTTTCAAGCTCTGTTAGATTTTAGGGCCTCGAGTTTTCTGCTCTCATATCCCTCCAAGCAGTTTGAGAGAGTCCTCTTGACTATCACGATTATCAAAGTACTAAAAAGACTGGTTGGTTTCCTGATTCTTGGACTTCTGAAATGCTGTAGATTGATTCTTGTTTCTTGTTTTGTCAATTAATGCAAGTGTAGCTTAGTTTTAGTAGAGTGTAGGATTTGATTCAGTTCATTTTGCAGCAAGGTAGAAGTAGGAATTATCTGTCAGAGCTGTGGATAATTTTCAGACTATAATTGTAATTATTTTATTATTTCTTTGATTTTAGTCTCCTAAGTTAGGTTATTTCACCCAGTGGTTTATGTAAGTGTTTTATGTAAAGGTGATGTTACTAACTTGTGATGAATGTAACCCAGATGGAAAATTTATCACTTAGTGTACTTTTCAAACCTGAGTTGTACTCCAGAGCAGAGATTAACGATTTGAAATAGGTTTATCTCTGAGAGTACTTGTTTGATGTGAAAGTTAGACTAAGGATAATAATTTTCTAGCTTGATATTTAAAGTTAAAAGAACTGAACCTGTTATTCTTTCCCATTTAGAGAGTTTCTAAGGATAGAAACAGTTTAAGGAGGGAAGAATATTATGTCCATGACCAATAAGTAGGATTCAGTATACTCCTAGTCTTGAATACACGGTACTCCAGTAAATCAAGCTGTTAGTTATGCCACGTCATACTGGATGTGACCCGAAAGTAACTAATATCCTTGTGAGGTCCAGAACACACTAAATGGAGTTTAGACAAGGTATGAGACAATGTATGCATGTGTAGAGTTATAATAGCAATTCTATGAATAGTTGGTCCATGCATAGGTTAATCTATGTATAGGGAACTTAGGGCTATGCATGGCTATGTGCCCAGGATGCTTATGGCTCTATAAGAAGAGGCCAAACTCGCCCTACTCCTCATTGTGATCATGGAGTCATTGCCAGGGTTTCACTCTACATTAATGTTTCTTGTTCCTTGGCTTGGGAGTGAAGCTTCTAGAGTTGATTGGTTGCTTCTACTTGGTTGGGTGGCTGCTCCGTAGTGTGTTTTCCATTGTGTATTGTCTTGTAAGCAGGATCTTAGGTTGTTTCCCTTATAACCACCGTTGACGACAGTGTCTAGGAGTATTCTGTCAAGTGTTTGCAGCTGGACTGCACCATTAGAGAAGATTTTATTATAACATACGGTCCCTCACTTCTTCAGGGGCTATTTGAACAAGGAAATAACCGTTGAATCCATCCAAGAAGCTGAAAGCTTCAGCTCCTGCCATTTCCTCAAGGATTTGGGTCATTAAAGGTAAGGAAAAATGGTCTTTCTTCGTAACCTCATTAAGATTTTTCAGATCGACACAAATACGAAGTTTGCCGTTTTTCTTGGATACGACCACAATGGGTGATACCCAATCAGTATGTTGGACTTCATAGATGAATCCAGCATCCAGCAATTTCGTAATATCTTCATTGATCCGCTCGCAATAAACATGGTTGCTTCAGTACGGCTTAGCCCGAATAGGCTTAGCATTCTCCTCTAAAGGAATCATATGGACCACTACTTCAGGCGGGATACCTTTCATTTATGTATAGTTCCATGCAAATACATCCCTGTATTTGCGAAGTAAAGTTTCCAAATCAAAAAGTTGATCTGACAAAAGGTGTGCACCAACATGAACTATTCTATCCATCTCCTCGTCAGGATCTTTAAGGTTTAACGGAATTGTTTTAGCGGGTCCTTCAAAGGAGTGGGAACTTGGTGTGGTTGCCCGATGTGGTTGTGATAACTAGATAACGATGTCATCAATGTGAAGTCTTTAAACATTTCTGGGAGATCAAAGGGTGGTTCCACAAAGTTTTTGGGAACTTTGGGAATCATTTGCATTGAGGCACTGCCAGACGTGGAAGCTTGGTCTGATTGTTTGGTTTTTATCTCTTTAGACAAAGGCTTAATCAGTTGCTTAAGCTTCTCACGCATCTGTTTTTAATGCTCGGTTAATTTTGTATCAACAATTTTAGTTTTTTGTAATCGAGGTTCTCGAGGTTTTTGATTGGGCGGTGTTGTTGCCTCGCTTATCATGTCGTCATCTATTGTATCTCAGACTTCGTCTGGATACACATCCCATGTGTACACTTTGGGCTTGGGCCTATATGTTTGTGTGTTGGGTACTTTGGATGTCAGTTGGATGTGAGCCAACGGCCCTGGTGACTTGATCTCTTGTGGAATTGATTTTGGCGGATAATGTTGGGCATCTAGATAAAGGAGTACATGTTCATCCATCATTTCAACATCATCCATGGAAAGAATACCTTCTTCCGAAACATGGGCGGTAGAGTCACTAGGTTTTCCTAGGTACCAAGCTATAGGAATAGGGTCAATCATCATAAGCGGAATGATGGGCCCAATAATGAGGAGGTTGATAATGGCCCCCTGACTGGTTGTGAGACTAGTTTCTCGGGTTATAATATCAATAGAGTGAGGTATGGCCATAAAGTCATAGATGTCACATTTGATCAAGGAAGTATCTGGGACTGGTTGGTATGATGGGCACTCATTGCTAGTGTGTGCACCTCGACAGTGAGGGCACCAAGTATTCCCTCGTCGATGATGGATTTGGCCAGTAGGTAACTGACCCAACATGGAGCTTTGGATAGACTCGAGAGTATTTTGAAACTTTGTCGTGAGTTTTTCCATTTGTTGCTGGTGTTGCTAGTTAAGCAACTCCGTTTGTGTTTTCCATAATTGTTCTCTTGTTTTCTCATTTGGTCGAGCTTCCTGGATAGCACGACGTGCTCTTTGTTCACGTGGCTCATCGACATCTGATCCCTCGTCTCTTTCTCAAATGGCATCAGACATGGCTTGTTTCAATGATGTGTATTCATCATTGGAGCGAAGTTCACGTCGTATCCATCATGGAATTTTAACGAGGAACCAAATGATGAGCATAGATTCAGTTGGTTGTTCCTGTACCTGACGTTTTAATCTTTTAAATCTTTCTATGTAGTCACGTACTTTCTCATCTTTTGTCATTTTAATGCTACTCAACTTGACAAAAGGAATTTCGATCAAATGAAATAGCTTGAATTGTTTGATGAATGCTTCCTTCAAGAGTGACCAGTCTCGTTTATCTTCATGATCAAGGTTAAAAAACCATTCTCGAGAAGAGTTGAACCATGGCTTCTGGTGATGTCTCGCCGTAGACATCACATGCATTCTCAAAGACTTTAAAAAATCTTTGAGGGTCAGTGTTGTCGTCGTACTTAGGTAAATCTAACTTTGGAGTACATTTTTCAGTTTGCAGGGCATTATTTGCAAAAGCTCCATTTAGGTGAGCGCATGCGTGGGATGATTCTGCAGCGTGAAATTGTGGGCGATCATATGGAACTTTAGCTCACATGGGTTTCCATCGTTCAAATGGGTTAGTGGAGCACCCATGGATTTGGGACTTCATCCTAGAATATCTATTGAATCAAGCTTGTTTGATAGATGGAGAGACCATCTCTGGTGGATAGTCCTCTACGGAATTCAGATCGTAAGGACGATCCATAGCAACTCTAGAGTACCTAAAGATTGAGTATATAGGTTTCTTGGACTCTTTGTAACTTTGGGTGTTTTTTTTTTTTTTGTCAAGAATATCAGACAGAATATAATAATGTGGGGTGTCCAAATGGCACATTGTTTGATATTAGGATTTTGCAAGAAACTAGTGTGAGAACTGTGGTAATTGGCCAATACTGGAACCTAGTCAAATAATAGAGTTGACTTTGTTTTGGAGTTGACTCGGTCGATATTGTAAATTCAAACACTCAGTTGAGAATTGATAGAAAACACGTGGTTGAAATCTGAACGAATGCCGTTGGTCGCGATTTGACAGAAGTCTCCGGTCGAGATTTGACAGAAGTCTTCGGTCGAAATTCGATTGAAAACCCTCCGGTCGAGATCTGACTGAAAACCTCCAGTTGAGATTTGACTGGAATTCCTCGATTGAGATATGAGCAAATGTCCTCAATTGAGATTAGAAGGAATGCACTCAGTTGAGATCTAAACGGAATGCGTTCGGTTGAGATCTAATTAGAATGCACTCGATCGAGATCTGAATGGAAGGCGCTCGGTCGATATCTGAATGGAATATCCTCGGTTGAGATCTGACAAAAGTCTTCGGTTGAGATCAGACTAAATACACTCGGTTGAGATTGGACTGAGATTCCATGGTCGAGATGTCAACTAAGTGACTTGGTCGAGGTGTTAACTAAGTGACTCGGTCGAGGTGTCAATGAATTGCTTAGTTGAGATCTGATCTATAAGTATCAGTTGAGATTTCAAACTCAGGACGTGGCAAGATATTTCTTGTAGGGCTTCGGTCGAGAGTTGTCGTGGTGTTTCAATGGTGAATGAAACTAGGCTCAGTTCAGTCCAGACGTGAGTCGTGGAGCTCGGCCAGGTAAGGAGCGTGAAGCCTCGGTTGAGTACGGAGCTGTACGTCGGTCGAAACCAAGGTGACGAGGTCGGTGAAGATGCGTATGTGAGACTTCAAAAAGATGTTTTGGCAGCAGATCAAAATGGTGTTATGATTATAAATGTCTGTGCAGCGATGGGAAAGATGCCAAATGTTCACAGATTCTAGCCAAAAGCTGTGAACACGGTTTTCTACTATTACTTCTCTTCTTCTTAGGTGGTTTCCATCTGAAAACCGGGTGTTTCTGCCTATTTTTAGAATTCAGCTCTTTTCAGTTGAGTCCACTTGTTTAGAACTGTTTCTAGGCGGATTATTTGTCAGTTCAACGTTCGAATTCCCAGCCTGTCAGTGGGATGAAACAGTTTCGTCCAATCCAGCTACATGCATTTACAAGCCATGCAACCAATCCTTGCTCAAGCACAGATTAACATTCTAAATCAGAGAGCAATCTACAAATCTATCTACCAAACTATTCTAAGAAATCAGGAAACATAAAAACATCAAGATTAAACTACACAACAAGAAACAAGAATCAAGAAACTAACTACCTACAACATACTAACAACCCAAGAATCAAGAAACACCCATTTCTTGATGCTTGGAATACCCAAGAACAATCAAGGACAAGATTGTTGGTGAATATGCAAGATCATATCCACAATGTTAGCTTATATAGTTTACTTGCATGCTGAAATTACATATACAATAAACAAGAAAGCTAATCCACATCTACATTCCACATTGCAAGAAATAAAGAAGAAATCTAATTAATCGACAACCACAAAAAAAAAATCAAAGCATGTTCATAGGAATTTCACTCAAGACAATAGCCATGAACAAGGAGCTTCTCAATTGTCAAGAACTCGTGGAGGATCTTCTTTATTCATGCAAGAGAAATGACAATACAATAAAAAGCTCCCTCACAAGAGAGGGGGGCCCTTAAATAAGCAAGAGGGCTGCCCATGTGGAGCCTAAGTGGCAATTCCACTAATTTAGAAATTACATGTGGAAATAGCCCTTCCACTAGAGGTCACCATCAAAAGGTGGCTCACTCTAATTTATTTAAGAGGGGTCTACACTTATTTACATTGCCTAGGAACATTACTAGCTCCTACATGGTCGTTCCTTCTCTGGGATTCACCATGTAGGCTCACATAGAAATAATCTGTCCTAGCTAGTAATCCTCGGCTCTCAGCTTCTTCTGCTCTCCTCCTTCTAAGACCTCCTCGGTCTTGGGTGAGAGATGCTCTGTGTTTCAGCTTGGCTCAGCATCTGGGGATTCTCTGGAATCTGCTAACACATATTCCTAGAGATCCATCTTTTTTTGTTTTTTTTTCTGAACTGGCAAGTTACCATGGATCATCGTAGTATTGAGCAACGTTTTCTAAAGTGTGGTTGTCCATGGTAACTTGTCCACGTTTAGCAAAAAACCAGAGCAACTTTTCTCAATAGGCAGGTTACTCTTGATCACCGTAATATCGAGCACCTTTCTCTATAATGTGGTTGTCAATAGTAACTTATCCATGCTGACCAAAGAGCAAAAATAAAAGACCTTCAAAAAGCATAAAAATTGACTACATTTTGCCTTTATTGTTTTTCAACATTCTTCAGATTTTTATTTATTTATTTTCCATTTATTTATAAGTAGTCATTGTCTCATATATATTTTTTTTGTTTCCCCCCTCTCATATAAATATTTGTGGTTATAATTTTTCCGTCATCTTTTTTATGCCATTCTCGTCTTTCCTATCTATTTTCTACCCCCTCATTCGCATTCCCCCCTCATGTCTCCATACATCATCCAAGATCAATCATCTCAATCCAATGAGCAGTCCAAGCCTCATCTCTGATGTATCTCCCAAACAAAGCACTACTCCAAGCCGCTTTGCCCTGACATCTTGTCCAGTAAATCCTAAAAGCTGATCCTCATCCATTCCTCATGCCCCAAGCACAAGAGTCTACCAAAGACTCAACGAATGAATGTACACAAACCTGACCATAGGCTATACATGGATAGCTTGCCCATCAACCTGAGATATTGATGATGGTTTGCCATTTTGTATCCAAGCAGATTCAGCTTTTCTATGCTTGACGTTGCCAAATCTGATTTGACCAGTCTTGCATACATGATATGACCAATATAAAAATGGACTGCAAGCCATCAACGCCAAAACTAGCTCAATCTATCCAATAAAGATGTCTCTACTCTCTACTCTCCACAAAGAACTTTTAAGATGAATAGATCCTATTCCTATTTCTATCATTGAGGCTCAAATTATGTCATCTAGATACATTTCACTTGGTGTAACTTGAGCCACTTGCCAGTCCATAATGAACTCTAGAGTTGGTTTAATCTCCAACATATCATAAATGTGGCAATTGACCTCTCTTGTGTTGACCTCCCAAAGAAAAGTGGCACTTGGCCCTAGAGAGATATTCACATGTAGATCTAGGCCTCAACTTGTGCCTCTTGGCACTAGAATAAGATGGGGGCCAAATCATGAAGTTGACATTCACATAAATATTCACAACTCTAGCATACCACACAACTTGAGCACCTTCCTCTACCCCCTTGAATTTACAACACATGTCCCCTTCCCCACTTATCAGTTGTGGCATGTCCTTATCTTGAGCTTGACGCCTTTTGTTTCTTTATCAGTTGTTCACGCAAGTCCATCATAGTTTCATTAAACTCCATATTTTCAAATCGTAGTGCCTCAATCTTATCTCATAGTTCAATGGTTGTATGGCTGTCTAGGGGATCTTAACCTAAATTTTTTTCCAAAGCCTTAAGTCAAGCTCTTTTTTCCGTCATGGATTTAAAAAATCTCCTCTCCTTGCTGCTTTCATCCTCTTATTGTCAGTTTCCAGAGTTTGGTTTTCCTCCATTAGCTTTCCCTTACCCTTTCTAAGAGTGGTATTAATTGCCAAGCGCCATAACTCATTCACACCTTCATAAACTCGGGCCATTTGGAATTTAGTAAGCAGACCAATGTTTCAAATTGAAGGTTCTCTTGGTTTTAAACTTTCCTTCTATGGAAAAAAGTGTAAAAAAATTTGGACCTTTCTAAAAATAATCGTGTTTCTTTTTTAAAAAGGATATAAATTTTTTGATTTATATGAAGGTGAATTTTCAAATTTCTCTTTCAAAGTAAAGAGTATTTCTCAAGTTTGACTTTCAAGTTTCAATTGACACTCAGCCAATCATTATTTTTTAACATGCAATGCATGGCAGCTTGCAAATGTCACTCAAGAACACGAACACCCCCACCTTACTGCTGCAATGCTGCATTATTTCGAAGCAGGAAGTCGTAATTAGTTTAGTGTGTAAATTTCAGCCTTGGGAAACATTTATTACGTATGAGATGTTTGACCGCGAAGTTGCTTTTCAATATAAAAGGTGTAAGGAACAATACCCTATGGCTGCTGCCAGAATGTGGATCGATCTGTGCTCCAAGGATGCTTCCTTTTTCAAGAAGAGACAGCAGATACATAGGAATATTCATCGGATTTCATCCTAAGGCAGCTACATAGAAATATTCACGGAACAATATCCTATGGGTGCTGCCTGAATGTGGATCGATCTGTGCTCCAAGGATGCTTCCTTTTTCAAGAAAAAACAGCAGATTCATTGGATGGGAATATTCATTCTCTTATATGCTTCCTTGTGAATCTAAGGGGTCCTGCTCCCCATGATCCATCCGTCACTTAGGCTGATGCTCGCCAGCATTATTTCAGCGTAGTAGTAGGACGAAAGCATGACGGAAGGTCCAACATTTGAGATTCCCAAAATGCTGCGACGGAAGCGAAGGCCGTGCAGGCAGCTACGAACCCAAAGCTGTTGTTGAGCGACCACGTAGAAGACGCCATCTGCTCT
Organism: Diphasiastrum complanatum; assembly: GCA_029204225.1. Taxonomy (NCBI): domain Eukaryota; kingdom Viridiplantae; phylum Streptophyta; class Lycopodiopsida; order Lycopodiales; family Lycopodiaceae; genus Diphasiastrum; species Diphasiastrum complanatum. Next base: position 27,629,646 of record CM055100.1, read on the forward strand.
GCTGAATTGGGAGGTGTTAAATTTGCATGGAATTTTTCAGCAGACAATCAAGGACACAGAATTTTTGGAAATTCTAAACCACGAGGTGGCTGCTAGTTTTTTCATGGACCCAACGTGTTAAAAAGCCATAGATTTAGCATCAAACTTCATGTTAGGTACAAAAGGAAATTGTCCTGACGCGCCGCACCACACCGCATCCTACGCCGGCAGTCCCAACGTTATCCAAGGGTGGAGGAGACCTTGAGAGTTTCAAGAGTCATGTCATCAATTAAGGCCTTTACCACTCTAAGATGAGGCACACACCCAACTGCACCGGACACGGCACCACGCGACACATTGTGCCCAGAGTCCCAACATCATCCAAAGGTGATGGAGACCTTGACAGTTTCAAAAGTCAAGTGACCTCATGCCATCTAAGGCCTTCATAATTCTCGGATGAGGTACACACCCAACTGCACCGGACACGACACCACGCGACACTTTGTGCCAGAGTCCCAACATCATCCAAGGGTGATGAGACCTTGAGAGTTTCAAAAGTCAAGTGACCTCATGCCATCTAAGGCCTTCACAATTCTCGCATGAGGTACACACAATTGCACCGGTCACAACACCACGCGACACTTTCTGCCCAGAGTCCCAACGTCATCCAAGGGTGATGGAGACCTTGACAGTTTCAGAGGGCAAGCGACCTCATGCCATCTAAGGCTTTCACAAGGTACACACCCAACTACACTGGACACGGCACCACACGACACTTTTTGCCCAGAGTTCTAACATCATCCAAGGGTGATGGAGACCTCGATAGCTTCAAGAGCTACAATCACGTCATCTAAGGCCTCCACAACCCTTGGAGACACACACCACAATGTCATGTCATGTGCAACTCAAAATACGATGATCTCACAAGAACACACTCCCAGTGCCTTGTGTCATAGAAACACTTTGAGGTTTTGGCCCCACTCATTCTCAACCACACATACACTTCGTAGGAGAGTGCATGCCAAGCCAAATACCTTTTGCACACAAGGTGTGATTGCAAGGAAGAAGGGCCTATTAGGTGAGAGCAAAATGAGGCTAAAGCCCCTATTTGTCTTCAAGCACCATCACTGGGTGTTCATTAAAAACCAAAAAGTCTAAACATCACATTTCCAAAGTTGACCCATTGATCTTGAAACTAGTAGATTGATCCTTAAACTAGTAGAAAATTGAAAGTCTTTGAAACCCAATTTAAAAGGTGATCATGAGTAAACTTACCTATTCAAAGGCGAAATAGGTTTTTAAAAAAAAAAACTCCAATCTTTGGCTCTTAAATTGATTACCTAACTCTGATATTGACTTTGGAAGACTAACTTGCAATAACTATATACATGTGGCACATAAATTGTTCTAATTTATCATTGGTTTTACAAAAAATTCACTTACAATGCTTTATAATTACTCTTGATTGAAATGCTACAAATAAGCAACTATGCTGGTGGTCTATCCCTTGTAGTAGGGTCATTGGCATTGCGTCCTTTTTGTATCATTTTTTATGGCAATAATAATCAAAATTGCACTAGGATCATCTTGCACAATATGTAAAATCTAGGCCATACCAAGGAGCACAAGGCTTTAAGGTCTTTGTTCAAGGTGTGAAATACCTTTTAAAGAACCTCAGAAGCCTCAATCTCATTATGTTAAAATTGCCAAAATTGCCAAATTCTAGCTTGATTACCATGTAAATATTGTACAGACCAGATCCCACACGTGTCAAAAATAGGCATGAGTAGGTTTTTTGAATCATAGATGTTAGGTAGGTCATTTGGTCAAGATTCCTAAAATCTAGGAACTAACTCCTAAAATCAAGGAAACTAGGTGGTGAACTACACCCTTGGTTGGCATACCTAATTATTAGGTAAATTAGACATGAGTAGATAGGTCTAGAGCCAACATGCACCTGAACACGATACACGATGACCTCCTTTGGTCTCTATCTTCTTGTACTTCAATGGAGGTAGCGTGGATGATTTGATGATGAAGCTACCATTCAGAAAGGGTTCGCGTTCAGAAGAGCCATGGCAAAGTTGCAGGGGAATGGTAAGGTGAAGGGTCCTCAAGCAGACCCTGTTATATCTACAGATGAGATGGTCGGAATCAAATCGGTTTGTGACCATGTGTGTGGCATCTCACATGCCTTGGTGCAAACCATGGCATTTGTGTCTCACGAATTCTTGTTGCATTGCGATTTGCATGCAGCTAATGTCATGGTCGATTTCACCAACCAGTTGCATCCTAGGATTGGTGTCATCGATTGGGGAATGACAATAAGGGATCAATACAAATAAAAAAAAATCCTGGGTGGCTAATCCGACAACCCATGCGCTTAGGCCGTGGTTAGCTCCCAAGTTGCTGGATCGCAACCATGTGTACACGAGAGCTACGAACACTTGGTCAGTGACATGGCTTATCACTAAACTTATCACATTTTGTGAGGAGTTTGTGCGTTGCACCATCATGGCTGGAAGCAGAGTCTTGTAGGAGCCAACGCAGCGTTGCACCATCATGGCTGGAAGCAGAGTCTTGTAGGAGCCAACGCAGAGCATATCAAATATATTATTACAAAAAAATATTATATTGCTGACGAGCATGCAAGAAATTTTTTTGAAGATTTAGGTAATAATCTTAAGAGATTTGACTTGCATCATTGGTTGGAAAATCTTGAAGGGCCAGGTGGTGGCAGCCATATATCTCGTAGGGTGGTGCATCCTGATGTTCTAGAGCGTATAATAGACGACCCACTCCAAGATTGTTGTCCACATTGCAACCACAATTTTCATCCATGGAGTGGGTATTAGAGATTACCATGCACGCATTTTTATCACATTGCTTGTCTCATCCAACATATGATGTTGGATGATAAGTGCAAGTTATGTGAATATAAAATTGTAGAAAACTTGTATATCACATTAGACATGCATGATGATTATCGTAGAATCCAAGAGATGCGTGCCTTCAAAACTATGTAGCTTGTGATAGAGCGTCAGAATGGCCACTTCCATGTTTTCTTTTTGTACTCAACTTTTTTATTTCACAAATCAAGTATTGCAGAGATTTACTGTCCTTATTTTTTCATTTGTACAACCATTATTCTTTCGTTTGCTACAACTGCCATTTTTTGATTTGCTACAAGCCTACAACCAAATTTGCATCAACCCTAAACCCTGAACCAATGATCATAGATTCATAAACCTAAACACTTAAAAATATAAACTAAACATCTAACTTCTCATGGTAAATCACACACAATTTGATATTCAAATTGGTAAATTAATATAATTTTGTATTTCAACTATACGTCAAAAACTTTGTATACATGTATTTCAATTTCAAAGAAGGTTTTCCATTTTTTTTTCTCTTGTCGGACCGCGTAATGCCTTCTTTGGTTTCTAAGTTTTCATCAACCTCATAGTCTATGGCCACACAATCTCGACGATAGCCAAGATCTTCCATCTCTTCTGCTCCTAAAACATCTATCCCCCCTGCAAGCATCTCTTCTATATAATCAGCACTTCCTATTCTGTGTATTATTTTGTGATTAAAATACATGTACACAAGTTTTTCAACCCTATCACTCAACAGTCGATTTCACAACGTGGTGGTGTTGTGTACGTACTTGTAGGTACTCCAGTTCCTTTCTGAACTGGAGTTTGCTGCACATTGTGCTAGTACCTTCATAGCGATCGACCTGAGTGCAGAGTAGGTTTTCCATTCAACATTCACCATTTCCAAGCTGGCGTAGTCCTTGATAGATTTTGCACAAAAGAGGAACTAAAAATACCTTCCTTCTCTTGGTATTGTATAAGTTCCCTAACTGCTTGAGCTACAGTGTCTTTGTTGCTATAAAAGAAATTGACCATGTCATAGAAATCACTTATGACTTTCTCATCAAGATCCCCTAGAAATATTCCAATATTCAAGGTCCAACAAAAAAGTTGTATTGTGGAGAGGTGTTTGTGCCATCACCCATCGCATGTGAAGGTACTTGCCTAATGTTTTCCATTTTGCCTTGTTGAAAAGTGATCTCCACTGCTTGACCATAGACTGTGGTAACTCACATGGATCATTTAAGCTCTCTTGTATATTCCACCAAGCAAACCACACTTTTTCGATGTTCTCTATGAATTCGTGTTTATTTCGAAGTAGAGATTCAAGTGTGTAAAAAAAATAGGATTGCTTGCCAATCTTTGGTCTGAAATGGTATCACAAAAGTTGACTGGATTATCTGAAAAATCCAGCATCCATAACATTTTATTTGCACAAGATGTAAGTGCTTTGTACTGTCAAAAGCTCAAATATGCAATATCAAGCATTCACCATAAGCAATCACCAAGTAGGGAGGTGGAAGAAGAACACGCAATATCACTCTATCACACTGTAGCATACTGAATGTAAAATGTACAAATGAACCCTAAACCCTAATAGAGAGAAAACCTACGAGTAGACTAATAGACTAGTCTACGGTTAATTATAGTTGGTAACAACTGTCAACATTAATGTACATCGTAAACAATAACAATGAAGTTTATCATTGATTTCTAACACTCTCCCTCAATGATAAAATTGCAATCTTCTATTCCTAAGAGAGTACTAAACCTCTCAAATTTACATCTACCTAATGACTTAATAAAAATATCGCCATTTGATCTTCAGATTTACAAAAAACAAGATCAATGGCTCCATCAAGAATTTTCTCTCAAACAAAATGATAGTGTATTTTGATGTGCTTGGTTCGAGCATGTAAAACTGGATTTTTGGCAAGGTGAATGCAACTTTGATTGTCGCAAGATATAGTAGTCGCATCCACCTGTGGTTGACCTAAATCCACAAGCAATCTTCGTAACCATACCGCTTCTTGTGTAGCATTGCTGAGTGCTCAATATTCAGCTTCCGTCGATGATAAGGCTACTGTAGGTTGCTTTTTGCTACTCCATGAAATTGCAGTTGTACCATAACTGAATGTATGACCACTGGTAGATCTTCTGTCATCAATATTACCCGCCCAATCGACATCTGTATAACCTACCAACATTGGCGCTTCAGGCGGATCATACTTCAAACCAAAATTCAATGTCCCTCGAATTTATCAAGGATTGCGTTTAGCAAACTTCTAGTGTGCTTGACTAGGATCTTGCATAAATTGACTAACAACACCAACAACATAAGAAATATCAGTTCTGTGTGTGTGTCAAATAAATCAAAACTACCTACCAGCTGTTTATACAAATAAGCATCCACTTTCTCATATTCATCATATGCAGTAAGCTTCATATTGACATCCATAGGTGTACTCAAAGGCTTACAATCTTGCATATTGAACTTATAAAGCAAATCTTGTGCATATTTGCTTTGTGTAAGAAAGACCATGTCTTCCTTTTGCCATACTTCAATGCCAAGATAGTAGTGCATCAATCCTAGATCACTCATGTCAAAAGCATTGGAAAGATCTGATTTGATTTCATCAATTAACCTCTCATTACTTCCTATAATAATCAAATCATCCACGTACAAGACAATGAACACTATATCTGAATCTTGCCTTAGAATGTAAAGATTAGGATCAGCATCACTCTTTATCATTCCCCTTCGCTTGAAGTGTTCATCAATGCAAGAGTACCATTATAAAGTCTGTTGCATTAGAGGAGTTCTAAATCCAAAAAAGACCCTTTGTAGAGATTCTTTTTATATTTTTTCCTAAATTTTTCTCACAAATGGACCAATCAAAACACTTAAATTTGAAATCTACGTAACGTAACTTTTTGAGTCCACATTTTGATTCCATACTAAAAATGGCATAACTTTTTAGTGGTAAGTCCGAATTTAGCGAAGTTTGGTGCATTGGAAAGCGCTCAACAAGGGCTTCCAATTATATGTTACATGACATACTTTTGAGATACAATTAGAAAGTTATGGCAAGTCAAAAGTATTAGTGTTATAATATTTCAATAATAAAAAAGACATCTTGCACGAATTCTTAAAGGATCTTTTTGGAACTCAAAACTCCTCTAATAAAAAATACTCACCACCACCATCTGATCCGAGGGTCTTAATATAACAACCTGTTTGTATTTAACTAGAGCCTTGAATTCCCTAAACTTGGCAAAAGCATCAGATTTCTTGCTTACGAAATAAATCCATATATGTCTACTATAGTCATCAATGAATGTGATGAAATATTAACAACCACTAATGGACCTAGTTTGTATTGGTCCACACAAATCACTATGAACAAGATCAAGAATGCCATTGGCTCTTCTTGCTCCATCTTTGGGAAATCTTTCTCTATGCTGTTTTCCCAAAATGCAGCCCTCACAATTTTTTCCTTCAAAAGAGATATCAGGCAATCCAACAACTAGATTACCTCTTTTAAGGATTTGCAAGCTTTGAGCACTAATATGACCAAACCTTTGATGCCAAAGGTCACTTCGACTATCAACAATGCTTACCATAGCTTGAGTAAAACATCTCACATTCAATTTGTAGACATATTCCCATTGACTCTAGCTCCTGTAGCAATCACTTTGTAGTGATTCTTGATGTCTTTGACAAGACATTTGTCGTTGTCAAACTCAATCTTGAGTTGTTGATCAGCCATCATCCCAACAGATAGTAGATTGTTAGCTAAGCCAAGTACATATTGCACATTGCTTATCCACTTTATCTTCCCACTGGCTAACTTCACTGGAACCATTCCAAATCCTTTAACAGATAGTAATTGGCCATCAGCTTGTCCAACTTCATCACCATTGTGAGTTTCCTTGAGTTCTGAAAAACACTCCAGGTATATTTAGCTTCATCACTTGTCATTAATGCTGTAATGGGCAAGTTTGAAATCTCACCTACATCATTTTCATATTGATCATCATCGTATTGATGTTGATCAGCATAGTTGTCTTCATAATAATCATCATCAAATTGATGTTGATCAGCATAGTTGTCTTCATAATAATCATCATCAAATTGATGTTGATCGCTTGCCAATTGCCTTTTCTTTGTTCTATCTCCTTCTGTTTCTCGAAGCATTCATGCTCCCAATGGCCAGGTTTGTTGCAGTACCTACAATTTTCAGGTTTATTTTGTCTTGAATAGTTGTGTCCTTGACCTCGGCCTTGATTCCAATTGCCTTGATTCAGACTATCATTGACTTGCTCATGAAATTGTTGAAATGATCCTCGGCTTGAGTTTCCTCCTCTCGATTGATACCTTCCATGGCCAAATCTTCCACCTCGTCCTCTACCTGCAAGAGCTTGGTCATAGCCCATGTTACCATGATTCAAGTTCTCTTGACGTTGCTCTTCCTGCAAAAGCAATCCACCTAGTTTTTCATAGGTTGAAAGATTTTCTCTTGTGGCGATACTCGTCACAAACATCTGATGTGACTCACTCAAACTATTCAGTGTCAATTTCATGATCTCACAATCTTGTACTCGCTCTCCAACTACTGCTAATTGGTCACGAATCTTTTTTATCTTCAGTATGTGATCGGCAATAGTTGCACCATCATCCATCCGCAATGTATGAAACTTCATCTTCAGAAATAGTATTCGAGATGTATTTGTCATTTCAAACAATGCCTTCAATGTATCTCACGTTTCTTTTGGTCCTTATGAATTCGAAATATAAGGAATGATTGCATCTCTTACTGATAAGTTGATGATATTCTGGGCTTTCCATTTTCTCCTGTCAAATGCCCGCTGATCTTCTTCAATCACTGGCCTTGTCTCTTCACCTGTCATGATCTCCCATAGCTCCTTTTCCATCAAAATATTCTTCAGTTTGAATTTCCAAACTGCATAGTTGCCGACACCTTCCTCATTGTTTTTGGATCTCAAGGCATTGACCCTAAATAGGGTGGATCAAGTGGATCTTTAGGTTAGATGTTAGGGTTAGATTATGATGAATACATAGAAGCCCTAATATGCTCAGATTCAAGCTCTACATGTCTAAATATGTGATGGGATTTCCATCCAATTATGAGCAAATCGAAATTTTCCTTCTTGACTAGTTTGAGTCTATGATTGGATTGATGAATGCTATTGGCATATGATTTTTTGTGATGATTGAATGAGTTTGGAGTTGCAGGTATAGTATACAAGCAGCATTAGGCCGTACTTTCACACATGTGAAGAGTTTTGGAGCCAAGATAAAATAGGAATCAATACATTGATTAGTAATCTAGCTTCTAGATATTGTTTGGATCTTAAGTAGGTGCTTTCTCCATCATTTCTAGGATCAAATGGGATTATTTTGCTGCATTTTTATCAGTTAATTTATGTTTACATGTTGAATCATTTCTCTGAGGCATGAGAGTTTGTAACTATAGTGATAACTTGTGGATTGTTCTACAGGAGCCTGTGCTTGGAATATGCATCACATGTCGATTAGAGTACACTCCACCGATCCCAATTAATGCTTGTGATTCAGTAGACCCAGCATTGTTTGGCAGTGCCAAAAATCATTGGATTCACCATTTGTCGCCTGTAGAGCATTTGTTGGATGCAGCAGAGAATGTGTGTATGCGGGGAGGCGTTGAGAAAAGCCTACATTACATTTAATTTTCTAGTGGAGATGTGTTGTAAGTCAGGCGGGGTGTTAGTAGACCACTTCATGGGATGCGGTGGTTCATTGTACGTAGCTGCTAGCACTAACAGACACTGTATTGCAATGGAGAAGGACAAACATTTGTTGGAGTTGGCTTCCAGGAGATACGGTGAGGGCATTATGTGATTCATTTGTTGCTTTCTGCTTTGTTATCTTGCTTCACATTTCTAACATCCTTTATTATTTTTTGGCTACTCTATTGGAGCTTGCCAATGTGTTCATAAAACATTGTTGTGGTTCATTTGGGGAGTCTTTATTTGTCATGTTTAGAGAGCATCAAATCCATTATCAAGTACCAAATCACAATACTCTCTCTCACTAAGCTGCATCCAGCATGTGTGGGACAGCTCATTGTACTCATCCATATCCACTTTGGATAAGATATATCAAGTTTGCCACATCATCCATTGGTGGTTTGTGTTGACCTTCTAGATTCCTACAATCTAGGACCTAATTCCTATAATTTAGGAGATGTCATATTAGACTCAAATGAAAGTTAATCAAAATGGATCTGAATACTACAAGTGTCATTTCACACGTGTGGACAGGTCCTCACACGTGTGGATCCACATAGATGTCAAAATACATGCTTAATTCTAACACTCCTCCTCAATTTTTACATAATACAACTATAGTACATCTATCTACAACTCCTAAGGCTGATCTTAACTTGATAAATGAAGCCTTTGGCAAGGCTTTAGTGAGTAGATCAGCAAGGCAATCTGAAGAAGACACATGATGTAGCTTGATCTCCTTTGCTTGAACCTTTTCCCTCACAAAATGGTGAGCAATCTCTATGTGCTTGTTCCTTGCATGGAATGTGGGATTGGTTGCTAATGCTTGGCTTGATTGGTTGTCACATAATATTGTGTTGACCTTCTAGATTCCACCAAAAGCCTCTTCAACCATAGGATCTCCTTTGTTGTGGATGTTAGTGCCTTGTATTCCGATTCAGTTGAAGATAGAGAAATAGTATCTTTCTTTTTGGAAAGCCAAGACACTATGCCATTGCTAAGGAAGGTGACAAAAGCACTTGTGGACCTCCTATCCACCTTATCACCTACAAAATAAGCATCCGAATATGCCCTTATGGCAATATTAGATCCATCATATAAAATGCCAAAGTTCTTGGTGGCCGAGATGTACCTCAACACTCTTTTTGCATTTTTCCAATGACAAACCAATGGATTTTGCATAGATTGGCTTATTTTGCCTACACTATAACTTAGATCAGGTCTAGTTATAGTAAGATAGATCAAGGAGCCTACAAGTCTCCTATATAGTGTGATGTCCTCAAAGGATGCTTCATCATCACTATTGGAAACTTTTACATTTTGCTCCATAGGAGTTTCTACTCCTTTAAGTAACTTTTTTTCCAATTATCAAATGGAAATTCAACAAAAAAAAAAATCAAATTTTAACTTTCAATCTGGGAATTCAACTTCAAAGTTAAAAAAAATGACAGCATAGAAAAAACTGTCGGCAATTCATTGCGGTTCTTTCTGTCAATTTTAACTTATCTATCACCAAGAAATAACTTAGACTTAGTGAAAACATTGTGATCAATTCGGACTGATAAACTCAGTTTAATCAATTCACTAATCTAAATTGATTCCATAGATAACAAAAAAAATGACCGAATTTTTTTTGGAAAACTCAAATTTTGTCTTGTTTTATCAGTCAGCTGACCCCTCCACTAACCACCACCATTGTTTCTACTAACATTGTTTCCCCACTCCTTCCACTTCCACCATTCCCTCCACAACGTTTATTCTTTGGATTAGCTTCGCCAACCCACACCCCTGATCAATACCCAACCGTCGCTAATCCTGAAAAGCTCTCTGAAGCAGCTAAGCATTCAATGATCGGCCTATCCAAAGTGAGCTACCATATGCATTGGTTAGTGAGCCAACACCAGGTGCTCAAGAATAAGGTCCAGAGCCAAGAGATCTCACAACAGCAGAAGTTGGCCCAATAAAAAGAAAAAGAGAGATGAAATGAGATCCGTGATGGTCGGGCAGAAGATCACATTGGAAGAGGTTTAGCAACAACTGAAGCACCAGATGGCCCAGATCGTTCAAGCACGAGATGGATCATTAGGTGCAATGACAATTGATGCTCCTCTAGTTAAGCCCGAGGACATACAGTTTCAGGTCCCATAGGCCACAACCATCTGGGTGGAAAAATACTTGTGGCTAATCCAAGAATGAGAAGCTGAGAAGAAAAACTTTGAAAATATCATGACCAAGCAGGAAAAGATTATCCTTGAGTCCCAGAAACAGCTAGAAGAAACGACAAAGGCCCTGCAGCAAGTCTTGGACAAGCTGAACCAATTGTGAAACACGGCGTGCAAGGCCCAAGCAGGTGCTTGTACAAAGAAACCATGAGACAATGATGGAGATGATGGAGCTGACAATAAGGATGGGCAAACCCAGCCATCAGATGATAGCTCAGGATCGGGTAGTCAGAGAGCCAAAGCTGCTTCCGGAGCTTTTCCCCTTCCCCCTCATACTTTTAACCTCTCTTCTTATTCTGCATTTAATTTTTCTGAAACATTTGTTCCTACATACCCTATTTTTTCACTTTCCTCCTAGCCGATTGTTGGGCCCATCTAAAGGTCCAGCTGACACGTATAAAGCCCGACGGGACGAGTTTCTGCAACAGCTCCATTCCCCCGGTGCGGCGTACAATTTGCTAAACCCATATCCTCCTAAACCTGTCATCCCTATGCCTCTCTCTCCTGATCACTCCATCCTTGACCCTCTAAAAACTAACACTGACATCGGGGGTGATGATGACTTCCTGACAGATCTGTCAGAAACCAGAGTATTTTTGCTCAGGCAAGATACGGGCGCAGCTGAGCTATCTACAAGTGAGCGGGCTAAGGAAAAGAATACGGGCATTAAGGCCTTGGATGACTATTTGGCAAGGCCACCACATCAATATAGAGCAGCCTCTCCTACTAGGCCAAGGGGTAAGATGGCAGATACCAAGGAGTCAGAAAAGTTTGAAAGGAAACATCCTCCCAACATGAGTGGAGACAGAGAGAAAATTGATCAAAGCCAATACTCCACAAGAGTTGAGATCATTGCGGCGTTTCAACCGCAACCTGAATGGCGGAACAAAGTTCTAAGGGATAGCAGGCGGCTGCAAGAATACCTGAGGGCACCGGCGTGGAAAAGAATGGATCCCTTCTACATGCTGCTCAAACGAAAAAAATCACTGGCCCATAGAGTGACCGCGAGTCGAATTGATAAACTGGCTGGTAATTCCAAGAATCTCAGGTAATATCTCCTTGGATAACCTGAGGCTACAACTGTTAGATTTTGGGCACAAGTATAAGACTAACACCAATCTGTGCGTATGACAAAGCGCCGAGTATTGCCGATCGATGGCCTTTCTGATGCAGCAAGAATGTTTTTGGGATCGCGGCTTGGATCCAATAAGGATCAATCCCAATATTATGGCTCTCCAGTTGGAGGATGACCATGAAATGATGGCCCGACTTTACTACTGGGCGGCCTTCATGTCATCGCGATATGTCATGATGATAGAAGATTGGCAGGAAATGGGCTTCATCGAGAAGATATGTGATTACCTGAGGCCATTGTCCTACGGAAGTAAGCTCCGCTTCCAAGTATTCGAAGCCCTAGGGAGAAAAATGAGCGAGTGAAAATAGAAGGCAAGGCGACGAGACAAGCAGGACTTGCAAGAGGTTCTCAAGAGGGCTGAAATGTAGCGGCCATTGAGAAATCTCCATTTATGTGAAACCGCTTTGCGGCGCTTTGCGGATAATAAGCACCTGGTTTTATGGAAGCGAACGAAGATCCACGCTTTTTCAAGTGAAGCGAACGACCTCACCTGACATGTATTGCAGTGGGTTCTACAATAGATTATGGGTGGATAATGTTAGCAGATTCTAGAGAATCCCCAGATGTTGAGCCAAGCTGAAATACAGAGCATCTCTCACCCGAGATCGAGGAGGTCTCAGAAGGAGGAGAGTAGAAGAAGCTAAGAGCCAAGCATGAGAGCCGAGGATTACTAGCTAGGATGATAGATTATTTCTATGTGAGCCTACATGGTGAAGAGAAGGAACGACCATGTAGGAGCTAGTAATGTTCCTAGGCAATGTAAATAAGTGTAGACCCCTCTTAAATAAGCCACATTTTGATGGTGACCTCTAGTGAAAAGGCTATTTCCACATGTAATTTCTAAATTAGTGGAACCGCCACTTAGGCTCCACATGAGCAGCCCTCTTGCTTATTTAAGGGCCCCCCTCTCTTGTGAGAGAGCTTTTTATTGTATTGTCATTTCTCTTGCATGAATAAAGAAGATCCTCCATGAGTTCTTGACAATTGAGAAGCTCCTTGTTTATGATTATTGTCTTGAGTGAAATTCCAATAAACATGCTTTGATTTCTTGTTGTGTTGTTGATCTATTAGATTTCTTGCTTTCTTTCTTGCAAGGTGGAATGTAGATGTGGATTAGCTTTCTTGTTTATTGTTTATGTAATTTCAGCATGCATGTAAATTATATAGGATGAGATTGTGGATCTGATCTTGCATATTCACCAACAATCATGTCCTTTATTGTTCTTGGGTATTTCAAGCATCAAGAAATGGGGTTTTCTTGATTCTTGGGTTGCTAGTATGTTGTGGTAGTTAGTTTCTTGATTCTTGTTTCTTGATGCTTTTATTGTAGATTGCTCTCTGATTTAGAATGTTAATATGTGTTTGAGCAAGGATTGGTTGCATGGATTGTAAATGCATGTAGCTGGATTGGATGAAACTGTTTCATCTCATTGACAGGTTAAGAATTCAAACGTTGAACAGACAAATAATTTGCTTGGAAATAGTTCTAAACAAGTGGACCCAACTGAAAAGAATCGAGTTCTGGAAACGGGCAAAAACACCTGGTTTCTAGAGCGGAAACCACCTAAGAAGAATAGAAATAATAGTAGAAAACTGTGTTCACAGATTATGACTACAATCTGGTAACAATCTGCTTCATTGATTTTGCTTGATCTGCTTGCCTTTGTGATCTTCAACATCTCAGTTTTGTTGGTGATGCAAGGTGACAAGAGGGCAGAAATGGATTTACACATTGGTGGTGAATGTTTCTTGAACATTTTTGGATTGAGGATTGGTCTACAGGGTCTTGGCTTATACTAGAGTTCTCGGTGCCCAGCAAGTGGTCTTAGAAATTGTCTGTGTCGAAGGATGGAACATCATGCTTAGTAGATTCTGAGCAACCATTGTTTCACAGAAGAAAGATGAATTGATAATGGGGGCCATGTTGGTATTAAAGCTCTGTCTCCGAGACAGATTTCTCATTTCAATAAGCTATGGTCCACTGCAGTCCAAAACTGAGACAGAGTTATCACTAAAAGTCATTACTTCATCAATGTTGAGCCTGTTGTCCATTGCTAGCAGAGGAGCAAACTCTCACACTTCAGTTGGAAGGTAACAACTTTTTGGATCACTAGCCAATATGAGCATTTCTCTTGCTTGCAAATGGTCGCTACATGAGGGCACACCTGAGCACACTATTGAGGCAAAACACCTTTGTTGTTTTCTACCGGATTTGAGCGCACTTATGATGACAGTCAAGAAGCCAATTCTGTTGAAAAATGAAAAATCATCTATCTTGACTTTAGGCTTTGGCAAAGTTTTTTCTATGTGTATGTAATGTTTCATATTGTAAATGCCAGAATTGGCCTAGAAGAAACTCAAGCTACATTGTTTCTTGAGTCTAGTTGGTCATATACAACATGCATATAGAATGTAGACATAGAAATGCCAATTATGGGCTTGTAGAAACTCATGTCACATCATTTAAGCTAAGCAAATGCGGCAATGTCCAATAGTAGGATAGCTAATTAGGTCATCAAATGTGTCATCCAGTTGGCTGTAATGTGCTGGCATCCATCCAAATAGTCTTCTTGGAAATTTACTTGCTAAACGATTAGAGCAAGTCTGTAGCCTTTAAGATAAACAATAAATTGTCTCATGAAAAATGCAAAAAATGCAAAGGTCTTCGCTAAAGGCGTTTTCTTAATATTTGAGGCATCTGGCATTTTGTAAAAAAATCGAAGGGAGAGAAAATCTCGAAAATGTCGACACTGTAAACTGTTTTCGAGTAGTTATGCAGACTATGTAAAAACACAAAGAAATCTACAGGTCTGGATAAAAGTTGGACGAAGATTAAAATGCCGATTAGTAGGAGAATATTCCCACACTCTCCCTTAATTTGAATCCATGAATGCCTTGACCTTTAAACTTAGTTCTGCACAAAACTTCTTGTGTGCATACTCTTAAAATGAAATCTAGGATTGGCTGACAAGGAAATGGCACTTTGATTATCACAAAATAGTAATGTCAGAGCATATTGATTCAGACTAATATCTGAAAGTAAGTTTCTCAACCAAATTGCTTCCTTTGTAGTTGTGAGGCTGCCATATACTCTGATTCTGTAGAAGATAGAGCTATCGAAGATTGCTTGTGACTGTTTCAGAAAATAGGACCATTGTTGAGGAAGAATGTAAATCCAGAAGTGGATTTACGAGTGTCTACATCTCCTGCCCAACTTGCATATGTGAAACCAATGAGTAAATTGAGTTTGTTATTATCGACTGCTCCATAACAAATGCAATAGTCAATAGTAGCTCGAAGATATCTCATGACTCTAATAAGAGCCTTCCAATGTGTCATACCAGGGTTGGTTATAAACTGACCTATCTTTTACTATTTTTGTTGATTTTTTTTTTTCAAATGCAATGTTCGACGAATGAAAACAATGTTAATTTCTGAGGACTTGAGTGATGAAATGCTCGTCGAGTTGTTGGTGATATCAAAATGATCAAGTTGAGTGCAGAGTATGTAAGTCATCAATGACATTTAGATATCACATAGAAAAACAAATGCTCACTTTGTTGTGGATAAAACGCAAAAATGAGTGGAAGCCACTAGATCAAGATTATGCATTAAATCATCAAAAGCAAATTCAAATAACAATAAAAAGAAATGACAACATTCCTGTTATGATTGAGGTTGAGGACAATTGGGTTCAATATCACATTCGATCTTCCTCAGTACTGTGAATTTTGATTGAATGGTGTTAAGGTACGTTATGCCATGTGAAAATTTTTATTTTTCTATTTCTTAGTGATTCAGTTTTACAAAATAATTGAACTTAAACAGTTTCTCATGTGCAAGTAAGAGCAAGGCAAGAAGAGCATATAAAATGCAAAGACATAGGAACATCCATCGAAAGTGAAGATCCATAGAACTTAAACAATATAATTTTTTATTATGTCGTATAAATTTTTGTATACATCATGTTTGAAAATATATGAACCACTCAACTTGAGTATCATTGTTCAAGTTGAGGATCTTGTCGTAAAACGCGGGTGACCGGCAATAGAAGCTGGAAGCTTTGAGCGTAGGCATGTACGACCAAAAATGCAATAGTTAGCAGCAAAAAGATTCAAGATGAATGATTCATACAAATTGCGCAAATGAACAATACAATAGTGAGACAAAAAATTGCACTCTGATTAATATCAAAACAAATGAGTACAATGCTTGAAGTGATAACTTCAGTTTGATTGTTGAGCGTGAAGACGTTGGCTACAGATAGCTCTGATAATGATAAAAATTTTGCTTGATTCAGCTTGTAATATATATTTACACGTGTCTTCTAAATATCTTACAAGCATTGAATGCTATTTATGCCAATTTTTGTATGTACAAAGTAGGTAACCGCCCTTTGGATATTTTAGCTGTCCAGCTATTTTTTAGGGTTGATGATAAATTGGGGACGTCGGTCTACTACTGTTGCAAAAAGCCAAAAAAATCCGAAGGTGCCTTTAGATTGTTTAAGGCAGGTCTAAAAATGGATTTTGGTTATTGTGTCGCCTTTTTTGTGAAGGTGCAAAAAAGGCAAAGAAGGCGAAAAAGACGAAGGTCCCTAGAAAATGGTTAAGGCAAAAATTCCCAAAGGTAAAAATGTGAAGGTCCGAAACATGTAGTCATCCTTCAGTTTTTAGAATGTTCATTACTTGTACGATTTGTTTAGGTTGAGCATAAGAAATCTAACACTCCCCCTTAATGTGGATCCTAAAAAACCTTGATCTTCAGATTTAACATATCATTACATCTGAGATGTTGCTCCTTTGGTAGAGCCTTTGTTAAGTAATCTACTACCATGTAGTTTGTTCTGCAGAAAACCAATGCTACTTCCTTGTTATGCACTTTCTCTCTAACGTAATGATACCTGATTTCGATATGTTTGCTTTGAGAGTGAAATCTCGGATTGAGAGATAACGCTATTGTGCTTTGATTGACACAATAGATTGTTTTATGAAGTGTTTGTGCAAGGTTGATGTCTGCAAGCAGTTGTCTTCGCCAGATTGTCTCTTTGGTAGCATTTGTGACAGGTTTGTATTCAAATTCCATTGATAATAATGCAACTGAGGTCTGCTTCCGGCTGTTCCATGAGATTGGGCCTTGTTTGTATAAAAATACAAATCCAAAAGTTGATAATCTGGTATCGACTTCTCCTACCCAATCCGCATCTGTGTAGGCTTCAAGGATGTTGGCAGTTTGGTTGCCTCCATAGCAGATGCTGAGAGTTTTCGTTGTTTGGATGTGCTTTCCAATGAGTTAAGCCTGGATTTGATAGGAACTGGCTGAGTTTACTGATCGATATGCAAAGTCTGGTCGTGTGCAGATCATTGCATACAATGGGTAGCACTTCATTTTCTCGTTTTCTGTCTCAGTTTGATGAGACTGTTCTTTTGATAGTTTTAGAACAGGGTCAAGTAGAAGTGACTTGGTTTGTAGTTGGCCATTCCGTACTTTTTTAGCACGTTGTTGAGATATCATTGCTGACTGATGAAAATCAGTCTGCTAGGTCGAGCTCGTTGGATTTGGATTTCAAGACAATAGTGGACTGGTAGTCATCTTGTATTCCTGGGCCAACATGAATTTCGTATCCATCATCAGATTTAAATCGTTACTTAATAGGAGTCTATCATCTACATAGAGAGTAATGATGATGAAATAATCTGATACAGACTTGAAGTAAACATTCGAGTCTGCCGAGTTTGGAATAAAACCATTCTCGATCATAAATGCATTGATTTTTTAGAACTAGGCTCTGGGTGATTGTTTTAGCCCATAGAGAGCCTTGTGAATTTTGTATACTAGGTGTTGTTGCTTGCCGTTGAGTTAGTATCTCTCTGGCTACGTCATATAGATTTCTTCTTTGATGGTTCCATTGAGGAAAGCGGTCTGGACATCCATTTGGTGGACTTCAAGATCTGTTGTGGCTGCAAAGGAGAGAAGTAGACAGATTGAAGCATGTTTGACAACTGGGCTGAAGGTTTCAGAATAGTTTTGATCTGGAATCTGGGAGTAGCCTTTGGCGACTAGCTTGGCCTTGTAGCGATTGAGTTTTCCTTCAGCATCATACTTTGCCTTGAATATCCATTTGCATGGAATCGGATTTCGGTCCTTTGGCAGCTCCGTGACTGTCCATGTTTGATTCTCTATTAGAGAATCGAATTCGGTGTTCATCACTGCTTTTCGCTGGTCAGCATCAGGAGTAGACATAGCCTCAGAAACGGTTGTTTGTACCTACACAAAGTAGCAGGCCGGATCATCCATAAATCTGGATGGAGTCTATGTGGACCTGTTCGACCTTCTGGGTTGAACTTCGATCCTTTGATGTGGGTTGACTCGTTGAGTTTCTGACTCATGGTCTGAGTTAGTGTCACTATTCTACAGTTGAATCCTTGGATCGTAAATTGACTGTTTGATCCCTGGGTCGAGTTTATCAACAGATTTTCCCTTGTGGTCGATAAGCACCATGGTCTTCCACAAAAATGACATCTCTACTGGTGAATGCCTTCTCGGTATCCAGATTGTAGAGCTTGTATGCCTTGTGGTATGGTGAATATCCAATGAAAATCGTTTTCCTGCTCTTGTCATCCAGTTTTCTTCTTAGATCTTCAGGGATCTAAGCGAAAGCGATGCATCCAAACACTCGATCTTGCAACTTCCTTGAATTTCACGTTTTTGACAAATGGTAAAATTTGTTAAACTTTTTTAGCTCGTGTGTGGAAAAGAAAAACATATATATATATATATATATATATATATATATATGTGAAAGATTTAACTAGTATCATCACATTTTGCTATATTTTCATATTTGACATATTGAGGCCAAAACTTGTTTTAGACTTAGAGGTTGACTTTTCAAAGTTCATTAGTCTAAATTTCATTTAAATAAACACTTTCTAAAAGTGTGGGAAAGTTAGAATGCGAGTTTGAGTAGATTCAAATTTGAGTAGTTGGGTACATTGAATCTAGACCCAAAATTAGTAGGGTTAGTATTTTGGTGGGAAAGCCAAGTGGCCAAATAGGGTTTGGACCTGCTATAAAAGGATGCAACTCGTGGAGAGAGCTATCTTCTCTCTTCTCTATCTTATTTCAGGCTTATACATGGTTCTCTTGGGTTCTATTATCCATTGGTGCACTATCTTGGTGATTGCTTGCAATTCTATGTGTACATGTGAAATACAGTAGCTTGCTGGTTTTGTACGGACAACAACAGTATTTTTTCATTAACAAATCTACTAGATAAGAGACAAAAACTTACGCATTCAGCTTTGTCTTCTCTGATTACTGTCTCTCCATCCTATGTGGCAGAGCCTGGTTGGCTTGCCACACAAGCCTATGGTAAGCCTATGTGGCATTTGCAACATGCTTGCATGGCAGACATGAGGCCTATGCCATGCCTATGTGGTTTGCCATGCAAGCCTATGGTACACCTACATGGCTTGATACATGTCAACTTTCGAGCCCACCTCTCTATATCTCTCTCTCTGGGTCCACCCAAGCCTATATGGTAGAGCTTAGTTGGCTTGCCACACAAGCCTATGGTAGGCCTACATGGCTTGTCATGTGGCAAACCCCAAGCTTGCATTATTTGCCATGTGGCAGGTCTACGTCGCTTGCCATGTGGCAACCTATTATAGGCTAGATAGATAGTAGGCCTACGTGGACTACTACACAGGCCTATGGTAGGCATTGTGGCAAGCCACACAAGCCTATGGTAGGCCTACGTGGCTTGCCACGTTGCCAATCCCAAGCCTACATGGTTTTCCACGTGGCATGCCTACATGGCTTGCCATGTGGCAACTTTTGATCCTCAATTCTCTCTCTCTCTCTCTCTCTCTCTCTCTCTCTCTCTCTCTCTCTCTGTGTCCACTTAGGCTTATGTGGCAGAGAATAGTTGGCTTGCCAGGCAAGCCTATGTTAGAACTACATGGTTTGCCATATGGCAAACCCCAAGCTTGCATGACTTGCCATGGGGTAGGCCTACATGGCTTGCCACATGCCAGCCTATGACATGCTTAGTAAATAGGAGACCTATGACATGCCTATGTGGTCTGCTACACAAGCCTATGGTAGTCCTACTTGGCAGGTCCCAAACCTACATGGTTTTACACGTGGCAAGCCTATGTGGCTTGCCATGTGGCACTTTCGAGCCCCATCTCTCTCTCTCTCTCTCTCTCTCTCTCTCTCTCTCTCTCTCTCTCTCTCTCTCTCTCTCTCTCTCTCTCTCTCTCTCGTCAAAACATCTACAAACATATACTGGTCAAAACTGACAAGGACCGCAACTACTTCATGTTAGAAGTCATGTAAAGAAGATATTCAAGTCGAAAGAACAATGAAAATAGTGTTCTTCGCACACACATTCAATCAACGTTGATTACACACAAACATACACAACTATGCATAGCCATACACACACATATACACACACCCTACACATAGTATTACATACATTCAACATAGATATATATGAGAAAACAATCCACAATTAGACTCAATTTTTTTCAAAGGATCGAATTTTTCAACCCAATGTTGCGCATGGCAAAGATGGATTTTTTGACCCTGGATCGGATCAGATCAAGGAGGATTTATTAAAACCCTTTGTATATTTCCAACCTAGAGTAAAATCCGACCCCTTGTATATTTTTCGACCCAGAGTAAAATCCAACTCTTTGTACTATCAACTCAGAATTTTTTCGAGGACTCGAATTTTTCTTCCAAAGACTCAAATTTTTTTAAAGGATCGAATTTTTCTAATGACTCAAATTTTTTCAAAGACTCAAATTTTTCCAAAGGATCTAATTTTTCCTACGCAACGTTGAGCTTGGCAAAGAAGGATTTTCCAACTCTGCATCAGATACGATCAAGGCGGATTTATTCCGACCCTTTGGAATTTTTTTGACCTAGAGAACAATCTGATCATTTGTATATTTTTGACTTTTTGTATTGTCAACTTAAAATTTTTCCAAAGGCTCGAATTTTTCCGAAGACTCAAATCTTTCCGAAGACTCGAATTTTTTCAAAGACTCCGACAGTATCAAATTTTACAATGGATCAAATTTTATACACTGGGTCGAAAAGTAACATAGTATCGGAAAATATACAAAGGGTGAAAAATGGGTTGGATTTATCAGACCCAATTCGACTCGATTCAGGGTCGAAAACGTCCGGATAATTTTTGTCTCAATCCGATCCGCCGATCCAAGGCTGGAAAATTTCTTTTTGACAAGGATGACATTGGGTTAAAAAAAATTCGACACTGGATTTTTTGACCTTATGAAAAACTCGAGCCTTTTTTTTTAGGGTTTTGTTCAGCTTTTAAAATGCTCATTACTGAGGATGAGCATCGAATTCCAACAAAACACACATGCATGAACAACATATTCACTTTGAACTATGGGCCGTCCTTTAACAGACATTTGCAAACACAGATACCGCCCGTCAACTTTTTATTAAGATACTCCCTGTGCTATTGTTGAACATGGTTAAACTTTGACCCCTACTATGGCGGATATGTGTGAGATATGTTACATATTCGAGATGCGAGATGTACGAGATCGGCCACCATCCAAATCATCGGTCATCACCCAAATCATCGAAGGCCACTTAAATCCACATATATATATATATGTATATATATATATATATATATATATATATATATATATATATATATATATATATATATATATATATGTATATATATATATATATATATATATATATATATATATATATATATATATATATATATATATATATATATATATATGTATATATATGTATGTATATGTATATATATATATATATATATATATATATATATATATATATATATATATATATATATACATATATATATATATATACATATATATATATACATACATATATATATATATATATATATATATATATATGTATGTATATATATATGTATGTATATATATATGTATGTATATATATATATATATATATATATATATATATATATATGTATGTATATATATGTATATGTATGTATATATATATATATATATATATATATATATATATATATGTATGTATATATATGTATATGTATGTATATATATATATACATACATATACATATATATATATATATATATATATATATACATACATATACATATATATATACATACATATATATATATATATGTATGTATGTATACATATCTATATATGTATATATATATATATATATATATATATATATATATATATACATACATACATATATATATACATATATCTATATACATATGTATATATATTGAGTTTGTGTTTTGGCGACCAAGGGAAGGTGCCTAAATGAGATAGTGGCTTGTTTCTTTGACATCCATGATATAGCTCCATCAACTATGAAAATACAATGAGAACTGATAGATTTCCTATCCATTATATCTCCAGCATAGTTCGAATCTGAAAATCCAAACAAGTTAGGTGATGATCCCTCATGCAATATGCCAAAATCTCGAGTTCCAATGATGTACCTCAAAACTTGTTTTCCTAGCTTCTAATGCTCCTCACTAGGATCTTGCATGAATTGGCTCAATCTTCCAACACAATGGCTTAGATCTGGTATTGTAATGGTTAGATATATGAGTGAACCAACTAGCTTCCTATGGAACGTAATGTCCATAGATGTATCACAAGATTTTGCATCTACCATATGAAATCTTTCTAGAATAGAATTAGCATACTTCTCTTGACAAATGAAAGTAGATTGAGAAGATCTAATCACTTCTATTCCTAACATGTAATGCAAATTACCAAGATCATGCACCTCAAATTCCTTCTTAAGAACACTCTTGATATCCTCCACCATTCAAGATGATATCATCCACATAGATTAGCAAGATGGTAACATCATTTCCAACAAACTTATAATAAAGTGAATGATCATGCTCACTTATAACAAAGCCTTGAGAAAGTAAAAAAGTGTTAAGCTTAGCATACCAACTCCTTGGTGCTTGCTTAAGGCCATACAAACTCTTTTGTGGTAGACACACATGATTTGGCTTTGTAGAAGAAATGTAGCTCTCGAGTTGCTCCATGTACACTTCCTCCTCAAGATCACCATTCAAAAAAGCATTTTTAATGTCCAATTTCCATATATTTCATCCATAAAGAGCAGCAAGTGACATGATGACTTGAATGCTTACCATCTTTGCCACGGGTGCAAAGGTCTCATCATAGTTAATCCCTTGTTCTTGAGCATATCCTTTTGCCACCTTGCCTTGTACTTGTTGATAGATCCATCTTGGTTTGTCTTCACCTTGAAGCATTTGCATCCAATAGCTTTCTTGTCCTTAGGTAGCTCCACCAACCTCCATGTTCCATTCTTCATAAGAGCTTGATACTCAAGGTCCATTGCTTGGATCCGCTCCTCTTTGTTCCTTGCTTCATCTACACTTGTAGGTTCATCAAAAGAGGTTAGGAAAGCAACATAATTTCCAGAGACTACTTGCTTACCCTTTTCATCATATGTGAGCCTTGAAGGCATTTGTCTTTCCCTTGATGTTCTCCTTGGCTTTTGACTTGATGAAGGTCCATCATCATCACCACCATCTAAAATAGGATCCTTTACATCAACATCAAGAATTTTAGATCCATCCACATCACTATCAATAATGCTTGAAGATACTTTTGGAATGTTCCCTTCATAAAAAATGACATCTCTATCAACAACCACTTTGTTAGTAGAAGGAATGTAAACCTTGTAGGCTTTACTCACCTCACTATATCCAACAAAAATACCTTTCCTTGAAGATGGATCCTACTTGGTCCTATCATCAAGAGTAATGTTGACATAGCATGTGCATCCTAAAGTTTTAAGAAAGTTGACACCTCGGCCTCCTCTTGAACAACATCTCAAAAGGTGCTACTCGGCCACCTATTGCACAAGAAATTGGCATACAACAAAGCTTGATCCCAAAATGGTTTATCAAGATTAGCACTTAACCTCATGGCTTTAGCACTCACATAAAGTCCTATTCTTCCTTTCTACCACTCCATTTTGTTGTGGGGTCCTTGGTGTTGTATACTCCCTCTTGATCACATTAAAGGGCCTTAAACTTTGTAGATATGTACTCACCACCATTGTCACTCCTTAAGCACTTAATCCTTGTGGAAAATTGATTCTCCCTTGTCAATAATCTGATGAGCACTATCAATCAATCACCATAAGCAATCACCAAGAGAAAGAGGAAGAACACACCATCACACTATATCACACTGAATGAAAGAGTACAATAAACCCTGAATATATATAGAGAGAGAGAGCGAAAACTAGTAGTTGACTAGCCTACAGCTACTTACAACTGGTAACAGCTGTCAACAGTAAATCGTAAACAGTAACAAGTTTATCATTGGTTTCTAACACTCTCTCTCAATGATAAAATTATATTCTTCTATTCCTAATAGTACAAAACGTTCCAGATTTACATCTACCTAATGACTTAGTAAAAATATCTGCCATTTGATCTTCAGATTTACAAAAAACAAGATCAATGGTTCCATCAAGTATTTTCTCTCGAACAAAGTGATAATGTATTTCAATGTGCTTGGTTCGAGCATGTAGAACTAGATTTTTGGCAAGGTGAATGCAGTTTTGGTTGTCGCAAGAAGTAGTAGTCGCATCCACCTGTGATTGACCTAAATCGACAAGCAATCTTCGTAGCCATACTGCTTCCTGTGTAGCATTGCTGAGTGCACGATATTCAACTTCCGTTGAAGATAAGACTATAGTAGGTTGCTTTTTGCTGCTCCATGAAACTGCAGCTGTACCATAACTGAACGTATGACCACTGATAGATCTTCTATCATCAATATTACCTGCCCAATCAGCATCTGTGTAACCTACCAACATTGTCACTTCAGGCTGATCATACTTCAAACCAAATTCAACGTCCCTCGAATGTACAGAATATGTTTAGCAGACTTCCAGTGTGCTTGACTAGGATTTTGCATAAATTGACTAACAACACCAACAACACAAGAAATATCAGTTCGTGTGTGTGTCAAATAGATCAAACTACCCACCAGCTGTTTGTACAAGTAAGCATCTACTTTCTCAGATTCATCATATGCAGTAAGCTTCATGTTGACATCCATCAGTGTACTCAAAGGCTTACAATCCTGCATATTGAACTTATAAAGCAAATCTCATGCATACTTGCTTTGTGTAAGAAAGACAACCTCTTCCTTTTGCCATACTTCAATGCCAAGACAATAGTGCATCAATCCTAGATCGCTCATGTCAAAAGCATTGGAAAGATCTGATTTGATTTCATCAATTAAGCTCTCATTACTTCCTGTAATAATCAAATCATCCACGTACAAAACAATGAGCACTATATTTGAATCTTGCTTTAGAATGTAAAGATTAGGATCAGCCTTACTCTTTACCGTTCTCCTTTGCTTGAAGTGTTCATCAATGCAAGAGTACCATGCCCATGGTGCTTGCTTCAATCCATAGATAGCTTTGTTGAGCTTACAAACAAGATGCTCTCTCCCTGGCTCAACAAATCCTTGAGGTTGTACTAAATACACCTCTTCATCCAGCACTCCATTAAGAAAGGCAGATTTAACGTCCATTTGCTAGATCTTCCAACCATGAAAAGTAGAAATAGCAATGATAGAACATATAGTTACCATCTTAGCTATGGGTGCGAAGGTTTCCTCAAAATCAATGCCTTCTTGCTGCTCAAATCCTCTCGCAACCAACCGTGCTTTGTACTTGTTGAGTTGCCCATCTGCTCCATATTTGATCTTATAAATCCATTTGCAAGTGATACGCATCTTGCCCTTAGGTAGCTCAACCAAGTTTCACGTCCTATTTTTTGGTGTGGCCTCCATTTCTGTTTCCATTGCTGCATGCCACTCCTTGTGCTCCTTTGCTTCATGAAAGGTTTTTGGTTCTTGAGCCTTTAGCATGGAACCCATTAGGGCTGGATTCATTTCTAACCACTTGCAGGAGGTTTTCAATTTCTGCTTGACCTTCTAAGCTCTCCCTGTTCGCTAGATTCGGGAGTATCTCCCTTCTTAGCATCACCTGTGACTGATAATTACCATTTAGGTACTCGCTTAGGGATTTCAGCTTCAAACATATGTTTTTCCATTGGATCTTCTGCATCAAGATTCACTCCTTTCTTGATCTGTACTTTTGCTCCCTCATCAAAAGGTTTAGTGATTTTTTCATATTGTTCACCTTGACTCATCTCGTCGAATGTAGCATCCCTAGAAATCACAAGCTTTTGTGCATTTGTATCATACATCCTATATGCCTTGGCCTTCTCATCATATCCAAGGAAAATACTCTTGACAGCTTTTGCATCCAATTTCCTTCATTTCTCATCAGGAATATGAGCATAAGCATCACAATCAAATACTCTCAAATGAGAAATATTAGGTTTCTTTCTAGTAAAAGCTTCATGAGGTGTTTTATCTTCCACAGATTTTGTAGGACAACGATTCAGGATGTGCGTAGCTGTGCTGCAAGCTTCTGTCCAAAAGGTGTTTGGCATACCCTTGATTTTGAGCATTGCACTGGCCATCTCAACAATGGATCTATTCTTTCGCTTTGCAACTTCGTTTTGCTGCGATGAATAAGGTGTTGTAGTCTGTCTCTTGATCCCTTGAACTTTGCAAAAATCAATAAATTCTGTCGAAAAATACTCACCACATCCATTGATCTCAAGGTCTTGATGTAACTTCCTGTTTGCTTTTCAGCTAATGCCTTGAATTCCTTGAACTTAGCAAAAGTGTCTGATTTCTTGCTTATGAAATAAATCCAAATGCATCTGCTATAATCATCAATAAAGGTAATAAAGTAATAGCAACCACTAAAAGATCTAGTCTGCATTGGTCCACATAGATCATTGTGGACAATATCTAGGATGCCACTGGCTCTCCTTGCTCCACTTTTGGAAAACCTCTCTCTGTGTTGTTTTCCCAAAATGCAACCTTCACAGATTTTTCCTTCAAAAGAAATATCAGGCAATCCAATAACTAGATTACGTCTTTTCAGAATTTGTAAACTTTGAGCACTGATATGACCAAATCGTTGATGCCAAAGGTCACTTCGACTATCAACAGTGCTTACCATAACTTGAGTAAAAGATCTCGCATTCAGTTTATAGTGTCGATTTCCGTTGACTCTAGCTCCTGTAGCAATCACTTTGTAGTGATTCTTGATGTCCTTGACGAGACATTTGTCGCTATCAAACTCAACCTTGAGTTGTTGATTAGCCATCATCCCAACTAATAGTAAATTGTTGGCTAAACAAGGAACATATTGCACATTGCTTATCCGCTTTATCATTCCACTGGCTACCACTCCAAATCCTTTCACAAGTAGCAATTGGCCATCAACTTGTCCAACTTCATCGCCATTGTGAATTTTCTTGAATTCTGAAAACCACTCCTTCCTCAAAGTCATGTGCTTGGACGCTCCACTGTCAATGTACCAGGTATCCTTTGCTTCATCACTTGTCATTAGCGCCGTAATGAACAAGTTTGAGCTTTCACTTGTATCATCTTCATATTGATCATCATCAAATTGATGTTGATTAACATAATTGTCTTCATAATGATCATCATCAAATTGATGTTGATCAGCATAATTGCCCGCCTGTCATTTGCCTTGTCTTTGTGCTATCTCCTTTTGTTTCTTGAAGCATTCACGCTCTCAATGGCCAGGTTTGTTGTAGTACCTGCAATTTCCAGGTATATTTTGTCTGGAATAGCCACGTCCTTGACCTCGGCCTTGATTCCAATTGCCTCGATTCGGGCTATCATCAGCTTGCTCATGAAATTGTTGAAATGATCCCCGACTTGAGTTTTTTCCTCTCGATTGATTCCTACCACGGCCAAATCTTCTGCCTCGTCCTCTAACTGCAAGAGCTTGACTATAGCCCTTGTTATGATGATTCAAGTTCTCTTGACGTTGCTCTTCCTACAAGAGTAATCCACCTAGCTCTTCATATGTTGGAAGATTCTCCCATGTGGCAATGCTTGTCACAAACATCTGATGTGACTCACTCAAGTTGTTCAATGTCAATTGAAAGATCTCGCGATCCTGTACTCGCTCTCCAACGGCAGCTAGTTGATCACGGATCTCTTTTACCTTCAATAGGTGATCGGCAATAGTTGCACCATCATCCATCCGTAATGTGTGCAGCTTTGTCTTCAAGAATAGCACTCGAGATGTGTTTGTGGTCTCAAACAATGCCTTCAACATATCCCACGCTTCTTTCGGTCCTTCCGAATCCGAAATGTAGGGAATGATAGCATCTCTGACTAACAAGTTGATGACATTTTGTGCTTTCTGTTTCCTCCTATCAAATGTCCGCTGATCTTCTTCAATCACTGGCCTTGTCTCCTCACCTGTCATGATCTCCCATAGCTCCTTTTCCATCAAAATGTTCTTCAATTTGAATTTCCAAACTGCATAGTTGTCGGCTCCTTCCAATTTGCTTGACTCAGTGAGAACGCTTTCGCTTAGCATTGCCATAACTACAATTAGATGACTCCGGATTGCAAAAATGATTGCAAAAATGAAAAACTTGCTGCAAAATTGACAAATGATGTCTCCGACCACTTTCCAATCCGAGCTATGGATTGAAAGTTATGCCAAATTGAAGATTTTGGTCTTAAAATGGCTCAGAACTGCTCTTAAGCCTGAAAAATGGCAATTATTGCCAAACTGCCATTTTTGGAAATTTTTTCCGTCTTGCACAAATCTCCGATTTCAGATATTTTTATATCAGCACGTAGCCCTTTGTACCAGCATAGCTCCTATCTAATCAAATCCAAAAAACAGTCTCTCCAGCTAGGTCAAAATATCACTCTATTTTTTGCTTATTTGCAAAAAATACACAGTGGACAGACCTTAAACAAAAGTGGCCCAGTACCAATGTTAAGGGCCCTTTCAAAATTTCAGTTGAAGTTGAAGAAAGATGAAGTAAAACTTCAATGAATTTCTGGCCGTCGGATCTATGCAAGATCTGTGGTCCAGATCAACTTGTTTCTTGCCTTTGACATGTGGCATTCATCCACACATGCGCTCTCATTTTTTGTGTTTGTAAGGGGACCCAACCCCTACAAACGCTATGTTTTTAGAGCAGTTCACCGCGCGATTCCTGGGCCTCCCCTCGCGCATTTCAGACAGCCAGGTAGGCATTTCGCCCTCAACAACAAACGTTTCGTCCCAAAAAATAGGCGTTTCGGGCCTTTGTCCGACATTTCGGGTCAGCAGACTGACGTTTCGGGGGAGTTTGATGGCGTTTCGGGACCTTTTGGTGGCGTTTCGGGCCTGTGTGCTGCGTTTCAGACCTGTTCAGCACCTTTTCAGTAATAGAATGCAGCCAGCAAACCTGCAAAACATTGTTTTCTAGCCAAAAAACCTCTGTTTCTCACTCAAATCTCCACCAAAATCCGTGATTTTGATGTAATGGATTACAAATCCAACTCTCCTTGCAGTTGGCTACCTCCCAACACTACTCTCACTGAAAATGATGGAGGATACTGAGTTTTCCAGACCTATCATACTTGTTTGCACAAGTTTCACACAAAATCACCAAAGTAGGCTAAAACTCAATGAAATCACAGTTTCTCAGTTCCTAAATGCTTCATAACTGTGAATGGCAATACTAGACACAGTCTAGTGTGATTTGCAGTTTCCCAAACAAACAAATGAGGGATTTCTTGGCAAAACTCTCTCACAAATGGCACTTTTCACACAGAACTTGGAATTATTGTAAAAATCTCCCAACTCAACAGATTTTCAATTTGTCTGATGCTACCTTGGCCTTTTTGATGCCTCCGGGACTGTGTCTTTGTTTCCCACTGATGATTCTGAGCTCCAAAACCTGCAAAATACTCCAAGGAAGAATCTCTTCCAACTTTTGCCTCTCCAAGCTTTCACCTCCTATGAAGGACTTCCTCAATTCATTGTGGAGCCTATGACAAGCTGTATCCACTGATCAGGCACGCAGGACTATCGGGCTCTGATACCATGTCAATAATCTGATGAGCACTATCAATCAATCACCATAAGCAATCACCAAGAGAAAGAGGACGAACACACTATCACACTATATAACACTGAATGAAAGAGAGTACATTAAATCCTGAAAATATATATATATATATATATATATATATATATATATATATATATATATATATATATATATATATATATATATATATAGAGAGAGAGAGAGAGAGAGAGAGAGAGAGCGAGAGAGAAAACTAGTAGTTGACTATAGACTAGCCTATAGCTACTTATAGCTGGTAACAACTGTCAACAGTAAATCGTAAACAGTAACAAGTTTATCATTGGTTTCTAACATCCCTTGCATTCTTGAATTTAACACAGACATCATACACTTCATCCTTGCTCTTTAGTAGATAGATCCAACAAAATCTACTAAAAGCATCGATGAAAGTTACATACATCTTAGCTCCACTATTGCT
Source organism: Diphasiastrum complanatum (assembly GCA_029204225.1). Taxonomy (NCBI): domain Eukaryota; kingdom Viridiplantae; phylum Streptophyta; class Lycopodiopsida; order Lycopodiales; family Lycopodiaceae; genus Diphasiastrum; species Diphasiastrum complanatum. The sequence continues at coordinate 27,660,194 of CM055100.1, forward strand.
AATTGTAGTAATTCCATGAATATCCAAATGTACAACTTGAAAAGGCTTTGTAGATCTAGATATAGATCTAGTATAAGGTAGTCTATGTGACTTTGACAAAGCACAAGACTCACAAACATGATTGATACTTTTTTAAGGAACTTGGAAGACCAATCACAACCTTCTTTCTAGCCATTACCTCCAATGACTTGAAGTTGAGGTGCCTCATCCTTTTATGCCAAACCTCTTGAATATGTATTTGCTCTCTTGCAACACATCCAACTTGGTTAGCAATAACACAAGCATCTAGTTTGAAGAACTTCCCTTGCCTTTTACATTTTGCAATCAAGATATCCCTCCTTTATAAGCATATTTATCAAACTCAAATTTGAGGCCTTTACTTAGCAATTGACTCACACTAAGTAAAGTCTTGGTAATAGATGGAATGAACAAAACATCCTCCAAATGAAGATTCCTATTTGTAGAGAGAGAAAAAGAAATTTTGCCAATCCCTTTGATTGCACACTCACCATCATTGGCCGTGTAGATCACCCTCTTGTCATCTCCATATTCCAAGAAAGAAGTGAAGTAATCTTTGTGAAAAGTAACATGTGAACTTGCTCCACTATCAATCCACCATGGATCTAGATCTCCATCATTAGAAAGCATACATGAAGTCATCACAAAAGCATCATCATTTGCATCTTGAACATCCAAACTATCCTCATCAAGAGTAAGAGTACCTTGCTTGTCTCTTCTTCTTGTAGCACTCACTTGCAAAGTGTCATTTGATGCCACAATAGAAGCACTTGAGCTTTGATCTATCTTTCTTTTTGCCATTTGAAGAAGCCTCCCCTTGATGTTGCCCTTTAAACCACTTGCTTTTGCTTTTGCCCTTGAATTTGCCCTTGATGAACATAGTGACTCCTCTGCAACTTGAGATATCGATGTAGATCCACCTCTTGCTTGAAGCTGCCTATATTTTTCATTGATTAAGATCTCTTAAAGATCAATCAAACTTGGCAAAGTCTTTTGAATGGCAAGACTTTGAACAATGTTAGCATGAGCATCCAACAATCCATTAAGAATTGCTTGAACAAGATCTCCTTCCTTAATGCTCTCATCAATGCAAGCTAACTCATCATTCAAAGCTTTAACTCTCAAAATAAAAGTATTTGGACTTTATTCACTCTTTTGCAAACAAGAAAAGATTTGCCTTCTTAGATTCAACACTCTAGAAGTAGAGTCGGATTCATAAAGCTTCTTCAATGAATCCCAAGCATCCTTTGATGAAGTACTCATACCAATTGTTGTGTTGTCTGCATATTGTCTATGTAGCATAGGGTCCGAATGGGGAGCGTCAACGCCGCCTTCTGCATAGCATGAAAAGAGAGAGAGAGAGAGAGAGAGAGAGAGAGAGAGAGAGAGAGAGAGAGAGAGAGAGAGAGAGAGAGAGAGAGAGAGAGAGAGAGAGAGAGAGAGAGAGAGAGAGAGAGAGAGAGAGAGAGAGAGTTGTATGAGAATGAGAATAGAGATACAATACAAAGGAAATGGCTCTCTTTTATAGATTCCCAAGGTGAGTCTCCTTCACTCTTATTGGCCACTCCATTGGGGCAAAGATTCTAATCCAAGCCCTATAAGAGAACACAAACTTACTCTAATGGTTTTAACAAAACACGAAGCAAGTCACATGAATCATGTGAGTCTTACTTTGACCAAATTAGATTCCTTATTTGCAACTTGAGTTTGTAACTTAGACTTTGGCCTTTAACTTATTTTATTTACACCTAGGGACCAAGTCTCTATGGAACAACATGAAACAACTAGCAATGTGCTCATTGGGTCAGACTTATACACGTGAAGCCAGTGCCCTCGCACTTATTATTCTACCTGTACAACATATTGTGGCGAGGCCCACTTGGTAAGGCTAGCCAACAATAGTTTAGTGGCGAGACTGACTTAGCTATTTATGTATAGGAAATACCCACAACACCAACTTCCTTGAGAAGCTCATTGGTAACATTCATCTTTATCATGTGTAGAGCCCTTTTGGCCGTCTTGTCATACCTCATTTGATGTTGTTGTGTTGCTGGTGTCTCCTCCAAGCCTACAACAATATCCAAAACATCATTCATCTCAATAAGTGATTCCAGCCTCACTTTCCACAATGAATAGTTACTTGAGGTAAGCCTATCATTGGCTTCCAACATGACTCCACTTGATGTAGCTATGAAAATCATAAAAAGTTATCTATCATAGCTTTAGGAGTTTCCTAAGTTTTTATGTCAAACATCTTGGTGTAGAGTTGTGATAGGGCCAAAAATTGGCATAGATGGCAAATTGGTCAAATCCACATGTAATGCCTCTATTGAGCCAAAAGTGTAAATAGGCTTGTGACACTTGTATTAATATAATTTGATAAGTGATCAGGTCAAAGTATTGGCTTTGGTCAAAAGGTCCAACAGAAATTGAGAAATACTCATAAAGGGTCCAATAGAATTGCAAGATGGATGCATCACTCATCCAATAGCATTAGAGAGGCTAGTATTAGGGGTCCAATAGGAAGTAGGCAAAGCTCTCCACGAGTTTTATATGTACTCTCTCTACCAATCATTATGTAATTGAGATTTTGAGCAAATTTGAGTGTAATCAAGTTTTTGTGAGTATTATCTTCTCTCTCTACTCGAGACCAATTGGTCTATTCTCTCTCTACCCAAGAAGAGGAGCTTAATTTTACTTAGTTTTTTTCATGGAGTACTTCTCTTACATGTAGAAACACTTTGATTATCAATCTATGCATCTACCTTTGCCTCTTCACCTTAGATTTTGATCAAGATCTTGGATTTCAATCAAGTATTGATTTAAAGTGCATAAGCTTGACTTAGGAGATCATTCACACACATTAGGACATTCCCACACATGTGAGATTTTACATGGTATCAGAGCCTACCTAAGTGTTTGATGGTTGTTTCATCCAAAGTTTCAAAAACTTCATGAAAATCAAGATCTAGAGAGAGTAATTTGCATCTCCCATGCTATCTCAAGCAAATTTGGACCAAAAGGGTTCATAATCATAAGGATAATCATTTTTGAGATTGTATGGATTTTCCTGCTCAGACACCTGTGAAGGACAGCCCAATTCAATTTGGTGGTTCTCTTCCATGTTTGATACAAATCTAGAGCTTGATAGCTAGTTTCAAGGCTATTTGAGTCTAGTTTGTATAGCAATTGACTTCATAGTGATTGGATCTCCCAAAAAAAAGTAATAGTCAATTGAATTAAGGTGTTTAGGGCACCCAACCTGGTTGGACACTTTTACTTTTGACTCTATCATGCTTGTTTGATAAAAAAATCTCAATTCTAGGCTTGCTAATCTTGTTTTCTTGAGGTCTAGTCATTTTTGAGGTCATAGCCACTTTCTTTCATACAACTGGTTTGTATTTGAGCGATTTGTGGATTCTTGGAGTGTTTTCCATGTGCCAAAGATAGCTTGACCCAAACTTAGCCCATACTTCATCAATTGATGTGAGATTGATCTAGATCAAGAGAGATTGGAAAAGCTAGTGAGGTCCATCTCACACTTTGTTGCAAGATCTTGCATAGGAGTTGGTAGTACACCATTATTGGATCCTATAGTGAGAGAGAGAGAGAGAGAGAGAGAGAGAGAGAGAGAGAGAGAGAGAGAGAGAGAGAGAGAGAGAGAGAGAGAGAGAGAGAGAGAGAGAGAGAGAGAGAGAGAGAGAGAGAGAGAGAGAGAGAGAGAGAGAGAGAGAGAGAGAGAGAGAGAGAGAGAGAGCAACATTTTCTTGTCGAATCCACAAGGATTTTTCGCTATAACATGCATCTATGGGTTCCTATCTATTGGAATCTAGTAAAAGGCTATCTACTTCCAACTATTCTTATTGGAAGTTGAGAATGGAGTCAATTCTAACACTCCAAGATGTGATGGACATTGTACTTGGGATTGAGGAGGAGCCTCAAGTCCTTTAAGAAGTACAAAAGTATAAGAAGAGAGCTAGGATGGCTCTCCATTATATCAAAATGAATGTCTCCAATGAGAGTATGAGGGAGATTGGTGCCTGTACATTGGCCAATGATGCTTGGGATATCTCAAATCATTATATGAGGCCAAGAATATCTCAAGACTCCTCACTCTTAGAAACCAAATCTTCCAAAGTTCTCAAAAGAGTGATGAGAGTGCCACTAATTATGGGTTGAGAGTGAAAGATACTCATAGGGAGCTTGCTTGCATTGGAGGATCTATAAATCAAAGTGAGCTAGTCCAAGTCATACTTACTGGCTTGAGAGATGAGTATGAGAACCTTGTCCAATCCTATGCCATCAAGGAGGATCTACCCACTTTGGAGGATTTGCAAGGAGTGCTATTGGTTGAAGAATCAAGACATGAGAACAAGCTATTAAGGATGAAGAAGTTATCACTCAACCATAATGGTGATGGTAAAGCTCTTTCTGCCAAGCACAAAGGGAGGAGCAAAAACCAACACCAACACTTCTCCAAGGACAAAGCAAGGGACCAATATGGAGGAGAGGATGACACCTCTCATGCTTCTACCTCAAAGAAGAAGAAGAAGAATATTAAATGTTTCTTTTGTGGCAAGATGGGGCACTATTTGCTTTGCACATATTCCCTTGGAAACAAGGAAGAAGGATGATCCATGCCCTTGCAAAGAGATAATGGTTGGATATTCATCCTCCAAAAAGGCTTATAGAGTCTTTGTGCTCTCTACTTCTCAGGTGATTGAAAGTAGAGATGTTATATTCCATGAAGATCAACATCCATAATTTGAAGGGGCCGAGATCAAGTCACCTCAAGATCTATCACCTATCATGCCTATTAAAGACCATCAAGACTTGTTGGGGTCAAGATTTGAGGAGGAGTCACCTTGGGTTTACACACCTAGGAGGACAGCTAGAGAGAGATCCAAGCCTAACAGGCTTTCTTATGATGACAAAGGCACGCAAGTGGAGCTTGATTCCACCAATTTTGCATATTTCATCTCACATGAAGAGCCAAAGGATGTTGAAGAGACACTCAATACCAAGGAATGGTATGATACCATGAAGCAAGAATATGAAGCCTTGATCATCAACAACACTTGGGAGATTGTGGATCCTCCATCCAACAAGCACATCATTGGACCCAAGTGGGTATTTCGATTCAAGTTAATCAAGATGGCACTATCAACAAGTACAAGGCAAGATCATGTGCCAAGGGATTTGCTCAAATCCATGGACTTGATTATAAAGAGACCTTTGCACCCATGAAAAAAATGGTGACAATAAGGATTCTTATATCTCTTGCTACCTATTTCAAGTGGAAGGTGTTCCAATTGGATGTTTCCAATGCATTTCTCAATGGTTATCTTCAAGAGGAAATTTACATGGAACAACCTCAAGGATTCATCAAGGATGAATCAAAGGTGTGTTTGCTTTTCAAGAGTCTTTATGGACTCAAGCAAGCACCAAGATCTTGGTATGAGAGACTCAAGTCTTTTCTTATCTCACTAGGATTCACTCTTAGTGACTATGATCCTTCCATGTATATCAAGTTTGTTGCTAGTGATATTGTTATTCTTCTCATTTATGTAGATGACATTGTCCTATGTGGAAGTAGTATTAAATTGGTTGAAAAGACCAAAATAGCACTTGGAAAAGAGTTTAAGATGCAAGATCTAGGAGAGATCCATTACATATTAGGCCTAGAGATTGACTTTCATGATGATCATGCTTTTATTTGTCAATCTAGATATGCTCTTGCTATGTTGAAAAAGTTTCATATGGAAGGTTGTAAGGGCATTGACACACCTATGGAGCACATTGTAAAAGATCCTAATAAAGGTGATGAAAGATCCTTCAAGGATATCACACTTTTTAGGAGTCTTATTGGCTCCTTGATATGGCTTACCATCACTAGGCCCGACTTGACCTATGTGTGCACAAGTTGAGCCAATCTATGCAAGATCCAAAGATCCAACATTGGAAGATGGCCAAGAAGGTTCTAAGGTATATATCTTCATCACATGATTATGGTTTACTTTACAAGAGTGAGGATTTATCTATTATTGGCAACTCGGATTCGGACTTGTGACAAGATGGATTTGTTTGTCCACAAGTGCATATACTATCTTTTTTGGAGGAAATCTCATATCTTGGCTTTCCAAAAAACAAGATACTATCTCTCTTTCTTCTTGTGAGGCTGAGTATAAGGCACTCACTACATCAACAAAGAAGTGCTTTGGATCAAGAGGATTCTATTGGACTGAAGTGCATCAAAGAGAAGGAGCTACCATTGTTATAATGTGATAATATCTCGGCCTAAGCACTTGCAAATAATCCAATTTTTCATGCAAGATGCAAGCACATAGAAGTGGCACAGCACTTTGGAGATCAATCAAAACATAAACTAATGTTGTTGTCCGTACAAAAACAGTAAGCTACTTTATTTCACACGTGTGGATCTAAAAATAGCATTTAATGAGCATTCTACACATAAAATTGCAAGATATCACAAGTATAGTGCACCAATAGATAGTAGAACCCAAAGAGAATCATGTATAAGCATGAATGAGATAAGAGAGAGAGAAAGTCTTCTCTTCCCATGAGTTACATCGTTTTATAACAAATCCAAACCTAAAAAAACTAGTTGAAATCTTTCACAACACTTTGGAATTGATCACTCATCAAATCTAATTAGGACACTTGTAGCAAACCTAACTAGCTCGAACCACATCATAAATTGCTTTTGGCCTAATCACGAAAATACAAGTGTACTTGCTTGAGTTGCCTCCTAAGCCAAAGATGGTCCTATCAGTAGCTTACGCATAGATGGTGACAATTTTTTTTTGCAATACCCTTAAACTCAACATAGATAACTTTTTTTATTTTTTCACATCATCCAAAAGACTAAGTGTCCACACTATCTTGGAATAAAATTAATATTATGGCCAAGAATGGGCTTGTACTTTTCTTTTTTAAAAACTACATTTTTTTATAGCCATTATTTTTAGCTTTTCTATTAAATGACCAAACATTTGTGTTGATATCTAAACTTATTATTTTGTTAAAAAAAAGAAACCAAATTTGAATAAGGTCTTCAAATTAGGCCGAAGCGACAATATAGAATGAGTTGTTTTTGTTTTTCTTAAAAAATCACAATTCTGACAATTATCATAATGATTTTAACCACTTAACAACTAACTTGGTAATTATGAGGACTCCTAAATTTGTTGTTTTGATGGATTAAAATGATAGTTTTTGTAAAAACATTAATTAGCTCTACAAAAAACAATTTGTCTTACATTTGTTGCTAAACTTTTGATAGTTATTTATTCTCATTTTTTAGGATATGTAGTAACATAATAAACAAAACATCTAATAACATCAAAAGGCTTTTGAAATGGATATCCATTGTTTAGGCATTATTTGTGACATTCCAATCAATGACACAAAAGTTTTGGTAATTATTGTGACATCATTCATAAGTCATTACAAAAAATTGAAAGGCTATTACAATGGGCATTCATTGTTTAAGCATTATTTTTGACATTCCAATTAGTGAAAGAAAAAATGTGGTGATAGCATGCCTCATCATTGATTTTTAAGAAAATTATTTAGTCCAATATAAGAAAGGTATTTTAATTGTATATGGTATGTCACAATAAAATACTCATGTTTATCCTTTCGTACATAAGCTCGTGCAATACTTTTCAATGTTTATCATGCTAGAGCACACCTACATTCATAAAGTGTATCTTGCAAAATCCCTCGCTAGATTTTATCCCAAAAAGATAATTACTTTCCCAATGATATTAATAGTCTTTCATTTTCAAGATGACCAATACAATGAGGTTATATACATATATTTATCTAGGACAAAACATTAATAACCATTCATAAGATAACATCAATTTTTATTGTATCACATTAAATTTTGTGTAATAATTGTATGGTCTACTTATTTTGACCACCTTTTTAGATAATTGTTGTAAAATGTCTATCAAGTGAAAATCCAATTCAAAGAGGCAAACATAATATCTCAAAAGTAAGATTTGTTTAAAATTTACAGTACACAACATATATCATTTTGCTGTAGTGATGTGTTGGTATTTTTTTGATTGCAAACACGTCTATTACAAAAAAAAAATTACTTGTTTGTTACAAAGTATATGTGTCAATATAATGGTTATTTTAAAAACCAAAGAAATGTAACTTTTTATTATGCCACTTTTATTAAGCTAACGTGAAGGTTTTATTTTGTTGTCATACTTTAGTTATCAAAGTTAGCATTGTAAGAATGGTAGAAGATTGAAGGTAAGACTTGCATGAAAGAGATTATGTCATAATATAACTTGTTTAAATAATTGCTTTGTGACTCATAAATTAAGCTTAGCTTCATAATTCATTGTTAGCATCACTACAATGATGATTACACCTAGCTTTGAAAGACTTGGGATTTATAGAAACTTCTCTGATCCATTTTATTCGATTCATACAATGATGTGTGCTCTCAATAAATGTATACATGTGCAACTTGTCATATTGCATATGAAGTATTTCTTCAACACCTAATTCAATTGTAATAAGTATTGAAAATAATGTGCTATGGAGTACCTTTTTATATTTCATGATTCACTATCATACGAAACATGACTTATACTAAATGCATATCATATGCATGATGTATTGAAAATGAAATAATACATGACTAATAACTTTTTGTAGTAGTAGATTATTATACCTTTCTAAAATTATTCTTTTCAAGAGAAAGTATATACGGTACATCATGTAAGTGACGGTGATCAAATACATGGCAATGAATATGAGTAGCTTGAGTCCTGTCATCTTGAGTACACTTGAAGTTTTGACCAATTTTATTAGTGTTTTATTGTTTATCACTCCCAATGAATTAACATGTAGTTTTCAAGTAAATCTATAGATTGAATCAATCTAAATATGATGTAATGAATAGATAAACTATGTTCAAATTTACAAAGCATATTTTTGAGTTGTTTTTGTCAATCTTTTGAAACCATATCATTCTGAATTATAATTTGAGATTTTTTAGAATATGAATGAAGCAATGTTGATTCCCCCAAGCACTACAAGCACATTCATATTCTATTTTCTAGTCGAAGATTTTTAGTGTGTACCTCTCATTGACACATGCCTTGAAATTGGCATCCACTATGGATTTCTAGACAGCTCAAAGTCAAAATAAGATCGTTTTTTATTATGTGTTTCATACAAAAATCATTCAATAGTATCTAAACTTATTAAGTGATGATAATATTTTCATTTTCATTCTTCAAATAAATTATCTAGAACATGAAATAACACCCTAAATATATGAATTTTGCATATTGAACAACAAAATTTATATTTGTGCAAAGAAGTTGGAACTTTTATGAAAAAGCATGATCTCATGACATAATTATATAAAAGTTTAATTAATTGATTTATTTTGATTACAACCCTTACATCTTGTAAGTTTTTTACATGGAAGCATGACTTTAGAGAGCATTATGGGGTTAATTCTCTTCATCTAACATTATTTTGACTTTATCTTCCAATTCCACTATGAGCACACTTGAATTTTCTCAATTATTCGAAATTATGTTTATTTAGCTTCATGTATAGAGTAATTGAGTTTGTACAAGAAAATTACTTTTGAGAACATGATGTTGAATGATAATTTCGTCAATGGAAGGCTTATGTTGGAAATGACCTCATTAAGCCTATGCAATTTATTTAGAATACGGGCTGAAAGTCAATGCATGAATATACATGTTTTACGTAAATGATCAAGATCAAGCTTAATCTCAGTGAAAGATAGTTTGATGTAGTTGGTATGCTCATGTATTGACTTGTGTTAATATTGGGACTATCTAATGATAGAAAATGTTTTTTTTGTGTGTGTGTGTTTTGGTTCAAACCATTTTTAAAAGCATATTCAATCTTAAAAGTGTTTAGATACACCACACAAGTCAAGTCACTTGCAAAATCAAAAGACTTAAAAAAAAATCAACCAATACAAATACAAGTAGCTAGTTCTTCATCAAACACTAAGAGTTATTCATCTTTTAGTCATTTAACAAATTAAATATTGGTAAAACATATTTCGGTTTATGGTTTTTTGAATAGTAGATATTGTCAAGAAACTTATACTAAAAACATAGTAGAAGGCTCACCTTGATACCCTTTGACCACTTGCCTTTGCCTTTGCCCTTGAATTTTTGTTTGATGAACATGGCCTCTTTACCTTCTTGAGATGTTGTTGTAGAACTACCTCTTGCTTGAAGCCTTAACTCCTCATTCACCAAAATCTCTTGCAAATTCACAATATTGTGGCTTGCCACATGGCCTACATAGGCTTGTGTAGCAGGCCACATAGGCCTGCTATCTACCAAGCCTATCATAAGCTGCCATGTGGCAAGTCACGTATGTCTTCTATGTGAAAAATTGCCTACATTGGCAAATCTAACCATGTAGAATATTGTACATTTTGTCAATATTGTTTGTTGGTTACTTGAATGGCCAAAGTGTCACTTGTACATTCACACCTAAAGTAGGTTACCACAAGTCAAGAGGAGTGGTGTCCATTTGGTAGTGATTCCTACTTTGTAGGATCTAGACCATGATTTATGATGAGATTTGTACCTACCAACCCGACAAATAGACTTTAGAATTGCATTCGACGGAGAATTTAAAATTGCATCCGACAGAGCATTCCCATATCAGTTTTCATCCGACATCCATTTGTATTCGTTGCAATTTTTTGAGTTCTTCGAATTTTCCAGCTTACTCGAGATTTCAAAAGAATTGCATTCGACGAGCTCTTAGATCTGAAGCCCACGAGTTTTCATCCACTCTGTTTGCATCTGTCAATCATTTTCATCTGGCGTCATCTGTATGCATTGCATCCGCAAAAGAATTTGCATCCGACACTCTGCATTCATTTCCATCCGATGCTCTCTCTACATTTGCATCCGACACACCCTCTACATTTCTATCCGACACTCCAGCTGCATTTGTATCTGACGCCCTCATCTGCATTTGCATCCGACATCCCTTCTCCAATTGCATCCACCTGTATCTTTTCAATTGCATCTGCCAATGTCTTTTCAATTGCATTTGTCATTGTCTTCCACATTGCATCTGACGTCCTCTATCTTTATTTGAATCCGACGTCTTCTCTTTTTTCGATCCAATGTACTTTTCGATTTGGTAAATTTTTTGACCATTTCTCTACATTGTTATTTGCATCCACCAACTCTCTCGTCCTTTTCGATTTTTTCATTATGGTGTTTTTCGAGTTTTTGAATTTTTTGAGAATCGCAAGCATCTAATATTTTTTTGAGTTTGTATTTGACGCCCATCTTGTTTTCCATCCGACGCCCATCTAAATTGCATTCGATGACCTTTAGATTGCATCCGACATTTTGTCGTATGTTTTTTTAAAAAGATTTGTGTTGCATTTTTCACAAAAAATTTGTAGCATTTTTTGTCGCAAATTTTTTGTAGCACTTGTTGTCTCAAATTTTTTGCCGCAAAAATATTTTTTTTAACACTTTTGTCTCATTTTTCGCAAAAATATTTGTCACATTTTTCGCAAAGAAAAAAATTGTTGTATTATTCGCAAAAGAAATTTAACACTTCTGTTGAATTTTTCGTAAAAAAAATTGTTTCATTTTTTGCAAAAAATTTTGCTGCAGTATTTTGTCGCAAATATTTTTTGTTACATTTTGTACCGCAAAAATTTTGTCGCAATTTTTTTTTGTCACAAACTTTGTCACAAAATTTTTTTTCGCAAAAGTTTATTTGTCGCATAATTTTTGTCGTTGATTTTTGCAAAATTTTGTCGCTTTTTATTAAAATTTTATCGTATTCTTGTCGCAAATTTTGTCATTTTTTCTCGCAAATTTTTGTCATTTTTTGTTGCAAAATTTTGTCGCATAATTTTGTCATCTTTTTTTGCAAATTTTTGTCGCAAAATTTTTGTCGTTTTTTTCGCAAAAATTTTGTCACAATTTGTTGTAGCAGTTTTACCTTCGGGATTTTTTGAAGCAAATTTGTTTTGCATCATTGTTTGTCGCAAAATTTTCCAACCTAGCCTCATTCCAAGAGTCATGCCAAGTAGGTGGCTAGTTGGTCAATCTCCACCACAAATCTAGGAATTAGGTCTTATAAAGTAGCAATCACTACCAAATTGACTTGACCCACTCTTTAGACTTGATCTAACCTACACTAGGATAGGTTTCCCATGTGGCTCCATGGCCTCACACATGTGAGACCCACTTATGTACATAATTTACAATATTTGACATGGCTAGATTTGCTAACATAGGCAATGTTTCACACTCCTCAAACCTTTTGCTAGAAGCCTAAATTTATACTTATTTATTCAATCTATACACCCACTTGCAATCAAGTGGTTTCTTCCCTTGAGAAAGATCAACAAGATCCCAAGAATGATTCTCCATGAGAGCATCATACTCCACTTGCATAGCATTCATCCAACTTTTTGATTTACAAGCATATTCATAGCAAGTTGGTTCATCAAACATTGAAGTAAAGAAAGTGTATGAAGTAAAAGATGAAATGCCTTCCCTTTAATCACCAAGAATGTCCTTCATGAAAAATAACATCCGTACTCACTATGACTTTTTTAGTGATGGTACTGAAGACTCTATATCCTTTACTATTCTCACCATATACCACAAAGATGCCTTTGATGGAAGTTGCATCATTCTTCTTCCTTGTATCCAAGGATTGGTGTACATAGTATGTGGATCCAAATATCCTTAGATCCTTAAGATTTGGCTTTTCTCCGAATAGAACTTCATATGGGGTGATTCCTCCAATGGCTTGGTTGGGCAATCTATTACATAAGAAGTTAGCACATGTGATTGCCTCATCCCAAAATGGTTTTGGTAGACAAGCATCTAGCCTTAAGGCTTTAGCACACTTACAAAAAGATCTTTTCTCCTAGATGATACACCTCGAAGGCCTCCATGTCTCATACCAAAGGAATCTAGTTCAATAGCATCCTACAAAAGAGTAATGGAAATAAATTTAGAATGAAAGATAACAATACAACCTCAAACTTCAACTTTTGATTGAAAGAAAATGATACAACATCAAAACCAATATAATATCTACTTACCAGATCATGATCATCGAATTCAATGATGTTTCTTCTGCTAATGTCATATCCTCCAATGGCTTCTACATTGCTCGAGGGGGTATACTGAGTCCTAGGAGGATACTTTTTTTTGGAATTCCAAAATTCTTTCTCATTTGGCAAATTTTTCTCATAGGCTTTCGATTTTCTAATTATGGGCTTCAATGCCTCCTTGCTAGATTTCCAATTGCCATCTTTATCAAAATCTATCTCACTTTCGAGATCATTATAACTATAATCAATAAAGTCAAAAAAATTTGAGAACTATTTTGCAAAAATTGAGAAGACTTCATCCTCTCTCAAATTAAAAACATCTTCTATATCATTAAAAAAAATATAACTATCATTGTTTATAAAGTATATAGGAACATCAAGTATAGTTTTTTTATTAATAGGAGTTGAAGTTGGAAGAGAATCAGATAGGATTATAGAACGAGAGATAGTTTACTCAAACTCTGAAGCCATGGATGCTTCAACTTGAACACCTATATCAATATTTACTTCATCTACTTCGATTAGAACAGATGTAGAAGCTTCAATTAAGCGAACAGAATAAGATTTAACATATTCATCACCTGGGATCTCTACAAAGATATAGAAGACAAACGACATACCTTTGATAAGAAGGCGACAACTTTTATAGTGATGATATTGCTATATGTATTTCTTTTAAAGTACTCATGTTCGAGTACTTTCTATCATGTTTGTGCTTAGAATATGGTTGTGAATATACTAGGTCATGGAAATGAATGAAACTAAAAGTGTATATATCTATAACAAGAGTAGCGATAATCTAAGAAAAATGATCAAGAAGAACAAGTAATTTAAAATGTTTATCATAAATAGGCTTATCGTTATCAAAAGAGACAAAAAAGAGAAAAAAAAAACATACTCAAATTTGTCAGATGGAATGTCACTGGCTTTCAAAAACTCCCTAAGATTATCTTCTGTAGACCATGAATAACTAGCCATAGTGATGATGATATCGGTTCAGCGTGCATGACAATTTACGCTCGCAAATCCATGCTAAAGGCATGCGTTGATTAGATACTTTGGAAGCGAAAGGGTTGATATCGGTTCAATGCGCTAGGGTGAGTGCGATCAATGGTTGAGCTCAAGGCATGAGTGTCGTTTCGATATAAGGTTCATAGTTTAAGAGTGAAGATGTTATGAAAAAAGGATCACGAAATCTCGATGCCTCAATGGTTTTCATATTCATGGCCTTTCCCTACAAATCATAGCCATACATTTGTCAATTTATGAATGAATACCTGCGACTTTAAATGTCCACCAATAATTCTACGCCAACATAGTCCACACCGAAAAAAAATAAATGTTCTATCATTAGAGCCATTTTGAATCATCATTACTGACTAGACTATGATTGGATTTTTGAGATCCTAGACTTAACGGTCACCGAATTTCGTACCTGGAGATCCGATACGTCTACGGAAACCCACGAGGGCAATCATTTTTTATCTATATAAGCACAAATAAACCATTGAAAAAATATTTTCCTTCATTGCAACTAGATTTGACCCCTGAATATTGGTCCAGTGTGCACGACATCTACAAAGCGTTCTGAGTACTCTCACTCACGCATTGATCTGATGGCGATATCGGTTCAACGCGCGCCTCTCCTAGTAACAGATTGTTGCTCCTTACATGTGTGCGTTGATCCGATATTGGGATAGATAATGGTGAGGACAAAGCAGACTGTCCCGATTCATCCTGGTGGTGTCCCATTGCATGCAAGCTGCCACGGAAATCCATCACCTCCACGTCCTCCACCCCTGTCTCCTAGGCTAAGGGGAAGAACACGTGACCCACCATGGTTGAAGGACATTCGGAGGCTACAGAAGTCTAAGCTCTACAAACAGCCTATGAATATTTCCAAGTTAAATTCTTTTCAGATTTTGGTTTTGCAGCTGTTTATGCCAAGTGGGTGACTATTATGCCCAAGGATTTCATGATTGTGTTCAAGCTACGGGACACAAATGACAAGTTTGGTGAGTGCTTCCAATTTACTCTGTTTTTTTTTTCAAAACCAACAGTTAAAAAAAAAACGGAAGCAACCTCAATCGACCCGACTTTATTTCGGGTGTAGAGTGGGGGTGTCTCAAAGAGGAGGAGGTCCTTTGGCACTCCTAAAAAAAGCCAGAGATTTTTCACAGACATCTTATTGTTGAGAGCAATCTCCTCTTCTCCTAAATCTCATAATTTTTCTTCCAAATCATTTTCTCTTTCTCCTCCTAGATCTCCTCCTAAAGCTTCTCCTCAGTCTACTTCTCCTCCTAAATCTCATAGGTGTCCTCCTAAAGCTTCTTCTCAGTCCCTTCATAAAACTCCTCCTATCCCCTATTACGTCTCTCCCTCCACCGCAAGGAGCAGAGTTAGACCAATTTGTAAAGTTAAAGGTCGACTCATTTTTTGATGACATTCATTTTTGGTTTTTTCTATATCACTTCATGCACCCCCTAGACTTACATTTGTAGATTCTCCAAAATATGTATAGTTTGACCAACTAATTTTTACACATCTTAAATCTCTAGGTCCACTTTACAATTTTTAGATGCCACGTACCAAAATTAATCATCTCCTTATCAAATTAGATATAGATGAATTATAAAATAAGGACAACATGTTAGGAGAAAATGTAGGAGCGGAGGCCATTCGATATTGACTGAAGGTTTTTCAAACTCCAATTTTTATAGATGTTGCATTGTTTCCTATACAATTTATGAGTGCTTTTCACCTCCCTGATTTTGCCACCTTGCACTATGAGATGATAAAAAACATCAAGGAGGGGACTCCATTGCTTGTGATCCCATACATACACAAGTAAGTGTATGCTTTTCACATTTTAATAAGTTGATTTTTTCATATAAATTGCGATTTTACTTGCAATCTAAAAAATATATTTTCTTTATTGCAGTGGCCCTTGGAGGTTATATGCTTTGTTTTTATATCTCAATGATGAGGGTGTGTGTAATCCGATTTGTATAAATATGAACTCTATTACACCCACAAAGAAGTGAAGAGCCTTATCCAAAAAGTACTGGAACTCTTTCCAGTGCCAAGTGCAACAACCTATACAAAGCTTAAAATGTTTGATGCAAAGGCATTTTTTATTTTATATCAATTCGACACATGCTTGTTTCTTATGTAGATTCCAATTCTATTTTTGTTTTTTGCAGTTCTCTTACCCAAAGGTGTCCCCAAAGGAGATAATGTATTCTTGGTAGGAGACAATAAAAATTGTTATCAAAAATTCATTTCCAATTTCAATTATACATTCTCCACCAAAGTTACTTCCATCTAGAGAAATGGATATAGAAATCATAACAAGGAAAGATTCTCAACTTGAACAATGATACTCAAGTTGAGTGGTTTATATATTTTCAAACATGATGTATACAAAAAATTTATACGACATAATAAAAAATTAAATTGTTTAGATTATATGAATCTTCACTTTCGATGGATGTTCGTATGTCTTTGTATTTTATATGCTCTTTCTGTCTTGCTCTTACTTTCACATGAGAAGCTGTTTAAGTTCAATAATCTTGTAAAATTGAATCACTAAGAAACTAAAAAATGAAAAATTTTATATGGCATAACGTACCTTAACACCATTCAATCAAAATTCATAGTACTGAGGAAGATCGAATGTGATATCATCCTCAACCTCAATCATAGCAAGAATGTTGTCATTTATTTTCATTGTTATTTGAAGTTTCTCTTGATGATTCAATGCATAATCTTGATCTAGTGGCTTCCACTCGTTTTTGCATTTTATCCATCTTCTATAATATAGTAGCAAAGCATTTGTTTTTCTATGTGATATCTAAATGTCATTGATGACTTAAATACTTTGCACTCAACTTGTTCATTTTAATCATCCAACAACTTGACGAGCATTTCATCACTCAAGTCCTTAGAAATAAACATTGTTTTTGTTCGTCAAACATTGCATTTGAACAAAAAAAATCAACAAAAATAATAAAAGGTAGATACCAACTTAATCTATTATTTTTTGAACCAGTGCTACAATTTAATATACTTTGAATATCCATATAAAGTCTAGATCGAAAACTTTCTGAAATTGTTGAATCTGGAGACATTCATTTCTCACTCAAAAAATCTGGTAGAGGATATGGCTCTAATCTACCCACTAAACTATTTTTATCAAGAATATAGAGGTGATCATTAAAAAAAAAAACTTCTAACTCTAAAAGAGATTTTCAAAAACGACCTTTATATTGCAAAATACCGATATCAGAATGTATGACATCAATTATTCCTACAATAGATTGAATTGACTACCGTTCAACGAAATTTGATGGATATAAATTGCAAAACCAACAAAAATATCGCGAGAAAAATTCAATATAAAAAAAATGTTAGTACTAAAAAAAATTAATCTGAATATGTACATACTAATCATATACTTACAATTGGATTTTCTTCTATGATCTGAATTCAAATCCTGAATGTTGAGCTCTTTGTGAAGATAAGCATGTTAAACTAAAACTTCTGTAATAGACTGACCAGCAGCTGAACTTTGAAATCTATTATCCTTCCTTTCCAAGAGCTTCTATATATGTTATCTGATCTTTTTCTTTTTCAGAAAGAGCCTTTTGAAGAATGATGCATCAAAATCCATTGTTTTTTACAATATATTCTTGGTATCCATTGATCTTCTGTATTTTTTTCATTGAAAATATTGATAGCATCAATGGTTCCTCTTGGTCTCCGATTATGTGTCGCCATTAGTCCAAAATGTGAGAAATTGGCAAAAATCTAGCTTGGTATTTTTTATGATAGAAGTTTGTAAGTGAATCTCACATGTGTGGAGGATGTTCCCACGTGTGGAGAATTGTAAAGTAAATCAAAATGTTTGATATAGGGGTCTCATAGAATTTCATAGTCAAGCATTCAGGTGTAGGATGTTGATAGGGTCAAATTTGGCATAGATGGCACATTATCCATTTCCACTTGTAATGCCAATATTGAGCCAAACTTGTGCCAATTAGAGTGTAGACAAGTGTCATGCTTTTGTTTGATGAAGCTTAAGAGGTCCAATAGGATTTAGAGGTGGAACCTTGTGAGGTCCAATAGAAAATTGAGGTGTGCTTGAATATAGTCCAATAGAATTTAGAGGTGCATGGATCAATGGTCCAATAGGATTAAGAGGTGGCAAAGTGTGATCCAATCATAGTTAAGCATAGTGGTAGCTCATGAATCTATTAGTATCATTGTACTCCTCCTTTTGGATCTAATTGATTTTGAGATTGAGTGGATTTTGAGTGTCATTGAATTTCTAGCTTTCTCTCTCTACCCGAGAGCTCTTGATGGTTTTTCTCTCTCTACCCGAGGAGAGCAGCTTGTTTTTACTTAGAATACTTTTGGAACACTTCCCACATGTGTGAGTGAGAGTTGGAAGTGATTGAATGCATGTAGTAGTGTGTTTTTGCCATAGAATCAAAGATAGATCTTGAATCTCAATCTAGTCTTGATCTTGGTGCATCTACACACCTTAGGAGATCACAAGTACATGTAGTGGACAATCCACACGTGTGAAATTCAACATGGTATCAGAGCCTACCTAAGGTTACCATGCATTTTGATCCATCTAAGTGGAAAAGTTTCATCAATCTTGAGCTAGAAATTGTCAAGGCCCATTTTCCTAGCTATCTTGTTCAATTTTGGATCAAAAGAGATCAAAAGGACATTGATTGGGTCTGACCTGGTACTGTACGGAATCAGGTGCTCAGACACGTGTGAGGAACATCCAATTTCAGTTTGGGAGTTCTCTTTCATGTTTGATCCAAAAATCTTGCTAGATAGCTTGTTTTGAAGCTATTTTTGTCTAGTTTCTGATGCAATCAGTTTCATTCCATTTGGTTGAGCCAATCAAAAGTTATAAGCTTTTGAAGAGGGTTAGGTAGGGCACCTAGACCTGGGTGGACACATTTGGTTTGGTCAAAAGATTGCTTGTTTGATCCAAAATCACAGTTGAATGCTTACCAATCTCATCTATATGTGATCTAGGCACTGTTTTGAGATCTTAGCCATTTTGTTTCATGCAATATCATTGTATTTGAGTCAAATTTGGTTTCTTAGTGTATTTCACACGTGCTAAGAGTGTTTGATCCTAAATTTGCCCATACTCCATTTGATGTGAAGTAGATCTAGTTTTGGAGAGATTGAGATAGCTAGTGAGAATCATCTCACAGTTTGTTGCAAGATCTTGCATAGGAGATGGTAGCACACCATTATTGGATCCTATAGTGAGAGAGAAGCAACATTTTTTGT
The DNA here is from genome assembly GCA_029204225.1 of Diphasiastrum complanatum. Classification (NCBI taxonomy): domain Eukaryota; kingdom Viridiplantae; phylum Streptophyta; class Lycopodiopsida; order Lycopodiales; family Lycopodiaceae; genus Diphasiastrum; species Diphasiastrum complanatum. The sequence goes on from CM055100.1 coordinate 27,679,692, forward strand.
TCATCACTTTTATTTATCTCCACTTTACATGACTTCAATGAGTTCATACTTGTTGCAACCAAGTGAGAGATTGTCTACTTCCAATTATTCAATATGGAAGTTGAGGATGGAGTCCATCTTGATACTCCAAGATGTGATGGACATTGTACTTGGGATTGAGGAGGAGCCTCAAGTCCTTCAAGAAGTACAAAAATACAAGAAGAGAGCTAGGATGGCTCTCCACTACATTAAGATGAATGTCTCTAATGAGATATTGAGGGAGATTGGTGATTGTTCTACATCCAAGGAAGCTTGGGATTGTCTCAAGTCCATCTATGAGGCTAAGAACACCTCTAGGCTCCTCACTCTTAGAAATCAAATATTCCAAAGTAGTCAAAAGAGTGATGAGAGTGCATCTAATTATGTTTTGAGAGTCAAGGATATTCATAGAGAGCTTGCATGTATTGGTGACTCAATCAATCAAAGTGAGCTAGTACAAGTCATTCTCAATGGGTTGAGAGATGAATATGACAACCTTGTCCAATCATATGCTATTAATGAGGAGCTACCAAGTTTGGAGGCCCTTCAAAGTGTGCTTATTTCTGAAGAATCAAGACAAGAGTACAAACTCTTGAGGATGGACAAGCTATCACTCAATCATGATGATGGCAAAGTTCTATTTGCCAAGCACAAAGAGAGGAGTAAGAAGCAACACCATCATTTCTCTAATGACAAAGCTAAAGACCAAGATGGAGAGGAGGAGGATACCTCTCATGCTTCTAATTCAAATCTCAAGAAGAAGATGATCAAGTGCTTTTATTGTGGCAAGAAAGGCCATTATGCCACCAATTGCTTCAAGAAGAAGAATCAACTCAATCAAGCCAACATCACCAATGAGAAAGAAGACTATATTGCAAGTGATGGAGAAGGCTCTCTTTTGGCATCAAGCTTCTCCTCTTCCACCTTCAACAAGGATGACTCATGGTATATTGATAGTGGAGCATCTTCACATATGTGTGGCTCCAAGCACTTTTTTTCATCTATTATGCCTTATGATGGAGTCAAGAAGACCATATACTTTGCAAGTAAGCATGAGTGCAATATTGAAGGAGTAGGGATTATTCCCTTGAAGCTTGCATCTTCTAAAGATCTCTTTCTCAACAATGTTCTTTTTGTCCCAAAGCTTACAAAGAACATCTTAAGTGTTGGCCAACTTCTTGATAGTGGCTTTGATGTCAATTTCAATATTGACAATTGTGTGATTAAGAAGGATGGTGAGATCCTTGCATATGGATCAAGATTTGAAGGCATCTACAAATTTGATCCAAGTGAGAGTGAAAACTCTCTTGATGTTTCTTATATTTCCAATATTTCAAAGGAGGAGGATTACACAAGATGCACATATCTTCTCTCTTCAAGTATTATGGTGTATGATTATTCCTTATTATTCAAAGCATATGTTGAGAAGAAATTCTCATTGAAGATCAAAGCTTTGAGGAGTATTGGAGCTCTTGAAGGAATAGCACCATATGAAGTTTTATTCAAGATGAAGCCTAAGGTTGATCACCTTAGTGAACTTGGTAGTGCTTGCTTTGCATATATTCCCTTGGAAACAAGAAGGAAGGATGATCCAAGCTCATGGATCATGATTGGATACTCATCCATCAAGGAGGCCTTTAGTGTCTTTACACTCTCTATTTCAAATGTGATGGTGAATAGAGATGTCATATTGCATGAAGATTCAATCTTGGAAGTGGCCGAGATCAAGGCTTCTCAAGAAGCATCACAAGTTATCCTTTTTGAAGGTATTGAAGTTATGATGGGGCCAATGTGTGAGGAGGAGTTTCTTCTTCATATGATTTCAAGAAGATCTTCAAGATGCATGGCCGAGTCTTTATGGCTTACCTTACATGGCAAAGAGGGGCATCTTTCATGTTGTATCTACTACAACACATTCATATATGCTTCTCTTCCTTTGCTTGAAATGCTATCCTGCTTCATTGAATTTTTTGGATCTCAAAGTTCAAGAAAAGCTATACTAGTTATGTATGATGCTTATGGTATGGACATGTTTCTTGTCATTATTGACTTAGATGTGTTTCCAATACTTTTTGAAAGCAAGATATTGTATTGTCAAAAGTATACTCTTGGTTCTAGTAAGAACAAGATTGAGCTTGGTACTCACTTTTTTGAAAATCATGTTTTCACATGTTTTGAGGCAAATTGTAAACTCCTCTTGAGATTAAGTGAAGCATCCAAAGTGGACACTTACATCCTTGAGAGAGTAACTAGCCTAAAAAAGATCAAGATAGTCTTTGATATCAAGATTAGATCCATCATGGATATAGTTCATTGTATGTGGACTAGTCAAGCTAGAAAGCATAATCTTGATAATCATCATTGTTTCACATCTTATGATCTTGATCTCCATGATCCTTATGAGGCTTGGAAGCCTCAGATTTCTCAATTTATGGTGCATCCATCATGCAAGTGGAACTTTCAAGGCAAAAATCATCATCAAGCATGGAGGAAGCCCATGATAATAGTGGCATATTGGTGGAGCACTCTTCAAAGACATTGGCAAGAGATCTCTACCAAAGAGATCTTATCATGGATATGGTGAGGGTGCTGCTATGATGGATCCCTTGGCTGATCTTCACTTCTTATGCATACCAAAGGATCCACTCAAAAAGATTTACAAACTTCTCAAGTGATCTAGTACCTTTCCAAGCTACTTTTTGAGGAGGAGTGTGAGAAATTGGCAAAAATCTAGCTTGGTATTTTTTATGATAGAAGTTTGTAAGTGAATCTCACATGTGTGGAGGATGTTCCCACGTGTGGAGAATTGTAAAGTAAATCAAAATGTTTGATATAGGGGTCTCATAGAATTTCATAGTCAAGCATTCAGGTGTAGGATGTTGATAGGGTCAAATTTGGCATAGATGGCACATTATCCATTTCCACTTGTAATGCCAATATTGAGCCAAACTTGTGCCAATTAGAGTGTAGACAAGTGTCATGCTTTTGTTTGATGAAGCTTAAGAGGTCCAATAGGATTTAGAGGTGGAACCTTGTGAGGTCCAATAGAAAATTGAGGTGTGCTTGAATATAGTCCAATAGAATTTAGAGGTGCATGGATCAATGGTCCAATAGGATTAAGAGGTGGCAAAGTGTGATCCAATCATAGTTAAGCATAGTGGTAGCTCATGAATCTATTAGTATCATTGTACTCCTCCTTTTGGATCTAATTGATTTTGAGATTGAGTGGATTTTGAGTGTCATTGAATTTCTAGCTTTCTCTCTCTACCCGAGAGCTCTTGATGGTTTTTCTCTCTCTACCCGAGGAGAGCAGCTTGTTTTTACTTAGAATACTTTTGGAACACTTCCCACATGTGTGAGTGAGAGTTGGAAGTGATTGAATGCATGTAGTAGTGTGTTTTTGCCATAGAATCAAAGATAGATCTTGAATCTCAATCTAGTCTTGATCTTGGTGCATCTACACACCTTAGGAGATCACAAGTACATGTAGTGGACAATCCACACGTGTGAAATTCAACACAAAATATGTCTATGGAAGCTAAGAACAGAGAGAATGAAGAGAATGAGAGATGTACCTAAGAATGACAAGAAGTTCCTAAACTATAGGGATTAGTCCTCTATAGTTCATGAACATTGAATCCAAATTAATCTCAAGTGTACAACACGGACAACAAGAGTATTCGGGTAGTAATGGTGGTCCAATTACGATCGTTTGTTTTGCCTACCGGCGAGATTTTTGAAAATTGCCAGATATTGGCTAGGAAAGCCAAAAAAATTTTCCGTCCGTCAAGCACTATTACAATTCATAACAGACGGACACAATATATTGGGCCACTTGGAAGTTGAAAGCGTGCAAAGTCAAAAAAATCACCTTGACAAGGGGCCCATTTTGTAATAACCCTTAATGGCTATCGTTGCAACTCGAATTGTACAGAGTTGATTAAACAAGAGTTGCAGAAGCTACTTGAAGTGGATTTCATCTATAAAATTGAACACACAAAAATGGTATCGCCCATAGTTATAGTATCCAAGAAAAATGGTAGATCTGTGTAAATTCAAAGACTATTTTCTACACAGATCTTTCTTTCTTTGTGTTTTAAATTGCATAGGTGGAGCATAAGCTTATAGTTTCTTAGATGGTTTCTGTGGCTACAATCAAGTCAAGATAGTGCGTGAGGATCATCATAAGACTGCTTTTGCCACTAAATGGGGAACTTATGCCTATAAGGTGATGCCACTCGGACTTTCTAATGCCCCGAGAACCTTCCAAAGAGTTATACAAATGGCATTCAATGATTACTTGCAAAAAATTTTGAAAATTTTAATAGAAGATCTTGGTGCACATGCCTAACAATGAGCACCTATCTCATCTAGAAAAAGTGCTAATTCAATGCCACAAGTATCAGATCTCTTTGAATCCAAAAAAGCATCAACTTTGGGTGACGCATGGCCTGATTCTAGACCACATTGTATTAAGACACAGAATCACCATAGATATTTTTAAAATACAAGACATCATCGATCTACCACCACTAGAGATGATTCATGAGGTGTGTTTTTCATGGAGCACGTTAACTATTGTTGAATATTCATTTTATACTTTGCAAAGTTAGCCAGGCCAATATACAAACTCACCATAGATTCACATTGGACGAAAGAAGCCCTACAGGCTTTCCAAAGATTAAGGAAGTGTTGATTTCAACGTCGACTGCCCAACTAGACGCTAGAATTTCATGTACATACAGATGCATCGAAATATGCTATTGGAGCCATATTGACCTAGACAAGGGAACACAAAAAAGATTTCCCAATTTGTTTCACTAGCTGTTAGCTCAACAAAGCAGAGATGAATTATTCAACCATGGAGCGGGAGGCACTGGCAATGATCTTTGTAGTTAAGAATTTCAAATACTATTTGATGGTCTTTAAGAATGATGATTGCATAGCTAAGGGATTTAAACAAGGTATATTGTTTAAATTAGATGCTAATGTGGCAATGGAGAGTTTTAACATGGCAAAGGATGAGATCACCAATGTGGAGCTATGGCACAAAAGGTTGGGACACCTCAACCTCAATGCTATGGAATCCATGTGTGCAAAGGAGCTTGCACTCGGCCTCTCCAAGAGTTTGTCAAGATGTGGCAAGCATTGTGAGGCTTGTAGCCTCTCAAAGGCTCATAAGCTTCCATTCTCAAGATCTACTACAAGATCAAAGACTCCTCTTGAGATCATACATTCGGATGTGTATAGCTTCTCTCAAGAATATAATGGTGGTGATAAGTACTATGTATCTTTTATTGATGATCATTCAAGATATGCTTGGATTTACCTCTTGTTTACAAAATTTTGGTGTTTGATTCATTTGTAAAGTTCAAAACTCTAGCTGAAAAACAACGTAATACCAAAATTGAGGTATTGAGATGTGACAATGGAGGAGAGTACATCTCCAATTGAATGATAGAGTTTTGTAATTCAAATGGCATTAAGAGGGAGTTATCTTGTCCTTATACCCCTCAACAAAATGGAGTGGCTGAGAGGAAAAATAGATCTCTTTGTGAGTGTGCTAAGGTCTTAAGGCTAGATGCTTCTCTACCAAAACCATTTTGGGGTGAGGAAATCACTTGTGCTAAATTTTTGTGCAATAGATTGCCCAACCAAGCCATTGGAGGAATCACACCATTTGAGGGTCTATTTGGAGAAAAGCCAAATCTCAAAGATCTAAAAAACTTTGGATCTACATGCTATGTACACCAATTCTTGGATACAAGGAAGAAAGATGATGTCATTTCTATCAAAGGTATATTTGTGGGATATGGTGAGAATAGCAAAGGGTATAGAGTCTTCAATCCCATCACAAAGAAAGTCATAGTGAGTAGGGATGTTATTTTTTATGAACGACACTCTTGTAAAGTGGATGATAATGCTACTACTCATCTTGATGTCAAAGACCATGCTAGGATGGAGGAGGAGTTTCAAAGTGATCAAGAGCTTGAGGATCCAACTCAAGATCCAAGGACTCCAAGAAGATCCACGAGAGCATGTGCCGAGCCATCAAGGCTCACTTATGATGGCAAAGGTGATCAAAGAAAAGGCATTTCATCTTTTACTTCATATACTTTCCTTAATTCAATGCTTGATGAACCAACTTGCTATGAAGATGCTTGTAAATCAAAAAGTTGGATGAATGTTATGCAAGAGGAGTATGATGCTCTCATGGAGAATCATACTTGGGAGATTGTTGTTCTTCCTCAAGGGAAAAAAACCACTTGATTTCAAGTGGGTCTATAGATTGAAGTATAATCAAGATGGATCAATCAATAAGTATAAAGCTAGACTTGTAGCAAAAGGTTGTTGGAAGTTGATGTTCGGTCTCAAATCCATTCAATAATGAGCATCTTGAAAAGCCAAAAAACAAAAGGCTTGAATCTTTGAGCAGAGGATTGAAATTCGGGATCAAATTTTCTAGAATTTTTTGATATTGGATTGACTCAAAAAAATTTATATTTTTTGAGTTAGTGTATATTTTTTTATTCTTGTAAAATTCGATAATGTCCGACCCAACGACTTTGACAATCCGCCCACTTTGTACATGCATTAACGGTAATGAGGCAATTGTAATAACTACAATAGAAGGTAGCTGTAGATATTTTGTAGGATATCAAGTCTAAAATCTTCATCAGAAAACTTCTTCTGATTATTCAATTTTTTTTGTAGCCAGCGTTATCACGCTCAACGATTGTAAGCTGAAGTTATCACTTCAAGTATTGTACTCACTGTTCGATATAAATCAGAGTGCAAATTCTTGATCTCGTTACTATATTGTTTCATTGAGCATATGTCTAAATCATTCAATTTGAATATTTGGATGTTGTCTGTTATGCTTTTGATCCTACACACCTAGCTCGCTCATAAGCTTCTCCTCATTCTCACTGATTTCCGACATGGTATCAAAGCGGGGTATTAGGGCAATTCATTGAATCTGCATTTCATTGCAAATTATCAAGTCTTGTTTCTATCAAAACATTGTTCTAGCAAGCGCGCAGCCAACAATATTCCAAAATCGTTGTTACTACCAACGATCTCACTCAGCCAAAATGGATCTGTCTTCTCTAATTGAGAGATTCGATGGAGGGAACTTTCATCTTTGGAAGCTCAAAATGAAAGTCATGCTATTATCCAAGGAACTATGGGATGTTGTTGACAGCACAGAAGTCAAGCCAAAAGGTGATGCAGCCATTATTACCAAATGGAGACTGAAAGATGACAAGGCATTTGCCATGATCACTGTAATTATCAAGGATACACAAATAATTCACATACATAATGCTCAGATAGCCAAGGATGCATGGTACATTCTAGCAGCCCTACATGATATCAAAAATGTTACTTCCAAGTTACATTTGAAGAAGAAATTCTTCAACCAAAAAAAAAGATGTCTGAAACAGAAAGTATTATAAGTCATATCAACAATTTCAAAAATCTTATGGAGCAAATGATTGCAATTGGCTTAGTCATTGAAGATTCTGATGCTGTTATGAATCTACTATCGAGTCTTCTTGTGAAGCCTATGCAAATTGGGGCATGATAATTTCAACCCAGGAGCAAATTACTCTATCGAGAGCAATTTCGATGCTTCTACAAGAAGAAATCAGGAAATCTGCATCATCCTTAGACTCGGGATCAGATCCTCAACCTCTATATTCCAAAAATCAAAAGTTCGGATCAAAAAAGAAGAGTAATATGCAATCATGATCGAATTTTGACTCAGGCTTGAATTTTGGCTCAGGCTTGAATTTTGATTTAGGGTCAAATTCGAATACTTCATCTTTCCAACCAAAGCATAAACTATTCTGCAGATACTGCAAGAGAACTGGACATGAGATCAAGGACTGTAGAACTTTGAAATTCAACAATGAGGAGAAGAAGCAATTCCAACAACAAGCAAATTCTGCCTCAACCAATTTTTTGACACAACAGCAAGAGGAAGATGAAACAGCCTTTATGACCAAGATTAGAGAAAAACAAGATATTCATTCCTAGTATCTTGATTTTGGAGCAACTCAACACATGATTCACCATCAAGACTGGTTAAAAGATTATAAATCTTTCACCCACTCTCAAGTTGTGCAATTTAGAGACAACTCATCACATTCAATTCAAGGTGAAGGAAGAGTCATAATCGAATATCAGATTGGTAAAGTCAAGTTATTGTCCAACGTTCTCTACATTCCAAATCTGACCAAAAAATAACTTTCAGTTAGCATAATCACTAATTCAGGTCGGAGGGTCAAATTTGATACAAATGGTTGTACCATCTTTGACAAAACCCAAAAAGTTTTAGCTTTCGAGAGAAGAAGTGGCAACCTCTACAAACTCACCACTGTTATTCTTTCAACAATCAAGCTCTTCAAACTTCTACCTCCAAATCATCTGATATGCTTTGGCATTTCAGATTAGGCCATTTGAACTTCAATAGTATTCAACAAATGTTAAATCAGAAACTAATACAAGATTTGTCTTCTATCAGCAAGCCAACTTCTCCATGTGAAAGCTGTATAATCAGCAAGCATGCTAGAAGTCCTTTCATTTCTGACTCAATTCATATATTCAAAGGCCTGCTAGATCTTGTACATAGCAACATATGTGGCCTGATGTAGACTGCTTTCCAAGGGAGAGCTCTATACCTCCTAACCTTCATCGATGACTTCTCTCGAAGGACTGCAACCTATTTTCTAAAGAACAAATCAGTGGCATTCAAGTTCTTCACGTAGTTCAAGGTGTCTACAGAAAATCAGACCAAGAGGAAGATCAAAACTCTACACATAGATGGAGGGGGAGAATTTATCTCCACTGAATTTAAGGAGTTTTGCAAGGCCAATAAAATATTTCAACAATTCACAATGATCTACTCACCTCAGTCCAATGGTATAGTTGAACGGAAGAATTGGACACTCACTGAAAGTGCCAAGAGCATGTTGGCCCATGCCTCTATTCTGAAGAAATTTTGGGCAGAAGTTGTTTCAACAGTCGCCTATCTAGAAAATCGATCCATCACCCAAGCCCTGAATGGCAAGACACCTTATGAGGTGTGGATAGGATCAAAATCATCACTCAAAAATATTAGAGTGTTTGGATGCATTGATTATGCTTAGATCTCTAAAAATCTCAAAAAGAAACTGGATGACAAAAGCAGAAAATCGATTTTCATTGGCTACTTCCCGATCACAAGCCATACAAGCTCTACAATCTAGAAACAGAAAAATCATTCACGAGCAGAGATGTCATTTTTGTGGAAGAGAAAATTTATCCAAGTATCGAAGAAATTTTTAATCTATGTATTAAAAAAGACTCTAGCATCGAAAATTAGGAAATCGATACAAACTCAAAACATGAGTCAGAACTTCAATAGGTCGAATCACATTAGGGGGGTCGAAACTCAGCCAAGAATATCGAATCGTTCCAGACAACCTCCATCCCGATTTATGGATGATGCAGCCTACTACTTCATGTAGAAAACAAATACAGTCTCAGAGGCAATGTCTACACTTGATGCTGATCAATGAAAAACAACGATGGACACTGAATTCGATTATCTAATAGAGAATCAAACCTGGACAGTAACTGAGCTACCAAAGGGAAGAAACCTGATTCCATGCAAATGGATATTCAAGGCGAAATATGATGCTGAAAGAAGGTCGAATCGATACAAAGATAGGCTGGTCGCCAAAGGCTATTCCCAGATTTTAGATCTGGATTATTCTGAGACCTTCAGCCAAGTCATAAAGCATGCTTCGATCAGTTTGCTACTCTCCTTTGCAGCTACAACAGATCTCGAAGTCCATCAAATAGATGTCTAGAATGCTTTTCTCAATAGGACCATTGAAGAGGAAATCATTATGTCACAGCCAGAAAGATACGAACTGAGGGGTAAGCAACAACTTGTGTGCAAAATTCACAAGACACTCTGAAACAGTTACCCAGAGCCTAGTTCTAGAAATTAAATGCATTCTTTACTAAGAATGGTTTCATTCCAAACTCAACATATTCAAATGTCTACTTCAAGTCCGTATCAAATATTTTCATCATCATCACTCTCTATGTAGATGATACACTATTATTCAGTAATGATCAGAATCTGATGAAGGAAATGAAATGCATGCTGGCCAAGGAGTACAAAATGACTGATATGGGTCCAGTCCACTAATGTCTCGAAATCGAAATTTTTCGAGTTCGACCCAGTCGACTGATTTTCATCAGCCAACAAAGATATCTCACAAACGTACTGGAAAAGTATGGAATGGCCAACTACAAACCGATTTTCTTTCCACTCGACCCTTAACTAAAGCTATCAAAGGAAGAATCTCCTCAAACTGAGATAGAAAAGGAGGAGATGAAGCAATATCTGTTTCTCTCCATCATCAGCTCACTGATGTATGCAATGATCTGCACTCGACCTGATATTGCATATTCGATCAGTTCACTCAGCCAGTTCCTATCAAATTCTGGTCTCACCCATTGGAAAGCATTCACAACAGTCATGAAGTACATCCAGACAACCAAACATCTTAGCATCAATTATGGAGGCAGCCAACCTACCAACATACTTGAAGGATACATAGATGCAAATTGGGCAAGAAATATCGATACCAGAAGGTCTATTTTTGGATTTGTAATTTTATACAATCGAGACCCAATCTCGTGGAACAGTCGAAAGCAAATCTCAGTAGCATTATCATCAACTAAATCAGAGTACATTGCTGTCACAAATGCTATAAAGGAGGCAATTTGGTTGAGACACCTGCTAGCAAAACTTGACCTTGCACAGTCACATCCAACGACCATCTTTTGTGACAACCAAAGCACCATAGATCTCTCTCTCAATTCGAGATTTCATTCTCGAAGCAAGCATATCAAAACTAGATATCACTATTTGAGAGAGAACATGCAAAGCAAGGAGGTATCCTTAGTCTATTGCAGGACAGAATCAATGGCAGCAGATTACTTTACAAAGGCTCTGTAAAAAAAACACCATCTCAAATTCATCGGCATGTTGAATCTGAAAATCAAAAGTTTTCAAGATTCACATTAAGGGGCAGTGTTGGAATTCGATGCTCTCCCTCAAATCCATTCAATAATGAGCATCTTGAAAAACCTAGAAACAGAAGACTTGAATCTTTGAGTAGAGGATCAAAAAATTCAAGATCGAATTTTTTAGAATTTTTCGATACTGGATCGACTCAAAAAATTCTATATTTTTTGAGTCAGTGTACATTTCGGAACTTCTAAAATTCGATACTGTAGACCCAATGACTTCGTGTTGACAGTCTGCCCACTTCGTACATGCATTAACTATAATGAGGCAGTTATAATAACTGCAACAAAAGGTAATTATAGATATTTTGTAGGATATCAATCCTAAAATCTTCATCAGAAAACTTCTTTTGATTATTCAATTTTTTCTGTAGCCAGCATTATCAGGCTCAAATGACTGTAAGCTGAAGTTATCATTTCAAGCATTGTACTCACTGTTTGATATTAGTCAGAGTGTAAATTTTTGGTCTCACTACTGTATTCTCTCATTGAGCATTTATCTAAATCATTCAGTTTGAACGCTTATTGCAGACCAAAGGCATTGATTATGATGAAACTTTTGCTCCTATGGCTAAGGGGGCTTGGCATTTTGCGAGTAAATTTTTTGCTAGTTTTGTGAGTTTCTTTCTTGCCATGAGACAACACAAAGATAGCACATGGTGTGCTATCTTTTTTATGCCACTACTTGAATGTTTATCAATAAGAATTGTGGTTTGGCACATAGTCAACAATCCCATAATAAAATCCCAATTTTTTTTTTAAAAAAAAATTGAAGTTAAAAAACATTTTTAGCCTTGTGCTACAAAAAGTATCTTTTTTATTTTATATTGAATCACTTGGCACGCCGGCGTGCCAAGTGATTCAGAAAATATTAATAATAATTTGCTTTGGCAGCCCACCACCATAGCATGCCGACATGCTATAGTGGTGGACTGCTAGGGCAAAAAAAAAAAATTCATTTTTTTCTAGTTGAATAACTTGGCATGCTGGTGTGCCAAGTTATTCCGTCAATTTTTATTTTTACTTGGGCTCCTTGTGGTCCCTTGTGGTCCAACCCACCGCTAGGGACCGCAAGGAGCCTCCTTGTGGTCTCTTGCGATGGTCCGCGGAACCACAAGGGGCCTTCTCGCGGTCCAACCCACCAAAAGAGACCACAAGGAGGCTCTTGGTGGTCCGTTGTGGTCCCTTGGGACACCGCAAGGGACCGGAAGGATCCTTCTTGCTGCCTCTATAGTGGACTAGACCACAAGAAGTCTCTTTTGTAGAACACTTGAACAGACAAATCTCAGTTCTACTAAAAAAGTGCACAGTTTAATTGACAAAGGATGAACTCAAACTCGAAACATTTCTATTCATGTTCAAACTCGGAAGATTTGAGAAATTTATTCTTGTTGAAACTCGAAAGATTCGCGAAACAGGTTATTGTTGAAACTCGAAAGATTCGCGAACAATATCTTGTCGCGAAATATTTTGTTTGTTGTTCAAACCTCATCTGTCACGAACAATTCGCGAAATATTCTTGATTTTTCTTCAAGCTCAAGACTATTAACTGTCACGAAGAGACAAACTGTCGCGAACAATTCGTGAACAGAAATCATTCAAGTTTGAAAACAGAGCGTTTATTTGAATTCAAACGTCTTAACGGTTAGATCTACTGTTACAGGATTAAAAGGCCAAAAGACCTGTCCTATAGCAATATAAATACATGTGCACTACTCGTTGTAACTACTCTCATAACTCAATCATAGACACAACAGAGAAATAAGATAACAAGAGATGTATATTGATGATTCAGATTCAGAATTATAAAAATTCATTTTTGATCAAAGTTTCTCAATTTTTTATTGTCTAAGATCACTACGATCTTGGATACAGATGGTTTGAACTATTTAATTTAAAAATTAAAGACTTCACTCATGCTGAAGGGTGATGGTTTTTGGCAATGGGTAGAACCAATAAAGTAGAAGCCAATAACAACTCTTGGCAAAGAACTTCGAGAATGGAGTTTGAGAAATGACAAAGCTATAGCAATTATTGCGCCTTTAGTGCATGACAACATAATGCTAGATCTTACATCAATTTTGAACGGGAAAGATTTATGGGAAGAATTGCAAACCAAGAATGAGACTCGATCTCGTAATCAAATCATTCTCTTGGAAGACCAATTAACTCACCTACAATGGGACGGCAAAGACCTGACCATATTCGTACAAAAGATAAAAAATCTGTTTATTTCTTTGCAGAATTCTGGCACAAAAAAAACAATCTCAGTGGAAAAACAGCTTAGCTATTTTCTTCGAGCCCTACCTAGGTCATTCCACACAACTCGAACTTTACTGGCGAAAGATTCGACTATGACACTTCAAAAGGCAATAGATGGAGTCAAAGAGAAAGTAGAAGTTTTTTATTGGTATCAGAGCATGTTGAGTTAGTTCCATGCAGGATCTTTCGAAATGATATCGATTTGAGAGAGTGCCTGTGTTTTTGCAAAATCGCTCTGATTAATAGATTTTCACAATTGGTCCATTTCGAACGGATTTCGAATATCTTAATTTTTCGTAAAAGTCAGTGGTTGGTCATAAAAAGTTGTTGTTGCTTAATTGTTTTGATATTGATTTTGTGAAAGTTTGCGCAAACGAGTGAAAGACCTTGCTGAATGATATCAGCTAGTTATGAAGGTTTTCAACATTTCACTTATTGGTTGATGATTGGATCTCGATTAATCTAAGCAAATTTTGCATGTTAGTAAATCAATATGGTAGACGATATGCAAATGCAGCTCTCGATGGTCAGGCGCCAATGCCTACCTATCTACAAATTTGTCAATCATTAAGCCAAGCGCTTAATGAGATAAACAACAGGAACACTTTACGTGATCAACAAATGGAAGTACTATTAAATCAAGTGAGAGCTTTGTCTGCTCCGAATTTGGGCTTTCAGCCTGAACCATTTTTGGGGGAGAAGAAAGAGAAGAAGCCTGAAATTGTGGATGACTGGTTAACCAAGTGGACTGGTTATTTTAATCTACACGGAATTCTTGAGGAGAAAAAGATAGAGAGTGTTATTCTGTTCTTCTGTGGTAAAGCTTCGTCGTGGTGGCGTGATGTACAACCTAAACCTACCACATGGGACAAGTTTATGGAGGTGTTCGGAGAGTCGTTTGTGGTTGTGGATGACTCAAGATTTTTACCAAAGATTTGTAAATTGTGATTCTTGAGCCAGTTCTTCCTCTCCTCTCTTGTGTTCTTCACTGTGGCTTGGGGGTGGATTGGTTAGGGTATTGACTAGCCTCTCCATATTGGTTGGGTGCTTTATGCTCCACAAGTGTCCTTTTGGTTTGGTTCTTACAGTGAAGATCTACAGAACTCCAATCACATGCAAACCAAAAGGACACTTGTAAATCTTCACTTGGTGATTCTTATAGTGGTATCAGAGCCAGGTTTTAAGTGCATGTATCACAGCAAATAACTCTTTCTCTTGAGTTGTATAACGCAACTGAGGCCCCGTGAGTTTCTTGCTTTCAAACGCTATCGGCCTATCCTCTTGTAGAAGAACTGCCCCTATCGTCGAATCACTTGCGTCAGTTCGCACGACGTAACGTATATAAGGATTCGCGATCTGTAAAATAGGAGCTGAAGCAACCATTTGCTTGAGTTTCTCAAAGCATTGGTTCAATTCATCATTTCACTCAATAGGCTCGCTAGGTTGACCTCTCTTTTTCTTTTTATTAACTCTGCCTTTATTCAAATTATATAAGGGTGCTACCACTTTAAAGATCATTTGAAGATTATAAGGAAATGTGAAGATTCTTAAGATAATGAGTAATTCTTGATCAATTGGGTGAGTTAAGGATTTATATCTGTTGGTTGAACTCTAAACTCCTTTATTCCAGTACATACTTGAGATTGTATGGATCTCACAGGTCTTTCCATTAAGTAATTGTTTACTTATGAGGAATTGCTTTCTTTACATATTGTAGTTATAAGTGCTTGTGTACAAAGTTTAGTCTATATCTCCAGTTTTGTAGGAGACAGATAAATCTATTAAGATACAGATAGATGCTGATTTCATGCATATGATGCTAGAAATGGGGTTGTTAACTCATTAGAGTAACTACAATACTCTAGTTTGAGTTATGATTGTCTGAAACTTGATGGATCTCCTAGAGATTTTAGATGATTGAATTGTGGTATTTTAGAATATTTGGAAATTCTAAGAATATTTGTACCAAGAAGCCTTATTTACTGCAAGAAATTGCGATGGGATTTCTTTAGCTTTTGGATTTGATATCTGAAATAAAGTAAAATCACCCAGTATTTTGTGTAATTAGGATTACATGAAGGTGATGAGTATTTATTTTGGATAAGATTGTCGTGGTATACCAATTGTATTTGGTATAGTTTTGTAGTATTTAATGTCGAATCCCCAAGAGGATAGCTTCTTTATGGTATAATGTTGATATTGTTCTGACTTATTCGTATGATATAAAATGGAGAATTAGTCTGGTTGTCAAACAGACATTTGGGTTAAGTAACCAGTATTACTTAATGGATAAATGAATGTTTAAAATTGGAATATCAGTCTTCTCTTTCGAATCGAAGAATTGGCGTTCTACAAGAGAATTGTTATCAGAGTAGTACGAATGTACTCCACTCTATCTGATTAAGGTGTCGGCAAGAATTCGGATTGATTTCGATGTATTCGTTCATCAGTGATCAAAGTTAATCTTATTCTTGGATTAACAAAAGTTAAACAGTAGTCCTCAACAACTAGTGTTCTCCTCAGAGTTAAATCTCTTGTATAATCTTCGAATATGTTAGAAACATATGTTCGGAGATATTCAGAATACAGATATCTTATCTCAATTCTTCAGACAGGGACTATCAATTCAGTTGTATACATACTTTTCTATCGATGACTGAGATAGACTTCTGATGATAAACGTTATTCGGGTATCGAACAAGTATTCGAGTGTCGAACAAATATTCAAATGAACGAATAAGTTAGTTTTAAGACAGTTCGTTGGAACACTTTTACGGATACACAGCATAGACTGTAATGTGCTTATGCAACTGTCTGACCAGAGATAGATTTATATAAGAAAGATTGTTAGAGTACTTCAGAAGATCTCTCACAAGTACATAAACTTTTATCTCTCAGCGAATACATAAACTATATCTTCTGGTGAGTAAGACTGAATCGTGTCTTCTCTTTATCATCTTCAGAGCGAACAATCACGTCTTTATAAATTAGAGGCGTGTCGCTTTACTGAATAAGGTTAACCAATATATATCTGACACGTATGTAGATTATACCGCAAAGATGTATCTAACCCTGAGTTTAGATTACTATAGTTAGAATTGTCGATTCGGATCGAGTCGTTTCATGTAAGTGTCTTTATTTAAGGGTTGTTGTAGATGTCATTTCATTGCTGAGGACTTGTCCTTTATATGTGATATTTAGTATGTCGCGAAAAATATAGGCAGGTCCCTTCATTATAAATGTATCCAGCTCTTGTCTTCTTATGTGAATATATATTGCTTCATTCGGATGTATATTCGTTGTTTAATAAATACACATCTTCACATATCCCCCTCCTCAAATGTGAAACGTCCTCGTGAACAAACAGTATTCTTTTTGAGATTTGGTCGTTGATTAGAAAAGAATATATTCGGTTCATTGATCAATTCGTCTTTAAAAGATATTTCTTCATTAGGTACTTTATTTTAATTGATGGTTATTGCCTTCAAGTATTTGAAAACATCAGATACAGCATCACATAGGTAAAGGATTTGGAAAAGAACTCTTTAGTCTTGATACATCTCGTCATATAATTGTTGAGCGAGGTCTAAATCCCTTTGACATTCGAGTAACAATAGTTTTTCTCGAGAACGAGAGTATCTGCCAATAGCAAGATTTCCGAATTCTTCTAAATGTATCGGAAGAAGAGTGCCATCAAATAATTCTTGTACTAATTTGACATCTTCCTCCGAATCGTTCCTTAATCTGATCTCTCGAAAGAATCGTGCTGAATGCTGTAAATAATACACTTAATATACAAATTTTGTACAAAAAATAAGGTCTTTGCTGCAAATGTGCCGAACTGTCGATAAGAATATGTACAAAATAATTTATAAGCACGGGACTTCGTTCGATCCTGCAGACTGTGTTTGATTTCTGCAAAATATTCAGCAAAATTGTGCTCCCAGTCAATGTAGATCTCATATAGTTCAGGATACGCCATATTTATATTGATCAGCAAACCCGCATTGTCGAATGCTGCTATGTCCGCACGCTCCGTTGGTTTGTACAGTTCGAATTGACAGTGTCGTCTCCAAAATTGTCGTTTTCGATCGTCGACCTCCAAAAATTGTAGTTCTTTGATTCGAATATATTCTAAAGCATACATACAGGTTGATCCTATATACAATTCGACTGACCCGAATGGACAGACTTTAAACTTGCCCTGTAGGATTGCCCAGCATAAGCATCCTTTCTGCTCTATGTCTAACTGGTCTCATAACCAGAGAAATTCGTCCTTTTCCCACTCAATTTTCCAATCGTCGAAGGCAATGCCTACTGTGCCTGGTAGCATCAAATAATCGACATGCCATTGCAATTCGACGTTAAGGTGATGAGGCGTCCATTTTCAAAATTTCTTTGAAAAAACTTTGAAACGTTCAGCACATACCTTCGACTGATTTCTTTTTGTGCGCTTTGCCTTTGGTGGTACTTCTGTCGTTTCATGCGAATGAAGTGTAATCGCGAAGTTCTGATCATCGAGCTGCTGCTTGAAAGTTGTTACTTCTTTTTGCAGGTCTGATATTTGCACTAATGCCTGTGCATACTCCAAATGATCAGCAACTCCCGAACAAGCTGTTACAGATTTAAGTTCGGTTGACAGCTGTTCGATTGTGTCCAGAGCCTTTGTATATTCGGTATGTGCATTTGGGCCGATACAACCTCCGATTGCCGACAACTCCTTCAGCTCTGCTAACTCCTCTTCGAGTAGAGCTTTGTCGTCTTCGAGGGGTTGCAGAAAATCGATGCGAAAATTTTCGAGCATCTGATCCTGAAGTGTATTCAGCTTCATAGGATCAATTTGTGCAATGCCCGAAGTGCTGCATAGTTGTAAGGCAGTTTCTGCCTTTATTTTCTTCAGGGCAGATTCTTGAAGTGATATCTGCAACTTTTCATTAGCAGATTTGACCTTCTCATGCTCCATCTGCAAAGCATGAAAGAATTTCTGCACTTCTGCAGATTTGGCATCAATCGCCTTGTTTGTCGCTTTCAAAGAATCATTTTCGTGGGTCAACTGTTGAACTTGTCGACCCAATGATTGATTTCGCTCAAGCAACTTCGCGTTGTCTGCTTCGAGCGTTTCGATTCGAGTCTTCGACTCGTCGATTTTCTCTTTCATCTCATTTGATGTTTTGAATAATTGCATCATTCCTCGTTGGATATTCATATCATACCTTCGAACTTCTTGTATGATTTGTCTGGCCCCCTCAGAAAGATCACCCAACCCTTGATTCTGAAATGCATTAGGGTCTTCTTCTGATTCGGTGGTGTCTTCATCCGCAGCTTTGCTTCTGTCCTGCCCCGGTTCTGTAATAATTTCGAGAGATGGTGGGCTCGGACTCTCCTGCGAATGAGCTTGTGCAGCACTGTCGTCCTGCATAGGCTCAGTTTGTGAAGCTTCATATCTTACTGGTTCTGAGCCAGTGCTAGGCTCCTTTTGAGTTGCTTCCTCTGTGATTTCCATGGCTGTTGCTGCAATACTTGGAGTAGCTGACTGCAGAAGGCTTGAGAAATCCACCTTTGTTGTCGGAACCAGTCTGCCGACTAAGCTATTCTGCTCGGCTTCCGTTAGAATTCCAAGGTATTCACAGAGTCGAGAGATATGAGCTCCGACTACTGTGAATTTTCTGTGCTTGACCCACCTCAGAAAAGCTTTGAAGGCAATCAGGCCGAAACAGACGGGATTTCCCTCAAGCGCATCCAGTAAGTAGCCAAAGTTCTGTACTGAAATAGTTGCATCAGCATCAGTGATGAACAGGACTTGATTGGCATACTTACAAAGCAGCTTCAACTGAGTGTCCTTTGTCATCGAGATTTTGTATCCCTTGCTGGGGACATAGCAGTTTGCTAGGAAGTATTTTGTTTCCTCCACAGCATCCTTGGAAGTTGAATTACAGACTCCATCAGTCGGTAATCCAAGGGCTGTAGAGAAAATTCTTTCGTTGATCAAGCAGGCGGTGTTGCGCAGTTTGACCTTGAAATCAACATCAGTGACTTCGTGAATAGAATTCACGAATTCTTCACTGACGTTGGTTAGCACAATAGAGGGGTCCACCTTCATGTTACCCAACCGGCAACGGTCCAACAAGGACTGAATCGATGCCAGCCGAATAGAGGCGCGAACCTTCCATGATATGGCGCTGCTTGAACTCGTATCCATATTTGTCGGATGGTTGTGTGCAAGAATCGCAATCGTAGAAGAGGAAAATGGATCGCAAGTAAACACAAAGGAAAATTTGAAAGTGTAAGAGTAAAAATTAGAAGGTAAGAGGTTTATGGGGTCAAAGGATGGAAGAAGAGGATGGTGACGTGGCATAGTTGATTTGACAACTGTAAACCTATACTTAAGGCGGTATCTAACGAAATCTTCATGACGGCGGTGAAAGTTAACATGATAAGTATCTTAAGTGTAAAATCATATTTAATCTTTCGTTGCTCCTGAATTTTCTTTGTAAGTTCGAGTGAACGTGTTCGAGCTTCCGAAAGTTCTTCGATAATCAATAACCGTTCGTTGGTACAGTCTGCCTCTGTCCGTTCTGCTTGTATTCGGAAGGTAGGTATTTCAAATTCGATAGGCAGGATTGGATGCATTTCGTACGTAAGATAATAAGGGGTCTGTTGAGTAGTGATCTTTTTAGTGTTTCTATATGCCCAGAGAACAGAGGGTAACTTTTGATCCCAGTCTGAAGCATGTGCAACAGAAATTTTATTAAGGATCTTACATAATATGCCATTTGCTCTCTCTGTTAACCCATTAGCTTTCGGATTATAAGGTGTTGTCTTCCTATGTTTGATCTGGAAATAATTTGTCAGGTGTCGAATTGTTTCATTCAAAAAGTGTGTTCCTCGATCACTGACAAGTTCTAAAGGACAACCATATCGTGTAATAATAGATTTGAAAAGAAAAGTTGCGACAGACTTCGAGTCGTTTCGTTTCGTTCCTTCAGCTTCCACATTCTTTGTCGCATAATCCGTTGCTACCAAGATATATCGACACTTGGTGTGTCGGGTTACTGGTTTGATTGGCCCGACAAAGTCGATCCCCCATTTTTCGAATGGTGCGAGCGGTAAAATTGGTGTCAATGGCCAATTCATTGCTTTAGTTGGTTTATCAGACCTTTGGCATGGATCACAAGATCGAATATAGATAGAGACATCTTTAAACATAGTAGGCCACCAATACTTGGCATTTAATATCTTTTTAACAGTGTTTTTGAGGGCAAAGTGACCTCCGGCATCTTCCGAATGTAAGGCTTGGATGACTCTCGAAATTTGTTCGGCTTCAAGACACCTTCTTAATTGATTATCAGCACCAAGTTTATACAGGATATTATTGATAATTGTATATGGTGCAACTTTGTATTGAAACACTGTTTTCTTCTCCAAGTCATATCCATCAGGATATATCTGATCTTTGAGATAATCAATAATATCAGAATAAAAAGAATTCGATGAAGATAACTTGAACAAATTTTCATCTGGGAAATCGTCATTCAATGGGTTTTCAATTTTTCCAGTGCTTATTCGTGAAAGGTAATCCACATTGGTATGGTATTTTCCTTGGCGAAGTTCAACTGTATAAGTGATTTCTTGTAATAACAAAACCCAGCGAGCTATTCGTCCTGATAAATCTGGTTTGTTTACTAGATATTTCAGAGCATAGTGATCCACATGGAAAATAAAAACATACCCCAGCAAATAATGCCGAAATTTCTTAACTGTAAATATCATTCCAAGTGCTTCTCGTTCTGTCGCCGAATAATTCTTCTCCGAAGAACTGAGTTGTCGACTAGCATAATATATTGGATAGTCTTTCTTCCGTTCGTCCTTCTGGCTTAGACATACACCAATAGCGAATGCTGACACATCCACATAACAATGAAATATAATTGACCAATTAGGTGGTCTTAAGATCGGTGCATTGATCAGTTTCTGTTTGAGATTTTCGAAAGCTTTTTGGTGTTCTTCTGTCCAAAGATACACCACTTCCTTCTTTAATAATTGAGTAAGTGCTGCAGATATTGAGGCATGATTCTGGATAAACCTTTGATAATAACCGACATGTCCCAAAAAGGCTCGAAGTTCGTGAAGATTTGTTGGTATAAGCAAATTCCGTATTACTTCGATTTTATCTTTGTCGACCTCGATCCCTCGATTGGATATTCTGTGTCCTAGAAGAATGCCTTCTCTCATTCCGAAGAAACATTTTTCGGGATGGAGTGACAGACAAGTGTCTCGACACTTGTGTAAGGTAGCTTCAGTTTCTGGATATGAGATTTGCTATCGCTGTATACACAGAAGTCGTCAATAAATATTTCGAGAAAAAATCGTAAAAACGCGGCAAAAATCAGCATCATAATTCGTTGAAAAGTCGCCGGCGCATTACAGAGACCAAAGGGCATTCTATTGTAGGCATAAGTGCCCCAATCGGTGGTGAATGTGGTTTTCGCTTTATCCTCCTTCTGCATTCTAACTTGATTATAGCCTGAAAAACCATCACAGAAACTATATCGTTCTTGTCCAGCTACCTGATCCAGAATAGAATCAGTGAATGGTAACGGATGATGATCTTTCTGTGTAGCTGCATTGAGCTTTCGAAAGTCCTGGCATATACGAATCTTGCCAGTCTTCTTCTTTGGTACTACCACAATAGGTGACACCCATTCGCTACTTAAGACAGGATAAATAATTCCTGCTTTTAGATATTTGTTGAGTTCGTCTTTTACCATTAAAGAGTACTTTGGATTAAGTCGATACTGTCTCTGACGAACAGGAATAGCGTTCTCCTTTACATCAATTCGATGTTCACCATATTCGGCAGGAATTCCTTTTAAGTCATCAAGCGACCATGCAAAGACATCCTGATACTCTTTAAGCAATTCAGTGTATTTAGATAACTCAGTTTCTCCCAAGGACTTTGCAACATGGACACATCTGCCTGGTGCAAGTTCAATTTGCTCTGTTGAATCAGATAAAATCATACCTTCTGTCATACTAGACTTTGAATATCCATGAATTTCGCGCATTGTTGTCTCCATAGATATGTTCGTGTCGACAGACTGATTCTTATTTTCAATTTCTTCGTCTGATTCGTGCGAGTCGTCCGATTCGTACGAATCTGTTGATTCGTCTTCAGTAATAACTAGTTCATCTAGTTCTGTGTTGCAAACATCGATGAATTCTTCTGCATTATCTGATTCGTTATCATTCTCATAGCATTCGAAAAATTTAACTTCGACATCTGAAACATTAGAGAAGATATTTAGTGCATAAGAAAAATTTTCCGAAGTATAGCTAGTGTCGGTCATATGAGTTTCGCCTTCGTATCTATCTTTATTCCAGGTAATGATCTCCTCTGCTGGTTTTCCACGATTATTGGTCTCGCCAGTTTGAAATCTTAATTCCCTAGACTTCCAATGAACACTAGCATTTGACTGATACAGCCACGGCCTTCCGATTAGCACAGAGTAAGAAGGCAAACCCATTGGTTTGATAACAATAAAATTCATGGTAAAAGGCTTGGCTTGTATATACACAGTAACGTTCTCCAGCTCTCCGACAGGCTTTCGTCGTGTTGAGTCTGCCAACTTGATATTTCGGTTGGTTGGTCAAATATCTGTCAAACCCAGAGCGTGAGCAGTTTCTTCAGTAATAATATTGACGCTCGAACCTGAATCAATCGGCACATGTTCGATTAAGCATCCCTCAATAGTAATGTCGATTTCCGGTGCGCCAAGATCTCCCAAATCAATAGATAATACTCCTAATTCTGGCAAGGGATTTCTTTTCTTCTTCTTTGGAGTAGAAAGTCCTTTTAACTGCCTGCGATAGTAAGTATTGTCTGCCAACAATTGTTCGAATGTGATATTTGGACGAAGAGAACCAATATCAGTTACGATATCGTAATCTTTCGTCTTCGATATCGGCTTGTCAATCATGGCTTCCGACAGTTTGGTTTTATGAATTGATTCGTTCCCTTCTTCGAATGTGACTTTCCTTTCTGTAGCTGCTCTTTGTAGTTCTTCTTCAATTATTTCTTTCGCTTCTGCAAATATATCTTTTGAAAACAAATTTTTAGCATTTCGATCATAGTCGGGATCATCTTTAATATCTTCTTTTGTTAGGGATTTATTCGTTCCCTTCTTCTTAGATGATTTTCTGCGTTTCTTCGAGGAACCTTTCGAGTTGGTTTTCGAGTCATCTTTCAAAGAACTCCTCGTATTTACTTTGAATATTGTTTCCATATCACTTGGCCAAGATTGGTCAGTTGTCCTCGTTGATTGGTTTTCCACAAGATCAATTTTTTGTATAACCGCATCTGCCGAAACTTTTCCTTTCGAGTCTACCATTGCAGCAGGTGTCGCTACATACTGGTATTTAGGTCTTGGCCTCTGTGGTTGGGGACAATCAGGATATTTTTGGCCTGGTTCTTTACAATTCGAACAGAGAGGTACATACCCAATTGGCTTCCGTGGTTGCGGACAGTCTGGTGAAAAATGTCCTGGTTCTCCACAATTGTAACAATTGCCCGAAACTGGTCTTGGAAAATTCGAAGTCTTTGTTGTTGATGTTACAAATTCGGGTGGATTATATCTTTTCGGTCCGAATTTGGGGGTGGATTGCTGGAACGGTGTAGTCGTGCCTTGAACAAAATTTGTTGTTGTATCATTATTCTGAAAAATAAACAGCACCTCATGTGTTGGATCTTCAACGTAAGATATATTCACTGTTCTGCAATCTTCCTTCGAATGTCCTGATGCACCGCACCTCGTACACCATAGTCCTGAATTGGAAGAAGATGATTTCGGTCTCTTGTCAGCAACCTCTGAAATCTGAACTTTTAGATCGTTGAATTTTTTGTTAATATCTGCAAGATCTCTCCTCCAAATCTTTTCAACCTTTGATGTTGTTGGCTTCATCTCCGAATTTTTATCGTCCTTTCGTTTGGGTTTTCGTTTACTACTTCGTTCTCTCTCATCAGTCTCAGAGTCGGATGAGTCGTGTAATTCGGATTCTGAACTGGAGGAACTGGAACTGGATTCAGACTTCAAATCCTCTTCACTGCCACTGGAAACATGCTTAGACTTTCGACTTCGTCTAGTTGATTTTCTCTTCTGAGCAAGCTTAGAAGTCTCATAGTTTTCAGCACTTGCAATGACTGCTGCTAAGGTAGTCGTATTACCTTGTCTGCAGTATCGATTTATACTCGGTGGTAAACCTGACAGAAACCATTCAATCTGCATCGCAACGGGGTATACTCCAGTTAGTTTTCCAATAAGATTCTTGACCTTACGAGTATACCTTCTCAGAGATTCTCGACTCTTCTTCTCTATGTTGTTGAGTCTGCCAAGTACTCTGGATGAATAACCAATTTCTCTGAATTGGTGTAGAAACGCATCTTTCAGCAGCAACCAGGTAGCCACTCGTCCTGGTTCGACTTGGCTGTACCATATGCGTGCTTGTTTTCTGAGAAGACCAGGAAAAATCCTCAGTTTGTCCGCCTCCGAACCTTCATTATTCGCGTTCGCAATTGATTCGAACTGCGAAACATAACTGTCCGCATCATCTGAGGTTGTTCCTTTGAAATAATCATATCTGATCTTCGAAATTGAAGAAAGTCGGGGTGCAGGGCCTTCCATATTCGGTTTTAGTTTGGCAACTGGTTTTAACAAATCCGAATAAGTTTCAGCTCTATCAGAACTTCCAGATAAATTTCTGAAAAAAATCTTCTCGAATCTTTCGATATCTTTCGAGTCGGGAAGCTCTGTCTGACATATACTTATTAATGACGATGATTTTGTCAGTTTTATATCAACATGTTTGTTTTTGGCTATCCCCGGCAACGGCGCCAAAATTTGGTTTATGTCGTGGTATACCAATTGTATTTGGTATAGTTTTGTAGTATTTAATGTCGAATCCCCAAGAGGATAGCTTCTTTATGGTATAATGTTGATATTGTTCTGACTTATTCGTATGATATAAAATGGAGAATTAGTCTGGTTGTCAAACAGACATTTGGGTTAAGTAACCAGTATTACTTAATGGATAAATGAATGTTTAAAATTGGAATATCAGTCTTCTCTTTCGAATCGAAGAATTGGCGTTCTACAAGAGAATTGTTATCAGAGTAGTACGAATGTACTCCACTCTATCTGATTAAGGTGTCGGCAAGAATTCGGATTGATTTCGATGTATTCGTTCATCAGTGATCAAAGTTAATCTTATTCTTGGATTAACAAAAGTTAAACAGTAGTCCTCAACAACTAGTGTTCTCCTCAGAGTTAAATCTCTTGTATAATCTTCGAATATGTTAGAAACATATGTTCGGAGATATTCAGAATACAGATATCTTATCTCAATTCTTCAGACAGGGACTATCAATTCAGTTGTATACATACTTTTCTATCGATGACTGAGATAGACTTCTGATGATAAACGTTATTCGGGTATCGAACAAGTATTCGAGTGTCGAACAAATATTCGAATGAACGAATAAGTTAGTTTTAAGACAGTTCGTTAGAACACTTTTACGGATACACAGCATAGACTGTAATGTGCTTATGCAACTGTCTGACCAGAGATAGATTTATATAAGAAAGATTGTTAGAGTACTTCAGAAGATCTCTCACAAGTACATAAACTTTTATCTCTCAGCGAATACATAAACTATATCTCCTGGTGAGTAAGACTGAATCGTGTCTTCTCTTTATCATCTTCAGAGCGAACAATCACGTCTTTATAAATTAGAGGCGTGTCGCTTTACTGAATAAGGTTAACCAATATATATCTGACACGTATGTAGATTATACCGCAAAGATGTATCTAACCCTGAGTTTAGATTACTATAGTTAGAATTGTCGATTCGGATCGAGTCGTTTCATGTAAGTGTCTTTATTTAAGGGTTGTTGTAGATGTCATTTCATTGCTGAGGACTTGTCCTTTATATGTGATATTTAGTATGTCGCGAAAAATATAGGCAGGTCCCTTCATTATAAATGTATCCAGCTCTTGTCTTCTTATGTGAATATATATAGCTTCATTCGGATGTATATTCGTTGTTTAATAAATACACATCTTCACAAAGATCTACCCATTTGGAGGATTTATAGCTTTGTGTATCTTTTGGAATCTGAATTAGTATTCATGAGTAGAGACAAGCAATTTAAATATTGTTGCATCTCTGAGTGCTTATTCAGAGGGAAAGATCGAGCTAAGAATATTGATTCATGGGAAAGATTTGAAAGCTTAAGGAATAGTTTCTTGTTTTCTTTTTCCATTCTGAGGACAGAACCTGTTTAAGAGAGGAAGAATTTTACGACCATATTTGGTTAAGGACCTGGAATAGTCCTAATATGGTAGAACGGCCCTCCAGTGTTTGAGATTATTGGTCACACCTAGATTTAATTCCAAGTCAAGGGCAGTTGGTGACTAATGACCTTGAGAGGACCTAGACAATCTAATTGAGACATATGGAGTAGTGCATGTGTGTGTGACTGATATAGGCATGAGGTATGCATGTAGAGCTGTAACCTATTTATAGTTGACTTGCATGGGGATTGCATGTGCTCATGCACTGGATCCTACTCTCTATATACTGAGGTAGAGATTATCCCGTCGACGACTTGGTCTAGGTTACCTGTTGAGCTCTTCTCCTCTTGCTGTCACATTGGCATAGCTTGGGGGCTAGATCCAAGAGGATTCTCCAGGAGGGGTCTAGGTTTGGTTGGGTGGTTTTGCTCCACAGTCTCTCTTGTGTTTTTCCTATCCTCATCTTAGGGGATTGTCCCTAGGGTCTTTACAGTAACCTTCACAAGGGACTCTTGTGAATTGTTCGATGAAAATTTTGATAACCTAGTTCTTAAAGGCAACAGAGAAGGAAATTTTTATCACTCGAACATTTGTTGGCCGAATTCCCAAGATACTCGGACAGAGCTACCCAAGGGCACCTCTCACCTTAGACCGAGGAGGTCTCTGAGAAGATGAGACGAACGAAGACTGAGAACCGAGTATGAGAGCCGAGGAATACTAGTTAGTAATGACAAGCCAGAACTGTGTAAGCCTCATGGTGAATCCCGAAAGATGGAATGACCATGAAGGAACTAGTTGTTGAATTTCACACGTGTGGACTGTCCACTACATGTACTTTGATCTCCTAAGGTGTGTAGATGCACCAAAATCAAGACTAGATTGAGATTCAAGATCAATCTTGAATCCTATGGCAAAAACACACTACTACATGCATTCAATCACTTCCAACTCTCACTCACACGTGTGGGAAGTATTCAAAAAATAATCTAAGTAAAAACAAGCTGCTCTCCTTGGGTAGAGAGAGAAAATGCATCAAGAGCTCTCGGGTAGAGAGAGAAAGCTAGAAATCCAATAACTCACAAAATCCATGAAATCACCAAATCAATTGACTTCAAAATGAGGAGTACAATGATACTAGTAGGTCCACGAGCTACCACTATGCTTAACTATGATTGGACCACATTTTGTCACCTCTTGATCCTATTGGATCATTGATCTATGCACCTCTTAATTCTATTGGACTATATTCAAGCACACCTCAATTTCCTATTGGACCTCACAAGGTTCCACCTCTATATCCTATTGGACCTCTTGGAATTCATCAAACAAAAACTTTACACTTGTCTACACTCTAATTAGCAAGTGTTTAGCCTCTTACTCTATTTTGGCTCAATAGTGGCATTACAAGTGGAAATACATAATTTGCCATCTATGCCAAATTTATTCTTATCAACATCCTATACCTAGATGCTTGATGTAAAAAACATAAGACCCCTATATCTAACATAGATAATCTTTTTCAATTCTTCACACTAGTATTTCTAGGCAAATGTAATAAATGCAAGTAGACCCCTCTTAAAGAAAGTAGAGTGAGCCACCTTTTGATGGTGACCTCTAATGGAGAGCATAATTCCACTTGTAATTTGTAAATTATGAGAATTCCACTAGAATGTCACCTAAGGAGCTCTCTTGCTTATTTAAGAGACTCCCTCTTTGTGAAGAGGAGCTTGTTGCATTGTATCTACTCCATGCTTAATAAGAAGATTTTCCATGAGTTTCATGCTACACTAAGCTCCTTGATCATGATGGTTTTCTTGAGTGATGCCCCTATGATCATGCCCTTCCATTCATATTGTGTGTGGTTGTGGACTTAGAGTGGATTAGTTTTCTTGCTTTTTAGTTGTGGATTAGATTTCATTTCTTGTTTGTAAATTAATGTAGGAATCAGCATTCAAGTAAACTAAATAGGCTAGAAATGTGGCATAAATCTTGTATTTCCTCCAACATTCTAGTTCTTGATGTTCTTGGAATGTCCAAAAATCAAAAGACTGGTTGATTTCTTGATTCTTGGATTTCAAAAATGCTGTAGATTAGTTTTTGTTTCTTGTTTTTCTATTTATGCAAGTATAGTAGTGTTTAGGATCTGATTTCAGTTCATTTTTAGAGTAGGTAGTTGTAGAAACTATTGAATGTTCATTTGGGCTGCATGTTGATCTGTAAATGAATGTTCATGGCTTGCATCTGAGTTTTAATCTGAGTGCTTTCAAGATAGAACGACCCTGAGTGTCCTCTGACAGGCAGGACACTAATACTACAAAGATAATTCATCCCTTCTGCTTGATTTTGGGCTTTAACAAGAAATAAAAACTGTAAGCAAGAGCCGACTGTCCCTGCTGACAGATAGAAGTAGAAGTAAGCAAAGTATTCTAGTAAACAGATCCTCCCAAATAGAGGATCTGTCAACAACATTCAAACTTGAATCGAACAAGCAAATCAAACTTAAGAATTGACAGATATTTTGTGGCACAAGAGGCTATGTCACATGAACATGGAAGCCTTGTACCAAGCCAACAAGAGTCAGAGAATCGAAGGAGTCAAAATCAAGAGTCGAGATATTCGAACTACCTGCGAATCCTGCCTTTAAAGACAAAATGTCTAGAACACCTTTCAGTAAGGATGTTTATAAAGCAACTAAGGTACTTGAATTGTGCATTCAGATATTTGTGGAACATTTGGAGTATTGTCATATGATGGCTCATGCGAAAGCACCAAAACAGTTGTGGGCGGAAGCAGCGGCTACATCGAATAAAGCTTTAGAATCAAATTCTGAAATCTCGAATACCGGATAAAACTCATGAAATATGGTGGAAGTCAAAACCAAATCTAGCACATGTTTGGACTTTCGGATGTGTAGCTTATATGCACATACCAGACAAATTGAGAAAGAAACTCGATGAAAAGACAACAAGATTTTCTGTTAGGATTCGAGTTACATTCGTCATATTATCGAGTCAGAATAAAAGTTGTTTGAGATGTTAAATTCGATGAGTCAAAGTACATAACAGACAGTGACTTAGTTGGCTATGAAATTCTCAAAAATTAGTATGAGCTACCAATGACAGAAGTAAAGCAAGCAGAAGATGAACGAGAATTACCAGATTTAGAGGGAGTTCAAGATCGAGTACCTGATGGACTCGAATCACCAGCTAGAATTCCAGCAGACAAAGTCGAATCCGAAAATGCAGAATCGAATTCGAAACAAGTACAAACTGTGAGAAGATCTAATAGACAATGAAAACCACCAGTAAGATTTGATCAGGATGTTTCAACGAATATAGCCATCGAATTTTGTGGTTTCACTAACGAACCTCAAACATTCGAGAAAGCTATTGATGACCAGATAAAGATCACTAGATTCAAGCAATGGAAGACGAAATGTCATCCATGTATAAGAACAATGTACGGACACTTGCACCTATACCTGATGGAAGAAAACCAGTCAAATGCAAGTGGATCTACAAGATCAAAACAGGTTCTAATGGAGAGAATATCATATACAAAGCAAGGTTCATTGCGAAAGATTTTTCACAGTAATATGGGATCGACTACACTGATAATTTCTCACCGATAGTCAAACACACATCAATTCACTTGCTATTCGCTTATGCAGTGGCTCATGATCTCAAAATCCATATTGTGGATGAGAAAACTGCTTTCTTGCATGCAGAATTGGAAGAAGATTTATTCATGGACCAACCACTTGGTTTTATAAGCCAAGAATATCCAGAATTTGGATGTCACATGAATAAAGTCATTTATGGTCTGAAACAAGCAGCCAGACAATGGTATAGAAAGAAGGACGAAGCACTACGTTCTTTAGGCTTCAAACCTCTATTCGCTGAATCGAATGTCAACATCAAGCATGTCCAAAATGAAATAATCATTCTAGGTGTTTATGTTGACGACACACTTATCTTCTCAAGAAAAGATAAGTTAATTTCAGATGTCAAAAGAGACATTTCTGAAATATTTGAGATTGTTGACCTAGGAAAAGCAAAAATCTATCTAGGAAGTGGCAAGAATCATTAGTTTGAGGATAGATCATAGACTTGCAGATCGAAAGAAACTTTGAAGGTGGTAAGTTGTACCTTCACCAACAAAAGTACACTCGAAAAATCATTGAAGACTTCAACATGCTCACATATAAAGATGTGCATACTCCCATGATACCTGGAACAACACTGAACAAGGCAAATTTTCCACAGACTCTCGAAGAAGAGAAGCGAATGGCCAATACACCCTATCACAGGTTGTATCTTGCAGAGAACACCAGACTTGATATAACATTTGTAGTATACAGGTTGAGCCAATTTAATCAAAAGCCAGGACCGTTGCATTCGAAGTTGACAAAGAGAGTAGTACAATATCTCCAAAAAACGAAAGACTATGGACTACGTTATTCGAAGAAAGTTTGCTTTCAAATTGAATCTTACGGTGACGTACTCTGGATAAGCAAGAAGCAAACAGTAATAGCTTGATCTTTTTGTGAGGTCGAATATGTAGCAGCAGCCAAGATGGCAAACGAGCTGATATGGATCAAACAAATGTTGGAAGGGTTTGATGATACTATTTCTGAATCTTATGTCTTGTTAATGGATAACACTTTAGCAATCTATCTTACGAAAGATCATGTGTTTCATTAAAAAATGAAGCATATAGCTATCAAGTATTATGTAATTCAGGACTTAGTCGAAAAGAAGATACTAAAGATAGTCTTCATACCTACAGAAGAAATGACAGCTGATATCTTTACAATGTCACTCAGTAAAGTTTTGTTCGAGAGGTAGCAAAGAAGATTGGGGTTAATCCAACTGTCCACTTTGAGATTTATCATGACTAGATTAGATCTTTTATCAAGGTTCTATGTGTTAAGTCAACCAAACACATTTGTAAGTTATGGTAACAAAAAAAATGACTCTTTTTTTTTTCAATTTCTAATTTTTTAAAAATGCCAATATTCAAAATGCTTTACAAATATATATTATAATGTTGAAAAAATATCTTATTTTGTCAAAAATTGTAATCATGTTAAAAATTAAGATATAAAGTTTTAATAACATTTTAAAATTTGCACACATTTTAAATTAATCAATTTAAAATAAAATTAATAAATATACAAACACCAAAAGTAACAAAAATAAGCTACTCTATTTATTTGACAGAATTTTGCATGCAAATTTTTTATTCAAGTGTGCATCTTGCAAGGGTGGAGAGCATTGGAGATGCTACTATCTTTGATTTGTTCATAGATAGTGTTAGTAGACATGAAGTGACTTGTCTCTTATCTTTAATATTGATGATGTTTAGTACTAGTATGTAGATATGACAAGACAATGAAGTTGAATGCTGTCATTTGTTGTTGATAAAGCAATTCCATTGGATAACTATTTGTGTATTAGTTTGGAAAATGGTGTCATAAAAGGAAAACATCATTCAATCAAATGTACTTAAGATTCTTTGAGTCTACATGCTTTGTGCATGATCATTCCAATATAAGAACCAAAGATTATCCTACTTCAATGATAGGAATAATGGTAGTGTTTTGCTCTTCAAGTAGAGATTGTAGAATCTACATAGTTTCTACCAAAAAAGTTGTCAATGGTGGAAATGTGATCTTGCGTGAATGGAAGACCAAAAAACTTGAAGAAGCACATTTGCATCATCACCTTATTCAACTCATTGATGGAGAGGAGCCGAGTCAAGTGCAAGGAAAAAATGAAGGGTTGAGAACTCCAAGGAGACCTTCAAAGTCCAAGATGGAGATATCATCCACAATCAATCATACACAAAAAAATAGGAGGACTTCACAAAAAGCAAGAATGGTTGGAGGAGATTCTCTCTCTCTCTCTCTCTCTCTCTCTCTCTCTCTCTCTCTCTCTCTCTCTCTCTCTCTCTCTCTCTCTCTCTCTCTCTCTCTCAAGGAAAAGTGATTACAAAGTGGTGTCACATCCCTTTTTATAGAAAAACTTAGGGTTAGGGTTTTTGGAGCACCCAAAACCATGTGCCGGAATAGCTTGACTTTATGTACATGGCAAATACCTCTCCTTTTATAGCAAGGAGGGTCTTCCATAAGTATTCACTAACTTATGAGATTAATTTAAATCTAGCCATTCTAGAACTTCTAACTTAGGACTTAGAACTTTGAAAGTTTCTAACTTGAATCTTAAGATAACTTAAGACAAATATTTCTAAGCTTAAGTTTTTTAAGTCTAAGTTCTAATCCTAACTTTAAGTTATTTTATTATTTTAAACTTCTACTCATGGACTTACAACACACATGCCATGGTGGAAGTTTATTGACAAATACTCATACGTGGGCTTACAAAACACATGCCACGGAATTTTATTTCTCTTTTTTTATTTTTTTACTGTGTTAGCACAGTTGCTACCATTATCCCCCTCCTTATTGGATTGGTGGTCCCACACCAATCGAAGCTTTTTCTTCCTAGATCTTTTGCACTTCTTGGAGGCGGAATTGTTGCTGTCAGGATTAGTAAATCTTCATGTCGATGCCCTCCATCATTTGTCATCGTAATTTGTTAAGGAAGGGCATGGGTTTGTAGTAATGCAGCATACCCTATAAAAAATTATGGTTTTTCTAGAGCTCCACCATATCAACGTGCAGTGTCGAAGTGAGGGCTGCGCAATAGTAAAGCCTTGCTACATTGATGTGGTCATCTTGCATTCGTAGTGGTTTATTGATATCAATGGCTAGTGGTGGTAGCCCTCAATCCCAAAAATCCTTGAGTTCTACCAAGAATGCCACCAGGCCATAATTGTTCGCAAAATATCTGACATCGCGATCAGAGTTCCATGGTGCTTCTGGTAGAATACATGGCAGTTGCCATACCATGAAGAAAAAGATGAAGAAACCTCTTCAGATTCAGCCGCCTGCTGGCAACCTTACCACTGTTGGAAGTTCATGAGATTGCATATGTGTCCTACACCAAACCCTGAACCTCCCAAATCACCATCCAGATAGTTGAAAGGAGTCTCACCCCAAGTAGTTGTGCATCATATTCCCCTTAAACCGGTTGCGAGACCAATTGCTAGTCGTCCTTACAGATGTAATCCGATCTACAAGGCCAAAATCAAAGAAGAATTACAATGCTTCTTAGATGCAAGATTCATCTATGAAATCAAACATACTGAGTGGGTCTCCCCAATCGTCATTATTCCTAAGAAGGAAACCCAAGGGGGTTGGTTGAGTCGGTTAGTTTGGCATCCAAAGTTTCATTGGTCCCAAGTTCGAGCTTCCCTTGGAAACCAAGAAACATTATTCCTAAGAAAAATGGGAAACTTCAGATCTGTGTTGATTTTAAAAAACTTAATGCCGTCACAAAACATGATCATTTTCCATTACCTTTCGGAGAATCCATCTTAGAAAATCTAGCAGGAGATGAGGCTTACTCCTTCTTAGATGGCTTTAGCGGATACAATATGATCCAAATTGTTGAAGAAGATCAACATCAAACCGCTTTTGCCACAGAATGGAGAACCTTCTGTTGGAAAGTCATGTCTTTTGGTCTCTATAATGCCCCTAACACCTTCCAATGTGTTATGCAAGCTACCTTTTCTCAGCAGATGGGTGATACCCTAGAAGTTTACTTGGATGATTTAGGTGCACATTCAGAAGAAACACGTCATCTGTCTGTGCTTGAAATTTTTTTTATCCAATGTCAACGCTTCGGCATTTCTTTGAACCCTAAAAAATGTCAGATCTGGGTAACACATGGTATTGTGTTAGGACATATCATTTCAAAAGTTGGCATCACAACTGACCCAGACAAAATCCTGATCATTCAAAATCTATCCGAACCCCGTACCATCTGTGAAGTGTATTCCTTACTTGGCCACGCCAACTACTATCGGTGCTTTATTCTAGACTTCGCTAATAAAGAACGATTAAACTATAAAGTAGTTGTTGTCCCCAAATGGACTGATGAACAACGCGTCGCATTCAATTAACTAAAAGAAGCCCTTACCAATGCACCTATCCTCCGGGCTCTTGATTATTCCAAATAATTCCATGTGCATACCAATGCATCCAAGTATGCCATTGGAGTAGTGCTCACCCAACCGGGAGAATTCAAAAAGGATTATCCAATCTGATTTCTCAGTTGACAATTGATACTTGCTGAAGTTAATTGTACCACTATTGAGTGTGAAGCTTTGGCAATGGTATATGCGGTTTATAAGTTTCTCCATTATCTTCTGGGAAAAGTTTTTGCCTTCTTCACTGATCATCAAGCACTCCTATATCTCATCAACAAGACTTGCACGACTGGTAATATCACTCGATGGATCATATACCTACGAGAATTTGAGTTTAGGATTGTGGTTCAAAAGGGAGTTCAACATTTTTTAGCAGATCATCTATCTCGAATCCCTAACCTACCCACCCCAGATCAAGGCATCAATGATGATTTACCCGATGCATCTTATTTTAAGTTGACTCTATACCCATGTGGGTCAAGAAAATCACAGAATATTTAATTTCAGGACAGATGGATCCTTCCTTATCTAAACCTGAACCACGTGTGTTGGAGTCCTCAAAACCAAACCTTATACGTTAATTGCAGGCCAACTTTACAAGCAAGGATTAGATAGAATTATCCGACGCTATCTTACTGAAGGTGAAATACCCTCTGTCATCTTCCTCACTCATGAAGGTGTTGGAGCAGGCCATTTTTCTTCCGACATGACTGTTAACACTGAATTAGTAGTAGAAGATCCTTCGTCGTGAAAACATGCGGGTTTGAGTTTGCTAGATAAATTGATGGTAACAGAACTATCTTGATTTTCAAAGGTGACTCATCCTTTGCTCCAGTCGTGAACGACTCTTGCATTGGTGAGCCAAGGGCGACCAAGTAGTAACAAATAGGAATAGGCATTGCTAGAAATGTCGAGTATAACGAGGTCTATAAAAAACTTCAGGCCTCCTAGTTTGATCACAACACTTGCGGAAGGAAAACGGTAGGTCGCGGACCACACTTTGATCAACCATCCTAAGCTGACAAGTGGGTTTGCTAAGTTTGACATGAGGGATGTGGAAATGATGTTAACGCCAGAACTACCATCTAGAACAGTTAGCACTTCGCGAGATTGGCGATGGGTAGCTGGAATCTTGATGTTGTCCTGCTCACTGAGTTGATTTGTGAGGTGTAATGGCATTTCGGGCAACTCGTCAGGGGTGGTGGTGTCAGTGGATTGGATTTGGTATTTCCATTTTCCAGCATGCTTCCAGAGAACATGGAAAGGGAGAGTCACATTAGCTTGCAATAAATCCCCCCAGACTTCAGTGCCTTCAGGGGTTTTGGTTTCAAAAGGCTTGTGAGGTACTTTATGGGAGGTGGAAGATTGTTGGTTTGCATTTCAAATTTGCTAGCGATACTGATGATGCAGTCGAATTTCTTCAGATGGGTGAGGATAGACAATAGGTGTTGAGTCTTCACTTGGAAGTACATTATGCTGCTGGGCTTTGATGGGTGCAAGAGTAGGGGCTTGGCGTTGGGTTTGTGCATGAGTTAAGGCCCATGCTGATTGAGTTTTAACTAGAAAAGTTTCTACTTGTACGAAACAGACAAAAGCAGCTGGTTTAGATCGAGATGGACAGTCTTTCACGTGGTGTTCAATGCTGCAATTTTCACAAGTTGGTGGAAAGCGAAGCTTATCTGGACAACGAATACTTGGATGTTTACCTGTGCAGATAAAACATCCTCATATTGTTGGAAGTTGATGCATGGCAAACACAGCTTGGTTAGGATCATGGGTTCCTACTTTGTAGGATCTAGACCATGATTTATGATGAGATTTGTACCTACCAAGCATGACTCTTGGATCTAGGCTAGGATTTTCACATTAGGGCAAGAAAGTTGAGTCTACTTCCTTATTACATGCTGGATTTTCACCTAACTTAGCAAAGGAAGTGTCTTTTACTATGTATTCTCATTCTCCATAGTGAGGAGATAGAAACTTTTTGGATCCTCAAGGAGAAACTCGAGTTTTCTCTCATTGTATGGTGATTGCTTTTGATCAATGCTCTGATTGTCTCTACTTGTTTTCTATCAAGCTGCTATACTAGATCTTGTTTTCTGATGACTAGTATCTGATAGATTGTTTAACAAGCACACAATCAACCTTGTGGATCATTCAAAGATCCATTTATGGTCCTTAGTACTGTACTTTTAACATTCTACGTGGCAAATCATGCAGGCTTGGGGTTAGCCATGTGGCAAGCCACGTAGGCCCATCATAGGTTGACAAGCCAACCAGGATCTGCCTATGTGGTCTGCTATCTGCCAAGCCTGTCGCACACTGCCACATGGCAAGCCACATAGGTCTACCACATGGCAAATCATGTAGGCTTGAGTGGACCTAGAGAGAGAGATATATATATAGGTGGGCTCAAAAGTTGCCACGTGGTAAGCCACATAGGCCTACCATAAGCTTGTGTGGCATGGCATGTCTGCCACACAAGCATGGCGTAGGCTACCACATAGGCTTGTGTGGCAAGCCAACCAAGCTCTGCCATGTAGGCTTGAGTGGACCTAGAGACAGAGAGCTGGGGATCGCAAGTTGCCAGGTGGCAAGCCACGCAGGCATGTCATGAGACAAACCACGCAGGCTTGGGACTTGCCATGTGGCAAGCCACGTAGGCTTACCATAGACTTGCGTGGTAGGTCATATAGGCATGACAATATAGGCATGTTGCCTGCCATGCTGGCATGTTGCAGTCTGCCACATAGGCTTGACATAGGCTTGTGTGGCAAGCCAACTAAGTTATGCCACACATAGGTCTGCCATGCAGACTTGAGTGGAACTATAGAGAATGAGAGAGAGAGTGTGAGATGGGGAATACTATATGTGTGTATAAAGGGTAATTTGAATTTGGAGTGGGCCCCTTAGATGTATGCATGCATGGGGATGAGGGCCATGCATCCTTTTCCCCATACATGCATCTTCATCCTGATCTTTTTTAGTTTAAAAAAGTGTATGCATGGGTGAGAGGAGGAGTATGCATGGGGCCCCTCACCAATGCATAAAAGTGTAACAAAGTTTAAATATATAAATATACTAGTTGCTTGTGCCCATCGTTGATGGGCAAGGGCGGACGTGCATCGATGGAGTGGACATGCATCAATGCCGCAATGCTGGACGTCATGCGTGTGTGTGTGTGTGTGTGTGTGTGCGAGTGTGTGTATGTGCATGTGCTGTGTGTGTGTATGTGTGTGTGCCATGTGTGTGTTTATGGAGGGTGTGTGTGTGTGTGTGTGTGTGTGTGTGTGTGTGTGTTTATGGCATGTGTGTGGGTTTAGGGAGTGTGTGTGTGTGTGTGTGTGTGTGTGTGTGTGTGTGTGTGTGTGTTGTGTGTATATGGGTGTGTGTGTGGGTCTACATGTGTTTGTGGGTGTGCACACTACCAACTGGACACAACCACTGCTCTTGACTCGTGGTAACCTACTTTAGGTGTGAATGTACAAGTGGCACTTTGGCCATGCAAGTAACCAACAAACAATATTGACAAAATGTACAATATTCTACATGGCTAGATTTGCAAATGTAGGCAATTTTTCACACTCCTCCTCAAATCTAGCCTTGGAAATCACAATGGTTTTATCAATAACTCCAACTGAAGATCTAAACTTGACAAATGAATATTTAGGTAAAGATTTAGTAAACAAATCAGCCAAGCAACTTGATGATGGCACATGTTGGAGCTTGATCTCCTTGGCTTGCACTTTCTCCCTCACAAAATGATGAGCAATTTTGATGTGTTTGCTCCTTGCATGGAATGTAGGATTAGTTGCAAGTGATTGGGTTGATTGGTTGTCACAATAGATGATAGGAATCTCCTCCTCCATGACATGAAGCTCCACCAATAGCCTTTTGAGCCACAAGACCTCCTTGCATGTTGATGTCAAGTATTCGGATTCTGTGGAAGATAGGGAGATGGTATCTTGCTTTTTGGAAAGCCATGATACTACTCCATCACATAGAAAGTGGCAAAAGCACTTGTTGATCTTCTATCCACTTTGTCACCTGCAAAATCCGAGTCACTATAGGCTCTTAAGCTAGGATTAGTCCCTCTATACAAAATGCCAAAATTCTTAGTAGATGAAATGTATCTAAGAACTCTTTTGGCCATCTTCCAGTGTGAAACTAGAGGACTTTGCATGAATTGGCTTAACTTTCCAACACTATAACTAAGATAAGGTCTAGTTATAGTTAAATAGATCAAGGAGCCAATAAGCCTTCTATATAATGTGATGTCCTCAAAGAATGCTTCATCACAACCAATAGATGCTTTTACATGTTGCTCCATTGGTGTCTCAATGTCTTTACAATTCTTCATTCGAAATCTATCTAGGATGGATGTAGCATATTTAGATTGACAAATGAAGCTAAAATCACATCCTCTAATAACCTCTATTCCAAGAATGAAGCTTGATAGGCCAAGATCTACTATCTTAAACTCTTTTGCTAAAGCAATTTTTACATCTCTAATTCCATCTAGATCATTACCACTCAAGATAATGTACATACAAAACAAGAATAATGATCATGCCATCATGAAATCTTATGTACAATGATGGATCATAGGCACTCATTACAAAATTGATGGAAATGAGAAAAGGGTTTAGCCTAGAGTACCATGCTCTAGGTGCATGCTTGAGCCCATAAAGGCTCCTCTTCAAAAAACACACCTATCCTTTATGCTTTGCCTTGATGAAGCCCTCGGGTTGCCTCATGTAGATCTCTTCCTCCAAATAACCGTTGAGGAATGCATTTGTGAAATCAAGTTGGAATAGCTCCCAAGTGAAGGTTGTAGCAAGACTAATGATCAACCTGATAGTAACAAGCTTAACCATAGGAGCAAAAGTCTCATCATAATCAATGCCTTTGGTTTGTAAAAAACCTTTGGCTACAAGCCTAGCTTTATGCTTGCTTATTGATCCATCTTGATTATACTTCAATCTAAATACCCACTTGCAATCAAGAGGTTTCTTCCCTTGAGGAAGATCCACAAGATCCCAAGTATGATTCTCAATAAGAGCATCATACTCTACTTGCATAGCATCCATCCAACTTTTAGACTTACAAGCATCTTCATAGCATGTTGGCTCATCTAACATTGAAGTAAGAAAGGTGTAAGATGTGAAAGATGATGAGCCTTCCCTTTGATCACCTTGACCATCATAGGTGAGTCTCAATGGCTCGGACCTTGCCCTTGTAGATCTTCTTGGAGTTCTTGGAGTTCTTGCATTTGAGGTCGATCCTCAAGTTCTTCTTCACTTGGAAGCTCCTCCTCCATCCTAGCATGATCCTTGGCATCAAGATGATTAGTAGCATTATCATCCAGATCACAAGCATGTCCTTCATAAAAAATAACATCCCTACTCACTATCACCTTGCTAGTGATGGGATTGAAGACTCTATAACCTTTGCTATTCTCACCATTTCCCACAAAGATGCCTTTGATGGATGTTGCATCATCCTTCCTTCTCTTATCCAAGGATTGGTGTACATAGCAAGTGGATCCAAAAACTTTGAGATCCTTGAGATTGGGCTTCTCTCCAAATAGAGCTTCAAATGGTGTGATTCCTCCAGTGGCTTGGTTTGAAAATCTATTGCACAAATAGTTAGCACAAGTTATTGCTTCACCCCAAAATGGTTTGGATAGAGAAGCATCTAGCCTTAAGGCCTTAGCACACTCACAAAGAGATCTATTTCTTCTCTCACTCACTCCATTTTGGTGAGGGGTGTATGGACATAACAACTCCCTCTTAATGCCATTGGAACTACAAAAGTCAATCAACTTATTGGAGATATATTCACCTCCATTATCACTCCTTAATACCTTAATCTTGGTTCTACCTTGCTTAAAGCCTTTGGTTATACATTCATCACTTCTAAGGATGGAACAAGCTCCATGCTCAAATTGTACATCAAGGCCATTATCCATTAACTGGCCAACACTAAGCAAATTCTTGGTTAACTTAGAAACATAAAGAACATTATCAAGATTCATCCTTTTGGATGATCCAACATACAATGGAATGGTTCCTATTCCACTTATCTTACATTCTTGACTACTTGCAGTATAGATTGATCTATGTAAATCATTGTAAGAAAGTAAAGTGGAGAAAATGTCCTTTTGATATGTCATGTGGGAACTAGCCCCACTATCAATCCACCAAGAATCATTGGTGTTGCACTTGGATGATGGTGCTTTGTTGGAAACCATCAAGGATGACTCTTCATCCTCCTCCTCCTCCTCCTGATGTGCAATGTTGCTTTGTTTGCTCTCTTGTGCCTTCTTCTTCTTGAGATAAATGAACTATTCTTTCACCCCTAGAAAAAAGGTAAGAAGCGGTGGAGAGCAGTGGTTTTCGAAAATGTTGGAGTGATATTGGTAAGATCTGGAAGTATCATTTGAATCGTTCTGAAGCAATTTTGATCTGACAGAAAGTGTAGAATACATGTTTGTGAGAAATATGAATGTAGGACAAGAAGCAATTAATAAAAAATAAAAATGACTGAAAGATACTATGATAAAGTCGAGTTTTATGGATGAAAATCCAAGAAGATTGCCCATGGCAATCGATGCCAATGTTAGCTGAGAATTTCGTTTCACACGAAACCCGCTTCTCAGCAGTGTAAGCACAGATTCTTTCCTTCACTGTTA
The DNA here is from genome assembly GCA_029204225.1 of Diphasiastrum complanatum. Lineage (NCBI taxonomy): Eukaryota > Viridiplantae > Streptophyta > Lycopodiopsida > Lycopodiales > Lycopodiaceae > Diphasiastrum > Diphasiastrum complanatum. The sequence goes on from CM055100.1 coordinate 27,721,159, forward strand.
GCGCTTCTTCATTGTTCAACGTGACTACAATACTATTAGACAATGGGCTTAGTCACTATTCAGTTCTGTAGTATAATGGTAGTGTGTCCCGCTTTGGCAGAGATTATGTTTATCACAGGGTCTGCTTGACAAGGGACTCAATCACGGGTTCTATTATGTAGTATAATGGTAAATATTTGGTGATGTACCCCGCTTGTCAATTGGCATATTTTTGACCTGATCTCGATTCTTTACTGGCAATGGAAGCTCAACTTGGATATAGGATCTATCAGAACTCGATTCCTACTTTCTACAAACGGTTTCAAATATTTCTTTATTTTTACAACCTGCAAATTATTACTAAACTAATCTATTCAGAAAATAGAGAATTAAACTAATTCTATTCCTACACAGAATCAACAACACAATATCCAAACTTGAAACACAAATCCTACAAAGTGCTTGTTACAAATGTCACTCAATATTTGTAAGAAACACTCCTCGGGGAGTCAAGAACAAGGAAACATCTGATTAGAATGGAATGGTGGATCAATCTCCAAGTCATGCACATCTACCTGACACTAATCCCAAACCAATTCTTAAGAGAGAAGAAAAAACAACAAACACATTCATACATCAATACCCAGACTAAATGCATGAAGATGGAGCATGAAAGAGAATGCAGTTTGAAGGATCTTCATTAAACATGTCAACAGCATTACAATACACAACACATGCTATGGAACTCATGGAGGAGGCCTCTATCTATACCAATGAGTTGGTGAATCCAATTTTATAGTAGTTTGTATTTCACCTCTTACAACTGAGTGAACCCCAATCTATAAAGATTTGGGTTCCACTTCTTGATAATAGGAGGCCTCTTTATTAAAAACATAACTTAAGTTGAGAGAGTCTTAATTACTAGTTCTCACATGGTATTCCATCTCTTGGGAATTGCCATGGGGCTCACAGTATATTTTAGCCTAGCACTAATTATCGTGCTCTTAGCTCGGCTCTCAATTTCATCTCTATTGAAACCCTTTTGAGTAGAGAGGTTTTGCATCAACTTATTGAGGCATGGCATCTGCTAACACTAACTATTGAGGTCCGGTATATTTCTTGCTTTCAAATGCTATCGGCCTATCATAACTTGAGAGGGCCTAAGGTACTCCAAATTAGGACATGTGGAGTAGTATATGGTTTGTGATGGTTATATGCATGGTGATTGGCTATTAATAGCAATTTGGGGTTATGCATAGTATGTTATGCATAGACTCCCGTTGGGGCATATATATTCCAATGGAAACTAGCCCTCTCTTATTATTGACTTTGCAACTTTGGATACTTGTCTATTCTCTCTCACTACATACTAACACCTCATGGCTTGAGGATGAAGCTTTTGGTTACTAATCAAAGGCTTCTTCTTGGTTGGGTGGTTTGGCTCCATAATGTCCAATTAAGTGTCCTTGGAAGAAGACTCCTTGGGTGGGGACTTCACAACTTGGGTGATAGTGTAAACCACAACTTCAGTTGGTATCAAAGCTTGTGGAGAGCTAGATTTGAGGTGAGAAAGTCCCTCACCATAGCTCAAAAGGAAGATTACCATAATATAAAATTTGTTCACTTGAAAAGTTAGTGAGAGATCACTATTTAGTACATGGAAAGACTTTATAGAGAGCTTAGAGGAGGCCATGTAGAGCATCATGAATGATGAAAAAAATTATAGATTATTTTTCTAGTTTACATGAGCTTTTGGGTCATTTTTTTAAGTGCAATTGAAGTAGCGTTACATCCATGTCCTATACGAAGGATTCAATATAGTCTTTGACATGGATTTTTGGTACTCCAATTTTACGAGACTATTTGTTAAGCCACGTCGTTCTGGACTAGGCCAATAATGTAATTAATAAGCTTTTGAGGGTCGAGATGCTCTAATTGGATCTATGGAGCTACTGCATAGTGATTGACAACTTTTTGTGCAAGAATAGGAGATCAAGTTGCTTTTGCATGATCTTGGAGTATCGAGGGAATATTTCTTAGCTTTTGGGATCTATATCTTTGTAGGAACTCGCGCATCTCATCATTCATTTTTCTGTTTCCAAAAGCCAAGATCCTCTCTTCTCCTACACTCAGTCACCGTGGCTCGAGGGTGGAGCGGTTAGGGACTTGACTAGAGGAAATATTCCTCAACTTTTGGGGTCTATATCTTTGTAGGAACTCACCCATCTTCTCGTTCATTTTTTTGTTTCCAAGAGCCAGGATCCTCTTCTGTCTTGCACTCAGTCATTGTGGCTCAGGGGTGAAGAGGTTAGGGACTTGAATTTCCATTTCTTGTTGGTTGGGTGGTTTTGATCCACAAGTGAACTGTCATTCACCCAAATTTCTATAGATCTATGTCTTTCGTTGAGAGGAAAGTGTGAAACAAATTCTCATTTTGGTCGTATTTGGAAAATGTTTAGACTGAAAAAAATGAGGATGGAATAGAGATTAACTCACAGGGAGATCATGCTGATAAGAAGATTGTGGAACATTAGGCGAAGTATGGGCTCAAAATGGGCCCTTTGTAATTGTTGACTTTCCACCGTTTAAATTTTCAAATAGACCAATAACATTCATCCATGTGTAAAGTACTGTTACAATGATTGACAGCCTAAATTTTTCAATCTTTTCCACTTATAGTTTTGTGTTTTTGAAATTCTTGCCGGGCAATGAAAAACCATTTTATTAAGTAGTAGTTGATGCCAGTATGTCTTTTCGTCGCTGCCCACAAAGCATACTTCTATGGTTAAATTGTGTCGGAGAAAACCGAAAAAACAGGATTTAACTCCATTTACTGGGAGTACTCATACTTCAGAGCTAAGTGGCAAAATAGCATAGTACCAAGGAATCAAATCCTCTAAATGGGTACATGCCTAAGAACTGTACGACTCCCTCCGTTTTGTCAAGATCGGTTTCAAAAAAATTATCCACCGGAACACGATTAATATTGTTTGACCACGAATACAATGGTACTCAAGTTCCACTAATTCTAGGCTTACATTGTTGAAAGCCAAATGCCAAGTTGATAAGAGCGAAATGACATGCATATTGTTCCTGGAGAAAGAAAATCCAAATTTCTTACAATATACAAGACCAAGGTTACACGAGCACCAAGAAACCCAAGTTCCTCTAACAGGGTGCTAGTAACTTAAAATTCCTGAGTTAATACTGGAGAATCAACTTTTTAAGTTACAAACGTCAAACCCAGTTGATCCTTACATAATTGTCATGCAACAATCCATGCAATTACAAAATTGCTGATTGCCCTCAAGCTCCAACTCAACCTTACATGTGCATGCCAAAAGCCCTAAAATAAAGTTTTTAAATAAAACAAAAAAGGCCATGGGTCTCAACAAACCCTAAGGTTTCCTTATCAAAAACAACCCTCCTGGCGGCTACAGCCGCAATGGTCTGGTTCTTTCCCGAAGCAGGTTGCTCGACCCCCTCCTTCACCTTTACACAGCTCAACCATCACAATCAAAAGAGAGAGAGAGGTGCTCCCAGCCGTAACCATCCTGAGAGAGTGAACTCTGCAGCTGGATCGGAAAGAAACAGGGAAGCGAAAGATAACCCAAGGGAAGTCACACTCCACAACACCAAAGCAAAAGAGGTTCTTTTGGATCCAACCGACCACCTGCAAGCATGAAGCAACCGTGAATCCACAACACCCGCTGCCCCCAGCGCAAATTCGCTTCATTATTACCCAGTCTACAGTTCCACTACTGGTCCCGCTCAACTATTTGATCCACAATCAATTTCTGACAGCTCTCAAAAGCATGCAGGTTAGGAGTCAAAAATCATTTGCAGGACAGGAACCACAAATAATGGGTTGCTGACAGCAGTCTATCCATTGTTGAATCCAAAACTGAAGTTTCCTACACAAATAACTTGCCTTTCATATTGTCACCATTTCTGAAACGAGAGAGACGAATTGGAAAGGACTGTAATTTGTTTCATGTTGTTTACCAACAGGGTTACTTTCCTCAATCAAGATTTCAAACCTCTCAACTACTCCAAAGGACTACGATCTTCTCCCTACTTCTAACAAAAAGTACGACTTTCCGCATCATAATTTCTTTTACAGGGAATAGTTAACTTTCATGGCAGGCAGTTAAAATCCACAATTGTGCTTGTCTTTTTATGCTTATACTAGCGAAAGTACATAACAACAATATCCAATCAATGAATTCAGCTTGAGTTCTTTTCAGGAGGATTAAATATGAATCCTCAGCATGCATACTGAAATTCAGATTCAAGATTATCAGGTTCCAATAATTTATTCCGGACAGACCGATTTCCAACCAGTCTCTCCATAAACTCTCCATAAACTCTCCAGAACTAATCATGCATCTAAATTGCGCACATCAATCTGGATTTTATGGAACTGTTCAAACCACACAAAAGCAGATTTACATGTGCAGAACTTCTACATCAAATGAAATCTTCCACAAGGCTCTTCTTTATGCTTTCAACCGTTCCACCTAATCAAGCACTCAAAGATAAAACAATTTCTCAATTGTTTATCTTTGGTATTCTTTTAGGATCCAAAGATACACCTAGTGATAAATCCTTCAAATGGGTAAGATCTTCATTAAAACAAACTAAATAATCACCTTCATGTAAACTTGATTTCAACTGGCTTACATGAAACACTTGATTCTTATCTTGAAGATCAAGTTCGTAAGCTAAAGAACCAATATTTTTTAAATCTGAAACGATTCACAATATTTGGTAGACAACTTATAATACTTCCCTGTACGCATAGTCCTAGAATCTTTTGGAATTGTAAGATATATCCAATCGTCACCTCTAAAATCTCTGGGAGATCTCTTAAGATCGGCATGGTGCTTAGCTCTATGTTGAGCACTATGGATACAAGCACGTGCCACTTACAACATTTCTTGCATATCATGCAAGAAATCCGCAACTTTCTGGATCTTAATAGATTTTGTCTCCACATTCACAAAAATTTAGGCTGAAAACCATACATTAGCATAAATGGACTATAAATTGTAGCAAAATGTTTTCTACTATTGTAAGAAATTCAATTAAAGAAATATAATCTTTTCACTGAGACTGCCCGTGAGAAACATATGTCCTCAACATATTCTCCATAGTTTGATTAGTTCTCTCAGTTTGTCCATCCTATTCAAGGTTTCTAGCTTATGGAATACAACTGACCAACTGTAAATTTAGAATCTCTATCACTAACAATACCACTTGGCAGTCCATAAAGCCTAAATAATCTTTCAACAAATATTTGGGCTAAATTTGTAACCTTTGTAGTTGACTTTATTGGTATGAATGCAAATAACCTAGTTAATCTATCCACTACAACCCAAATAGAATCATTATGACGTCGGGTATTTGGAAGTCCAACTACAAAATCCATAGATATGTTTTCTCATCATTTTTGAGAGATATCTAAGGGATGTAAAAACCCTCCAACCTTGAGGCGTCTACTTTGGCTAGCTGACAAGGTTTACATTTAATCACATAAGACTTGACAAATAGCGTGAGTTTTGGCCAATAAACTCTCTTCTGACCAAGTCCAAAATCTTGTGTATACCTCGATGACATTCATAAAGAATTTTCTTCTTTAATCAGTACATTGAAATGTGAAACTGAGTACACCATAAGAAAGAGGATATCAAGAGCTTTCAACGCATACCATATTGTCAGAGTTTTGTCCAGAAACAAGAAAGTTATAGCTGTTAGAAAAATGGGATATCCAATCAGCGTGCTCGAGTACGTTTACAAAGTTGCAAATGTACTCGGGCACGTTAATTAGATATCTCAATCCTAATTAGCTATAACTTTTGATCAGTGCATCTAAATGTGAAACCGGGCACACCATAAGAAAGAGGATGCCAAGAGCTTTCCAATGCATACCGTCTTGTCATGGTTATTTCATATAACAAATGTACTTGGTCGCGGTAATTAGATATCCCATTTTTCTAGCAACTATAACTTTCTTGTTTCTAGGCAGAACCATGACAATATGGTATGCACTGGAAAACCATGACAATATGGTATGCGTTGGAAAGCTCTTGGTGTCTTCTTTCTTATGGTGTACTCAGTTTCACATTTCAATGTACTGATCAACGATTATAGCTAATCAGGATATGACTCCTTACAACAAATCGGTAGAACATCGATCAGTTGGTTATTGTAGTTTTGATGATTTTGGTCATTAAAATTGAACAAGCCAAAGCTTTTGAGATACTTGTTAAATAATTGGAGGTAATTTTTTATTCAACAAAATTATTTGGAGTGAATACATTGTAGAAAGTACCCAAATCCAAATGTTATTTCCCATTAATTACAGATAACTTTAACGAAGTAATTCTCAAGCCAGTAAGTAAAAAGAGAGAACAGTCCAATTTTATTGGAAAAATCGTAATAATAGGAATTAACAAAAAACAAATTTCATTTCCAGTTAAATTATATGGTGAATTATATTCAAAAGATCATGCTATTAGTATTTTCATACTGGTATATCAATTATTCAGTCCAGGTATATAATAGAAATAAAATTGTTTCAAACTTTTTTCCTACAGTAATTAATTTTAAACATTTACTAATGTTGTTACATCTTCTTAGTACCTAAGCTGAAATAGATTTTTAGGGAACTAGAAATTCTAAGGAGGGAAGAAGAGTAGACATCAGTGGTAGTAAGTGTGAATGGGAAATGCATTTCGTAGTTAGGATTTTGGTAATCCGAGTAAATCATTGCTTAATACCGGATATTGATTTCCTGAATTGAATTCATAACTAATATCTTTGTAACCATTGAGTTATCCGCAGTTTTGGATGTCATTTGTGATGTTAGAAGTAGAATCTAGTACATGGATTACATTGGATCCGTTAATTGATAGAAGCTTGTCCCTAGAGTTAATGCTCTTGGATCCAGGGGGATTCGAAGCTTATCATTAACCAGAAAGAATCAGAATATAATATTAAATCATGTTAATTCTTCTGTTTAGATCACAAAATCAGGTGTGGATTGTGGTATCCATTTGATAGACATGCAAGTCATCCAAATAAATGGATTCTCCAGTGTTGAGAGCAAGAGATAATATCCTATATGGATTATAGGACAACTAGATGATCAATGAATCTCTAGAATATCAGATAAGGTGGTCAAGGGTTTTCTGGAAGGAAAAGATGATGGTATGGAACATCAATAATTTTGGAAAGAGAATTCTAGGTTTGTAAAGATCTGGTGATCAATGTTGTGTTTCGTACCTAGTCGCGATATGCAAAAAAGAAAATGTGGAGTATTTTGGAAAATTTTGAGGTTTAATCTAGATCCCAATGTGGTATCTCATTATTTTCAAAATCAGAGGCCCGCAAATCTATTTTTCGCTTTCTTAATTAATCCTTTACTTCTTAGTAATTTCTCAAATATAAGACATCAAACTAATTTATATGAATTCTTTCCAGCATGAAGTTATTCTTTTGAAAGACTGTTATGTCATATAAATTACTACTTGAGTGAATAGACTTGGAATTCAAATAAAGTGTTTCGATTTCTTAAACCTAGAATATCTCTTTGTGCATAAATAGGTTTCAATAGAATGATTGTACTGTCACTCGGGTTGAAAATATTTGAAGGAAAAGTCCTGTTTGTAATAGAGTGAATCCTTTAGTGAAAGCACTTACTACTGACTTTTCTTGGATTTAGATATTTTTATATATCATCTTTCTAGCTAACTTTTATTGAAATTTTTAATCTCTTTAAAAGGAGGGGTGAAGTGGTGGGATAAAATTCTATTAGGGAATCTGGAGGTTGCATAGTTTTTGAAAGAGAACCAACTGTGGTATAGAAATGAGATTTGGTCTGAAAGTAATTTCGGATAGATTCAGAGTAAGATACCTAATTGGAACTTTTCGAATAAGAGAAATTCTCTAGGAATTGTGTGGACAATCTAGATCTAGAAAAAGTTTGAAATTTGAATCATTATCTATAAGTAGTGTTAGTTTGAGTCTATTCCTTAACCAAGGAATGCACTATCCCAAGAATACTGTATATCCAATGCACATAATTTTCACTGATGAATCATCATGATTCACTAACCATGCGTCTTACAAGTAATATAATTCATAATATGGTAGACCGGCCCTCCAGTGTTCAAGATTATTGGTCACGCTGTGATTTAATTCCATGTCAAGGCCTATTTGTGACTAATTACCTTGAGAGGACCCAGACACTCTAATTGAGACATATGGAGTATTGCATGTTTGTGTGACGGATATAGGCAGGAGGACTACATGAAGAGATGTGATCTATTTATAGTTGACCTGCATGGGGATTGCATGGTTTCATGCATAGGACTCTACTCTATATATAATGAGGTGGGGATTCTCCCATCAACATATTGGGTTTAGGTTACCAGTTTCTCTCTTCTCCTCTTGCTTCACATGGCATGGCTTGGGGGCTAGATCCAGGTTTGATCTAGGATTGGTTGGGCGGTTTGGCTCCATTGTCACTCTTATTGTGTTCTCCTATCCTCATCTTAGGAGTTTTCCTTTAGGGTCCTTACAATAACCTCAGAGGTGGTGTCCATTAAAGACAATAGCCATAGCCAACCTCCATATATTTGATATTTGAATGCTCCAATTTCTTCTCTTTAGAAACAAGCTCACCTTTGGCTTCCATCACATCCAAATTGTGATTAGATCTCATACAAACATCAAGTTTGAAAAGCCTACCATCTCTAATCCCTTTGGCAATGACATTTCCTCTCTTGATGTTAAAGCAAGTATTGCTATCAAACTTGAAATTACATCCATTGTCAATCAATTGACTTGCGCTCAACAAATTCCTAAACATTGAAGGAATATACAAGACATCTTGAAGCTTTGCTCTCCTTCTTGACTCAAGCCAAATAGGAATGGTTCCTATCTTGTGAATCTCACATTTAACACCATTTGCAACAAGAATAGACTTCTTAGAGCTTGAACATGATGAAAATGAAGAGAGTACTTCCTTTGTCTTGCCAATATGATATTACCCCACTATCAATCTACCAAGGATCTTCCTCCATAGAAATTGATGACGTACACATGGATGTCATGAGTGACTCCTCTTCAAGGAAGCCATCTCCCTCTTGGTTGTTGAATCTCACTTGCCTCCTTTAGCACTTCATGGAAAAATGCCTCTTCTCGTCACAATAATAACACTTGAAAATGGATTTGTCCTTATTGCTATTAGAGATGATGAGACATCATCTTCCTCCATGGATTTTTCCTTCCCCTTGCCTTTGCCTTTTCCATAAGTGAAAAGTGCCCTCTCTTCACTTTCACTTTGCCCCATCCTTGCAAGCTTGTGCTCTTGCCTACCCTATGTTGGATTTCTATCCTCTCCATCCCTTATCTCACTACTAATCTAGATTCATTCATTTGTTGTGTATAAATATATGTACAGTCGCATATTCTGCAGGAATTCGCTAGTTTTTCTACAGTCTATAGAAATACAAAATATTCGTAGACAATGTTTTTGTCGACACAGTTGAACTATCGATCTGAACATCATCATCTTTACGACAATCATCATCAAATATTAGGCCATTATCGAACTATTGGGTAGTCACCATCGACTCTCGACTATTCGTCACACCCAGGTAGAATCTCAAAATGAATCAAATTATGTCCAACAGCAACTGCTAACAACTCATGGTGTCTGAATCCTATTTGTAAAAGTATAGATTAAGCATTCTTTTAATCAGATAGCCACGTGTATATATTCAATAACTACTAAGTTATTGAGTTACATTACTTATTCATCGATCAATCTAACATCTACTCAGAGCACAACTATGCGATCGTTTTCTCTGTTACTACAAGGTATTGTCTCGAGAAGATCAAGTTGTGTTGTATTGTGTCGAACGCATGTATTCTTTTTTGTTTGATTCGTGATATGCAGGCAAACTGATTTGTGGATTAAATTATTCATGTGACCGATAATTCATGTTGATTGTAATGCTCTATGATCTACTCTATTTCTCTTCTGCAATTCTATTACGCTTCCTCAATTAAATCTAAATCAATCCAATTTATGATGTTTATGGAATCGGTTGTTTCAATCCTAGTGACTTCGAAGCTAGGATCAAGTAGAGCAAACATCGAATTATCGAAGGTGTCTTGAATCCAATAGATGTAGATTCATGCATCGAGGATAATTGGTTACAGTCAATTTTTCACTTGTCTCCAATAGGTATGCTCCTATTGATGCCGTGATGCGGAAGTGATGAACAAAAAGTTCACACATGTGAAGTGACCCTAATAATGACTTCCAAACAACTAGATTTGAACAAGATTCAAAACACTAGCAAGATTTCCTTGATCTAGAATCATACCACACCAAAATCTAGTCAATGTGAAAAGTAGATCTCACCAAGATCATTTAAAATTGACATGAAAGATTTGCTTCAAACACATGAAAATCAGACCCAATTTGTTACATACCTATGTAACTAGCAATACTTTAGACCCCTATTAGTCCATTTAGTGTTGGGGGATAAATGGCAAGGTACCCTTAGGATTAAGGATATGTGCCCTTGGATAAGGACAGGCAAGTGACTATACCTTAGTTGGAGGTAAGGAGTCACGTGACCCTTGGATAAGAGGTACCCTTAATATAAAGGGTAGGTGTCTTAGATTAAGGTACTAGTGTCCTTGGTTAAGGACAGGTAGGTGTCTATGCCTTGGATGGGGGTATGGAACCTAGAGAGGTGTTAGAAAGTCATTGGATGACTATTTTTCTAAACCTTGGGCCTCAACCTTGAACCATATCACGTTATTGGTCTAGGACCAAAGTACACTTGCACAACTTGGGCAATGGGACCTAGTAGGAGGGCGCCCTTCTAAAGTGTCCATTGAGTTCCCAACTCCCACAAGAAAGGCATTCAAAGAGTCATAGGTTATGGAAGGAGTCTCTTGACATTCCATAAGCCTATGGAGGCACTTGGAGATTCTTTAACTCCCCTAGGCTTCTCTCTCTCTCATTGGATGAGCATGGAACTCCATAGTGCATTGGAGAGGTCCATGGGCCATCTATATGAGGGTAGTAGGGCGCCCATTGTGGGGCGGGGATTTCTCTTGTTTGCTTTGCTTATACTCTAGTGTTGCTACTAGTATGTAGAGTGTTTTCTTATGGTAGTATGCTTAAGGTTTGGATCTTGCTTATGGTGTGGGACATAAGTAGGGTTTGGATCTTGAGTATGCTATGGAGTGTTGTGGTATGCTTGTGATTTGTTTATGGTTAGCAAGGGGGTGCTAGATAGGTCTTGCTTGGAGCTTGGATCTAGCTATGGTTGGGTGGTGAATACTTGAGGCCATCTTGTTATCTATCTTTGTGTTTAAAGAGTAGGGACACAGGTGGAAGAGAGATTCTTGGAGACTTGCAGATCCTTACTTACAGGTGGAGGCATCCTAGCTTGGAGTTGGGGAGCATCTTAAGCTTGTTGGTTGCTTGGAGGACATTTGGAGGCTCTACCTTGGATTTGGAGGACTTCCTCACATCTACTTGTAAAAGTGGTATTAGAGCTAGACAAAGGATGGTACCCTTTCTAACCTTCTTCAAGTTCTATTAAGATCACCAACTAAATTTTTTTAGGGAAGATTACTGGCTTTTTTAGTTGTAGGAAGCTTGTAGTTGAAGTGCCCAATGAATCTAGTTCTCTTTGGAAGAGAGTAGTGATACTTATAGAATTGTTTAGGGGCTGGTTTTTTTATCATGTCAGAGAAGTTTTAAAGTGGGCTTGGGGTTTTTAAAAGTTTTGAAAAAAGATTTGTGGGATGGTTAGAGGAAGTCTTCCTCTACATACACAAACTTTTTTTTGCAAAAAGATTGATTCTAGCTATGTGTTTTTTTTGCATAAATGAAGTTTTTAAAGTTCTAATTTTCATTTTGGAGTTCTATTTTTTAGACCTGTAAATCTGAAAATCAGATCTAAAAAGTGAAGTTTTCATCCAAACTTCATTAGTTACACCTTTCTATCTCCTAGTTTCATGAAAATGGCAATGTAGGAAGGGAATGGTAGTGTAACTTTGTGCATAAAACATGTTTTGAAGTTCTGTTTTTTGTCATTATGAAGTTCTAATTTTCAGACCTATAAATATGAAAATCAGATGAAAATTGAAATTTTCATAAAGCTTCATTAGTTATCCATTTCTAGACACTAGTTTCATGGATTTGGAGATCTAGAATAGTGAGAAATGTGAGAACTTTGGTTGCTTTTGAAATGACAAATGGAATTGGAATTGGAATGAGAACTTTATGTAAACATTAGCTTGGATTAGTTAATTGAAGTTTACATAAAGATTTGGTTTTCATTTTTGCTTTTGATTAAGGCAAATGTAACTTGTTTTTGTTTTCCTCATAGGCTTGGATTGAGCTTGCAAATAGTAGGCTTGGATTGGGCTTAATAAGATTGAATGAGTAGAAGTAAATGCTTTTTATTTGCATTATATGTAAGAATGAAAACATTTCTATCATTCTAATTTCAGCACTTGTTGTTGTATTTGCATAATAGGAAAACACACAAGCAACCCCAATGGATCAAACCAATGAAAACCCAACATTTGATCTATCAAACCCATCCAATGTGGAAAAAGCTCTCAGAACTTTTATACCAACAAATTCAAGCCACTAATAAGCAGCTTTTTGAAACTAATCAAAGAAACCAAGACTTAGAGTCAAGGTTGGCCAATCAGAAGAAGCATGTAGTTTCACCTCCCGTAAAAGTGTTTAAGGTGGAGAAGAAAGATAGGAACTTACAAGTGGTAAGTTCTTGGCTAAATGTTTGGAACAAATACTTTGCCATGAACCAATTCCCTGAATCTGAAAAGTTATCCACTGTCACCATGTTCCTTGAAGGAAGAGCCTTAGTTTGGTGGGATGACTTAGTTGCAAAGGGCAATCAACCTTGTACATGGGATGATTTTTGCAAGCTTTTGAGGGATTATTTTCTAGCACTTTTAGATGACTATGAACACTTCCAAAAGTTGAGTCATCTAACCATGAATAAAGGTTTGGAACAATTTATTCAAGATTTTCATTAGTACCTAACTTTACTTTATAGTGACATTCTGCCTAAGGTAGAAATGTTAATGTTTATTGATGGGTTACCAAAAGATTATCAAGTGGATGTTCATAGGAACCATCCAAAAACCCTAGAAGATGCTATTAGAGTTGCAAAATACTTTGATGACACACCTAAGCCACCTAGGGGTCAACTGCTAATGAGTGGAAAAAAGATTTTCAATTTTAGAGGAAGGATAGGGAAGCTATTAGTGAAACACATCGCAATTCCAACAATCCTAAGAAAACCAAGAAAAACTTTAAAAACCATCAAGGTGGCAATGATAAAGCTGAAGCTCGTAAGAAGAACCTGTGCTTCAAGTGCAATGGCGAGGGTCACCTTGCACGTGATTGCGTCAAAAAACAAGCTTCAACCTCAGGTAATCTATCTCAAAGTAATGAGATGGATGTTTGTTTTCTTAGTTCTTTAGTTTTTGGACCTAATTACCTTATTTGCATTAATGGTAAAGTTAATGATCAAGTTGTTAATGTCCTTTTTGACACGGGATCCACTCATAACTTTATTAATGTAAATTTGGTGTAGATGCTAAACCTTCCTACCAAAAAAAGTGAGAAAAAATACCGTGCGACAATGGCATCGGGAAGTAATTCTGATTTGATAGATTTTATTGTTCCTGATGTAGAATTGCACATTCAGAAATATTCTGAAAAACTAGAATTCCATGTTGTTGCATTAGCTAATGTAGATATTGTTCTCGGGCAACAATAGCATTTTGATAAGGACAAGTCATTGAAAATTGATTTTGTTGAAAAATCTTTATCTTTTATGCATGAGAATTCTTTAATTAAGATCAAGGCTAGTTTAAGTGCTGACACTAAAAATGTTAACCCTTATTCTAAACAAGAACTTAATTCTATTATGAAGAATTCTGATTTTAAAGTTTATTTATGGTTTCATAATGATATCATTTGCTGCAATGATGATGAACTTAACATAAGTGCCATGAATATACCCAGTGAGAACACTACAGAATTTGAAGCCTATAATGAACTTAGGCAAGAATTCAATGATGTTTTTTTAGACCTTCTTGTAGGTTTACCACCAAAAAGGACAGCTGATCATAGAATTGACCTAATACCTGGAGCAATTCCAATCGCATAGCATTCTTATAGGATGAGTACATCGGAAGAGGCTGAGATAAATAGGCAATTACATGATTACCTAAAAAAGGGGTGGGTACAACCTAGTAAGTCTCCTTGGGCATCACTAGTAGTTCAAGTTGCCAAGAAGGATGGGACTATAAGAAATTGAACAAGGTAACCGTTAAGAATAGATATCCACTACCGCGGATGGATGATCTAATAGACTATCTTGGTGGTGCTAGGTACTTTACCAAGATAGATCTAAGATCGGGCTACCATCAGATACGCATTAAGGCAAAAGATATATCAAAAATCGGGTTTCGAACTCGCTTTGGCCAGTACGAATTTTTGGTGTTGCCTTTTGGTTTGACCAATGCACCGACAACTTTCCAACAAATGATGAAAGATTTGTTAAGGTTATATTTGGGAAGATTCATAGTGGTATTCTTAGATAATATCCTAGTGTTCAGTAAGACTTTGGCGGAACATAAAGAACATCTTAGGATTGTCTTGGACATCCTAAGAAGGGAAAAGCTCTTTGCCAAGGAGTCTAAGTGTGACTTTTTTGCTAAGGAATTGTCCTACTTGGGGCATAAGATCTCCAAACGGGGAGTGGAGATTGAGGCCGATCGTATCCAGAGGGTTATTGATTGGCCTATTCTCACCACAGTTCAGGAAATCAAGTCTTTCTTGGGGTTTGTAGAATTTTTTCGTCACCATATTCCCCAATTTGCTTGATTGGCATTTCTCCTTACCCAGGCCTTGAAAGGCTATAAGAAGCTAAGCCAGAGGGCTAAGAGTCCACTAGTGGTGTGGACGGAGGATATGAATAATTGTTTTGAGTTGTTTAAGAAAAGTGTCACTTCAGCACCAATATTAATCATTGGCGATCCTAATAAAGATTTTGTGGTTAGGACCGATGCCAGTGATTATGCTATTGGAACTATTTTGATGCATGATGGACATCCTGTGGCTTATGAAAGCAAGAAACTCAATCCTGCTCAGTCTAGGTATTGTACCTATGAGAAGGAACTGTTTGCAATTATTCATTCCTTGAACATTTGGTGACATTATTTGTATGGAGCCAGATTTGAAGTTTTGATGGAGCCAGATTTGAAGCTAGATGGCCTGAGATGATGCAAATCTTTGACTTTTCTGTACATTATTGTAAAGGAAGTCAAAATGCTCTAGCGTATGCTTTGAGTCAGTTATCGGTTATTAATCAGTTGTGCTTTACTGTTATAGAACCAGGGTTGTTTCAGTCTCTTCAAGGACTACATGAGTCCGATCTCTTTTTTGGAAAGTATTGGCAACAAGTACTTTCGGGGGTCGATTCAGGAAAAGACTGAAACGGATTTTCTGATTCGAAACAGGATTTTGTTTCATAAAGGAAAGGTGTGTGTACCGGAGAATGACACTATAAGGGCCCAAATCTTGCACGAGTGTCATGATAGTCCATGCGTAGGACATCTGGGTATACAAAGAATACTTGACTTAGTTCGAAGGCAATCTTGGTGGCCTAAGATGAAAAGTCAGGTAGAGGCCTATGTACTTAAATGTACTAAGTGCCAGTAAATAAAGCAGAGAGGCTAAAAGCTAGTGGCGGGAGGATGCTTGAGCTCTCAAAATGATAGAGTCTCCTCCTCTCTATTAAGCATCAAAATAGTGTACAAATGGTGCCTTTTTATAAAATGGGGAAGGCCCTTGCCCCTCAATCCCATTGGCTAATAATCACATTGATCCTATCCATTCATCTTGGACCCAACTTGATCCGAGGGTCCATAAAAAGTACATTAAACTTCACAAGATTCATGTGAGTCCCAATTTGGACCCAACTCTAAAAAGTAATCTCTAAGTTTAAAAATGACTTTGGGCCCTTTTTGTAACCAATGGAGGGAATATTTTTGAATTTAGTCAAGTTATACTGCGAACTGTTACTTAAGCTTGCGTGCTCATTGGGCCATGGGCTTACGCGCGCAGGATGCCATGCCCTCGCAACACATTTTATTGGACGATTTTATTTATTTACACTTTGTTGGGAATACCCCCAACACTTTATCGGCCTTTTCGGCTATTGAAATTTATTGTGTTTCTACAGACTGTGTGAGTAAAATGAAGCAATATGAATGAAAATAGTTTAACATGGGATTTAGGAGAATAGAGGAGATAAATCCAACAAACAAAGATGTTTTTTATGTTCAAATTAGTGACAATCAATTAAATATGACAAAAAAAAAAACATCTAAAAATGACTTTTTTCACATCGTTTTCCAACTTCTAAATTGTTCTTTCAAAAAATCTTTCTTTTATTCAATCAACCTCTCACAAATCTTTGTTGGAAATTTGATAGGAAGGGAAAAAGCCATGGCTAACTATTGTAGATTAATTCCCTCTTGAGTAACTATTATAAAATATAAAAGTTATTTAGATTAAGTTATAAAACAATGAAACAACATGATAGTTTTGAATGATAGCTTTTGTCTTAGTATTAGATCATCCATCCAATATTAACCAGGTGTTAAGGACTACCATATGGAATGCAAAATAGTAAGCATATGAGACAACCATGCTTTCAATAAGTTGATATTCAGATTCATCATATTTCAATGTATGGAAGAGAATATTGCGTACACAATCACCATAATGCAATTACAATTTATTTAGTGTTTGAATTGTAAATAATTGAATTGTAGCTACTAAAAGTGTACAAACAACATTATAACGATCAAACAGTCTAATCATAGAATATAATAGTAGTGTGTTGCTCTAGATGTAACTATAATTTCAACTCTTGATTAGCTTATAGAACGCTTGAATTTTAGCTTAAATGATTTTCTTTTCTTCTTCTCTTTTTGCTCGCTTTTATATTGAGGATTGATTTGTTATTATTTATACTATAGATGTATTTAATTACAAGATTGATTAATCAATAATGGGCTATAGTTAAGGGCTATAGTTAATCCATAGTTAGCTACAATACAAGATTTGTCCATTTATACTTCTGTACTAAGTCACAAAAGTGTGAAGACTAGATGGGGTGGATGTAGGGCCAAGTTCTAAGTTAGGCCAAGTTTTAAATTGAGGTCATCAGGTCAATGTCGATTAGAGTCAGGTTGATCTAGAGTTTTGGCCTTGACTATACATTTTTGACTTTCTAACTAGATGTGTAGGTAGAGATGAATTTTACAGATCATAATGAGCTATCTGAATATAAAAAGATGTGAGCAGAAATAAGATTAAACTCAATTTTTTTTTTTCACATTAGACTTAAGAAATCAATATACTAACTAAATAGTCAAGCCTTGACAAGGTAATTTGACCTAGAGGAAATCTCTCATGCACTTACTTTGAGCTAGTATGGATCATGAGTGGATATGTTTTCTCCATCACAGATATTTTCAATGTTAATTTACTCTTATGACATAGTATTCTTGTAGAAATAACCATGTTACAAGATTTTATACTAATTATGGAAGTAACAAATATAGATAATGAAGGAGTCTATCAGGTATACATTTATGTATAGGATTATGGTGGGATTATTCTCTTAATCGCATCAAATCCATGTATTCCTTGTGACTAGGTTTATTTAGTATACTTAATCTAGTTAGTGAACATAGACATATAAATGAGTTCCTTAATGGGAAAAACCACATGTATGTTAGTAAGTCATTCTATTTGGAAGTTAACTTATTAGCTCAGATAGGATTTCGAATGGATCTAAAAATGTGGTGTTTTAAATGTATAAGGGATACCTACACCCAGACGTTTTAAGATTTTTTAATAAACTAACTTGAGTAGAATTTGATAAAGTTCACGTATAATAGTAGAACACACTTTGCTACAAGTTATAGCTTGTTTTTGCTTATGTACAATTTGCAGCCTAAATCTCTTATTGTTGTGAAGACTAAATCTATTAAGGTTCAAAAGGTTGTGGATGTCATGCATAAAATACAAGAAATATTGCAATAATCTTGTGAGAGTAATTATAGTGATAGGGCTAAGCATTATGCAAATCTTAGAAGATCTTTGAGAGATCTAAAGGTTGATGGCTGGGTATATCTTAAAATCTTAAAAGATTCTAGGGTTATGTGTACTAGAAGGCATAAAACATTTCTAGATATTGTGAACTACTTCAGATTATAAGAAGAATTGGTTCTTTAGCTCATGAATTTGATCTCTAGGGCAAATCTGGGGCTCACCTCGTATGAAAAGTTTGAAATACACTTGGATCTAGAGAAGATCTAACCCAAGTAGAGGATTTATTGCTTGAAATATGAAGAAAACACTTTAAACTAGAGATAAACAAATGAGGAATTGTAGTATATCTAAATATCTAATTTGGAAGAAAGCTCTAACTGAGGATGATACTTCTTGGAAATAGTCAAAACTAAAAAGAAATCTTCCTAACTTTCACTTATGAAGACAAAAGCAGTAAACTTTGAGGGCAAAAAGTTATGACCATGTCTAATTACCGAGGATTTGGAATAATCCTAAACATTGATGTTAGGCGTCTAGTGTCTAGCTAATCAATTATGCCCCGATATTCCATTCAAGGCCAATTTGATGCTTAATAACTTGAGAGGGCCTAAGGAGCTCCAAATTAGGAGATGTGGAGTAGTATATGGTGTGTGATGGTTATATGCATGGTGAGTGGCTATTAATAACAATTGGGGTTATGCTTAGTATGTTATGCATAGATACCATTGGGGCATATATATTCCAATGGAAACTAGCCCTCTCTTATTATTGACTTTGCAACTTTGGTTACTTGTCTATTCTCTCTCACTACATACTTACACCTCGTGGCTTGAGGGTGAAGCTTTTGGTTACTAATCAAAGGCTTCAGCTTGGTTGGGTGGTTTGGTCCATAATGTCCTTTCAAGTGTCCTTGGAAGAAGACTCCTTGGGTGGGGAGGGTGATAGTGTAAACCACAACTTCAATTGGTATCAAAGTTTGTGGAGAGCTACAAATTGAGGTGAGAAAGTCCCTCACCATAGCTCAAAAGGAAGATTACCATAATATAAAAACAAATCTTTGTGCACCTGAAAAGTTAGTGAGAGAACATGATTTAGTACATGGAAAGACTTTATAGAGAGCTTAGAGGAGGCCATGCAGAGCATCATGAAGGACTAGACAAGGTCATAATTGGAGAATGATGGGAAATTATATATTGTTTTTCTAGTTTACATGAGCTTTTGGGTCATTTTTTTGAAACGGAATTGAAGTAGTGTTACGTCCATGTCCTATACGAAGGATTCAACATAGTCTTTGACATGGATTTTTGGTACTCCAATGTACGAGATTATTAGTTATGCCACGTCATTCTAGACTAGGCCACTAATGTAAATAATAACCTTGTCAATTCCCAGATGCTCTAATTGGACCTATGGAGCCAGTGCATGGTGATTGACAACTTTTTGTGCAAGAATAGGAGATCAAGTTGCTTTTGCATGGTCTTGGGGTATCGAGGGAATATTTCTTAGCTTTTGGGGTGGGTCTATATCTTTGTAGGAACTCGCCCATCTCATCATTCATTTTTCTGTTTCCGAGAGCCAGGATCCTCTCTTCTCCTGCACTCAGTCACCGTGGTTGGGGGGTGGAGCAGTTAGTGACTTGACTAGAGGAAATATTCCTCAACTGTTGAGGTCTATATCTTTGTAGGAACTCGCCCATCTTCTCATTCATTTTTCTGTTTCCAAGAGCCAGGATCCTTTGCTCTTTTGCACTCAGTCATCGTGGCTCAAGGGTGAAGAGGTTAGGGACTTGAATTTTTGTTTAATGTTGGTTGGGTGGCTTTGCTCCACAGGTGTGCATTTGGTTGCATGCGACATGATCTTGGGAGATCTTCACTTGGCGATCGTTACAGTGGTATCTGAGCAAATAATACCTTCTCCTGAATTGTATAATGCAATCGAGGTCCGGTAAGTTTCTTGCTTTCAATTCCTTGACTTCCATTTATGAGGACATAATTGTGTTTAGGGGAAAAATATGACCCTAGTTAACCCCAATTAACAATGGTCAGGGAACCTTATGATTCTAATCATTCAATACAAGCTAATGTCTGTGTATGGTATTAAGGGCTTTGATTGATTACATGAGTGTCAAGGTTGTTGGTTTCTTTAATGGCATAGGATTACTAATGATAGAGAAATAAAAGAGACAAGTTTTATCTTTATAAGTACTTCTAGCTCTCCCTAGTGATAGTAATTTATGACACCACTGCTTTTACGATCCACTAGTGAGAGTTCTTGCTATCTACTTAGAGTGTAGGCTGATGTAATGTCTTGTTAAGGCTTTGATGATATGGGATATTATAACTAACAACTAAGTCTTGTGTATGCAAGGCATGCCCAAAAGAGATAACCTACTTAAAATGCATAAATAGTTAATATCTCAAAAAGATGTGCTTAGAAAAATGACAAATGATTAATCATGCATAAAAGCCCACCATGAAGTTTACATAAGACCTGGAAATAAAGTGGAGTCACTTAAAATTTGCACATTTAGTTTGCACTTGGACTCTGGTGGCATGGTTACAAATCTCTCTTTTTCATGAGTGTTAAAAGTGACACATCATCAGTTTCCCACCATGTTATGGATTTTTCGGTACATAAAAAAATCTTGTTCGTTGATTGCATCTCCTAAAAGGTCAAAGATTGTAGGCCATAGAACATATTTTGAACATATAAGTGAGGAGTAAAGCATGTGAGGTGGGCCATTTTGGGCAGGGAAGGCTAGGCCTAGGCTCGAAGGTCACGAAAAGCCATGGCCTAGGTACTTAACTTGGCATAAACATCAAATGTTTCTTTCTCTAACATTTTTTGAAGTTGCCCAAGCAATTATAGACATAACACCTTGCCCAAGCCAATTGTCCTTGCAACAATTGGTGTATTGCCCTACATGGGCCACTCTAGGCCCCTTGCATGATGTTTTTGCCCTTGAAAGTCCTACGACCAAGGCTTCCACTATACTTGAGAGTTGTTAAGCTAGTAGGTCATGACTATCTCGCGGGATTTGGTCTTTAAAATCCCCTGGAGAGCCCACGATTCCTAAACCACAAAAAGCACTTGGGCTAGTGCATTCCACCATACTTTAGGATTGTTCACATGGTAGGTTGTGACTTTCTCGCATGTTCAAGTCTTTCAAGCTGCCTAAGGACTTAAATTTTTTAATTGTATGAAGTTCTTATAGTGAGCCTTTCACCATACTTTAAGAGATTGTTAACAAACTCCATAGGTTTTGACTCGCTGGTGAGCCTAGCCACATCACATGAGAGCTCAAGATTGCTAAATTGTAAAAGGCCCTTAGATTGGTGCTCTCCACTATACTCAATAGATGTCAACCATTAGTAGGTCCTTCAAGTCACCCTAAGGCCCAAAATTCTTAAACTTTGTAAAACCCTCGGGTCCGAGGCCTTGACTCAAGGGTTGAATCCTTTACCCGCCGGCGTACGCGGAGGACCGGGTGAGTCAGAGATAACGTCCCTGCCGAATTACTCGTGCCACGTAAATCCATCCGGACCGTCGGATCTGTTTCCGATTGCACGGTCACGATGGACTGACAGCCTTGACAAAAATTTTGCTCTTCGCCTTCACCCATAGACACTCCCAAAGATTTATGCCTAACACTCCCTGTTTAACACTAATCCTTGTTCTTAACGCTTAATTAACACCAAATTCTCTACTAATTCGAGGTTTAATTAACCCTAAGCTCTCCATTAATGCTAACCTTTTACGTCTTCGCTCGTTTCGATCTCCTCGTATGCCTATCTTCAAAGCTTCAATGATCTTTGGCGATGGTGGATTCCTTCTACAGGCCTCTGATGGCTTCGCAACGATCTCTTTTGGTTCCGTTCTGATCTTTGCTTCGACTTTGCGAGGTCATTTTTGGCCGGAAATTCTTTGTATCGGAGTGCTCTTGTCACTGCGTGGTATTTTGCAACTGAGCTGCTTCAATTTACTCTAGTAATGTGTTTTTATTTGTGTTTTCAATTCATATACTTTGGTTTTAATCGGATGATTTAAGAGTTCGGACACTTTGGAAAGAAGTAGCTAAGTCTCTCGCTCATCGAAGTAGTCCAAAAGTCGAACAATTCGGATCGAAGTTGTTTAGTGAACCAAGAGTTGAAGTCGTCGAAGATGTCGGACAAGTCGGACAATTTGGACACTTCGAAGTTGTTTAGTGAACTAACGAAGATGGTCGTCGAAGATGGCCGGGTCTTCGATGTCCTTCGAATAGCTTGACATTCGAATGTAGAAACAGACGAGAATGGATACCCTTTGTTATGATGTAGATTAGCCAGAAAGTCGATGAAGTCGACTTCGAGTAATTCGGCAGTGATTCCTGTAGGTATCAGATGAGCACACATAGAACCAAAGTAGGTTGCATCTGACCTGAGATCAACGATCAATAAACGTGTAGGAAGAATCTTGAAAAATAAATTAGTATTCACCAAGGAGACATCTTGAAAAACTTCTGATACTTGATCCTGGGAAGCGCTTTGGTGAAAATGTGTGCAACCATTTTTGTTGTGGAGCAGTATTGAAGAATCACTTGCCCTGAGAAAATGTTTTTCCGAATGAAATGATACTAGAGGACAAGTGGGTCAATAACATTTCCATCATAACACAAAATGTGATCTAATCTTCCTTGGATATATCTCATCACTCTCTTTAATCCTTTCCCATGAGAGATCCTGGAATAAGACATGAATTGACTTAACGTGCTAACAGTTTATGCTAGATCTGGTTGACCAGAATGCGATGGTGCTTCTTCTTGAAGTTGTCCATATTTGCTCAAGCTAGCTTGGTCTGGTCTGGTGACAAGTATTGTCGGTTGCTCACGGTCATCTTATGTAGTTGTAGCTACATGTTCTATAGAAGAAACATCATCGTTGGAAGATTCCATGCTGCATAAAATAGGATGAAATGACACAACATCCTTTATCGATGGTTGTTTGAAATCATACTATGTATGTTCTTGGAAGATTACATCCCTAGAAACAAATGCTACATTGGTGGATGGATCATAAACTTTATAAACTTTATGTTCATCAGGATAGCCAATGAAAATACATTTATTTGTCCTATGATCCAACTTCTTCCTAGGCTGTTTAGGTACATGAACAAAATATATACAACCAAAGAATTTTAAATGGATGACACTAGGCTTGTGTCCATGCCATACTTCATAAGGAGTTTTGATGTTGACGGCTTTTGTGCTAGATCTGTTTTGTACATAACAGGCTGTGGTAGTAGCTTCTGCCCAAAACTTCGTAGGTAGATGTGATTGGTGTTGCATTGATCTAGCTGAGTTGGAAAGTGTTCGATTCTTTCTTTCTACAATCTCATTTTGTTGAGGTCAATAGGAAATTGTAAATTGTCTTCGAATGCCATGTTCAGCCAAGTAGTCGGACACCTCGTTAGAGAGGTATTCGTCGCCACCATCAGTTAGGAGAGCTTTCACTCTTGTAGATGTTTGAGTTCAGCCATGGCCTTGAATCTCTTGAAGCATTTAAAGGCTTCTGATTTGTGCTTAATGAACATAACTGTAGACCATCTAGAATAATCATCTATGAAAGTGATAAAATAAATTGCATCTCCAAAGGAGGAGTTGGTATTGGACCACAAAGATCGCTATGTACAAGATCTAATACATGCTTTGTCTTGACAGAATGTGTTCTGGAAAATTTGCTCTTAGAGTATTTTCCATAGATGCAAGATTCACAGAAAAATGATTTTCTGTCTAATGAAAGAGGGAAATACAATCCATCAACTATTTTATTACAACGCATGTAAGAAAGTGATCTTGTATTCACGTGTCCAAATCGACTATGCCACAAAATAGCATGATTGTTCACATTTTCATGAGAAGTACTAGCTAATGCAAGTGAGTTAGAGAGTACATATAGATTTTCAATTCTAGTGCACGTAGTCAGAGTGGTATCTTCATCGAAGATTGTACACTGTTTAGAAGAGAAAGTAATAGTGTAGCCCTCATTAGTTATCTTAGATACTGATAACAGGTTCTTAGATAGCTGAGGTGCGTGAAGAATATTCGGAACACAAATAGAAAGATCGTTCTTGAATACGAACTTGACTGTCCCTTTGCCTTCCATGCGAATGGTGTTTGAATTTCTGAGGTAGATGAATTAATCTTTGCTATAAGTTGCGTACTAAATAAACCATTCCTTGCAAGAAGTCATGTGTTGGGTAGAGCCACTGTCCAGGTACCAGGTATCGTAGTTTTCGTTGCTACTGTTGTAAGCCACTAACAGGTGTGATGGTTTGTCTCCATCAAAATCTTGCGTCTTGAATTTCGCCGCATTGGAGGAGTCTGACTGCTATTGTTGTTGCTTATTTGCCTTGTTGTAGATGCAGATTCTCGGCTTGATCTTATGGTAGGAATCGACTGATGAACCACTCTTGGGACTTGTTGTTGGGTGGCAGCAATGTCTTCGTCTGATTCGCTGTCAAATAGTGGATCGACAATGGACATGCTTGAGCCTGAAGCTCAAATAGTCATGTCAATGGCAGGTGATGAAGGTTCTCCTGGAACAATATCTTTGTCTTTGATGTCGACGAACTGATTCTCGATAAAGACTGTATCCCGACTGTACAAGATTTGCTGGGTATCAGGATCATACAGCTTGTATGTGTTATCAGATGAAGTATATCCAATCAGGATGGCCTTGAGACCTTGGAAGTCGAATTTCTTCCTCGTGTCTTTTGGGATCTGCGCGTAGGCAACGCATCCGAACACTCTTAGGTTCTTCACAGAAGGCTTAGAGCCTATCCACACCTCATGGGGTGTTTTGCCTAAGAGGGCCTTGGTTGAACATCTGTTCTGGACATAAGCTACAGTGGAGACAGCTTCGGCCCAGAAGCTCTTGGGCAGTCAACATACATTTGGCTGATTCAACCAGAGTACGGTTCTTCCTCTCGGCTAAGCCATTAGACTGAGGACTATAAGGAGTGATGCATTGCTGCTCAATGCTTTGGCTTTGGCAGTACTCCTTAAATTCAGTAGAGATGTACTCTCCACCATTGTCAGACCTCAGGGCCTTGATCGTCCTTCCAGTCTCTTTTTCTACACGCTCCTTGAAGATTCTGAAGCAATTGAAAGCTTCTGATTTCTTTTGGATAAAATACACCATAGTCCTTCTGGAAAACTCATCAATAAAAGTTATAAAATACTTTGCATCCTTCAGAGAAGGATTCCTCATCGGGCCACAAATGTCTGAATGCACAACATCTAACAATCCTCTAGCAGTATGCTAATGGCTTGATATAAATGGATTCCTAGTCCGTTTACCAACTAAACAGTCTTGACAGACAGATAACTTGACTTTATCATTAGGATAGTCTAGATCTAGAACAATAGAATGTTTAGACATTTGTTATACAACAGCATGATTCAAGTGACCAAGTCTATAATGCCAAAGTAAACTTTTATTTGCTTGAATAGAAGTAGAACACGAAGACAATTACTCTATCAGCTAGTAGAGTCTTGTTTTCGTGGAAGCTTATCAAGCTACAGAAAATTGTTCTAATACCTTGTTGGAAAGAGGGGTGTGAAGAAGATAATTCGAAAAGAAAATGAACACGAAAAGAAGCGAACTCGAAACTTGAAAAAGAAATGAATTCGAACAAGAATTGTTCGTGCGCAGCGGAATAAGCTATCTCACTCTTTCCTCAAGCATGACTACACCTATCAGACTTGAACAGAACATTAGTGATAGAAATCACGTTCGATCTGATTACGTAGCCAAACATTAAGCATCAAAAACATCAGAAAGATAATTTGTCACGAACAGCTAGACAAATTATTAGTCGCGAATTATTTGCGAAGAGCTAGACTGATAATCAGTCGTGAATTAGTCGCGAAGAGCAAGACTAAATATTAGTCGCGAACAGCCAGACTAATAATAATTTGCGAAGAGCAGACAACCAGATTAAGTAATAAGAAAACCAAACAAAATGTAGAAAAACATTGCAATATTGACACAAATCTGAACGCAAAACAAAGAGCTGTAATCATATTAAGTATAACGCAGGTCAATAATGTAGGTGAGCACAAAACAATAGCGGACATAACCACGTGCTTCACAAAGCTAATCACACAATTTGTAAAGGTGATGAACCTATTATTGACAATACATCTGGAAGAAAAGAATCAATACACGAAAGCATCTACGATGTCTATCTCTGATTATCAATGATGTTTCGTTCTCTCTCTTCTATTCTGATGTCGTTCTGATACACTTCTGATGCTATTTTGATACTTGTTATTTTTATATGCAGATGGTATTCAATATATACATAATTTTTACAGGT
The DNA here is from genome assembly GCA_029204225.1 of Diphasiastrum complanatum. NCBI lineage: Eukaryota > Viridiplantae > Streptophyta > Lycopodiopsida > Lycopodiales > Lycopodiaceae > Diphasiastrum > Diphasiastrum complanatum. The sequence goes on from CM055100.1 coordinate 27,747,707, forward strand.
GTGCAGATGAAGAAAGTACAAAAGTGATCGTGCTATCTGTGGGAGATCGTGGGTGGCTACTGTCATTGTCAAATATGATTGCACAGTGCATGGGATGAACGTGAGAAGGCCGCAACGTCAGCCTTCGCTAAAAGTAACGTTGATGAAAATGCGAAAAACGCGACACTTTGACAAATGCCTTAAAAATTGATTTACAGGGTATCCACGCTTTTCTATAAGGGCACCTTTGGCATTTGTAGGGCAGTGTCGTCTTTTTCACCTGTCATAAATCACGTGTAAAAACACAGTGTCATCTTTTTCGCCTGTCTTATTTTACATGTAAATATGCAGACTGTGTGACAACACAAGTAAATTACAGCAGCATGAATGAAGGCGGATTAACATAGGCTTTAGGAGAGTAGATGAGATAAATCCAACATGTCTTTGACGGACAGGCTGCTGGTCTTTCTCCACATTTGAAGATGACCGATCACCTTTTGAAGAGTGAGGTCAAGTTGTGTGGAGATCATTACAACAAAGTGTTCATAGGACTTTGGTAAAGAAAAAAACAAGGTCATAACGACATCATCATCTTGAATAGCATATCCTACAACTAACAGTTGATCCATTAAAGATTTAAAGCTGTTGATGTGAGAAGTGATGGCTGTAGAATGAGACATACTAAGTGTGAAGAACTTCCTTCTAAGGTGTAATCGTGTGGTTACATCTTGGGTCTCATATAGATTCGATAATAAACCAAGTGCTTCCTTAGAGGATTTGCACGGTTGATCACCCCCAACAATTAGTTTTTAGCCCTTCATTTGGGAAATAGTATACCTTGTTTTAAAAGTGAGTCATAATTTATTTAGTTTCATCTCCAAATCTTTAATGTGTGCTCAATGACATCTCTCTCTCTCTCTCTCTCTCTCTCTCTCTCTCTCTCTCTCTCTCTCTCTCTCTCACACACACACACACACACACACACACACAAAACGATATTTTCTATTGATCAAATAATGATTGGGAATGTTTTCTCAATCAATCAACACTCTATTGGAAACTAATTTTAAATATGCCAGCAATCTATATCAGTATTTTTGGAGAAGTTTGCATTGCTCGGTGGATTTTAACAAGATAAGTATTTTTGGAGAAGTTTGCATTGCTCGGTGGATTTTAACAAGATAAATATTCGAATATTTTGCATTGTTGGTAGCGTCACACTTCTAGCGAGCTTTTTGTGTGATGAATTCGTTCGCTACATTCTGGTTCTATGGAGTTCCCATCTCTAACGGTGGATTCTTAATTTCCAAACTTCCGAAAGATTACAACTGAAAAACTCTCTCGATGTGCTCTAAAAGTCCTTTCCTAGGGCTCTAGGCTACTATAAAACATATCAAACTGTTCCACCATCACTTTTCTCTTCAAATCTAGAAAACCTCATAACTTGTATAATTTCGGAATCTTATTTCTGTTTATGTTTACATTGTAGTATTCTCATATCAAAAATATTTGGGGGAAGATGGAGCTTACCAAGGTGAAGTCAAAAGAACCAGCAGCTGAACAATTGAAGAAAGCAGCTGTCAGCAGTGGCGATGAGGCTGCTCCTGTCCGAAGAAAAAGAGGACGTCCGCGAAAGATAGTTCAAGTTAATCTGGATGCTACAGAAAAGAAGAATGATGCGTTTCAAATCACTCACACAGAGATATTGTCATGTGATATTGGGAAAATTCGTAGCAGATTCATACAGTCGGACGATTCAGCAAATTCGGGGTTTGACAGCAATGGCAATTCTGATAGAGGAGGTCTAGAGGAGCCTTCCAATCCAAAAGTTGTCAAAAGGGAAGGAAGCAGACGCAAAAGCAAGCCTCGGCGTGCTGCTGGTGTTGATGGCAGATAAATACTCCTTCGTAATAAATATGCTAATATTGATGTTCGCTGCCTGAAGCCGTAAGTTTCGGAAAACTAGTATCTATTTCTTCTTATGTTTTGTACCCTCAAAAGAACATTTCTTTCAATGCGTTTGGCTAGAATATCTTCAGCCTTTCGCATGTGTAATCATCGAGCTCGTATCACAGCTATTCTGCTCTGAGTTCTTTTGAAAATTTTCAATCACAGCTATTACTAACATCAAGAATTAGAACCTACTGAGTCTATTAGAAATTCCTACTCTTGCCTGTCCTGGCATTAACATGCACAATGAGAAGTTTGGTCTCAAAGCTTTGATGAATCTGTATAAAAAGCTTGAGCTGAAAATGGCTGTTTTGGCTCTGGAACTACCAAAGGTTCTCGCAGAAGTGATTTGACTATAATGCTCTATCCTCTAGCCATATTCGGGGATTCTAGGATACTGTTTGCGTGCACATTTTGCACTTAATGCCTTTGATAACTATTCAAATTGGTTGTAATTACAAGATCACTGCAACAATGGATGGATGGTTGGAGAGGGGGGGGGGCGGGGGCGGGCGGGGGAGGTGGGGCATGGGGCTGGTCGCTGATAAATCATTAAGAAGTTAATGAAAATGGCAGGAAATTGTCCTAGTTGGCTCACTCGGAGAAACCTTTCAATCAGATGCTTCAGTTCAGTATGTCAATCGGTGGAATCAGTTAACATTAGCATATCACCTACATGTGATGGTAATATGATTATGGACGTGATTATATTCTTAACACTCCCCTTCTATCTATCCATAATGAAATTTGAGTTTCAGTTCTGAACTAAGAATTCCAAAAGCATTTTCAATGAATCTATGTCTAGGTTTGGGAGTGCCTTAATTAGAACATCAGCAATCATTTTATCTGAGTTTCAGTTCTGAACTAAAAGTTCCAAAAGCATTTTCATAGAATCTATGTCTAGGTTTTGGGAGTGCTTTAATCAGAACATCAGCAATCATTTTATGTTTGCTACGATAAACTAGTGATAATTCAATAGTTTCTACCTTTCCTTGTATTAAGCAATAACATAATTCAATATGTCTGGAGTGATCATGGAAATTTGTATTCTTGAAAACAGCTAGACATAATTGATTGCCACAGAATGGTGTTGTAGCTTTGTCACAAAATAGATTTCTAGCTTTTGTGCTTGAAAAACCAAGTCCATGCAGCCATAAAAGCCTCTCAAATCGCATGAGCAACAATAACCATGTAATCAGTTTATATACTTGATAGTGCAATAGTAGCTTGTTTCTTGCTTTGCCAAAATATCGGTCATCTCTTTATGATACAGACATATCTAATGATGGAACATCGACAATTGAGATATGCAGTCCAATAGACATCCCACCAATCTTGGATCATTTTTGAAGTTGATGATTCATCTTGACCACCATATCTCACCTCATAATTTATTGTGGATTGTAGATACTGCAATATTCTCTTCACAACTAGCCAATGTTCCATTCATGGGTTCACCATGAAGTGTGATACATGACTTATCGTGAAGGCAAGATCTGAACAAAAGCAAACCATTATGTACATCAACTTCCAACAACATTGAAATGTATTTCTTCTTCCAGACTTGAAAGTCATTTTCTTGAAAAGTTTGCTTCTAGCAACTAATTTGATGCAAGAAGATGACGACTATGGATGTCCCAAAAATCAGCAAGCAGGAGACCTTGTTGGCTTTTCCAAATTGCCACCTCTAGCTTACACCAAACTGCCTCAGTCTCTCTCCAGTTAATAGCCTAACTTGCAAAAACGTTCTTGACTTGTAGAGGCACTAGAAGTGAAAATCATAGCAAGACAGATGCGTTCCAATAGTCTTTAAAATACTCCCAGTTGTAGCATTCAACCTTCTTCAGGTCTTCCTTCAATCAAGATCCTGCTGCTCACCAAATTTTAAAGAAAATCAAGCAAGACTAATAAAAAACAAGGCAAAAATCTAATCCTCTTTGACACTAAACTCGCACTCTAGATGCGTAGGCAGGAGACTGAGAAGTAGAGTCCATCTGCATGAAAAATGGACACAAAATCTGTGGGAAACGTGGAGAGAACTTGCTCCAAGATCTAGTTACTAAGTTTTGATACCATTGTTACGAACGATGGCACATTAGAAGGGATTCTCCAACCAAGGGCACACTAAAAGGGCAACTATGGGTTCTCCTACCAACATGCCTCTCTTAACTTATGGAAAGGACCCCTCAAATGTAAAAATTACAGCAAATAAGGATCCTAAAACACTTGAAATGATGAGGGAAACAATAGATTATGATTTCATAAGATTAGCACAAGTTGAACCATCAAAATCCATCAAAAATCTATGCTTGAACCTCACTAAATGGCCCAAATCCTTGAAGAAGGCTTCACACGTGTGAAAGTACGGCCTCCCACAGTCTGAGTACTGTACACCAGACCTACATTCAATCCTATAATCATTAGTAATCACAAGTACTCAAACAATTATGAACATAGAGAGCAATTGCACCATTATGAGAGAAAAAACATGAAATTGCTTGATTGATTTTGGTGAGATATCATCACCTATATATACATGATCCATCACGGTTTTGGGCAGGTATGAGTAGCCCTAAACCTATCCCTAATGCTAATTTTGGTGGATCTTTCATCCCTACCAAGTTAGGGTTGGAATCTTGGAGATCCCTCAACAATGCAAAAATTACCAAAAATAGCTCCTATTTTTTCTCCCTTGTATCTAAGCATAATTTGGACTCATTCCAAAGGTTCTAACACTTAGGTCTACTTGAGAACATCCTTATGAATGGAATCCTATGCTATTTGGCACGTGTGACAAGCCACATCATGACCATCTAACTATTTACAAGTCATATGACCAAAACTAGTCAAGCTAGAATTGTGAATTTTTAACACTCCTCCTCACTATCTAGCTTGGTTCAATCATTGCTTTACTAATCACTCCAAGTGATGATCTGAACTTCATAAAAGGTGTCTTTTGAAGTGGTTTAGTAAGTAGATCAGCTACACATTCATTGCTTGGAACATGCTCCAAAGCAATCTCCTTGGCTTGCACCATTTCTCTCACAAAGTGATGGCATATCTCAATGTGCTTAGATCTTGCATGGAAGATTGGGTTAGATGCAAGGTGTTGGGCTGATATATTGTCATTGTAGATGATTGGTGCCTCCTCTGAATCCATGATCTTTAGCTCCACCAATAATCTCTTGATCCAAAGTACCTCCTTTGTAGTGGTTGTCAAAGCTTTGTACTCGGCCTCGGTTGAAGATAGAGATATAGTTTCTTGCTTTTTTGAAAGCCATGAAACCACACCTTCTCCTATGAAAGTTGAATAGGCACTTGTTGATTTCCTATCCCTCTTGTCCCCTGCAAAATCTGAATCACTAAATGCATGAAGGTTAATCACATCTCCTCTATATAGAATCCCAAAATCCAATGTACCCGAGATGTATCTTAGAATCCTCTTAGCCTTTTTCCAATGGATATTCAATGGCTTTTGCATGGATTGGCTCAACCTACATACACTAAAGCTAAGATCTGGTCTAGTTATAGTGATCCACATTAAGGAACCTATAAGTTGCCTAAACAAAGTGATGTCCATGAAGGATCTTTCATCATCTTCATTTGGCACTTTTACATCTTGCTCCATTGGTGTGTCAACACTTTTGCATACTTCCATCTTAAACTTCTTCAAAAGACTTTGAGCATAGTTTACTTGACTTATAAAGATAAAATCAGACCCTCTAAGTACTTCTATGCCTAAGATGAAGTGAAGACACCCTAGATCTACCATCTTGAACTCTAAGGATAGATCTATCTTGATTTTTTCAATACCATCAACACTATTTCCACTAATGATGATGTCATCTATATAAATGAGTAAAAGTACAATACCAACATCATCAAACTTAATGTAAAGAGTGGGATCATATTCACTTTGAACAAAAGAAAGTGAAATAAGATAGCAATGTAGTCTTGAATTCCAAGATCTCGAGGCTTGCTTCAAGCCATAGATGCTTCTTTGGAGATGGCATACTTTGTTCTCCATTCCATGCTTGATGAACCCTTGTGGCTGCTCCATATAGATATCCTCTTCCAAAAAACCATTCAAGAAAGCATTAGAGACATCCATTTGACATAGAATCCATCCAAAATGTGATGCAAGTGCAATGATTAGTCTTATTGTGACCATCTTGGCCACGGGTGCAAAAGTTTCCTCATAGTCTATCCCTCTCTCTTGAGCATAACCTTTTGCAACTAATCTTGCTTTATGTTTGTTAACACTCCCATTTGCATTCAACTTAAGCTTGAAGACCCACTTGCATCCTATTACATTCCTTTGAGGTCTCTCAACAAGCAACCAAGTTTCATTCTCAATCAAGGCATCATACTCATCCAACATAGCTTTATACCATTCTTTGGAGTTCAATGCATCTTCAACATTAGACGGTTCTTCAAAACTAGATAAAGCATAAGAAGTGGATGATATACCCTCAACTTGCTGTCCTTTGCCTTGATATGTGAGCCTTGATGGCTCCACTTTTGCCCTTGAAGATCTCCTTGGTGTGATAGGTGGGTTTGGTGCTTGCTCCTCCATGAGCTCCTCCTCAAAACCAAGATCTTGCTCCTCGGCCATCTTCTTCTTGATTGTTGGAGCACTTGAGCCTTCTTCAAGCATATGCATATGATGTTCATCAAAGATGACATCCCTTGAAACAACAAATTTGTTCAAGGATGGGAGATAGACTTTGTAGCCCTTGCTTGAGCTTGCATATCCAAGCATGATCCCTCTTGTGGAAGATGGATCCTCCTTGGTTCTTGTTTCCAATGGCACATGCACATAACATATACACCCAAAAACTTTCAAGTGATTAAGATTGGGTTTCTTTCCATACAACATCTCATAAGGAGTTTTGCCTTCAATTGCTTTGCAAGACACCCTATTCATCAAGTAGTTTGCACATACAAGAGACTCACCCCAAAAGGATTTGGGCAAACAAGCATCTAATCTTAAAGCCTTAGAACATTCACATAATGTTCTATTCCTTCTTTCAGCAACTCCATTTTGTTGAGGAGTGTAAGGACAAGAAGTCTCTTTCTTGATCCCTTCCTCCTCACAAAAGGCCTTGAACTCATTGGAGATGAATTCTCCACCATTGTCACTTCTAAGAATCTTGATGCTATGATTATGATGCTTTTCCACAAACAACTTGAACTTTACAAAAGTATCAAATACTTGAGACTTGAAAGAAAGTAAGAACACCCAACAATATCTTGAGTAGTCATCAATGAAGGTTAAAAACATGGATGAACCTCCATTAGATTTGGTGCTAGCAATGTGCACATCCGAGTGTATGAGTTCAAGAGGATGAGATGACTTTGTGATGGAGTTAGGAAACACCTTCTTATGTGCCTTGGATAAGGCACAAGCTTCACAAACCTTGTCTTCCTTCCCAATAGACCTTGGTAGGCCTAAAACATACTCCTCCTTGATCATAGCCTCCATGGAACCCGAGTTGACATGTCCAAGTCTTTTGTGCCATAAAGTAAAGGTAGATATCTTGCTCTTCTCGGCCAACATGACAACATTAGTATCTACAAATGCATCCAGCTTATAAAGTTTGCCAAGTCTAGTGCCCTTAGCCACTATCTTACCCTTCTTCTTGATGAAACATTCATTTGAAGCAAAGTCAACATTGAAACCATTGTCTACCATTTGGCCAACACTTAGTAGATTCTTTGTTATTGTAGGAATGTACAAAACACCTTCTATGTTGATCTTTTTGGAAGATCCTAAGCAAAGGGGAATGCTACCAACTCCTTCAATCTTACAAGCTTCATCATTTGCTGTATAGATAGACTTTATAGGTCCATCATAAGATAAGAGAGAAGAGAAAAACTCCCTTTTACTAGTCATGTGTGAACTAGCACCCGAGTCAATCCACCAAGGATCTTCTCCTTTGAAACTTGTTGAAGAAAATATGGACATCATGAGAGAGTCCTCATGTGAACTCTCCTCCTCCTCCTCTTTGCTCATGTTGGCTTGGCTTTGATCTTGCTTCCTCTTGAAGCATTCCGAGGCATAATGCCCCATCTTGCTACAATAGTAGCACTTCACCTTTGATTTGTCCTTCTTGACTTTGGTGGTTGATGGAGATGCCTTTGGGGATCCTTCTTGATCCTCAAGCTTTGTAGACTTCTTGAATGTTGATCCTTTGCCTTTGGACTTGCCTTTGCCTTTGGTGAAGAGAGCTTGGTCATCTCCACCTTGGATGGAAAGCCTATCCATCCTCTCTTGCATTTGGCTCCTTCTTGATTCCTCGGCCATGAGTGTGCCTTGGAGTTCTTCAAGTATGGGTAGCTTACCCATAATTGCATATCCCTGAACCAAATTGTCAAATTCAAAGCTTAGTCCATTCAATATGAGTTGAACAAGCTCTTCATCCTTGATAGGGTCACCTATAAAGGCTAGCTCTTTGTTCAATTCCTTTACTCTTAGGACAAAAGTATGTGCACTCTCTCCTTTCTTTTGATAGCTTCTATAGATTTGATTCTTCAAAGCTAACATTCTAGTTTGGTTCTTGGATTCATAGACCTTTTTCAAAGTCTCCCAAGCATCTTGAGCTGAAGTGCAATCTCCTACCTCTCTTAAGAATTCATTTGCAACATTCATTTTTATGCAATGTAGTGCAACATTGCACCTCTTGATGTATTTGGCTTTTTCTTGAGGATGAATAGGTTCACCCTCCTTACCATTTACAATTTCCATCAGATCTTGCATGATCATGATAGATTCCATTCTAACTTTCCATATGGAATAGTTAGTTTTGTTGAGCCTTTCATTAGTATCCAAAAGATATGCATTTATAGATGCCATCTAGTCTCCTAATCAAGGACTTGACACAAATGAAGGTTACTTCTATTGATTTGATTGAAGGTCTACCTTATCCCACTTCTTAGGGACCTGAAAAGATCAGTAATAGACTTCCTATAAAGATCTAATAATGATCTCTAACAAAATCAAATCATAGAATACTAGAAACAATGCACTTGCTTGATTGAAGTAGACAATACTAGTAGAATTGCCCCTCTTTCTATAAAGAACATTAAAGCTTCCAAATGATCTGATCAAGAGTGAATTTCAGCAACCTAATATACTTCCAAAATCACTTGTAAAAGATCTAAATGGAACTTAATGAGGATGCAACACAATCTACTATCCAATCACAAGCAAAAAATGATCAAAATTGATGAAAAATTGATCTAATTTGGTGCATAAGTCAAGCAATGGTTGGACTGAACCTAAATCACTTTAGGAGGTGCCTACTACACCTTAGAAAAGCCTTGAAGAGTCCCCAAAACTCTGATCTTCCCTCTCCTTGAATGCTAGAAAGCCTCCTCTATGAAATCACCTCCAAAACTCGCTTAGAAATCAATGCTTGGAGCAAGCAAAACTTGCTATCTTGGTAATGTGAATTGAATTCAACTTTGCCTCTGGTTTTAGACACCTAAACACCTGCAAATGAAGTCACACAACACCAATCTCCAATGTATTTGACTCACTTTGAGTTCTAGAATCAATACTAGATGCTAAGATCCAATCTACACAAGATTTAGATCAAAAATTGTGATCAAATTGAATGAAAACCAAGGATTTAGCTCATTTCAGCCTTTAGGCTCTGATACCATGTAAAAATTACAGCAAATAAGGATCCTAAAACACTTGAAATGATGAGGGAAACAATAGATTATGATTTCATAAGATTAGCACAAGTTGAACCATCAAAATCCATCAAAAATCTATGCTTGAACCTCACTAAATGGCCCAAATCCTTGAAGAAGGCTTCACACGTGTGAAAGTACGGCCTCCCACAGTCTGAGTACTGTACACCAGACCTACATTCAATCCTATAATCATTAGTAATCACAAGTACTCAAACAATTATGAACATAGAGAGCAATTGCACCATTATGAGAGAAAAAACATGAAATTGCTTGATTGATTTTGGTGAGATATCATCACCTATATATACATGATCCATCACGGTTTTGGGCAGGTATGAGTAGCCCTAAACCTATCCCTAATGCTAATTTTGGTGGATCTTTCATCCCTACCAAGTTAGGGTTGGAATCTTGGAGATCCCTCAACAATGCAAAAATTACCAAAAATAGCTCCTATTTTTTCTCCCTTGTATCTAAGCATAATTTGGACTCATTCCAAAGGTTCTAACACTTAGGTCTACTTGAGAACATCCTTATGAATGGAATCCTATGCTATTTGGCACGTGTGACAAGCCACATCATGACCATCTAACTATTTACAAGTCATATGACCAAAACTAGTCAAGCTAGAATTGTGAATTTTTAACACAAAACCCAATGTAGGCTCAAAACTCAATGTAGGCTGATGGCATGCACGTGTATTGTGTGTCATGATACCTCAAGTAGTGGGCTTTTCATGCTTAATTCATGTACCCAACTTATCATTCATATTGTCAATTTGACCTTGACTTAGGCTCTTATTCATAATATTTGTTATTTGTTAGTCATATGCAACAATGATTGTGTGATTGACATATAAACCTAACGTCATGATAAGGTCTTGGTGGTTCTTGCTATAAACATTTTTTATTTGATGGGTTTTTAACAAGCCAAGATTTTAGGAGATTGCATGATGAGGCCAAAGTTTGTAGAATATGCTAAGTTACGTTTTTGTTCCAATTTTGCAGGTTTCCTCCTTTTAAGTAATTGTTTAGGAATACTGTCTTAACATCTATTTCATGAATCTCGAAATCAAACTCAATTGCCAATGAAAATATTTATTCTAACAATGATATCCTCATCATGGTTGAAAGTGTTTCGTGATAGCCAGAAAATACTTGTGCATCAATTAATATTGCCTTCAAGCAAGAACCAAACTATCTACATTGTGATTCTTTCACGGGATTCAATTGCAGCTAACAATAGATCTATGTACTGAAAAATTCTCCAAGAGCCTCTTGTTGTTGGGCAACATCATGTAAATGAACTTGGTTTGTTGGTTTGTGCAAGGAAAGTAAAATCATTGTTTAGAAAATATTTTAACTTCAAGGATGGCTTTCTTGTTTGAGCAAGTCGACATAAGTACGAAGGTTGAATAAATTGAGTCAATTCACCATCTATTTTTTTGTCATGAAATTGAATGTTTTTAGTCCAAAAGAATCATTGGTTAGAAATACACCAATGTTATGATCTATTGATCTTTGATGATTGTATGTATCAAAGCTACTGTAGGCATATGAGGAGCTTAAATTGATGGATCATGTATTTAATTTGTAGGTGGAACTTGCGATACTCCCATAAGAGCTGGTACTTCATAATCCTCTGGCAAAAATTCAAAATCCATTTATTCTAGAGTAAATGGAACAAATAATCGTTTTACCCATTTTCTTCACATTGACCTTTTCAATTTATCTAAGATGTACTCACCTCCATTGTCAGACCATAGAAAATTTAATATTCTTCTTGATTTGTGTTTCAACATAGGCTTCATAGATCTTTTAACTTCTTGAATGCTTAGGTTGCAAAAAACAGACGTGTGTGGCAAGACTTGTCATCTATAAAAAAATCACACTTTGTTTGTCCCAGTGATTTGGTCTTCATAGCTCCACAAATGTCTGAATTTATGAGTTCAAGTATCTCATTTGTATGATTTCCTCCATTGTGAAAATTTTAGTTCAATGGTATTTTACAATCAAACAACTTTGACATAGAGGTAGTTAACTTAGTTGTCCATTCAAATCCATAACCACTACAGTCTTGAATGGTTTAAAGATTCAGCTCTTGATGCCACAATATTGTTTGATCTTCTTGCTTTGTTGCAATGGAGAGACCCAATTTAGCGCTGGGAACTCCAACACCATTTGGGTATGGTCCACCTACTAATGAGCGAGTTAGGTTCTGGGTGCTACTACCACTCTTATCTGTTGCTAACTTGTCTTTGGTGAATTCGAAGCATGTTCCAATTTGAATGGACTTGTCGACAAATAGCAAGTATTTTGTTAACATTGACATGTGAAGCGCATCTTGAATTTGTTAACCCCACATCCAACATCAAACAAATTGTTACGATGCCAATTCCAATGCCATGCTAGGTGTTATCATCTTCCAAGTACACAAGTAAGGGAGAATCAAACGTCTCATAAGCACTTAACCATTTGCATTGAGTTCTTGCCAATTGGATCATATATCTTATATCCCTTTTTTTTTGTAGAACTCCCTACAAACACACATTTGATGGATCTTAATTGGTGTGAGTTTGTTCATGGTGGTGCATGGATATAATTCTTGCAAAGGGAAATACAAGGCAATCCTAAGAAAATGCCGAGGTTTATCCTAATCAACATTGGACACCCATAAGGGGACACAATTTTTTTGATTTTCGGAACGATTCTACTACTGCGCGAAGGCAGTGGTCGACTGATTCCCTTGGTGTGTGCACTACTACACCAGTAGGCGAACACAAAACAGAGCTTAATTGCACAGTTGTTTGCGGAAGTGGAAGAGCAGACAGTCAGACAAATCAATTAGAGAGTTAGACAGAAAGCGGAAAGCATACACCAGTGACAAAATCCGAACGCAAAACCAGACAACAATTTATTCAGATTGAATGTATAGAAATATAAGCCAGATGATGTTGGTGAGCACACATCAATAGCAGACAAAACCACGTGCTCACAAAGCTAATTACGATCTGTAATAGCTATGAGCTTATTCTGACAATCAGCTTGAAAGAAAATAATCAATGCTTGAAAGCATCTACTATGCCTGTCTCTGAGAAGCTGTCTCGGCGTCTATGAGTGCTCGAGTATATGTGAAATCAGCCTATTTTGTCTGATTGTTTGAGCATTAGCATATTTGATTGATTACAATGATCAACTATATATAATTTACATTTGTGCAAATGTATGTACAAGAAGATTGCATGGAGCCGTTGCGCCGTCAGGAATAAATCGTGGTTGTTGCTGTCATTGTCCAAGTAATTGCACAGTACAGGAAGTGGACATGAGAAGGCTTTGACCGGAGTCGAGTGTGTCACAGCCGATAGTCAATGTTGAAAAATTTCCGTTTTTACTTCATTGAAATCCAAGCTCAAACAAGAAAGCTATGAGAGCCCAAAGGAAAATAAGAGAATTGAATTAAGAACAATTTAGAATGAGGGTTTGTAAAAAAATTTACAAGAAATTTGAAATCCTTGAAACATTTTTGTGCTTGTTAAAGAACTTGTGAAAATCGTAAAAAATTTACAATTTACAACAAAAAAATTTTTACGGTAGCTTTTTCCATTCATTCATGTACTTGTAAAAATTATATACACAATATATTTTACACATATTAAAATATTTTTGCTTTTGTTTTCTTCTGCGGACCTAGGAGGCGCATCCCAAGGTTCTGCTGCGCGACGACAAAGAGAGAGAGAGAGAGAGAGAGAGAGAGAGAGAGAGAGAGAGAGAGAGAGAGAGAGAGAGAGAGAGAGAGAGAGAGAGAGAGAGAGAGAGAGAGCAACGACAGACGATATATATATATATATATATATATATATATATATATATATATATATATATGGGGAGGGGTAGGCCATAGGAAGATAGGAAGGGGCATAGATCTAGGGAGGGGGATTCACGATATACTCTTCTATAGAGGACTCAACCGGATCTCAATCGGATTTCGACCGGGTCAAAAAAACTCAACTGGATCTCAACCGAATCTCGATCTCAACTTGATTTTGACCGAGTCAAAGGACTCAACCAAATCTCAACCGGATTTCGACCAAGTCTAAGGACTCAACCGGAAATAGACCTCAACCAAATCTCAACTGGATTTCAACCGGGTCAGGGAAAAGGCGTCAGGAGAGAGAGGGAGGCATAGGAGAGTGGCTGTAGGTAGGTAGGGTTAGGTTTAGTTAGGGCTATAGATAGATAGGGTTAGGTAGTTTTTTGTTTAAACTTCAAAATGAAGAATGTGAAAAAAATTTAGAATAGGCACCAAACTTCAGAGTTGAAGTGCTTCTCTCTCACATGTAAATTTTTTTTTCAAAATTCTGGCTAGCCTGACCCATCCCACTAATTTGATCATAATTTACTCTATATTGATCCAAATCATAAAAATTTAGTACCTATGAAAAGCTAACAACATTTTGAAGAAGAAAAAAAACTAACAAAACTAGAGCTACAAATCAAGATTTGTCATAACTTTTTGGATACTAATCCAAAATGAGCCAAAAGATTCACAAAATTGATGTCTCTTGCCTAGTTATAGACAATGCTCTCACTTATTTAAAATTAACTATCTTGAGGGATAGTTAGCCCTTGTTAAGCATTGTTTAGGCTACATTGGGCCCTTATTGGCCTATTATCCTTATTAATTATTTTGAAGGGCCTAAAAAGAAAACCGCCTTGTTCTTAAGGCTAATAGCTCCTTTTGGACCTACAAAGCTTACATTGGATATTATCTTGCATGTATAAGCATGGATGTACTAAAAGTACATGACACTTGGCTTTTAGGATGCGGCAATCCTGAATCTCGTGGGCGTTTGCAGTATCTGTAGAACATCTTCTTCTTTGTCAGCGGCTTCGACTGCTCTTGACGATTCTATGTTGGCTTCTGATTTGGCTTCTATGGCTTTGAGCATCTCTTCTTTTGCTTGCTCGAATTCTTGTTGGTGTATATGGCGTGAGAGTCGAGAGTAGAGGAACTGGAAGGTTCGTTCCTTCTTGTCACTTCCTGTAGCATCATCATAATGACTCGTGATAGAGTTAGCTCTGGATGTGTGGTGATCATCATCACCTAGTTATCATACGATATTGGCAAGATTGAAAGTAGTGTCATTATTGTGTCTTGATCGTCTACAACAAATCCGACAATGGCCATTTGTTGTAGCAGGTTCTTAAACTGGTTGATGTTATTCTATAGGGAATCACCATTTGTCATCTTGAGGGAGGAGAATTTTCTCCTAAGATGTAGCTTGGAAGCTACACCGCACACTTCGTACAGGGTGCTCAAGATGTCCCAGACTTCCTTGGAGGTCTGAGCTTCAAACACATGGCCAATTTGTGTGTCTGAGATGTTGAGGATGATGAGGGCGAAAGCTTTGCCATACTTCAGCTTCCATCGGGAGATTGCAGCATCGTCTACTTCGGGTCTTGCCTCTGCACCTGTGACCACATCATACAACTCCTTAGCCATTAGCACAGTTTTTATCTTAAATTTGTCCATGATGGGACTGGCTTTCCCTTGGAAATCCATGTGGAAGTTAGTCTAAGTGATAGTGATAACTATCAATGACTTAAGAGTGAAAATATAATGCAATTTACAGAACAAGAAAACAATTGTTCTATCGCCGCTGATAGAACCAAGTCATGTGGAAAGCTTATCGAGCTATAATAATGGCTCTGATACCATGTCGGTGAAATGGAAGGAATCCGTGCTGGACGGATCGATAGGTCAAACAATCGGATCAGAATGATTCTACTTCTACGCGAAGGCAGTGGTCAACTGATTCCCTCGGTGCATGCACTACTACACTAATGGGTGAACACAAAACATAGCTTAAAAGAGATGTTTAGTAAATTTGATTCTGGTGCAAGTCTCATATATTTTCTTTTACAAAATTCTTTGACGAACATTGTTCATCAAAGCTTAGTTGTTTGGCACGTAGTTGGACAGTTCATGGGCATTCTTGACAAACGTCATTCGTCAAGGCGACTTGTATAATAACCATTTAACTACAAGTTTTAAGTCCCAAAGTATTCAAGAAGTCTCATATTTTCTAAACATGTCTTTTAATTTGCGTGGTTTGTTTGTGGAAGTAGAAGAGTGGATAGGGTTTTTCATATTGGAGGGAAAGCCAAGTTGCAAAGTAGGATTTGCACCTGCTATATATTGTTGTAACTCGTGGAAAAAGGGGTCTTATCTCTTCTCTCTCTCTCATTTCATCATAATACATGGTTCTCTTTGGGTTCTACTAGTCATTGGTCTCTCATGATGTTATCTTGCAATTCTATGTGTAGAATGACATTTATTGTTATTTTCGGTTTCACATGTATGAAATACAATAGGGTACTATAAATTGTATGGACAGTAACTATATTTTATGGTTTGGTTCATGTTTGATCAGTATCTCTTAGAGTTTGCATCTCATTTTGTATGTAGATGCTGATTTTTTTACATTGGCAGGATTGTTGGTTTGCTCTTTTTTGTAACCAAAGATCAGGGACATGGATTTGGATCTTGAATGATCTGAAATCCCTCACATGGTATTAGAGCTATTGTGTTTCAGGTTATGAAAGGATCGACCACATTTATCAAAGATTTGGAGGAGTTACCAATGCTAGAGCATGCTAAATTGAGTTCTACTCAAAAATCAGTATTTTTGCATATGTAGAATTGATCTTTTGTAGGTCAAAACTCAGTATAGGTTTATGTACTTGATCAATTCCGATTTCACACTTGGTTTACTGGAATTAGCCGATTTTTGATGCATTAGGAAGGTCTCATTGAAGGCTACAAGATGATATATCAAGTTATTAGAAATTGCATGTAGAATTTGAGATATTCAATTTTTTGTAATTTTGAGAGACCAGCAACTCAACAAGATCAAATGAGGTATGATAAGAGGGCCAAAAGGGCCCTACACATGATTACGATGAATGTTACCAATGAACTTCTCAAGGAGATTGGTAAGTGCACATCATCTTTGGAGGCTTGGGAAGCTTTGAAGAAGCTTTATGAATCCAAGCCTACATCAAGAGTGCTTACTCTTAGGAGGCAAATCTTTCAAATTTTGCAAAAGAATGAAGAGAGTACTCATGCTTTTGTTTTGAGGGTTAAAACATTCAATGATGAGTTAGCATGTATTGATGAGAGCATTAATGAAGTAGAATTTGTTCAAGTTATACTTATGGCTTGTTGGATGATCAGGTGCATGCATGAAGGTGGTGGTTCTTCTACATTCTTTTGTGATGAGTCCAAGAAAGTCATTTTTGTAGCAAGTGGAGTCACATGTCTTCATTAAGAGAGTAGATCAAATGGTTCTATCAAGAGACTTGGTGAGGGAGATAGTCACAAGTAAGAAGAAGAGAAGTATGTGAAGTGTTCAATGTAGGCTGCTGTACTTTGAATGATGTCATTGTGAATGATAGTCAGGAAAAATCATTATCATATGAGTTATTCAAAAATCATTGAGTAGAAGTTCTTGTTTGAAAAAAGAGAGGTTTCTACTTCTTACGATGCAATCATTAAGAGAGAGTCTTATGAAAGAAAGAGCAATAAAAGATTGGTTCATGGGAAGATACAAGTCATAGATCTCACATCTCTTCATCAACTCAAAATATTCTATGATTATGAATTGATCACTCATGATCGAGATGGCAAAATGTTGATTGGAGAAGACTACATGGAGCAAATCGAGAGGCAATTTCTTCAAGGCAAGGGAGGTCTCATTGGTGAGCTTATTGAGGTTTTTTATGGACTCAAGAAGGCTGGATTTATTAGGTTTGATACTCATCTTCACCTACTCTACTTCATGTTGGATGGAAAGTTTGGAATCTATCTTTTGATTTATGATGGTGGCATTGTTTTCACTAACCTTTGTGAAAGATGGAGATCAAGAATTGATGAGATCTTGTTGGATCTAGATCATATATTTGAGAGGGAGTATTTTCAGAGATTCGGGTTTGAAGATATTCATATCTTTGATGATCACGATAAAGGTAAGCAAGTGGAAGCGACTCACTTTGATTTACTCACATGTTTTGGAAAATCTTCTTGTGTAGATGATGCTATGCAAGTGAATATTGGTTCTCATGGTTTCATGCTAGAAAATCAAGTAATGGATTTGAAAAACAAAGTCTGTTCAATGACTTTTATGGTCAAGAGAAAGATCAAGAGGTTGGTCTCAAAGGGCTTCAATAACACAAAAGGAAAGGTGGCAATTTGGAGAGTCAAGAGCATCGATTATTTGGAAAAGATGTTATGGATTTGTTTTTGTAGGTGTTTGAAGACTCAAGTAAGGTCAAAGGAGCAGCAAAGAACTGTTGCTCAAGTTTACTTATTCTATCTCATGTTTGAGCTATTTCATGTGAATGTGTGCAAATTGTCAAGATATGGACAAACTAGCTACATTGTCTTGCAATATCTTATTGTTGGAGTTGTACTAGCATTCATGGCTGGTTTTGATGCTGGAAATGAAGCTATTGGAGGTTCATTATGTCACTCATTCATGGCCAAGTCATCAAGTGTTGATGATATCTTGTGGCAAGATGGAGATGGAGGCTCATTCATGGAGTTTGATGGTGGAGACATATCAAGAAAGGACAAAGTTGGAAGAGACAAGCAAACAAATGGTCATCACTCACATTTATGGTTTGGTTGCTATAATTTTCCAGAGAGTTCAAAGTTTGAAACATGGGGGAATAATTTCATTCACATTCTATTTGGTTTTTCATGTTCTAGTTATATCTTGATGTGTAAAATTGTTGTAAGAAATACTGAAACATCCAATTTGGACACTGAGTCTCTATATCAATTATGATACTTTAGAACCTTAGAAAGGAGATCTATGCTTAGTGAAGATCATATTAAATTTGAATCAAAGTAGTATGGTTCAAACTGTGCTAAAACTAGTTGAAGAGGGAGTGTGAGAGATTTCAGCAAGTTGTGTCATATTTTGGTCAATTGTCAATTGAGGCCAAAACTCATTTTAGACTTAGGGATAAACTTTTTTGAAGTTATATTAGTTTAAAATACATTCAATAAACACTTTTTGAAAGTGTGGGAAAGTTGGTAGTCGAGTTTGAGAGAGATTCAAATTTGAACTTTGGGTACATTGAATCTAGTCTCAGAATAGTAGGGTTTTTCGTTTTGGAAGGAAAGCCAAGTGGCAAAGTAGGGTTTGGAAGGGATAGGCTCTCTTCTCTCTCTCATTTCATCATTATACATGGTCCTCTTTGGGCTTTACTACTCATTGGTGCACTCTCATGATGTTATCTTGCAATTCTATGTGTAAAATGATCATTTATTGCTATTTCATTAGAGGAGTTTTGAGTTCCAAAAAGACCCTTTAAGAATTCGTGCAAGATGTTTTTTTTATTATTAAAATATTATAACACTAATACTTTTGACTTGCCATAACTTTTTAATTGTAGCTCAAAAGTATGTCATGTAACATATTATTGGAAAGTTCTTCTCGAGCGCTTTCCAATGCACCAAACTCTGCTAAATTCGGACTTACCACTAAAAAGTTATGCCATTTTTAGTATAGAATCAAAATGTGAACTCAAAAAGTTACGTTACATAGATTTCGAATTTGAGTGTTTTGATTGGTCCATGTGTAAGAAAAATTTGAGAAAAAATATAAAAAGAATCTTTACAAAGGGTTTTTTTTGGATTTAGAACTCCTCTAATGTCAGTTCCACACGTGTGAAATACAGTAGGGTACTGTAATTGTACGGACAAAAACTATATTTTATGGTTTAGTTCATATTTGATCAGTATCTCTTAAAGTATGCATCTCATTTTGCATCTAGATGCTGATTTTTCTACATTGGCAGGATTGTTGGTTTGCTCTTTTTTGTAACCAAAGATCAGGGACATGGATTTGAATCTTGAATGATCTGAAATTCTTCAGAGAATGCAGGATAAAAAAAAGTCATCAATGATCTTCCGTTATTATATTGAAAAACAAATGCTCAGTCTCACATTTAGCTATCAGAGATACAAGAAAATTGACGGTACATGGCTACCACTAGATCAAGACTTCGAACTAAATGGTTACACAAACCAAATGGAGATAAGCATTACCTACAATGAAGAATATTGACTAAGGTTAAGATCATTGGACGCTTGATTTTATCAGAACAGAGCTCGTGCTATTACAAACCAATCTACCAACTTATTTGATATTCATCATCAACGAAAGACTTGTAAGTACTCTATGTTCATTGCCATTTCAAAATAGTACAAAATAATGGAAAATGACATAATTTGCAATGGCACATTCACTAATATTTGTCTTGTCACAGTTGCAAAAAAGAAAGGAGCTGATAATGTGCTGCAAAGATCTACCTACAACAATCACCATTGTGGAAGAACAATAGCTTCAAATAAAAATTAGTAAAAATCTGTGTATAGACTCTTTCATTCAATAATTGATAAGCCCAAGTTGGGCATCAGTACATGTATTTTGGGCTCTCAAATTCATAAAATGGAGTAGCATTTGATATATCAATGTACAAACATGCACATTTTTCAAGGGAATAGGCAACACATGCTTCCAGTTTGGATCTGCATATTCTCTAGTAATTCTTGTAATCCTAGTAACACCTTTTGTCATTTTCATGCAGTACAAACAAGGGTGTTTAGATGTAGCACCATGAGAGACATTATACATGCATTTCAATGTTTTCAAATCACCTGCTAAGTGTCACTCAACATTGAAGTCTCCAACTCTTGGAACATTGAGAAATCTTCCATCCATATGGTCCTTGGTGATCCTAGGGTAAGATGTCCTTGAGAATATCCATGATAATATATCATGATCCTCCTTCAGCACCTATCCAAAAAAGTAATCAAACTTAGTTTACTATGAATTAATACTATCCATTGAATCTAATGTAATAATGAGGCTAGTTACCTGAAATGCTTGCCAACCACCATATATCATTTTCGGAGGGGACACTGAATCTGAAATCTTCTTGGTCCACTGTTTGTGATAGTGAACCATTCACGAGAGTTATACTAACCCTCTCCATCTTCTGCCCTTTCACAATTTGACTCATCTAACTTAAGTACTATGATTATTTTTCCATTCACTTTTCAATGGTTATATTATAGAATGTGATGATGTATCTCAACAAGTAATTTAGATCAACAAATAACTTGTTTGATGAATTATAGGATATTGATCTTCCATCAGTTTCATACACCTCCTCAATATGAAATAGAGTACCAATGAACTTATGCATACCTATGTTTAATGTATCTCTCTCTTTCTTCAAGTGATATGACCTTGAGATTGGGACTTTCCTAATTCGAACTTGCTTAAAAGCTTCTCTAATAAGTTTAAATATTGTTGCATATGCTTCCCTGCTAATACCTGCCAAATCACAAGCACTCTGAACTATAGTCTTATCTAAATTTTTTTGAATGTCCACCATCTAAGACTCTGTTATTTTGCATTTTACATTTGAACTTCTATTGTTCATCATGATACACTCAGTGGATTTGTCTATCAATATTGAGCCCAACGACATTCCAAGTGAAGCATTGTCCTAAATAATCCGAGGAGCTACTAATGCAGATCTGCAAAAAAAATAAATAGTTAGCAGAATATCACCATAGCTTAAATAAATCCATATGGCATTGATCAAGTTACAAAAATCAGAATATGCTTACTTGAATGCACGAATCTGACATTCTATTTCGATAACCTCCTTTTGAAAGCATTTGAATATCCTAGCAACTTTGTAGCTTTCACTTCTTATTTTCAGCCTTCTTCTTAGCCAATTCCACATCCTTCAGTAATTGTAAGTTTTCAATTCGAATAGATTGTAAGATTGATTGCGATTTGATATCGATTGTTATATTCTGTAATGATTCATTATTTCTTTTAAGTTGTTCATTTTTCTCTAAGGTGTTTTGGAGAAGACAATCTCTATTCTGACAATAAGAGGATCTCCGTATTAACTCACATTCTAAAAAGTGAATTTTCTTCATAAAAAATTGTTTTCCATGGTTCTTAAATCTCTCACAATATCCTAGTAATCTAGTATGTCCAATGCATATCCATGTAACTAGATGAGTCATTGAAGAGAATGTGGGATGAGTCAAAGTGCTTGAATCTTGAGGATGTAATGTTCCATCTATCCACAAATCCAAGTTCTTCTTTCCTTTGCCCTATAACGAGAACGATCCTCAACAGATATTTGAATTCCTTTGTCTCCTCTTCTCTACAAAGGTGCCAAATCAGTAGGGATATCCAAATGTAGATGATACAATGTAGTCATAAGGAAAAACAATAAAGTAATCAGATGCATCAAAGTACTAAGAACAAATTTTACAAAACAAAACAAAATACTCATCTTTTATTATATTATATACTCTATACCATCAATCCATTCTCCATGTTTTTCTACCTTATTCAAATTTGGAGATGGCGCTCATATTTTTGTTCCAGTAGATAGTTGGCGCTCATATTTTCACTCCAATGTGAAGATGGCGTTCATATTTGGAGATGGCACTCATATTTTCATTCCAATGGAGGGAATGCATATTCATACATTTTGCTTTTTTCCCTGATTCGAATTTGGGAATGGCGATCATCTTCTAGATCCAATGAGAAGATTGCCCTCCTCGTAACCAATGGAGAGAATGTATTTTCAAATTTAGACAAGTTAGACAGTTTAGAGTTCTTAACTTTGACTATAGACACTATGGTTAGATCCTTGGGAGTTGGGGAGGCCTCGGGAGTGGTGGGGACAAGCAAAAAAAACATTATATTAACCTTCTCAATTGTCACCTGTGTGGAATCCCGTGTAAAAATGCAGTGTCATATTTTTCGCCTTTTTTGCCTGTTAGAAATTCCATGTAAAAATGCAGTGTCGCATTTTTTCGCATTTGTCGCCTGTCAGAAATTGCATGTAAAGATGCAGTGTCGCATTTCTCGCATTTTATTCGAAGCAGTGTCGCATTTCTGGAAGTGCCTGAAATGGCCTAAAAATCGAGTCAACAGAAGTGTCGCAAAACCCTTAGTTGCTTAGGATGGCCCAAAGGTGGAAAGGCGACAGTGTCGGGTTTTTTGCCTCTGGAAAATCCTGAGTAAAAATGTAGATTGTAGTGATAATCAGTTCAAGTATGCAGACTGTTGAAAAATAGTTCATCTTTTATTTGAGAGGGTAAAATTGAGAGAAGGAAGAAGGGCTGTTGGGGTGAGTAGGAGTTAGATTAAATTCCAACAAAACCTTTGCCTAAACCTTCGCCAGAATATGTGTCAGTTCCACTTACTATTTTTGATAATCAGTAAGTTGGGCGAAGGTTTTTCGAAGATCAGTTGTCATATTGTCATATTTTTATCAAAGAAGGCTCTTTTTAGAAAAAAAAAAACTACCAGTATTGCTCTTGATTTTCTGCCAGATCCTTCACCGAGTTTTCTGAGGAATCTGAATATAGTATTTTACCATTTGTGAGTTCGACGAAGATTAGATCTATCAGGATCTTTCAAAAAGTCTATTTTTACTCTCGCCAAGCTGCAAAAACCCTATTTTTGTTTAGAAAGATCCTTCGCTAGTTCTACCACATATTTATCTAGTCAGATTTATTCACTAAAGAGTCGGCGAAGGTTAAATTTATCATATTTGTTAGTAGATAGTCAGATCAGTGATTTTTTAGCAGTGAAGACCCTTCGTCGAGTCTACCTTCGCCCAGGAAACCTTCGCTAATAGTATTTTTAAGTTCTAATTTACCAGATCTAGCCATTGTCAAATTTTTGAACCATTCTGATATATTCTAATAAAAATTCTGAAAAATCTTCATTTTTAGTGTTGATCACTTAATCAAGATCTATATCCTGAAAATAAAAAATCTAATTATTTCCAAGTGATAAAGTTTTTACAAGCCTAATCTGATCTGATAGCATTTTGTTTGAAAAGTCTAGATCCAATCTCATTGTCTGATTGACTTAATTTGGAATTATGGCTGAAGGAGGACCAATGAACCCACCACCAATTATTGTTAGAACGTCTCCTCATCTAGATATACCAAAATACAATGGGTTATCTGATCCCATCATATTCTCTAGATCTTTTCTAAATCGTGTAGGGTTTATGGCGAAGTTTTTCCACAAGATAAACTTCAGTTATTCCCTGTGGCCTTAACTGGAGCTGCTCAAGATTGGTTTTATAACCAAGATGAAGCAGAACGACAAGATTAAGAAGTGGTTAAAGCCACTCTCATTACGAGATTTAAGCCCAAAAAATTTATGGAAGATCTCTTTCTCCTTTTAAATAAATTAAAATGAGAAAGAGAGAGACAATAAGAGATTATATTGAATGGGTCAAACACCTCAGATCTAAGTGTGATCCCGATCTAATCAATGAAGATGCTTTGATTATATGGTTTTTAGCAGGTCTACCCAAACATATTAGACGCAAGCTAAAACGCCATACTGAATACGCTACGATACAAAGTGCTATGAATAATGCAATTCATGAGGAGGATGAAGATTCTAATGATGAACCAAATGTTGGAATGTTGTCTTATACAGTAGGGCAAACCACGACAACATCCACCACCATTGCATCAACAAATATCAATGCTACTGTAGAGAAGATGATCAACGAGTGAGAAACTGGGTCAAAAGCAGCAGATGTAGCTAGAAAAGATGCAGTCTCAACTTGATGAAAAGATCAAAACCTTGAAAGATTTCCATGGTAAAGCGAACAAAGAACCTGAAAATTTTGCAAAGATTTTTCCTAGCCGGAAAAATGTCTGGTGTTCAATTTGTGCAGGCAATCACACTATGAATGAATGTCCAACGTTGAAACAACAAATGACAAATACTATTTATCATTTGTGCAATTATATGGGTCATGAAATAGCCTTTTTCTCTTTTAATCCTTGGATTATCCAGCAAAGGTATGCTAAACTTCAGTATCAAGAACCTACTTAAAAGGGTCTGACAGAAAGCCTTTTAATTTTGGTCTTGGATTTTCAGAATGATTAGCTTTGCCAGCTCCAATGGAATAGAGTGCTCCTTCTGCTAATCTAATGGAACTAGAACCTTCAGAGCAGTATGCTATCTATGTTGTTGCGCAACAACAAGCAGCTAGACAATGGACCAGAGTGCCACTTGGATGTTTTGCATGCGGAGAAAACCATGGAGTTGTTGAATGCCCAAACAAAGAAAAGTTTGTACCATTCTATAGAGACTATGGTTATGGACACTATTATAAAGGTTGTCCTGCAAGACCCAAACCACCTCCGGTTACTGCTCCAGTAAACATGATTACAATCAAGAAGAGACCAGCAGTTCAACCTGAACCAACTGTACCTTTGATGGTTGTTACCAGAGCTCAGAAATAGAAAGGAGTTCTAGTTGATCTAGTACTTGTTGAATCTGCACCAACTATAGATATACCTACCACATCAGACGTGTATTCGAACCTCAAAGCATAAAAGAAGGGATACCAGGATATGAGACAATGGATTAAACAGTTGCAAGAAGAAGAAGCCCTAGAAGCCGCTAAAGCAGTAGCCGAAGTTCTTTTTCCTTCTAAGCCACAAGCAGATCCAAGAACAGATGTTAATACATAGTTGCACCATCATGAAAAATCTTTCAAGATGACAAAACCCGAAGCACCGCAAACGGAAATGATCATGAATATGTTGTCGAGTAACATGGATATTACACTGGGAGAATTTATTAAACTGGTGTCGAAAGCATAAGAAGTATTAGCAGAAATATTGACTCAGATGGAACCACCAGTCTGTCAGAAGCCACTTTTTTGTGCCAGGTTTGAAGAGTCGAACGAAGTACTCAATGTGGGAGCAGCCTAGGAAAGTGAGCAGAAAAACATCACCCTGCCGATACAACATAGATAGTTTAGTAAAGAAACAGCCATGATTGATGGAGGTTCAGGAGTTAATTTGATCTCAACAAAGCTATGTGCAAAATGGAGAGTTACCAAGCTAAAGCCTGCCACTTTTGCCATTAAGCTAGTTGATCAAACAATAGTCCATCCAAGAGGAATGGTTGAAGACGTACCTGTCGAAATAGCTGGAGTGCAGTTTGTCATTACTTTTGTAGTAATGGACTTACCTGATGCACCAAATGTATATCGAGTTTTATTGGGATGTCCATGGTTATGAGTTGCGCAAGTAATTCATAACTGGGGCACCGGCAAAATTACTTTTGAGAATTGTGAGCATGCGGTAAAAGTAGATCCAATCACTTGGACTATCAAGAGGGGATGATGATTCATCAACAACGGATCATACCTATGATCGACAAGTGAAGACTCTGGGAGTTCACTATGACTCTCAAACCAACACAGTCAATTGGAATCAAGCTCTTGCAACAGTGCATTGTACAACAGATTATATGTGTCAACAAGATAATCAATCTGAAGTGAGCGAAATTTTCCTACTTGATCGAACTTTGGACATGCCGATCACTTTTCCATTGAATATAATGAAACCTAGCTTGGATATCAATTGAACCAATCTGGCCGATTGAAGATGTTCTAATACATGTCAGTCATGTTTTGACTTACGATGGAGAGACAGAACTTACGGATGAATATAATCTCAATCATATGGATCCTACAAAATATGGAATTCAAGATATTCCAGATGAGCCAACAATAAAATCGCCAAAAGCAGTTATATTGAAGGAGGATAAGATGGCAGGACCTATGACAAAGAAACAAGCTAAGCAACAATATAATACAATCCTGAAATGGGAAAAATCATCTCGAAAAGTTGATTCTAAGAATGTACCACTTTTATTGGATAAAGAAAAAAGAAAGGTCAAGGATGATACTTCAAGTCAGAATTCTTGCAAGAAATCACCATCAAGGAATTCGTTACCTTCAAAGAAGAGCACATCTTCTAGAAGGTCATCGCCTCCACGATCGATTCCTACCAAGAAAGCTAAACGGAGATCAAAGATCAACCTTTATGAGAAGGAACAATAAAAAAAAGTCCAGCATGATATGCCAGAACATTTCAAATGGTATACTTTGGACGATGTGGTGATTATGTTACGAAAGCTCATCGTGAACCTGAAGAGAAAGAACCAGAAACAAAGGAGGTTTACGATGGACCAGACAGGACTCAGCCAATGAATCTTGCTGAACCAGGAGAGCCAGAAAAGATTATTAAAGTTGGAGCACAACTTACTCCTGAACAATTTCAAGTGTTAAGAAAGTTATTGATCAAATATCAAGATTGTTTTGCTTGGACGTACAAGGATCTCAAAGGGACTCCTACTTTAATTATTGAGCATACGATACTCTTATTGCCTAATGCAGTTCCAAAGGTCACAAGATTTTATTGTTGTAATCCAAACGTTGCGGATCTTATAAAGAAAGAGCCGCAAAGACTACTTGAAGCCGTCTTTATTTATGAAATCGAACATATGGAATGGGTTTCGCCAATTGTTGTCGTTCCTAAGGAGAATGGGAAGATGAGGATTTGTGTGAATCTCAAAGCTTTAAACAAAATGACGCGAAAGGATAACTTTTTGTTACCCTTTATTGAAAGCATATTGGATCATCTTGCTGGAGCGGAAGCACATAGTTTTCTGGATGGATTTAGTGGCTATAACCAAGTTAAGATAGCACCTGCGGATCATCACAAAACAGCTTTTGCAACAGAATGGGGAACTTATGCTTATAAAGTTATGCCATTTGGACTTTGTAATGCACCTAGCTCATTTCAAAGAGTGATGCAATTTGCCTTTCAGGACTACTTGCAGAAATTCCTTGAAATCTACTTGGATGATCTCGGAGTCCATAGTGCAGATACAGACCACTTGGAGCATTTGGAAAAAGTATTTGAACATTGTTGCAAATATCAAATCTCCTTAAATCCAGAAAAGTGCCAAATTTGGCGAGAAACAATTCGAAGAGTCTATGTTTTTATGGGTCATGCAAATTACTATCGGATATTCATACTATTCTTTGCGGATTTAGCAAGACCTATATATAGATTGACCATTGTACCAATTTGGACAGTAGAGGCATTGCAAGCATGTGAGAAATTGAAGAAAGCTTTAGCTTCTGCACTAATACTACGAGCTCCAATCTGGACAATTGAGTTTCACCTTCACATTGATGCATCGAAATATGCCATTGGATCAGATTTGATGTAGCCAAGTGAATACAAGAAGGATATCCTATCAGGTTTGCAAACAGACAACTTATAGATACGGAGAAGAATTATTCGACAACTGAACGCAAAGCGTTGGCCATGACTTTTTCTGTTAAAAAGTTTCGACATTATCTATTGGCAACGCATTTTGCATTTTATATTGATCATCAGCCGTTACTTTATTTGGTGAACAAGACATGCAACACAGGGCATATTGCAAGATGGTTACTATTATTGAACAAATTTGATTAATAATCAAATGCTTCCATTGCATTAACTGTAGAAATCCCATCCGACGGATGTACAAAATTATTGCCAAATAAAGTAACTACCTTACCACCCTCCTTGAAAGTGAGAACATGCTTCTCAAAATCAATAGTCAGAGAAGGTGATTTGCTAAATAACCATTCATATTCAAAAATTAAATCAGTATGAGCTAGGTCTAAAGCATGAAAACTAACTAATTCTCTATGTTCATGTATCAAAACTGGGAGATTCAGCACTTTCATGTTCCAAGTCTCCAACTCCGCTCCTGAAGCTAGATAAACTTTGTATCTATGATTACTGGATTCAGTTTCCAAGCTGAGTTTCTTTTATTTGGAACTAACAAATCCTACATATTAATATACTTGGGGTCTAAAATCCTTCATATATGTAGTAGGTATTTCCTATCCGCCTTCAACCCTAGATCCAACCACACAAGCATCACAAAGATGAAGAGGATTAACTAGTTGTCACGTGGAGATTCATTCCTATGAGAGCGATAGCATAGTTCATAATCCAACAATGCATATGATCCACATCTAATACTAAGATCCATTAACACTAGCAGTTAACACTACATCCATTAACACTAGACAATTAATGAAATTATGAGTAAACCATTAAATACAGTATCAATTAATTTTGGACTTTGGCAAAATCCATTTTCAAAAATGGACCAGAGAATTTCAAGATGTTAATTAATCATCTGCGACCTCGTCGGTCCCTCTATGATCCTCTACGGTCATCTGCGGTCATCTGCAGTCCTTTGTGAACTCTGAGACCTTTGCGGTCCTCTGTGACCTCTACGGTCCTCTGCGGTCCCTAATGTGGTCCCTCTACGGTCTTTCCGTCGCGGCGAGAGGTTCTGAGTCCTACGATCCTCTACGGTCCTCTACAGTTCTCTATGACCTTTGCGGTCTCTACGGTCCTTTGCAGTCCCTAATGAGATCCCTCTGTGGTCCTCTGCGACCTCTGCGACCGAAACACAGCCTTTGCAGTCCTATGTGACCTCTACGATCATTTGCGACCTCTGCGACCTCTGCGGTCATCTATGGGCCTCTACGGTCCTCTACGACCCTCTATGGTCCTCTACAGTCATCTATGACCTCTACGGTCATCTATGGTCCTCTGCGGTCTGTAGTGCAGTCCGTCTGTGGTTTTCTGTGGTCCTCCCACCGCAGCAGAAGGTTTTGAGGCCATCTGCAACCTCTGTGGTCATATATGGTTCTCTGCGATCATCTACGACCTCTACGATCTCTGCGGTCCATTGGTGGTCATCTGTGGTCCTCCCACTGTGACGGGAGGTTCTGAGGCCATCTGCGATCTCTGAGGTCATCTACGGTCCTCTACGGTCATCTACGGTCCTCTACGGTCATCTGCAACCTCTGCGGTCCTCTACGGTCTCTTAGGTCCTCTACGGTCCGTCTTTACGGACTCTGAAGTCCTCTACGGTCCGTATGTGGTCCTCTACGGTCATCTACGGTCCTCTGTAGTCCTCTGCGGTCATCTACGACCTCTACGGTCTCTGCGGTCTTCTACGGTCCCTAGTGTGGTCCGTCTATGGTCTCTGCGGTCCTCCCACCGCGGCGGGAGGTTCTGAGATCATCTGCGACCTCTACAGTCATATACGCTTCTCTACGGTCATCTATGACCTCTGCGACCTATGGTCTCTGAGGTCCTCTATGGTCTGTAGTGCGGTCCGTCTGTGGTCGCGGTCCTCATGCTGCGGTGGGAGGTTCTGAGGCCATCTACGACCTCTGTGGTCATATACGGTTCTCTGTAGTCATCTATGAACTCTGTGACCCTCTGCGGTCTCTGAGGTCCTCTATGGTCCCTAGTGCAGTCCATCTGTGGTCGTCTGCAGTCCTCTCGCCGCGGCGGGAGGTTCTGAGACCATCTGCGACCTCTGCAGCCATATACAGTCCTCTGCGACCTCTGTCGTCCTCTGCGATCATCTACGGTCCTCTGCGATCCTCTGCGGTCCCTAGTGCGGTCCTCTGCGGTCATCTACAGTCATCTGCGATGTCTGCGGTCCTCAATATGATTCCTACTTAAATCCAAATATCTCAAGCTCTTCAACATTGTCAATTCAATTGGTAAGTGACCTGAACATCAACCATTGCATGTTAGTATTTCAAATTATAGATAACTATATTTTTAGAATTTGTGTTTTAAATAATTAACAGTATATTTGTATTGACACTTAATATTTAGCTTTTAAGACTAGTCTATAAGCACACAGACCAATTTGGAGCAGAAAAGGATTCAATAATGCTGCTAACACCTTGCCAATGCTTTGCTTTCTTTTTGTGATCTGGCTTACATGACACAAAATGTTTTGCCGATTTTCCACTATCTCCAAAACACAACCTCAACAGTTTAAATTTGCTTTGCACGCACTCCCTGACATCATTTGGGGACTCAGCATTGTAAAGAACAAATACAACACGCTGCAAGTTTGGATCAATTATATTATTCTCTTTCAATGGAGTTGCCAGCTCGTAGTAACCCTCAAAAACAGAACAATGTACATCATGCATTGCTTTGATGCTTGATTTGATACCCTCTTTCCTGTTGTGATCCAAAAAGAGAACAATCACACAGACTTTGTATTGTGGCATCAGTGTTATCAAACAATGTCAGACCATTGATAAAATGTAATTGAAGTCTAAAGACTCCAAGTTATCAAATATATACAATGTGGGACTCTCCCACAACGAAGAAGAAAGTGTCATGAAACTTGATTCTTCAGCTCCACAACAGATGGCCTCCTCATTTTTTGAAGTTTTTACTTTGCAGAAGAACCTCCATTTGGTGCTACTAGAGGTCCCATTTCAGTATTGCGGATGGCAAGATATTTTTGTTTAATATTTTCTGCAGCTGCTCTCAAGGGCTTAGGTATAACACCAATCAATTTTGAGGTTATACCTTTGCCTTTTCCATAGTGTGCTCTAACCCAATTCCGACAAAAAGTCGGGTCGATGATTTTTTAGAGTTGTTTTATGCTCTCTTTATTGTAGTCCACATCTGAAGGCAAGTCTTCTTCTGTAGTAAGCAAATATTGTACAACACTTAGTGCAGCCATCTCATAAACCATAAGAAGAACTCCGTCATCAATGTGTTTTTTTCTGTTTTTTCTTCCAAAATACAATTTTCCATTTACAAGCTTCTTTAGGATACGATTGCACATGGCGTCTAGCATATACCTCAAACATCTGAACAACCGAATAGATATCGGTTTGTTTTTTGTCTTCCTCGATCCCAATGCAGGTTCGTCGTAGCAAATTTGATCATTTACATACAGTTTCATGACTTGCATATAATTATTGAATGTTTCGTTTGAACAAAAGATTATTATTGTGTACTCCTCAAATTTCTCATACAAAGATGTAATTGTGTGTTGTCCTGACAAAGATCCAACATTACTACTGCCAAGGACACCGCGCAAATCGAGATAAAATGCTCTCATCTATTTCAGTTGCTCAGGATTTAGCTTCACTCATTTAACAAAGCGTGGTCGACTCAATGATATCCATACATCACGTGCACACTCCATGATTTCTGGCAAACTGCTCTTTTTCTTTTCTCTTCCAATTCGTGATTGAGTCTATCCGATTCAAGAATGTAACGAGATGCATTCTTACATATACATATCTTGGCATGCACAAAACTAAAAGTGGCATCAAATATTCGAGGATGTATCCTATTTTGATTTAATGCAACCTTTGCCAATTCATTACATGCATAACAAAAATGTTGACCGTCGATAGGCTCAAAAATACAATAAGACAAAAAGCGATTTTTACACAATCCATCCAATCTGGATCCAGGACTAAGATCCGCCTCCTTTGGATAAGTGTCTATGTAAACCTGCTCATTCTCTTCTCTGTCAACACGCATGAATTCGCAATACATCTTTTCAAACATAATGGGGCCTTCAAAAATAATTTCTTCCTCATCACCTTTCTAGAATGAAATTGGCCTTAAAGTGACGTTGATTGATGCAGGTGGTGGACTATTGGGCTTGCTCAAATCAGCAAACAACTTCTCAACAAATGAGTGATCCAAAGCTCATTGATTCGTGAAAAGAGGCACTTTGGATATTTTTGCTTTCTATACGATACATTGTATTTTTATCCCATATGTACCCGATGTCATCAATTACAAAATTATCTAGATTGACAATTGCGTCACCCTCAAAATTAGGGATATGCTCTGCCTCGTCCGTGCGCCCTTCATCGTCTGATACATTGCAATAAGATCCGGATTGCATTCCCGATCGATCCACTCTCGGCTCCAAAGGTCTTTTCCTGGCGGTCCCAATAGCTTTTGCAGTCTCTCTTCCAATTTGAACCTCACGACTTCCTTTCCTAGGTCCTGAAGTGATTACTTTATTCCTTCTTTTCAAAGCTTGTTTTTCAGGTTCTTTAGAAGAGGGATTTGTTTTTGTACATGGAACAATTTCCATTCATGTTACATCTTCAATCATAGAAGCTGCAGCAGACCCAATAATTGCAACATCAGAAAAAACACTTTCTATTCCCTCAGCTTCCATCAATAGCTTATGTTTGCTACATAGGGCCATCAATCCATTAAAGAGAGAACCCTCGTAGTTAAGAATAAACTCATTTGAGTCATGAGTTGGTGGCTCAGCAATAAAATGTGCAATGTCCGCACAAGACAAATTAACATGACACTCAGAACCATCTTGGCCGCGAGTCATAAACTCAGCTGTGTTAAAAGCAAATTCGTCTTGAAGGTAGATACCGCGAATTACGCCAAGACTTTCAACATTATCCATGGAAAATTCAGGATCGCCAATTGATTTATTGGATATTCCCACAAAAGCTTTCACATGAGGTCCACTTGAGCTTGGTTTATGAAGTATCTTCCAACCTTTGGTAAGATATAATGGAGAGGCATTCTCGGAGGGCCTGAAAACAGTTTGGTCGGCGGTGTAGAAAGCCTGCAAAAATACAGTTCAAATTACAAGTCAAATAGAATATATAAAAAGTTTTCATGCAAAGTAAGATTGAGGGCCTAACATATATATATATATATATATATATATATATATATATATATATATATATATATATATATAGGATATATATTGAAATATAGATCCTCAGTACCTCCCGTCGCGACGAGAGGTTTTCTTTCTTTTATTGTATATGTATATATTTGTACATATATATAGTTATATAGATATACTTATAGATATCTGAACTCGGAACCTCCCACTCGGCGGGAGGTTCTGATTTAATTTATATAAACTCAGCTAAAGGAAAATCAGGAACTGGAAAAATTGAAGATGGGGAGCTCAGAACCTCCTGCCGCGACGAGAGGTTCTGATTTAGTTTATTTAAACTCAACTAAAGGAAAATAAAGAAATGAAAAAATTAAAGATGGGGAACTCAGAACCTCCCGCCGTGGCGGGAGGTTTTGAAATTTTTTTCATGTAAAAAAATCAATTTCATTAAAATGATCTTCAGTATAAATTTAAATCTTATGTCTCTTCAAAATTGAACAAAAAATACCATTGATTTAGAATTTTTCTTGCAAGTAAATCGATGCTTCCAAAACTGGATTATGGAGGTATGCTTAGAATACTGGGAATTAAAACGAGAATGTGAAGTCTAAGGAGGGGAGAGGTTCTACTTATACCATTTTTTATGGATAGATGTATACGGTACTTATGGGATATACCATTTGCCATGTGTCACTGCCTTATCCCACAGAGCTATTTCAACATCTCATATGCTTCAAAAACATACGGGCCGAGGTCTGCGGTCCTCTACAGTTCCTAGTGATGTCCCTAATGCGGTCCTTTGCGGTCTCTAATGGGGTCCCTTTGCGGTCCTCAGAGGAACTTCTAAGTTCCTCTGCGATCCCTCTGCGATCCTCTACAATCTCTGCCATCCCTCTATGGTCATCTGCGGTCCTCTACGGTCCTCTACAAACTCTGCGACCTCTACGGTCCTTTGCAGTCTCTAGTGCGATCCCTCTGTGGTCCTCTGCGATCTCCAGCCGCGGTGGGAGGTTCTAAGTTCTGCGGTCCATCTGCGACATCTGTGGTCCCTCTTCGACCTCTACGGTCCTCAACGACCCTCTGCGACCTCTACGGTCCTCTGCAGTCCCTCTCTGGTCCTAATGTGGTCCCTCTACGGTCCTATGCGTTCTCTCTACGGTCCTCTACGGTTCCTCTGCAGTTCTTTTGCGGTCCCTATGCGACCCTCTACGGTCCACGCGCCGCGACGGGTGCTCCCTCTGCGGTCCTCTGAGGTCCCTCTCTGGTCCTATGCGACCCTCTACGGTCGTCTACGGTCCCTCTGATGTCCTGTGTGGTCCCTACTGCGGTCCACAATGACTCCCTAATGCGGTCCTTTGTGGTCCCTAATGGGGAACTCAGAGCCTCCTATTGCGGCGGGAGGTTCTGATGTTTTTTTAAACTCAGCTAATGTCCAATGGGGAACTCAGAACCTCCCGCCGTTGATGTTGTTTTTTTACACTCAGTTAATGTTCAATGGGAAACTCAGAACCTCTCACCACAGCAGGAGGTACAAATGTTCGGATGTTTTTTGAAGGCATGAGATAATTCGAACATTGCATGCAATATGTGGGAAGAACCATGTTTAAGACTTAAACCTATAGTTTCGGGTAAAAGCATATGTTCAAAGGCATTTCAAGATCTATTGGGAGTTTCCCATGGTTGTTTTGGCAGATAATCTCAGAGGCACGCAACAATATTGTCTATAAATTTCATGGGAACTATTATGCGTAGAATCTTAGAAAAGCATGCTCTACCCCAACCTCATCTTCAACATAAATCAAAGATGGAGTAATTCATTGTAAACATCATCTCCCTCTTGGCATGTCTAAAGGTGATGTCTTCAATTCCATCAACAAAGAACTTCAAGAAACTAGCATGTCCACAATCTCCAGAAATACATTGTATCGGTTGTGGAGACATGAGTTTTGATATGTCAAGACTCCAACAAAACAAAGAATGTCCAAATGCAAGATTTGTGATGAGCTAAAAAATGCGATCGAAACTTCTACTGATATTAAGGTGCGAGATCGCCATATTGCAATGAGAAATCGACACTTATTGTATGTTTTTGACTCGAAAAAGCTATACACATATTGGAAAGAAGAATCAAGATCACATCCAGAGCAATTGTTGTGCCTTATTATTGATGGCATGGATCAAAATACAACAACATTGCCCCATTTCAAAAAGAATCCTCCAAGATTGGAGGGTAACCGTTTTTTGAAAACGCATCTTTGTGGAGTGCTAGTTCACGGATTCAAATTGCTCTGTGATGTGTGGATAGACACCTTGCACCTGCATGACAATAATCAAGTGGTCACATCCATTATGTGAGCAATATGAAAGGTGCAAATTGCACGTGGCAATCTCTCTCCCATATTACGTATTCAAGCTGACAACTGTTGGAGGGAAAATAAAAATAGGTCCATCTTTGGTCTTTGTTCTATGCTTGTGGCACATAACATATTTCAGACTATTGAAATGGGGTTTTTGATGGTCGGACACACACATGAAGACATCGATCAAGTTTTTAGTGTAATCTCTAGGGCATTGAAATGTAAATCTATTCTTACTATGCCTGATATGTTAGGACGAACTGGCCAGAAGATAGGTGGTGGTCGTACTGAAGTAGAGTTGTTAGAACGAATGGTGGATTGGAAAGGATTCATAGAGCCATTTATTGTTCGTGGAAATGATGGTCTAGAAGGACACGCCAATCCTCACTACTTTCGTTTTCAAATGTTGAATGGCACCCAAAAATGAACTGGACAATGATGAGATGAAAGGATTTATATCCTTTCATAAATACGGACAATATATGTGCGAGAAGTATCCAGAATACAAAGATCAAAATTTTTCATATGTGGATGAAACCACAAAACTTTTTGAGTACCTCACAAAGCAAAAGAATTTGCCACTATCAACATACAACCAAACAACTTTTTGGCCACAATCTTTTACGATTGCTTTTCAACCTTCAGGATGCATGCCTTCTAATGTGAACACTGAAGTCAAAATGGATACAATAGAACTCTGGTCTCGTCGTTATTGCAGACGGAAAGGAGATGCACCATTATCGGAATTCATACCCAGTAGAGAGGTTGCAATGAACAAATTTGTTGCAATACGACCTCCAGATGAAGATGTTGCAGCGGGAGCCTCATTTTGGATGGCAAAGGTTGTTGAAGTAGGGATCGATGCTGATGGTATGGTCACTTCACTCAAAGCATTATGGTATGAACCTAAATCCACTCGGAGACATGGAAACAGTCCAATTGACAACAAAGAATTATACGAAGACTGTCTTTCAAAAGACTGGGTTCCAAACAATGACGGTGTAGAAGATGTAGATATTGATGCTGTGATTTATGCATGGAAAACTAAGGCAAAAAAGATGGTAAAGAAACATGGATATGATGTCGAAAGATCAATATCTATTCCAGAAATCTCTCGAGCACACATCAAGGAGTATTTGTACAAGTTGGTTGATGCATGTGCAGCTGATGTTGATGAGTACTAGGTTGAAGTTGTAAATTATTTGACAGTTGCAGTTCTAGCCTGACAATTTTGTAAAAATCTGGTTTTTTGTATGCTAGGGTGTGGGCATGTCACCCCAAGTTAATTCTATTCCATGGCATGTGTATTGTAAGACCATGAGAAAGTTGTAATGTGGAAAGTTTAACGACTTTTAGAGACTCTAAAGGATCCAAATATTAGTTGCTTTAAATTTGCAACCTTTAGAATAGAATAATCTAGTCTAAAAGGTTATACTTGTGCATATTCTATTCTTTGGTCTTGGAAAATGCACAATGTGCAATATGATCATACAATTTGGTTCAAGCTCTAAAATTGCACCAAAGAGGTGCACATTTTGTAATAGTCATTCAACAATTAGAAAGCAATCCTCGCCCATGTACATATGCACATACTTTTCAATAAAAAAATTATTTTACAATTTTTCCATGAGAGAGAGAGAGAGAGAGAGAGAGAGAGAGAGAGAGAGAGAGAGAGAGAGAGAGAGAGAGAGTGGGGAGGGGGGTATGCAAAATCCTAAAAAAAGTCCAATTGTTTTGCCAAAGTCCAAAATTAATTGATACTATGTTATTGTCTAATAAAATACTTACTTCTTGATCTTTAACTGTGCCAATTAAACGGAAAAGTTCATTAGGCAAGAAAAAAGCAGTACTAAAAGAACACTCACACTCACAATCCATCAGGTTAATTTCCAAAGTTTTACCTTTACCTCCAGGGATTTCGATCATCTGTGCCGCAGGTTTTTTTTTTTTTTGGACAAAATTTCATCATATTCCCAGGCTTATCACAAATGAAAGCCTTCATCCGAAACATAGATTTTTTCATCTTCTTTTTTTTCGATTTCTGGGCTTTGTCTTTTGATCCAATTCATCAAAGTATTTTCTTGCTTGGTCTGAACCCCACTTCTTCCCCGTCCTGGTTTTCAAAGTGGTTGGAATATGTTGAAGCTGCTTCTTGGTTGCCACCACTGTTAATCATATGCTTTTGCAATCCAAAAAGCATCCTCGAGGCATTGAAGCACATTCCTCCTACATTCGTTCTGATAGTCGGCAGGCAAACCTGGGACAAACTGCCATAAAGCCAACTTGGCATCAAAGGATGACACTCTATTCTAGAGGTCCATAAATTCTTGGATATAAGAGTCCAGGTTCTTACTACAAATTTTACAATTCACAAATTTTTGGTAGTAATCGACGCCATCAGCTATTATGAAAGCTTTTTAAAGACTTCCGCAAAAGCATCCCAGGTAGTGGGCTTCACAGGCAA
The DNA here is from genome assembly GCA_029204225.1 of Diphasiastrum complanatum. Classification (NCBI taxonomy): domain Eukaryota; kingdom Viridiplantae; phylum Streptophyta; class Lycopodiopsida; order Lycopodiales; family Lycopodiaceae; genus Diphasiastrum; species Diphasiastrum complanatum. Next base: position 27,785,637 of record CM055100.1, read on the forward strand.
ATTTCTCCACTACGACGACGACTTGTCGCGTAAGAACAACACGACACTCTCAATTTTCTTCTCATCTGGAAATCCATGCAAGCTGAAATAACTAGTCCACTATCTCCTTCTTCCCCGAATAAGTCTCCGGTTGAAAATCGAGATTCGGCAAAGACAACAATTTGACATGGTTCAACATAACTTCCATTTGTTGATCTCTCGTATTATTCCAATTGTTCATATTATTGAGTGCATTACTCAATTGCTGGTAAATCTGTATATAAGATGGTGCAATTGGATTTGGCACAGCCTAATTTGTAGCTTCTTTGGCCATCTTCAATTATTTATTTCAAGAAATAAGTAACTTTAATTAATAACCAAATTAACTATAAGTGAAGTACAATTGACCAAATTTGACTGAAATTGACTTCAATATGGTCAATTCACTAACTTTAGTTCATTTCATAGACAATTCAAAAAACTGAAAAAAACTGGAAATTTTGAATTTTCGAATTTTATTTTATTTTTTAAAATTTTACGTAATTTGAAAATTCGTCAAAAACACTGTTAGTATTTAGACAAATTTCAGTTTTACGGAATTTGTCAACCAATTTTCCTAATTTGTGACCCAACCGTCAGAGCACATGCGTATGACCACTCAAAATGAATGTAAATCCCTCATGCTTGTCAGAACCACACTGAGAATCAACATGCAATCAATCCATACAAGGTCTGATAGCTTGCTGGACATGCCGAGAGAAGCACTAAACAGCCCGTATAATTTTCCATCATGATCTCCTTATGGATTGAGAGCAATCCATCCCCCAAAAATCACCAAAAAAAAGACTATTTTTTGGTTTTTTTCGGCCTTCTACACACTCAATTCATGAAATTCTTGGGTCTAACTTCTGGGACAAAAGACTTTGATTCAACTTTTGGCAAGCTCTACAAGACGCTTTACAGCAACCTACTATCCAACTTTATGAAAAAAAAAAAAAAAAAACAAGCAAAAATGATGATTTTTAGCTATTCTCCAATTTTTTCTTCACCATAAAGTGGAAGTTCATGACATAAAACTCTTTCTTAACCACATGAAACTCAATTTACAAAATTATAGCCATCCAAATGATCTGATATTGCTAAATTTTAGCTCTTACTATCAATTTCTAATTTAAAAAACCATGAAAAACAAGCAATTTTTGACCAAAAATATAGCCTAGAACCGTAAATCTTGAAAAAAACCGGCATGCATCATTGATTTCATCATTAATGATCCCTGAAATGAAAGTACACTTGCTGGAAAATTGAAATCTACACAAGATTTGAGTTACCCAAGAAAAAACATCATAAATTGGCTTTCTAGGACAATTCTCCATAAAACCCAAAAAAGTTTTGAGAGAAATGATCTTAGCAACATGCAAATGGAAACCAAGAAAATACACCCAATTTCAAGCTTGTTCACCACCTGGGTGAGAATGCCAATTGACCACACCAAAATTTTGACAAAAAAACAACACCACTCCAAGTTCTCCGATCTTCATAAGCCTTGCTCTGATACCAATGTAAGGGAAAGTTTCACAAGATCTTGCTTACATGACAAAACAATAGAGAACACACTATGGAGAAACCACCCAACCAAGTAGAAGCAACCGATCAATCTCCAGAAGCTTCACCCCCCAAGCCAAAGATTAGGAAGCATGATAGTAGAGAGAAGACATGGCAATGAATCAACCAAACTATCATGGAAGGGCGAGTTTGTCCTCCTTATATAGGCCTAAGACCCTCACGTGCATATAGTAATGCAAGGTCCCAACTCCCCTTGATTCAATTGCTATTGATACTCTACACATGCATTGACTGTCCCAAACCTTGTACTAACTCCAATTAGTGAGTCTGGGCCTCACAAGGTCATTAATTACTTTGTGGGTTACACCCAGTATGACGTGGCATAACTAATGATCTTGATTCATTGGAATATCGGGTATACAAGACTAGCAATATACTGAATCCTATATTCTAGTCATGGACATAACATTAACTAGAGAGATGACACATGAAATATCTGAAAAGTCAATAACAAGTGCCTTCCCAAAGAAAGAATTCACTCTAAAATACACAAGACTTTTCCTTTAAACATTTTCAACATGAGTGACAATAAACATCATCCATCTAAGATCTATCTATGCATAAGAGATAATTTGGAGTTTAAGAATTGAAAACACAAAAAGACTCAAGAATCTATTTAAAAATTCCAAGTTATACCTATAAGTAGTAATTCACATGATAACCATCCTTCAAATTTTCCCATGAGAAATCAACATTCCAATCCATGATATAAATCCAAGTGCTTTCGTGGATTTCATGCACGATATGCAAGAAATGTTACAAATAACACGTGAGAATGTCCAATGTGCCCAAACATACATTATGCTAATCTAAAAAGGTCACCTTGAGATTTTTAAGTGGGGGATTGGGTACATTTATGAATCTTGAAGGATTCTAATGTGCGAGTATCGACAAGCATTACAAATTGTCCGCTAGATATAGGAGATTGTATAAAATCTTCAAAAAAATTGGATCCTTGGCTTGCTAATTGGACCTCTCAAGATGGTGGATTTTTATGGGTCTATGAGTGACTCATAGGAGAACTGGATGAGGTCCAATTAGACTGCAGATGTGTCCATTGAGGTGTCATAGTGCACTACTAGTGGTGCATGGGCCTTTGAGGGCATAAGTATATCCCTCTCACTAGTGTATGCTTGATCTTGATGTTAGTAGCTATATGTTGCTGGTGTGACTCTTCTCTCCTTGTGAATGATTGATCCATAGCTTGGGGGCTAGATCCGTTCGATCTAGATTTGGTTGGGTTGGTATTTCCACCATCTGATTCCCTTGTTGTTGCTTTGATGAGGCTTGTTTAGCTTTCATATCCTTGGATTGAGGGACTTTATAGTAGAAATTGCTCTAGGGCCTAGTCATGAAAATCTGAAAAAGAGTGAGACTAGTGAATAGCCATAGCAAGATCGAGCTAGTGGTTGGTGGGCCATCTAGTCAAAAATAATGATTGAGCATATGCATATGAGCATCAATCGTATATGGTGTGAAATGTGTGAGAATGCACTATTTATATTGTGGTAGTCTGGCAATTGGTGCTTAATGGCATGAGATCTCTTACAACTTTGAGTTGGATGTTAGCTATGCATCAAAGATGCCACTTGAAAAAAAATTAGTGGCTAATTGCTGGTAGTGGTAGATTCCAAATGTCTTTGGATCTTGTTTTGTGCACAAAATCCTAGTGTGCCATTGAGGCTAGGGTGGTGTGTTGTTTTACATCTTGTCAAGACATGCATCTAAGTTTTTTTGCATACATTTTGTGTTTATGTCCGTTATTGTTCAACATTAAATTACAATAACTCCACATCCTCACAACGTTCACATGGAATGTGTCATCCATTAGAAATTTTCTTAGGATCAATAGGTCATGAGTAAGGGGAAGGGATTTATGCAAGCTACTTCAATTGCGTAGATTTTATAAGTACCTTGGAGGGTTTGAATTCAAAGTTTATCAATGAGCTTACACTTACAAGTTAGACATTCAGTTTGGAATTTTAATGGAGAACATGTGTTTCTCTTTATTAAAGTCAAAAGTTGGTCATAGCAACACCAAAACACATTCAACAAGTGACTAGAGGAAGCCTTATGCCTCACTTGTATGAATAATTGTTGTGAGAATATTCCATGCTCCATCTTGATAATTTTTTATTTCTATTTTTTTTTTTTTTTTGGGGGGGGAGGTGTGCGCGCTAAGGTCTTTATACAAGAAGTGGTAGGATTGTTTGGAACTAGTAATGAAAGTGTTTGAAGGTAGTCATGAGGGGTGAGTAAAAGATAGCTATAGTAGAAAATTTCTCAAAAAAAAAATTGGGAGGAAGATACTAGAAAAAATTCTCAAAAAGATGGAGAAAATTTCTAGAAAAAATGCTAAAAAGTGCTAGAAAAATCACGAGCAATTCTAGAAAAGATAGGAGAAAAGTCGCAAAAAATTTCAGAAAAAATCTAGAAAAGAATGAGAAAAGACAAAATTCTGGTCAAAGATAATATTTCTTGAGTCTGGACCCATTAATTTGTGTCGGTAATACTTCATTTTAATTAAGGTCCAAACCGTATATTATTTTGCATAATATTGGGCCTCGGCTGTGCTGCCTTTATCATCTTCAAGTGATTGGAATTGAACAGAACCATTCTCGAACACCTCTATGACTTTATAAGGTCCAAACCATCTCATATGAAGTTTTCCAGGGAACTTTTGATGTCGACTATCATAGATCAACACAAAGTCATCAGCTTTAAGATCATTTTTCCTGATACGACTATCATACTTTTTCTTTTGTTGTGCCTGGATTTCCTCCATTGATTTTTGTGAATTTGCACGAGCTTCAGATAGTTCTTCAATAGTCATCAACCTTTCGTTAATACATTCTACATCTGTTCGTTGAGCTTGAATACAAAAAGTTGTCACCTCAAATTCAATAGGTAAAATAGAATGCATACCATCAGTAAGAAAATATGGTGTTTGCTTCGTCGTGATCTTTTCTGTGTTTCGATAAGCCCAGAGAACTAGAGGTAATTTCTTATCCCAATCAGTCGCATGTGCGATAGTAATCTTGTTCAAGATCTTGCATAGTATTCCATTAGCTCTCTTAGTCAACCTGTTTGCTTTTGGATTATAAGGGGTTATCTTTCTGTGTTTAATCAGAAAATACATCGTCAGCAGTCGTATTGTGTCATTTAAAAAATTTGTACCACAGTCACTTACTAGTTCAAGAGGACAACCATATCTTGTAATTATAGTTTTGAATAAGAACGTTGCGACAAATTTTGGCATCGTTTCGTTTCGTCGCTTCTGCTTCAATGTTCTTTGTAGCATAATCCGTTGCAACAAGAATATAGCGACACTTAGTATGTCGAGTCACGGGTTTGATTGGACTGACAAAGTCAATCCCCCACTTCCCAAATGGTGCAAGAGGTAGGATTTGTGTCAACGGCCAATACATTGCTTGTGTTGGCTTTCCAGATCTCTGGCATGGATCACATGAATGTATATAATTCGATATATCTTTAAATATAGTTGGCCACTAGTACTTGGCAGTCAATATTTTAGTGTTCTTTAAAGCAAAGTATCCACCAGCGTCCTCTGAATGTAAGGCTTGTACAACCTTTTTAATATCTTTAGTTTTGAGACATCTTCTTAGTTGATGATCAGCACCAAGCTTGTACAAGACATTGTTAATAATGGTATAAGGTGCTACCTTATATTGAAAAACTGTCTTTTTCTCCAAATCATATCCATACGGATATATCTGATCCTTGAGATAAGTAATGATATCATAATATAATGAATTCGTAGATTTCGAATAAATTTTTGTTTGGAAAATCGTCATTAATTGGTTTTTCAACTTTTTTCGTGCTGAGTCGCGATAAATAATCGGCATTTGTATGATATTTTTGCTTAAGTTCTTCGAACGCTTTCTACTGTTCATTCATCCACAAGTATTCCACTTGTTTCTTAAGTAGATGCGTAAGAGCAGCGGCAATAGAGGCATGATTTTGGATAAATCTCCAATAATAGCCGATATGTCCTAAGAAAGCTCTTAGTTCTCGTAGATTTGTTGGTATCAGGAGGTTCTTTATAAGCTCGACTTTATCTTTATCGACCTCTATTCCTCTGTTTGATATTCTGTGTCAAAGTGAAATTTCTTCTTTCATACCGAAAAAACATTTCTCTTGGTGAAGGGATAAACAAGTATCTCAACACCGTTGCAATGTAAGTTTCAGCTTCTATAGATGTGTTTTTATGTCACTATATACATAGAAATCGTCAATGAAAATTTCAAGAAAAGTTCTTAGTAAGGCAGCAAAAATTAACATCATAATTTGCTGAAAAGTCGCTGGTGCGTTGCAAAGACAAAAGGGCATTTTGTTGTAGGCATAAGTGCCCCAATCCGTAGTAAACGTGTTCTTTGAATGATCCTCCTTTCTCACTCCAACCTGATTATAACCAGAGAAACCATCACAGAAACTGTAACACCCTTGATCAGCACCTGATCTAAGATAGAATCAATGAAGGGCAAAGGATGATGATCCTTCCTTGTGGTAGCATTGAGCTTTCGGAAATCTTTGCATATTCGAATTTTGCCAGTCTTCTTCTTTGGAACAACAACAATGGGAGAAATCCATTCGCTGCTTAAGACGGGATAAATAATACTTTCCTTAAGGTGCTTGTTGAGTTCGTCCTTGACCATGAGGGAGTACTTTCAGACTGATTGTCAGAATAAGTTCATAGCTGTTACAGATCGTAGTCATCTTTGTGAGCTTGTGGTTTTGTCCGCTATTGTTTTGTGCTCACCAGCATCATCTGACTTGTATTTTCAAACATTCAATCTGAATATATTATTGTCTAGTTTGCACTCAGATTTTGTCAGTGTTGCATGTTTTTCGTTCTCTATCTGACTCTCTAACTGTTTTGTCTAACTGTCTACATCTTAACCTACATCCGATGGGCATCTCAATCTACATCTGACGGGCATAGAAATATACATTCAATGAGCATCTCAACCTGCATCTGACGGGCATCTCAACCTACATCCAATGGGCATAGAAACCTACATCCGACGAGCATCTCAACCTGCATCCGACGGACATAGAAATCTACATCCGACAAGCATCTCAACCTACATTCAACGGTGGGCATAGAAACCTACATCCGACGAGCATCTCAACCTACATCCGATGGGCATCTCAACCTACATCTGATGGGCATCTCAACCTACATCCGACGTCTAGATCCGACAAATTACATCCAACGTATAAATCTGACAAGTTACATCTGATGTATAGATCTGACGTATAGACGAATTGCATCCAATGAGTTACATCTGACGTATAGGTCCGACGAGTTACATCTGACGAAGTTACATCTAACGTATAGACGAGTTACATCCGACATATAGATCCAACTTATAGACGAGTTATATCTAACGAGTTACATCTGACGAGCTACATCCGACGAGTTACATGCAATATTTCGAATTCTATGAGAATACTAACGAAGAAGAATTCTTCGATGCCTGCAATGCTGAAGCGGATATTTTGGATAAAGAAATAAATGTTGCAGACACGAACTCTAAAGAGTCTGATGATGATTCAAGTGATGAATTTGACGAATCTGAACAAGAATTTGGTAATAAGAACCATGCTGACAAAAATAATATATCTATGGAGTCAACCATGCGTAAAATTCATGGCCATACCAAGGCCAGTATGACAGAAGGTATCATTCTACCAGATTCAACTGAACTAATTGAACTTGCACCTGGCAGATTTGTACATGTCTCAAAGTCACTTGGAGAATGAATTAGCTGAATTCACGGAATTGCTGAAGGAGTACCAAGATGTATTTGCTTGGTTGTTCGACGATTTGAAAGGTATACCTGCAAAATTCGGAGAGCACTGTATAGATCTTAAAGAAGATGTTGTACCTGTTCGACAAAGACAGTATCATCTCAAAAATGTCAGATGCATTGGAAAAAATATTTAATGCATAAGAAGAATCTTCTGAGGTAAAACTAGTGTCAGACAAAGGAGTTTCACCTTCGAATTTGTCACAACTCTAGGTGATTATTTGTTCTATTGGCTTACCTCAATTATTTGTCTCACTAGTTTGAAATCTCGACTCTCTAGATTACAAACCAATGAACACTTGCATTTGATTGATAAAGCCAGGGTCTTCCAATTAACACAGAATAAGATGGCAAACCAAGTGGTTTGATAACTATAAAATTCATTGTAAAAGGCTTGGTTTGAATGTAAACAGTAACATCCTTGAATTCTCCAACAGGATTTTGTCGCGTCAAATCTGCTAACTTGATATTTTGTTGTGTTGGTTGAATGTCAATCAGTCCCAAAGCATGAGCTGTGTCTTCTATTATTATGTTCACACTTGAACCAGAGTCTATCGGCACTTTTTCAGTCAAACATCCCACAATGGTAACATCAATTTTAGGTGCGCCGAGATCTCCTAAATCAATAGACAATATACCAGCATCCGGCAAAGAAACTCTTTTCTTCTTTTTAGGGACAGAAAGACCTTTCAATTGTCTGCAGTACCCTGAACATAATTAGTAGTCACATCATTCTAAAAAATAAAGAGTACCTCCTGGGCAGGATCTTTGATATACTTTACATTCACAGTGGTGCAGTCTTCCTTAGAATGTCCAGAAGTTCTACATGTCATACACCACATTCCCGAGTTGGAAGAAGAAGATTTTGGTCTTTTGTCTGCAACTTCAGAGATTTGCACTTTCAAATCATTAAACTTATTTAAGATCAGCCATATTACTCTTCCAAAGCTTTTCAACTTTAGAAGTTGATGACTTATCCTTGATGGTTTTCGTGTCATCCTTCCGCTTGGATCATCGTTTACTTCTTTTATCTCCTTTATCAGCTTTTGATTCTGATGAATCACTGCTATCAGACTCCGCGATTGAAGAACTGGAACTTGATTCAGTATCTGAATCATCTTCGCTATCACTAGAATCAGTTTTAGACTTACGAGATCTTTTAGTTGAGCGTCGCTTTCGTGCTAGTCTCGAGGTCTCGAAGTTCTCAGCACTAGCTATCACTGCTGCTAAGGAAGTATGTCCCCTTGTCTGCAATACCAATCAATCTTTGGTGGTAAACCAGCCAAAAACCATTCGATCTGCATATCAACGGAATATACACCTATTAATTTTCCTATAATATTCTTGATCTTTCATGTATATTTTCCAAGGGATTCTTTAGTTTTCTTCTGAACATTGTTCAGACGTCCAAGAATTTTGGATTTATAGCCAATTTCTCTGAACTGGTTCAAAAACGCATCTTTCAGTAGTAACCAGGTTCCTACACAATCTGGTTCAACTTGATTGTACCATATGCGTGTCTGCTTTCTCAGCAGACCATGAAAGATTCGTAGTTTATCTACGTCAATTCCTTTGTTATTCGCATTAGCAATTGACTCAAATTGTGAGACATAGTTATCTGCATCATCTGAAATAGTCCCTTTAAAATAATCATACTTAATTTTTGAAATAGAAATGAAATGTGCAGCAGGACTCTCCATACCGAAGTAATTAGGAGTTCAAGTAATTGGGCAGTGATCTCGTTGAGATTTCTTCGACTCGCACTCTCACTCTGTCTTCGTGAAAGTTATGTATTTGGTACATTTATGATTTATTTCGAGTGAAGTGGCCTTGGGTGTTATTCTGGCTGTCAACAAACATTAGAAAGTAACCAGTATTACTTGTGTTTGGGGTGTGTAGTGTTAATAATTTCAGAACAACAGTCTTGCTGCTATCAAATCAAATGAAATAGGTTCTACAGATGAGATGTTATCAGAGTAGTACATCAGTACTACACGATGTATTCGTTTTTTTGTGTAGACAATTAGTTAATCGCATTCGCGAACTGTTCGTTTCTAGAAAAAAGTCCTCAACAACTTAAAGTCCAAGGTTATGGTTAAAGAACGCAAAGAGTTTTAGAGTACGTTAGAAACTTATGTCAGTTAAAAGCAACAACACAGATCAAAGACTCAAGTCCTCTGACAGGGACTGACATCTCAGATGTATACATACAGTTCTATCAATGATTGTGCTAGACTGTACCAAATGTAGACTTTATTCGAGTGCCAAAAAGAAACTGTTCGTGATAGACGAATAAGAGGATTTTAAGATAGTTCCTTAGAGCATATTTATGGACATACAGCAAACGACTGTAATGCACTAGAGAGTCTGTCTGACCAGAGAGTAATTCATGTAATGCGTTAGAGATTGCTAATAGACTCAGGATCACTCACACTCAACAGTGCGGAGAACAGAGATAAGAGAGAATAAACCTCAACACTCTATTCACTTCTTCAACCTCTCACAAATACATAAACTCTTTCTCTCTCGATGATCGAGACTGAAGCATATGATCAATATATGTTCTATGAAGCAAACAAACACACCTCTGAAACTACAAGTGCGTCGCTCCCGTGAAAAGGTCTAGTTAACAATTAGGTTGAATGTATGTTCAATTATACCATAAGAGGTATATTTAACTAAGAGTTAAAATTACTCTAGTTTAATATGTCGATTCATATTTAGTCGTTTCGCGTAGATGACCTAGTAAAGGCTATCCAAGGCAGCGTTTCCCTTCTAGAGGTCTCACCCTTAAATATAAGGCAAGTCTTTAGGAGATATATTCTCAAAATATGACTTAGGCCTCTCATGATTTATATTTATCCGACTCATATCTTCATTTTTAGTATATCATGCCATATTTAGATTGATATTCAATATTTAACAATTTTGTGGCATCACATCTCCTCACTAGGATCTTGCATGAATCGACTCAATCTTCCAACACAATAGCTTAGATATGGTCTAGTAATGGTTAGATAGGTGAGTGAACCAACTAGCTTCCTATAGAGATTAATGTCCTTGAAGAATCTTTCACTACCTCTTATAGTTAACTTTACATGAGACTCCATTGGTGTATCACTAGCTTTTGCATCTACCATATGGAATCTTTCTAGAATAGAATTAGTATACTTCTCTTAACAAATGAAAGTAGATTGAGAAGATCTAATGACTTCTATTCCCAAAATGTAATGCAAGTTACCAAGATCATGCACCTCAGACTCCTTCTTAAGAGCACTCTTGATATCCTCCACATCTTGAATGTCTCCACCACTCAAGATGATATCATCCACATAGATTAGAAAGATGGTAACATCATTTCCAGCAAACCTATAATAAAGTGAATGACCATACTCACTCATAACAAAGCCTTGAGAGAGTAAAAAATTGTTAAGCTTAGCATACCAACTCCTTGGTGCTTGCTTAAGGCCATACAAACTCTTTTGTAGTAGACACACATGATTTGGCTTTGTTGATGAAATGTAGCTCTCGGGTTGCTCCATGTACACTTCCTCCTCAAGATCACCATTCAAGAATGCATTTATAATGTCCATTTGCCATAGATCCCATCCATAAAGTGTAGAAAGTAGATGGTGACTCGAATGCTTACCATCTTTGCCATGGGTGCAAAGGTCTCATCATAATCAATCCCTTGTTATTGAGCATATCCTTTTGCCACTAACCTTGCCTTGTACTTGTTGATAGATCCATCTTGGTTTGTCTTCACCTTGAAGATCCATTTGCATCCAATAGCTTTCTTGTCCTTAGGCAACTCCACCAATCTCCATGTTCCATTCTTCATAAGAGCTTGATACTCCAGATCCATTGCTTGAATCCACTCCTCTTCTTTCCTTGCTTCATGTACGCTTGTAGGTTCATCAAAAGAGGTTAGGAAAGCAACATAATTTCTAGAAAATACTTGCTTACCCTTTTCATTATATGTGAGCCTTGAAGGTAAGTTGTCTTTCCCTTGATGTTCTCCTTGGCTTTTGACTTGATGAAGGTCCATCATCATCACCATCTAAAGTAGGAACCTTCACATCAACATCGAGAATGTTAGATCCATCCACACCTTTACCAATCATGCTTGAAGACACTTTTGGAATGTTCCCCTCATCAAATATGACATCTCTACCAACAATCACTTTGTTAGTAGAAGGACTGTAAACCTTGTAGGCTTTACTCACCTCACTATATCCAACAAAATACCTCTTCTTGAAGATGGATACTCCTTGGTCCTATCATCAAGGGTAATGTTGACATAACATGTGCATCCAAAGGTTCTTAGAAAGTTGACACTCGGCCTCCTCTTGAATAGCATCTCAAAAGGTGTCCTTCCATCCAAAATAGCACTCAGCCACCTATTGCACAAGAAATTGGCACACAACAAAGCTTGATCCCAAAATGGTTTGTCAAGATTAGAACTTAACCTCATGGCTTTAGCACTTTCACATAAAATCCTATTCTTCCTTTTAGCCACTCCATTTTTTTGTGGGACCCTTGATGTTGTATACTCCCTCTTGATCCCATGCTCATCACAAAAGGCCTTGAACTTGGTAGATATGTACTCACCACCATTGTCACTCCTTAAGCACTTGATCCTTGTGGAAAATTGGTTCTTCCTTGCATTCTTGAACTTGATAAAGACATCATATACTTCATACTTGCTCTTTAGTAGATAGATCCAACAAAATCTACTAAAATCATAAATGAATGTTACATACATCTTAGTTCCATTATTGCTAATTGTCATAAATCCAGGAATATCCTCATGTACAAGTTCAAAAGATTGTAGATCTAGTATAAGGTAGTCTATTTGACTTAGACAAAGCACAAGACTCACAGACATGTTTGATGCCACTTAAGGAACTTGGAAGACCTATCACAACCTTCTTTCTAGGCATTACCTCCAATGACTTGAAGTTGAGGTGTCCCATCCTTTTATGCCAAACCTCTTGAATAGGTATTGCTATGGGTATTTCTTGTACAATAATAAATTAGTGGGCCCCACCACTAAAACTATTGTTAGCCAAGCCTTACTAAGTGGGCCCTGCCACAATACAGTAGAGCAATAAGTGCGAGGGACTGGCGTCCTACTTGTATAAGCCCAGCCACCAATGAGCACATTAATTAAGTAGTTTAAGTTGTGTTCTAGTGACTTGGGCCCTAGTGGCAAATAAAATAAGTTAAAGGCCAAAGTCTAAGTTACAAGGTTGAGTCAAAGTCAAATGGTGGTAGGTGGGGTGTGTTTCTTTGTACACCATTAGATCTTTTGTGTTTCTTTGGAAGGCTAGGATTGCAATCCATGCCATTTCAAGTAACCAAGAATAAAAGGGCACCATTTGACCTCATTTGACATTCTCAATCTAAGGAAAAAACTCTCTTGGTTTCTCTCTCTCTCTCTCTCTCTCTCTCTCTCTCTCTCTCTCTCTCTCTCTCTCTCTCTCTCTCTCTCTCTCTCTCTCTCTCTCTCTCTCTCTCTCTCTCTCTCTCTCTCTCTCTCTCTCTCTCTCTCTCTCTCTCTCTCTCTCTCTCTCTCTCTCTCTCTCTCTCTCTCTCTCTCTCTCTCTGTTAGGACCGAATAGCTTTGGATAGGTGCTCGAGCCCCTAAAGTCTTTCCTAGCCAAGGCCTTCTATCTCTCCTCTCTCTTTCTCTCTCTCCTTCCTAGGTTGGGTGTGAATAGCTTTCGGTAGGCGCTCGAGCCCCCAAAGCCTCTCTTGACCTAGGCTCTCTCTCTCTCTCTCTCTCTCTCTCTCTCTCTCTCTCTCTCTCTCTCTCTCTCTCTCTCTCTCTCTCTCTCTCTCTCTCTCTCTCTCTCTCTCTCTCTCTCTCTCTCTCTCTCTCTCTCTCTCTCTCTCTTGCTATGCAAGTGAAGGTGGGGTTGACGCTCCCAGCGTTTGGACCCTATGCTACATTGACGACACAACAGTGGCGCTGTTGTCGGGGAGCGCCACATGCTCGCCTCGTCGCATAGATTTTCTCGCTCTCTCTCTCTCTCTCTCTCTCTCTCTCTCTCTCTCTCTCTCTCTCTCTCTCTCTCTCTCTCTCTCTCTCTCTCTCTCTCTCTCTCTCTCTCTCTCTCTCTCTCTCTCTCTCTCTCTCTCTCTCTCTCTCTCTCTCTCTCTCTCTCTCTCTCTCTCCTACGCTTCATTTTTATCTAAAACTTGGATTTTGTGGGTAGATTAGTGTGCGTTAGTCTTAAATTTGTCATTTTTTGTGCTTTTTTTTTTGTTTTGAATATACTGTAGGGAGAAATTATGAAGTGGGAGAATCAGTTCCAAGCACCCAATCCCTTCCAAAAATCCAAAAAATTCAAAATGTGTTTTTGGCAAAAAATTTATGTAGAAAAATATATCAGATCCAATCATTTTTTGTTCAGATTGAAGTAACCTTTGCAGAGCCTTCTGAAGTTCCATCTCACTAAGACAAGGACACAGAAATCTCTGCAAGAGTTAGCTCCCAACAGATGGTTAGATCCCAAAAAAAGTGCCTCTACAAGAGTTCCCTATGAAAAAAAGACGGGAAAACAGTTCTGAACCCTCGCAGACATTAAATTTTCAAGTTTTTGTGGTAAGTAACCTTCGTAGAAACTTCTAAAGTTCCATCTCAGTGAGACAAGTGTGAAAAATGCAAAAATAAGCTTCGTAGAGGCCAAAAATCTTGTATATAGATAAACACACATGTGTGGAGCCCGTTCTCACGTGTGAAAATAGTGTACTTGTCATGTACCATAATCATATAGGTTGTACATATGATTTAATTCAAGTTCTAGTGGCTAAAAAGGCCAAAAACTAGTTTTCTAGACATATGACACATGGCATCAATCTATTGATTGCATGAGCCACATCCTTTGGTTAGGTGTCATATCCCATGTGTAGAGGACAGCTCACATGTGTGGAATAATCTGAAGTAGGTGAATTTGGACTTCTAGAAGATTTTCAAGTAGATCTCCATATAGAAGGAAAATGGACCAAAAGTGCTCAAAATAGAAGGTTTTGTCCAAGTGTCAGTTTTGCATGATGAATCATCATATGACAAAGCACATTCACACATGTGGGATCATAGGGATGATCAGTACCACGAGCTCCCACTTATTGTATATATAGAGCCACATTTGGCCATAATCAATGTGAGACACCAATCTTGGTTTTGGAAGCAATTTTGGGTGATTCTCTCCATTTGTCTACATTTGTTTTGATTGTTTTGAGGTTCTATCAATGTGTACTTGATTTTCAGGTTGGAGTCCGTACTCAGACAGTGTTTCACACGTGTGAAACCAGAAAGTACACTTACCTTCAATTAATGATTGTTCTTGTTAGGATTTTGTGTCTAGAATTGATCTAGATTGATCTTAATCTGAAGTATATTGATAGATCAAGTAATCTGACAACCAATACCTCTTGAGGATCAGATTAGGATCCACTCTTGGTCCTTTTTGTACTTTTTTCACATGGTATCAGAGCCTAGTACAAGAGGTTTTGTTGAAATTGATAGGGTTAATCCAAATCAATGCCAAAATTAGCAGTTTTTTGGAAACTAGTCAAATTTTGTGTAGCGAGTTGGATTTGATAGCTATCCTCAAAAATTTTGGTCCAGATCTTGTTGTGGGCTGTAGGAACCCTTTTCACACGTGTGAGGCCGTACAGCTCCAGTTTTGACTGAGAAATTTTAGAAATTTCTAGAATTTGACTCACATACCCAATTTGAGTGATTTTTGGTGCAAAATCAAGCATTTTCTATAGTAAATTTAATCCTTTGATTAGTTCTTGGATTAGATCAGCCAAAAAATAATTGAAACTTGAAATAATTGATGTTCTCTGATTTTTTGAGTGTATGTTGAAGTTAAGAGAGATTTTGCTAAAAATCATAGATTAAGGAGTGATATGCAAAGTGAGAGGATGAAATCCATTGTACCATCACTCTAGATTTGTTCAAGAGTGATAGGGTCAAGTTTAGAAGCATCAATCTGCTAGAAAACATCCTTGGATCTCTCCTCCAAGTGAAACCTTTGAGAGTTTCTAGTGCATATAGAGCATCTATGCAAATCTTTTGTAGAATTTGACATAGATTGGCTTCAATTGAGAGTTCTAAAAAAGAGATTGAGATCCAAGTCACATTGCTCAACCCTACTCAATTTGTTTGAGTGATTGTAAGGTTTGAAAAGAGTCATTAAGGTCTATGGCAAATGTGTAGAGAGAGATCCAATTTTCTAAGAGCTCCTTTCTTTGTAGAGGGCAAGATCTAGAAGCTCATTATGTGTTGTTATTGGTGAAGAATTTGTCTTCTCCTATGTGATCAAATCTTTCTAAGTGGCATTAGCTCTTTGAAGCACAATATCTTAGTGAGAAAAATCACCACTTTTGATTTTGAATTTCATTCCAAGTCTCTAAAGGTAGAGTAATTGGTAGAATCCAATAGGGGTGATTGAATCAATTTATTGAGCAAAAATTGACATAGTATGTATGAAGTTCAAATTAGTTCTATTCAACTTTCTTTGTGAGAGTGTGAGGGTCAATTTGAGATCCCATTGGATGTCTAGAATGAGGAGGAGTCCATATTTGAGTATTCATGCATGGTTGAGATCTTTGTGAATCTCTAGTTGTCTAATTTTTTAAGCTTTGTGAAAAATTGATGGTATAGTTTGTTGTCAAATCAAATCAAATTCATTCTAAATCTCAAGTGTGAGATTATTTGGGTCAAGAGTGAGTCCAAAAGAAGTGATTAAGTTTGATTTTCATGTATTTGAAACAAAACCCATCTTTTGTTCAAGAATCTCAAGTGTTGAGAGAACTAGTCAATTGAAAAGGAAAATCTAGGTGTCAAATCTTTTTCATATCCATTTCAGCTTTCAAAAGAAAGAGTCATTGGTATTTGATGAGTCCAATAGGATATTGGATCTGATTTCTTTAGTGATTTGATTCAAAGATTGTGTGCTTTTGTCTTAGTGATCAAATCAAAGTTTCCAAGTGACTAGTCATTACTGTGAAAAATTGATTCTTAGGTTTGAGAGCTAGATCTTTTGTAGATCCTTCTAGATTGTTGAAGATGTTCAAATCTAGTCTCTTGAAAGTCACAAATTACATTTGTAGAATCATATCAGAGGTTTTTATTCACATGGCATCAATAGGTGGCATCCTATTGAAGGAAAGAAAGGATCGTGAGTGCAACCTTTGTGGCAAGGGAGGATATTTTTTCTCAAGATGCTACAAAAAGAAGACCAGTCCATCCAAGGAGAACCAAAGCAAGGGGGCCGATGTGAAGGATGGACCTTCAAGTTCAAAATTCAAATACAAGAAGGACAAGTCCAAGGAAAGATGTTTCCTTTGTGGAAAGGTGAATGAGGTTTGGAGTCTCACAAGGACTTGCAAGATTTGTCTTCAAGAGTCCATCACAACACATGTCAAATCTTTTGAAATTTTTCATTTGGAAGTGCATTGTTTGGTTCAAGGGAAAGAGGAGCATATCTCATGTGGTATACATCACATACTTATTTCTCTTATGTCATTTGATAAATCAACTTGCTTTAGTGAGATCATTGCATCTCAAAATTGGAGTAAAACCATACTAGTTGAGTATGAAGTCTCTCTTGAGAACATAGGTGATGTTCTTAAAAGGTTGAAATTGATTTTAAATCAATTAGAAAGCAAATGGTTATTTCATCAAATGTATGCTCTTGAGTCATGCAAGAGCAAAAGTGATTTGTTCACTCATAGTTTGAAAATTTGTATTGAGGCAAATTGTAAACTCTTTATGAGAGTAAGTGAATCATCTTCTAAAGACACTTATCTCCATAATGAAGTATTTAGCCTCATTGGATCAGAGATTAGCATGGTAAACAAGCATGAAGATATGATGCAAACACTTTGTTATTATAGCATGCATAGTCTTGCCAATTTGGATGAGTCTAATTCTCTAGATCGTGGTAACATGATGTTAGATCTTTGTGATCCTAATAAATCAAGAAGAAATATTTATTTTCTCATGAAGGAGCATGCACATGAAGAAGGATCAAGCCTCAAAGTCAAGCATCTACATGAAATTTGGAAGGAATCAATTTTGGAGGTGCTAGGATGGTGCAAAGCTCTCAAGCTCATCAAAGATGTCAACATCAAAGAAGCACTATCATGGATATGGTGATTTCAGATCAACATCAAGCTCATTGGCTGATCTTCACAGCTTTTGAAGCAGCAAAGACCAATTCAGCCCATGGAGTCAAGTTCAAGATCATCACGTTTTCCATCAAGCTAGACTTTTGAGGAGGAGTGTGAAAAATGCAAAAATAAGCTTGGTAGAGACCAAAAATCTTGTATATAGATAAACACACATGTGTGGAGCCTGTTCTCACGTGTGAAAATAGTGTACTTGTCATGTACCATAATCATATAGGTTGTACATATGATTTAATTCAAGTTCTAGTGGCTAAAAAGGCCAAAAACTAGTTTTCTAGACATATGACACATGGCATCAATCTATTGATTGCATGAGCCACATCCTTTGGTTAGGTGTCATATCCCATGTGTAGAGGACAGCTCACATGTGTGGAATAATCTGAAGTAGGCAAATTTTGACTTCTAGAAGATTTCCAAGTAGATATCCATATAGAAGGAAAATGGACCAAAAGTGCTCAAAATAGAAGGTTTTGTCCAAGTGTCAGTTTTGCATGATGAATCATCATATGACAAAGCACCTTCACACATGTGGGATCATAGGGATGATCAGTACCACGAGCTCCCACTTCTTGTATATATAGAGCCACATTTGGCCATAATCAATGTGAGACACCAATCTTGGATTTGGAAGCAATTTTGGGTGATTCTCTCCATTTGTCTACATTTGTTTTGATTGTTTTGAGGTTCTATCAATGTGTACTTGATTTTCAGGTTGGAGTCCGTACTCAGACAGTGTTTCACACGTGTGAAACTAGAAAGTACACTTACCTTCAATTAATGATTGTTCTTGTTAGGATTTTGTGTCTAGAATTGATCTAGATTGATCTTAATTTGAAGTAGATTGATAGATCAAGTAATCTGACAACCAATCCCTCTTGGATCAGATTAGGATCCACTCTTGGTCCTTTTTGTACTTTTTTCACAACAAGGACACAGAAGAGCCTGCGAGAGTTAGTTTGAATTATTGATTGTTCTGTGAGGCAAAAAGTGATCACGAACCCTCGAAGACAACAATAACTCTCACACCACTGGGAAAGAGCCTTCGCAAGATTGATATTAGTTAGATATCTTGACTCAAATCCAGCTACTTTTAAAAGGGCGAGAGTTATTTCCTGGTATATTGCAATAAATTTGGTTTTTTGACTGAAAAATAGTATAAAAAACCCTCGCAAGACCAACCCTCGCGCTGAGTAACCTTCGCAAATAGGATCAATAGAAAGATCTACCTCAGAGCTGTCTACTGTGAAAATCTCAAGCCAATCAGAGCTAGGATCATAGAGATACTTGGAAAAAACCATAAAAAATAGGCTAAAATCACATTTTTAGCCAACTGAACTGATCAACAAATCTAGGTTGCAATCACAACATCCATCAAGATCTAACAACTCTGGACTGAATCAAATGAAGGAACCTCAGATCAAGACAATCAGTACCCTCCACATCAGCCACCATTCATCCATCACTCTTCTATCCCATCACTATTCCATCTTCTATCTCCGTCTCTATTAGATAAATTCATTTCTATTTCTATTTTTATTTTCATCCGTACTGACCCATCTTTTATTGATTCTTTTTTTTTTTTCTTCTACTGCAAAAAAAAAAAAAAATCAAAACACCAGCATTATTGTGCGGACCTTGAAGCAATCCACCAACCAGCTACTTTGCAACATTCTAGTGCTAAGCTATGGAGACCGCCATTGCAGGATTATCTAGACTAAAGAAATTCTCTGATGAAACTATTTGAGACTACACCCGTCGGATCTTCCATCCAGTGAAGAGTTTCCCGATTTTTGAACATATCATCTTGGCAAAATACTATGCCAGACTGTCCAAATAGATCAAATCTGGTATGGTAGAATTAGCATCCTATGCATCACTTGCACACCTCTGTAAGGATGCTGCCATGATGGAAATCTCACACGGGATGAAATATTTTTCCTATCGCTCTGATGAATCATCAGATGAGAAATCAGAGGAACAAGAGTCAACAACGAGCGATGAATGGAACCCTATCCAAGGCAACTAAGTGGAGCAGAGTCAAGCAGATCAAGTGTAGCAGAAGACCAAGAACCTTGCACTTCAAGCTGTCATCAAGCTTATGCTCGCTCAATTAAGCTTCTTGAGAAGGGCAAATGTACCTTATGCTTTGGAGATCATCCAAGTACAAGGTGTCCAATCAAGAATTCGCACTTTTTACATGGACAAAATGCAAAGCAGCAAGTTCGTCGATGGCAAGATCCAACGGTTCAAAGATCACAAGTAGAATCAAGCCGACAAGAAACTCCCCAAAAGGATGGATGTCGAATTGATCCATCTAAATCATGAGTTTCTTCAACAAATAGTGGCAAGTTGTGTTGGAAAATGAGCTTCACTTTCCTTCATCCCTGGATACTTCCACATGGGACAAATCAGATCTCGCAAAGGTGGCCGCAAGTACAGTCTGTTCAAATGGAAGCAGACAACTGCCACTAATCAACGCTTAAGCGCAGCCCCTTTGTTACAAGACCAACTTAAAAGAAAGTGTATAAAAAATATATTTTTTCTCTGCCAATAGACAGAAGTAGAGAGATAGGAAAAATTGATAGCGTAGAATAGAGTAGAACAATTTTTGCAATTAGATATGCGGCAGACTGTAAACTCTATGTTAAGAAGTTTTTCATAAAGCAATAGATCATTTTCTATCAGTTTTGCACTGTGTATGCATGAATACAAGTATTATTTATGTGAACATTGTTGCTCCGATGAATGAATCATATTGTCTCCTCAATCAGTACATAGCTATAGGGTTGCAAAAACTAAAGAAGAAGTATCAAAAACTAACTGGTGTTTTTTTTTTTGCACTTTTTGTATTTTTCGCAGTTTCTCTCTTCGGGATTTTTGCATTTTTCCTAGTAGCGCTAAAATGTGCTTAAGTGCGTAGAATTCATGTAGTTTCGCATATTTCATATTTTTCGCCTTCTGGAAAAACATGACAATTGTAGAATAATGCATGCTTCCGCATCCTTAAATTTGTTAGTTGCAGTTGAGGCAGGAACAAGTAGTTCACTTTGCAAACTAGAATTAAGGACAAAATAGCAACGAACCTACAACAGAAGGTTGTAAGCATGTTCAATGGCAGCAACTATGTTGTCTGAAAACACAAAATGAAGATGCTACTCAGAGGAGAAGGCCTATGGAGCGTAGTGGATGGTACTGAAGTAATACCACAACAGAATCCAGCTGAATGGAGAAAGAAGAATGATAGAGCAATGGCTCTAATCACTCTGTCACTTGCAGAAGACATCATGATGACCATCGTGGATTGCGAGACCAGCTACGAAATGTGGGAAAGGCTACAAGCCAAACATGAGCGCATGACAAGTGCAGAGATCTTACATCTCAACAATCAGCTTTTGAACATGAACTGGGACGTCAATAATCTAGACAAGCATGCAGGGAAGATGAAATCAATCTTTGGTCAACTGGCAGCTACAGATCAGAATCATGTGATTCCACTGGAGCAGCAGTTCTTACACTTCATAAGAACTCTACCATCTACTTACTATAGTCTGAGGTCAATACTCATAAGGATGCCTAACATGACGTTCAACGATGTTGTTAAGGCTGTAAAGGACGAAGTCATCATGAGAGATCATACAGACTCTCAAGACAGTGAGGACCAAGCATCCATTGTTAGGCCAAATCTCTCGCATGTCAGAGTGTTTTGTTGTAGGGCATACATGCACGTGCCTCAAAAAAAGAGGTCCAAGCTTGATGAAAAATCAAGACCCATGATATTGGTGGGATATGCAATCAATTCACCTGGATACAACCTATATGATCCTGAAACCAATAAGGTGCAAGTAAGTAGAGATGTCAAATTTGATGAACAAACGTTCTAGGAACATGCAGACCAGACTGGTTATCAGTTCTTTGATATGACTCCTTACATCTCTGACTGGGCTTAAGAGGGAGATCATACTTCTATAAAGTTGGATGATCGAGAAGATCAACAAGCAGTTGTGCAACAGGAGCTGCAGACCCCACAACAACCAGTACAAGCTAAATAGCGGAAAAGTCTTGCTAAGCCAAGACGCTCTACCAGAATTCGATAGAAAGCTATCAAGAAAACTACAGCAAACAACTACGATAAAAATCGATGTCTGATGACAACAGAACCCGAAACTTACTTAGAAGCTATTACAAGTCAAGAATCACAAGAATGGGAGAAGACAATGTAGGAGGAAATCGACTCAATGCACAAGAATGAAACATGGACACTGGAGCAACCACCTAAAAGAAGGAAAATTGTGGACTGCAAATGGGTCTACAAATTAAAGTTGAAACTTGATGGAAGTGTTGAGCGATACAAGGCTAGACTGGTAGCCAAAGGGTATTTTCAAAAATATGGAGTAGACTACCAAGAAACATTTTCTTCTATGGTATAACAGTCTACTATCTGTCTCCTATTTGCTTCAGCATTTAAAAATTCCTTAATAGTCCATCACATTGATATCAAGACTACATTCCTACATAGTTTTCTTGATGAAGAAATCTAAATGAGACAGCCAAAAGGCTTCCCTGATCTATGCTACAAACTAGAGAAGTGCATTTATGGGTTGAAACAAGCCGCAAGAGCTTGGCACAAAAGAATGTCTGAGTTTTTGTCTCTATTGGTTTTAGAAGATTAATTTCAGATACTGATGTATTTGTTAAAACTGAGGGTAATACCTCTCTGATCTTAGCTGGTTTTGTTGATGACACTCTAATCTTTGGTAATAACTTAGAGATGATACAAGAAACCAAACAGCGGATAGGCCAAGAGTTTGAAATTACAGACCTTAGAGAAGCTAAGAAATTTCTAGGAATAGAAATTGCTAGAAATAAAGTAACTAGCAATATAAAATTTTCTCAACAAAGTTACGCCTATAAAATTCTTACAGACTATGCAATGCTAGAATGCAAAGGGAAAGAAACTCCTATGGCATTAGGAGCAAAACTATCAAAAGAAGACTGTCCAAAGACTGAGCAGGAAGAGTTCGAAATGAGTAATACACCCTTTCGAAATCTGATCGGAGCTCTAATGTATCTAACTATATGTACTTGGCCAGCTTGGCATTTCCTATTTATGCTTTAGCACAATTGTCTAACAATCTAGGAAGGCACCATTGGGAGCTAGCAAAGAGAATCTTACGATATCTCAAACACACCACGAACTTTGGCATTATGTATTCAAAGCCAGATGAATCTATTTTGAGGGCATACAGCGATGCTACCTAGGCAAGTTCGAGGGATGACAACAGATTTGTCACTGGCAGATGCTTCATGATATGTGGAGGGCTAGTAAGCTGGGTTTGCAAAAAGAAAACTCTTGTCACGCAATCCACATGCGAAGTTGAATATGTAGCTGCTTCAAAGAATGTTGAATGAGCTAGGAGAGCAACAAGCAGAACTTACTACCATATATATGGATAGTACTAGCGCAATCTTAATGACTCAAGATCTTGTCTTCCATTCCAGGACAAAGCATATTCAACTCAAGTACCAACATATCAAAGATCTTGTGCAGAAACAGAAAATTCAGATTGAGTTTGTGAAGACCGCAAAAATGACAACAGACCTTCTGACCAAGCCCCTTACAAAACAACTGTTCAAAAAACACAGGAAAAACATGGGAGTTGCCTGAGGGAATCTTCAATTCAAGAGGGAGTGTTGGAAAATGAACTTCACTTTCCTTCATCCCTGGATACTTCCACGTGGAACGAATCAGATCTCGCAAAGGCGGTCGCAAGTACAGTCTATTCAAATGGAAGCAGACAACTGCAACTAATTAGCGCTTAAGTGCAACCCCTTTGTTACAAGACCAACTTAAAAAAAATGTATGAAAGAATATATATTTTCTCTGCCAACGGACAAAAGTAGAGAGATAGGAAAAAAATAATAGTGCAAAATATAGTAGAATAGTTTTTGCAGTTAGATATGCAACAGACTATAAACTCTCCTTTATGAAGTTTTTCATAAAGCAATAGATCATTTTCTATCAGTTTTGTGCTGTGTATGCATGAATACAAGTGTTATTTATGTGAACATTGTTGCTTTGATGAATGAATCATATTGTCTTCTCAATTAGTACATAGCTATAGGGTTGCAAAAACTAAAGGCAAAGTATCAGAAACTAACTAGTGTTTTTCAAACTTTTTTGCATTTTTCGCATTCTCTCTCTTCGGGATTTTCGCATTTTTCCTAGTAGAGCTAAAATGTGCTTAAGTGCGTAGAATTCACGTAGTTTCGCATTTTTTTGCATTTTTTGCCTTCTCGAAAAACATGCCAATTGCATAATCATGCATGCTTCCGCATCCTTAAATTTGTTAGCTACAATTGAGGCAGGAACGAGTAGTTCGCTTCAAGGTGAAAGTTTTGGTTATATCATCATGCATGACATCGAACTCAATGGAGGACCACAATCGCCTCCCAATATATTTTGTGAAAGATCCTAAGGGAAATCCATTACCAGTGTATGCCTATCAACTTAGGGGCAATGGTGCATTGCACTCAATAAGATGCTATGGATGCGGAGTCGTCGAGCCAAATGTCCACATCGAGGGGATCCATCAACATTCAAACCCTGTTGTGCACAATGTGGAGTTAATCATCCATGCCGAGATTGCCCGATGAGAAATTCACAATTAGCTAAGAGGCATTTGACTTATGTAAACCGACATGCACCTGTGTTGATCAACCCACCTAATGATAAAATGCACTATAAACGAAAAATCCTAGTGCCACCGGGTTATGAAACGAGTGAGGAAGAAGGCAATTCGACAAAAGTCCAAAGGCACACAGAGACGCCCACGGACAAAAGGACAACAACATCACAGAAAACAGAGCTGGTAGAGTCAATCAAGCCAATGATAGTTGGGGAAGTCAAAAAATTGGCAACCAAGGAATTTCGGCACATTATATCAGGACTCTTGGCGCACTCAATGCCCAAATTTATTAGTGATGAATTACAACGGGAGCCTATATCAACAGAGCAACGAGAAGGCAGTTCAGCACAAGATCCAAGGGAAAGTGCAGTATGCAACCTTCAAATGGGAAGTGCACTGACCAGGGGAAGACCAAAGCTGGTGATGGCCATTAACGAGCAAGATTCAACCAAAGTCTAATTGTTACACAATTCAACAGACCCCCAAATCAATGAAAATTTGGGGTATATCCATTCTTCAAAGGCCAAATCCAGGGAATCCAAGCCCAAACAAGCCTCCAGTCCAGCAAGCACCAGCACGTACAACGACAATACCTTGTCCTCAATTTGTGAGATTGACTACTAAGGAAAGTCTTCAGGTTATAGCCTACTTTGAATACCTGGATAGACAAGAGATTCAAGCAAGCATGTCATATCCACATATGAATTGGGGACGTCTAGGATAGTGGGACCAGTTGCGCCGACCTATGAGAATCCACAACAAGATTTATCTTGGGATACTCTGATGGAATGCCTCGACTACCCAATTGTCAATGAACAAGGTTATCCGGAATGGCCACCAGAACATTGAAAATATGGCAAGTCCGAGTTCTTGCTGGTCATCATCATCAAATAAATCCTCAGGCTTTACGTAAGCGAATTCTATCCATGCTTTTCCTGAAGCATCCATGTCCCAGCAATAAACGAACCAACAACAATGCTCCTCCACGACAAATGCAGACATACTGCCAAGGGACCGACACTACCTTGGGCCGAGGACCCTGTTGTGGGTATTTCCAGTACAATAATAAATTAGTGGGCCCCACCACTAAAACTACTATTGGGGACAAGTCTTACTAAGTGGACCCCGCCACAATACAGAAGAGCAATAAGTGCGAGGCAGTAGCATCTTGCGTGTATAAGCCCAGCCACCAATGAGCACGTTAATTAAATAGTTTAAGTTTTGTTCTAGTGACTTGGGCCCTAGTTGCAAATAAAATAAGTTAAAGGCCAAAGTCTAAGTTACAAGGTTGAGTCAAAGTCAAATGGTGGTAGGTGGAGTGTGTTCCTTTGTACACCATTAGATCTTTTGTGTTTCTTTGAAAGGCTAGGATTGCAATCCATGCCATTTCAAGTAGCCAATAGGATGAATGGGGCAAGGGCCTCCCCAAGAATAAAAGAGCACCATTTGTACTCATTTGACATTCTCAATCTAAGGAGAAAACTCTCTCTCTCTCTCTCTCTCTCTCTCTCTCTCTCTCTCTCTCTCTCTCTCTCTCTCTCTCTCTCTCTCTCTCTCTCTCTCTCTCTCTCTCTCTCTTTTGCTATGTAGGTGAAGGCGGGGTTGACTCTCCCAGCGTTCGGACCCTATGCTACATTGACGACACAACATGTATTTGCTCCCTTGCAACACATCCAACTTGGTTAGCAATAACACAAGCATATAGTTTGAACAACTTTCCTTGCCTTTTACCTTTTTCAATCAAGACATCCTTCCTTTTGATCATACAAGCATCTCCATCAAACTCAACCTTGAGGCCTTTACTTAGCATTTGACTCACACTAAGCAAATTCTTGGTAATAGATGGAATAAACAAGACATCCTCCAAATGAACATTCTTATTTGACTTGGATTCATTAAGCTTCTTCAATGAATCCCAAGCATCCTTAGATGAAGTACACTTACCAGCTTCCTTGAGAAGCTCATTGGTGACATTCATCTTGATAATGTGTAGAGCCCTTTTGGCCTTCTTATCATACCTCATTTGATCTTGTTGTGTTGTTGGTCTCTCCTCCAAACCTACAACAATATCCAAAACATCATTCATTTCAAGAGGTGATTCCATCCTCACTTTCCACAATGAATAGTTACTTGAGGTAAGCCTATCATTGACTTCCAACATGACTCCCTTGAGGTTGCCATGTAGCAATGACCTGATTTTTTTTTTCAACCTGTTTCAATGCACAAAGCCCTCATTTGAACAACAACAAATGTTTTCAAAAGAAATCACAAAGATTTGAAAATATCTCACAAAGACTTCTGCCACTTCCTAAGATTGAAACACACTCAAATGAAGTAAAGCGACCTCACTATCTAGAGATCCAATCAAAATTAGGGTTTTGACAAGATCACAAAAAATTGACTATTCCAAATCTACATGCAAATGCTGAAAATTTGATATGCAATCTATTAGCCACCACTTAGGCTGATCCAATGATCCAAAAATTGGCCAAAATCCAGTATGTGAAATCAAATGTTTATGAACCTATATAGGGTTTTGATCTACAAAAGATCCAATCTACAAAAGCAAAAAGCTCAATTTTGGTGTAGAATCCTCTCTAGCATGCTCTAGCCTTGATATTTTCACAAATCATTGATAGATATGATTTCCTCCTTCATAACCTGAAACAAAAGCTTTGATAACATGTGAAGGATTTCAGATCATTGATGATCCAATGCACAAAAAGATCTTGGGTTACAAAAGAAGCTACTCTACCAATCTCACCAATGTAGAAAAATCAGCATCTACACACAAAATGACATGCAAACTCTAATAGAACTTGATCAAACATGAATCAAATGATACAGTACTATTGCTATTTGTACAAAACCATAAAGCTACTATATTTCACATGTGTGGATCCAAAAATAACAAATATAGATCATTCTACACATAGATTGCATGCAATCACAAGTATAGTGCACCAATCGATAGTAGAACCCAAGAGAAGCATGTATAAGCATGAAATGAGATAGAGAAGAGAGAAAATATGTCTCTCCATGAGTTACATCCTTTTATAACAGGTCCAAACCCTATTTGGCCACTTGGCTTTCTAACCAAAATGCTAACCCTACTATTTTTGGTCTAGATTCAAAGTACCCAACATTCAAATTTGAATCGACTCAAACTCGACTTCTAACTTTTCCACACTTTCAAAAAAGTGTTTATTCAAATGAAATTTAGACTAATGAACTTTGAAAAGTCAAACTCTAAATCTAAAACAAAGTTGGCCTAAATTTGCCAAATATGGAAATATAGCAAATATGATCAAACAAGTTGAATCTTTCACAAAAGATTGTATCTACACCAATCAAGATACATTCAGAAATTATTGATGATTTTCAGATGAGAGATTGCAAGGGAGTGAACACTCCGATGGTACTGGCACAATACTTACGAACGAAGATTGTCCCAGAGATGATGCAGAGCAAAAAGCAATGCTGCATAGACCTTACAGAAGGCTTATTGGTTCATAGATGTACTTGGCAGACAATACATGGCCAGACATTGCTTACATAATATTCAGATTGAGCCAATTCAACATTAATCCAGAATCTACACATCGAAAAATTGCCAAGAGGATCTTGCAGTACCTACAGTAGATAAAGGACTATGGTCTTTGTTTTTTTTTTTGTGATGCAGGATTTCTAGTGAAGTCCTACAGTGATGCTAGCTGGGCATCTATGAAAGACAACTCTAAGAGAATCTCAGGAGGCTGTACCATTCCAATAGATGTAGCTGTTATTTGGGTCAGCAAGAAGCAGACAATAACTACCCAATTTTCCAATGAGGCAGAGTATATTGTTGTAGCCAAGATGGCTAATGAGCTGACATTTCTCAAACAGTTTTTAGAAGGACTAGGAGAGAGCACCAACGAGTCGTTGATGTTGTACATGGATAACACCTTTGCTATTCATCTGATGAAAGACCTTGTGTTTCATTTCAGAACAAAACACATTGCCATCAAGTATAACTTGATCAAGGTTCTGGTTGAAAATAGGTAGCTCTTCATCTTCATCACTCAGTGAAGCTAGCTAGAGTCATTGACAAGTTCAAAGGCTCTAACTTCTACATCTGGAAGTTAAAACTTAGAATGATGTTGATAGATAGAGATCTTTGGGATGTAGTAGAAGGTGCAGACCTGAAACCAGAAGATGGTGATCAAGCAAAGGCCTGGAGGATCAAAGATCAGAAGGCCTTAGCATGTGTCTAACTCAATCTGGCTCTATCCACCAAGAAGAAAGACTATTCCAAGGGCAAGAATCAAGTGCAACAGCAACAACAGAAGCCTCACACTCAAGGTGAGCATGGTGGATCGCGCAAGAAGCTTTTCTGCAGATATTGCAAAAGATCTAATCTTGACATCAAGGAGTGTCGCATCAGGATCTACAATGAGACAAAGAAGCAACAACAAGAACAGCAGCCAGACTCCTCCAACGTGGCCAAATTCAAGGAGCAAGACACACACTTATTAACCAATGCGCACGTTAATTAAATAGTTTAAGTTTTGTTCTAGTGACTTGGGCCCTAGTTGCAAATAAAATAAGTTAAAGGCCAAAGTCTAAGTTACAAGGTTGAGTCAAAGTCAAATGGTGGTAGGTGGAGTGTGTTTCTTTGTACACCATTAGATCTTTTGTGTTTCTTTGAAAGGCTAGGATTGCAATCCATGCCATTTCAAGTAGCCAATAGGATGAATAGGACAAGGGCCTCCCCAAGAATAAAAGGGCACCATTTGTACTCATTTGACATTCTCAATCTAAGGAGAAAACTCTCTCTCTCTCTCTCTCTCTCTCTCTCTCTCTCTCTCTCTCTCTCTCTCTCTCTCTCTCTCTCTCTCTCTCTCTCTCTCTCTCTCTCTCTCTCTCTCTCTCTCTCTCAGGACCGAATAGCTTTGGGTAGATGCTCGAGCCCCCAAAGCCTTTCCTAGCGAAGGCCTTCTATCTCTCTTCTCTCTTCTCTCTTTCTCTCTCTCCTTCCTAGGTTGGGTGTGAATAGCTTTGGGTAGGCGCTTGAGCCCCCAAAGCCTCTCTCGACCTAGGCATTCTCTCTCTCTCTCTCTCTCTCTCTCTCTCTCTCTCTCTCTCTCTCTCTCTCTCTCTCTCTCTCTCTCTCTCTCTCTCTCTCTCTCTCTTTTGCTATGTAGGTGAAATCTATCCTCAATCTAATGACTTCTGCCACTTCCTAAGATTGAAACACACTCAAATGAAGTAAAGCGACCTCACTATCTAGAGATCCATCAAAATTAGGGTTTTGACAAGATCACAAAAAATTGACAATTCCAAATCTACATGCAAATGCTGAAAATTTGATATGCAATCTATTAGCCACCACTTAGGCTGATCCAATGATCCAAAAATTGGCCAAAATCCAGTATGTGAAATCAAATGTTTATGAACCTATATAGGGTTTTGATCTACAAAAGATCCAATCTACAAAAGCAAAAAACTCAATTTTGGTGTAGAATCCTCTCTAGCATGCTCTAGCCTTGATATTTTCACAAATCATTGATAGATATGATTTCCTCCTTCATAACCTGAAACAAAAGCTTTGATAACATGTGAAGGATTTCAGATCATTGATGATCCAATCCACAAAAAGATCTTGGGTTACAAAAGAAGCTACTCTACCAATCTCACCAATGTAGAAAAATCAGCATCTACACACAAAATGAGATGCAAACTCTAATAGTACTTGATCAGACATGAATCAAATGATAAAGTACTATTGCTATTTGTACAAAACCAGAAAGCTACTATATTTCACATGTGTGGATCCAGAAATAAAAATATAGATCATTCTACACATAGAATTGCATGCAATCACAAGTATAGTACACCAATGGATAGTAGAACCCAAGAGAAGCATGTATAAGCATGAAATGAGATAGAGAAAAGAGAAGATATGTCTCTCCATGAGTTACATCCTTTTATAACAGGTCCAAACCCTATTTGGCCACTTGGCTTTCTAACCAAAATGCTAATCCTACTATTTTTGGGTCTAGATTCAAAGTACCCAACATTCAAATTTGAATCGACTCAAACTCGACTTGTAACTTTCCCACACTTTCAAAAAAGTGTTTATTCAAATGAAATTTAGACTAATGAACTTTGAAAAGTCAAACTCTAAATCTAAAACAAAGTTGGCCTAAATTTGCCAAATATGAAAATATAGCAAAATTGATCAAACAAGTTGAATATTTCACAAAAGATTGTATCTACACCAATCAAGATACATTCAGAAATTATTGATGATTTTCAGATGAGAGATTGCAAGGGAGTGAACACTCCGATGGTACTGGCACAATACTGACGAATGAATATTGTCCCAGAGATGATGCAGAGCAAGAAGCAATGCTGCATAGACCTTATAGAAGGCTTATTGGTTCATAGATGTACTTGGCAGACAATACGTGGCCAGACATTGCTTACATAGTATTCAGATTAAGCCAATTCAACATTAATCCAGGACCTACACATTGAAAAATTGCCAAGAGGATCTTGCAGTACCTACAGTAGATAAAGGACTATGGTCTTTGTTTTTTTTTTCGTGATGCAGGATTTCTAGTGAAGTCCTACAGTGATGCTAGCAGGGCATCTATGAAAGACAACTCTAAGAGCATCTCAGGAGGCTGTACCATTCCAATAGATGTAGCTGTTATTTGGGTCAGCAAGAAGCAGACAATAACTACCCAATCTTCCAATGAGGCAGAGTATGTTGTTGTAGCCAAGATGGCTAATGAGCTGACATTTCTCAAACAGTTTTTAGAAGGACTAGGAGAGAGCACCAACAAGTTGTTGATGTTGTACATGGATAACACCTTTGCTATTCATCTGATGAAAGACCTTGTGTTTCATTTCAGAACAAAACACATTGCCATCAAGTATAACTTGATCAAGGTTCTGGTTGAAAATAGGTAGCTCTTCATCTTCATCACTCGGTGAAGCTAGCTAGAGTCATTGACAAGTTCAATGGTTCTAACTTCTACATCTGGAAGTTAAAACTTAGAATGATGTTGATAGATAGAGATCTTTGAGATGTAGTAGAAGGTGCAGACCTGAAACCAGAAGATGGTGATCAAGCAAAGGCCTGGAGGATCAAAGATCAGAAGGCCTTAGCATGTGTCACACTCAATCTGGCCGACTCTTAAATATCTCATGTTACCACGTGCAAAACCTCTAAGGAAGCACTGGACTTGTTATCAAGTCTCTATGAGACTCATGATGTAACCACAAGATTACATCTTAGAAGGAAGTTCTTGCGCGATCCACCATGCTCACACTCAAGGTGAGTATGGTGGATCGAGCAAGAAGCTTTTCTGCAGATATTGCAAAAGATCTAGTCATGACATCAAGGAGTGTCGCATCAAGATGTACAACGAGACAAAGAAGCAACAACAACAACAACAGCCAGACTCTTCCAACGTGGCCAATTTCAAGGAGCAAGACACACACTTGTTAATGGCTTATAGTAGCAGCAAAGACTGTGATAGCTGGTACCTAGACAACGGTGCTACCCAACACATGACCTCTCACAAGGAATGGTTTACGGAGTACACAACTTACAACAGAGACCAATTTATCTACCTCGGAGATTTTAGCACCATACGCGTGAAAGGCAAATGATAGTGCAGATCACCTTCAACAACGATCTGTCCATTTGTGTTCCTAACGTCCTTCATGTTTCTCAGTTGTCAAAGAACTTGTTATCAATCTCTAAGATAACTGATGAGGGCTACACTATAGCTTCCTCATCTGAGCAGTGTACAATACTCAAGAAAGATACCACTCTAACTACATGCACTAGAGTCAGAAATCTTTACGTACTCTCTAATTCACTTGCATTAGCTAGTATCTCTAATGAAAATGTAAACGACAATGCTGTTCTATGGCATAGTCGATTTGGACACGTGAATGCAAGATCACTTTCTTATATGTGTTGTAATAATTTAGTTGATGGACTGAATTTTTCTTCTTCATTAGATAGGAAATCTTTCTTTTGTGAATCATGCATCTATGGGAAGCACTCTAGAAGCAAGTTTTTAAAATCACATTCCATCAAAACAAAGCATGTATTGGATCTTGTAAATAGCGATCTTTGTGGTCCAATGCCAACTCCGTCATTAGGAGATGCAATCTATTTTATCACTTTCATAGATGATTATTCTAGATGGTCAACAATCATGTTCATTAAGCACAAATCTGAAGCCTTTGAATGCCTCAAGAGATTCAAGGCCATGGTTGAGACACAAACGTCTACAAAAGTGAAGGCACTCCAACCTGATGGTGGCGGCGAATACATCTCTAACGAGATGTCCGACTACATGGCTGAACATGGTATTAGAAGATAGTTCACCACTTCCTATTCACCTCAACAGAATGGGATTGTAGAAAGAAAGAATCGAACTCTTCTCAACTCATCCAGATCCATGCTACATCAAGCACACCTACCTGCGAAGTTCTGGACGAAAGCTACTGCCACAACCTACTACGTGCGGAACAAATCCAGCACCAAAGCTTTCAACAACAAGACTCCTCATGAAGTTTGACATGGGCACAAGCCTAGTGTCAGCCATTTAAAAATCTTTGGTTGTATATGTTTTGTTCACATTCCCAAATAGCTTAGGAAGATCATAGGACAAATAAATGTATTTTCATTGGCTATCGTGATGAACATAAAGCTTATAAAGTTTATGATCCATCCACGAATGTAGTATTTGTCTCTAGGGATGTAATATTTCAAGAACATACATACTATGATTTCAAACAACCATCGATAAATGATGCTATGTCACTTCATCCTATTTTACATAGCATGAATTTTTCCAACGTTGATGTTCCTTCTACAAAACCTGCAGCTACAGCTACAGAAGCCGAGCAGTCAACAATACCTATCATCAGACCAGACCAAGCTAGCTCAAACAGATCTGGAGAAATTCAAGAAGAAGCATCATCGCATTCTGGTCAACCAAACGTCCGCAGATTCTCATGGACTTGGACAGTTTCTTAGAGGTATTGACCTAAATTATTCTGGACTTCATCAGAAGAACCAGAGAGCCTAGCCAAAGCAATTAACTCCAAGGATGCTGTGAAGTGGCAAGAAGCTATGGAAAGCGAGTACAACTCACTTTTGACGAATCAGACCTGGACATTGGTCGACTTTCCCACTCACAAGAGAGTTATTGACAACAAGTGGATCTTCAAGAAGAAGATCAACTCTGATGGTTCCGTTGCCAAATGGAAAGCACGGTTGGTGGCTAAAGGATTCACTCAAGTCCAAGGAGTGGATTATCAAGAAATTTTCAGTCCTGTCATCAAGATGTAGTCAATCAGGACTCTGATTGCGTTAGCAGCCGCAGAATACCTTGAAATGCACCAAATGGATGTCAAGACAACATTTTTCAACGACAATGTCGAAGAGGAGTTGTACGCCTTTCAACCGGAAGGATTCAAAGTCAAAGGCCAAGAGCACAAAGTGTGCAAGCTGTACAAAGCGATCTACGGTCTGAAACAGGCCGCAAAAGCATGGTTCGATAGAATCAACTCTTATCTCATTCAATTGGGATTTGCAAACAATTCAGCTGACTATAATGTTTATTCAAAGCATATAGGCACCAATTCAGTTCACATAGCTCTTTACGTAGATGATGCATTTATTTTGTCTAACGACACTTCTCTTCTGCATACTACTAAGAGTGATCTGTCAAAGGAATTTGACATGACTGATTTAGGAGCTGTCCATTCTTTGCTAGGAATTCACATTACTAGAAATAGACTTCAGAAGAAGCTCTATCTTAGCCAGCAGGCATATCTAAAAGGCATTTTAGAAAAATTTCATATGCCTGATTGCAAACCCATTGATACTCCAATGGATCCAAGTATAGTATTGACTAAACCTTCTTGTGCTGAGACTGATAGTGAAGTACTCGACTTAGCGAAGTACCCTTATCATTCACTAATCGGATCTCTAATGTATACAATGTTGTGTACTAGACCAGTTTAGCATACACTGTTAGCACGTTAAGAGAGAAAAATGTCGAAGGTGATCTACTTTGAACGAGGAACGTTCCCAGCCACTTCCCAAATTTGCGAAGTGAGAGAAATCCACTTCCCTTATAAAGCGAAGTGAGAGAATTTGCAACGCCCTCGTCCACGTCAACATTCCCTATGGGTTGACAATATACACTATGTATAGTTGTCACAGAAGCCATATACTTCCAAGTACAACGGCTTACCTAATTAGGTGACAATCATTTATTGTAGTTAATACACGGATGAAATCTATAAATAGATCATCCAAGCACAAATTGTTGGTTGCTCCGTCCATGAGACATATTATTTGAGCCTCCCAATTACGTCGTCAATTTTGGTTGCTCATGTTCCTTTATAGACTAGGAAGAAGAATGATCCTAGCTCAAGAAAAGGAGTTATGGTGGAATATTCATCTACCAGTTACTAAAGGTAACAGAAATGATAATTTGTATCACTTGAGCATGCTAATAGCAAACGAGTTGTGAATGTTGTTACAGTTGCCATTTGTATTGTGCTTCAGTGTAACATAGCAGCAACACTTTTTTATTTGTGTACAACGTAGATGAATGTTTGTTGTGATTGAATGCACTTTCATTGTTGTTTGATCGCGCTTGTATACTCACTCTGATCAGAACACGGACGTCTCTTAAGTTTCTGATCAGACGATGGCTGTCTTTGACGCCTAAGGAACTCGCGATATTAGATTGCTCTTCCATTTATTTCAGAACTATACTTCACGTTGAATTTGATTTCAGTAGTACCACACATACATTTGTACAATCATACATAATCTGTTTTTAAACAACTCTACATCTTAGGGGTGTTTATGACAATATGAAAAGGTAGCATCAATCAATGTAGAAATCTAATTGAGAAAAATATGAAAAGGTCGCATCAATCAATCTCGCTCCCCTACATGAGTGGTATCTAGAATATTATTTTTTCTATATTGGCATTTTTATCTCTTCTGTTATTCCTTTTAGAGTGACTTGCTCCATAGTCGGTTGGCTCAGTTGGTTGGCTTGGCATCCAAAGTTTCTTTGGTCCAAGGTTCGAGCCTCCCCTTGGAAACCAAGAAGCATAGTTGGTGTAGTTAAAGGTTGCCCATCTCCAATCTCTTCGGTGGACTGTACTCTTGTTTTAGAGTATGAATTAATTTTCAAGACCTTGTTGGGCAATCAGAACGCATAAAGCTGTGATTATCTTTAACATAAGCTGTCCATTAGACTGTTTTTGCACCTAGCAGCCGATTAGAACGGGAGAGCTGTTCTGTAATATTCCTGCTCTCGAGGGATTGATGTGTCAAGTCACTAGCATATGCGACAATTTTTTTGAAAAAATTTCAATATTTCTATCAAGATGTTGGGGCTTGGGGGACATTACAATACCATGTATATAGATCAAATTGATCAAGAGTAGGGAATAAGTGTGAGGGAATTGGCAGCTTGCATGTGTAAGTCCAACCTAGTGATCACATTTTTATTTCATTAATAGATAGCATTAAGAGAGACTTTTAGGCTCTTTGTAGGAGTAAATGGTTTAGAGGCCTAAAAGTCAAGCTAGAGAATGGAGGGTCCAATCCCACCAAAATTAAAATTTGAATAATAAGGGAGGTAGAGATTGGCCAATAGCCATTGAGGCTGAGTGCCCATAAATCACTATAAATAATGGTACATTGTATTTTATTTTTCATGTTTGATCAAAGAAGGTGGGAAGTTTTAATCCGAACTTGCATAAATGCTTTTCTAATAAATTTAAATATCATAGCATATGCTTATTTGATTATAGGCAACCTAAACTATAGTTTTATCTAAATACTTCAAAATGCCCACCATAAAGGACTCTACAATTTTGGACTGTATATGAGAACTTCTATCATTTATCAATAGTTCAAAAATCAT
This sequence comes from Diphasiastrum complanatum, assembly GCA_029204225.1. Classification (NCBI taxonomy): domain Eukaryota; kingdom Viridiplantae; phylum Streptophyta; class Lycopodiopsida; order Lycopodiales; family Lycopodiaceae; genus Diphasiastrum; species Diphasiastrum complanatum. The sequence continues at coordinate 27,821,940 of CM055100.1, forward strand.
TTAAACATTGTTAGAAAATAAGTAAATCTATTAATTTAAAGAGAAGAAATTACAATGTGCTTACTGGAAGGTTTGAATCCTTCTATTTTGATAACCCCCTTTCAAAACAATGTAAATATCTTACAAATTTGTCACTTTTGCTTACTCTTATTAGTCTTCCTCTTTAGCAATTGCACATCTTTTAATAATTGTAAGTTCTTAGAACGAATAGAATGCAACCATTTTAATTGACACCACAAAGAGAAAATTGTTGTAGATTGGCCTCTATTCAATAATCTCCTTTCAAAAGCCAAGTCATGAAAGTTGTGATTTGTCAGTGACATCACACATTGGATTGGCACCCTCCCCTCCCTACCAAGAGATTCACCATCAAAATGGTCTACTTTCAAAAAGTCGAGAGCATTGTACCCTATTCAGGCTCAATAGGACGGGCCCGTAAGGCTTAGGCCAATCACTTTCAAACCGCCCCGCCCTAAAATGACAAGTCTCAGACATAATAATAAAGAAGAAGAAGAAGAAGAAATAATAAGTCCATTTCATGGCACCATTTGTTCTTGATTCCATAACGATTCTAGAATCCAGATGAAGACTATATGTTCTTTATTATGACCTGATCTGTCTGTCTGCCTTAGCGCGGGTTGGATCAAGCATACACAGACACGATCAATCCATTTTCCTCTGGTTTGAAGCGGCATGGTCATGTATTTGTCTGCAGCTCTTGGAGGATCTAGCTCTATCTTTCAGAAAAATTTGAAGATAAATCCATTTTCATCTTTGACTACAGTAGAGCAGTTTCTTGAATGAAAATATTGATAATGTTTGGATTCTGTGAACTTTCATGCCGACTGAGATCCTCTCCGTGATGCACTCTATTGGTAATGAAAATATTTTATCCTTCTTGAATTGCTGGAACGTGCTTGCAATTCGGTCTTCGATTTGAATCATCGACTACGTTGTGTTATTTTTCTGGTAGCTGAGCGCTTCTTACTGCCGGTGCTGTTATACTTGACATTGTTCATGTTTTGATTCTTCTGATAAGAGATTGGTTATCGAAAAAACGGGAGAGGAAAATGTTTCATAGTAGCAAGCTATGAAGCGATGGATCCTCCGTGCTTGTAATCACAGCAACTGAACAAACGAGTGCTGCTGATTGAGTTAAAAAGAAAAATTATGTTCAAAACAAAGAAGGGCGAATAGGCTGCTGGAATAGTCACTTTGGCACGAGCTTTGGCTGCTTCACGCTAGTTTGGCTAGACCTTTATGATTGGCCGCAAAGTCGCTAGGCAAGCTAAGGAGGTTTTATTCACAGCTATTAAAACCATTTGCTTGCGAATTATATGAAATAATCAGCTTCGATAAGTCAATTTCCAAATATACTGCAACTATGGGAGACTTAACAGCTCACTTTCTGCCTCCTCGGCCTCCCTCCAGTTTTACGGAGGTGGGTCATAGATTTTCCAATCCTTCTAGGCCAGTGTTTCAAGGCCTGGATCTGTTAGGGGTGATGAAGAGGGGCCAGGGAGTTCGGTCCTGGATAAGAGTAGACACAGAAGGAAACACAAACATTCTGGAAGCAGATAAGGCAGCCATTATGCGAAGATGCGATCTACCAGCACGCGATTTGCGTCTCTTAGACCCTCTGTTTGTATACCCGTCGACAATTCTTGGCAGAGAGAGAGCCATCGTTGTTAATCTGGAGCAAATCAGATGTATTATCACTGCAGATGAAGTACTTGTTTTAAATTCACTTGAACCATTTGTATTCCAGTATGTTTCTGAATTGCAAAGAAAGCTTACAAGTAAAATATCCCTGGAAGGTCAAGGCTTTAAATGGCGCTCTCCGGGTGGGCAGCCAATTGGAGCACATTCATATGGGGGTCATCACAATGTGGAAGCTGCCGGTAACAAAGAAGTTCGACAACGACGTGTGCATGATACTGACATGTTCAGTGGATCTTCTGCTGATGATTTGCCCTTTGAGTTCAAAGCTTTGGAGGTTGCTTTAGAAGCTGCTTGCATTTACCTTGATACACAGGTAGGCATGTACTAAATGAGTCTTTTTACAAAGTAATTTACTTAGTATCCTTTCAAAAGCAACCTTCTTTTTGGGACTCTCTTTATAGGCTTGCAAGTTCTGTAAATGCTTTTGGATATTTTTCCATTTTTTGGCTTCATGCACCCAATCCGACTCCTGGTAGGGTTTTATGCTTGTCTTCACCTATGGTCCTATACACAATAACGAACAACATGTAAAATATATCAATTTTTTTTGCATGAACCAGAATTATAGTATTCTGCTTTGGAACCACAACCAATGCATGTACTTGTCTCTATGAACAAGGTGAATGGTATTTGTGCACCAAGATGAATGGAAACTGTGAGCACAATATTGCTAGCACACTTAGAGAAAAGATTGCAGATCTACAAATCAAACATTATAGAACAATGATTCTCAATGGTGGAGCGATGATCTCAATTATAAATTCACTGCATCTAATCCTAAGCTAGCTATTTTGACTATACTAAGCCAAGACCTTCCTTGTAGTAAATCAACCAAAAACGAAAATCCTTGGTGCCTGTTTATAGCCAGCGAGGCCCTAGAGCCAAAGAGTTAGGACTTGGGGTCCCAATAAGCATTCTCGCCCCCTAATGCACTGTCCTTAACACAATTTGATAAATATATATCATATGGAAACCTTAATATACGTGTATAAAGCTGAGGGCTGAGAGAAGCTGCACTGAGGGGCATGCCCTCTACAAGAATCTCTTCTAATCTTTGAAATACAATTGAATATCAACAAATCAATGACTTGTGTCATCAAGATAACACCTTACAAAGACTTTTACTAGGTTCAGAAGCTTGCAAGAACTTAGACTCTCAACAAGGAACGATTCTTCACTAACCTGCAAACTCTTGGGAGCTTCTTGAGAAGACAACAAAGAAAGGCTTTAATTTGGATGCAAGCACTAAAACAGGGTCTGAAATTTGCAAGTTTGTAGCTCACAAATTTTAGCTAAAATCATGTTCTTTGTTGAGTAATTTTTTTATTAGGAATCCTTATGGACCCTTAGAGATAAATAGCTGATAGTGCATTAGTTGGCCTTGCAATCGAACCTTTTTTTGGAATTTGAGAACAGATCTACAAAAAAGCATTCACGAAAGGGCTGAAGTTCAATGATTGAGGAGTTTGATAGTATACCAATTAAATGCCAGATTCCATCACTATTGGCATTGCATCTTGGAAAGACATCTTTCTATAAACATGAAAATAGCTAGATAATTGATGAAATCTTTCTCTTGGCTAGTATAGCATATTGCCTTAGCACTTGCTTATTTGCATTTTTAGCATTGGAAATGCTGCTTTTTGGCCTTAAAAATGCTATTAAACTTGAGTGCTTCTTGGAAATAGGTCATGGATCTTCTTCTACCCTGATGCCAAACTTCTTTCTTATTTTGAGGATTGCTCACCCTCGGCATTTAAATTCTTTTCTTTCTCTCTCTCTCTCTCTTCTTAGAGTAGTTATTCATAGAAATGAACGTTTGAAGCCCTTTGAGGGCACTAAAATTCCATTCCTCATGGATATTCCACTTCTTCATATATTGGAGGTGGTGGCCTGCCCATGTTGTTTCTTGAACTGCTTCTCCATGCATGCACTACTTTTACATTGCTTTTCTTTTGCATTAAGTCAATTTCAAATCTCCTTGGACTGAACCCTCTTACGTGGCATTTGTCCATGTGAGATCTTTCTTGTGGATCTATGCCCTTTTTGTAGGGTCACCCGTGTAACCTTCATTTAAGACATGATCTTTAACAAATACCAATGGAGTTGATAAGATCTTACCAACAATCTCTCAAAATCACTATATGGAGCGAGTGCTGGACTTTTGACAAGTCATTCCTATGTCGCAAACATAGATTCTGGAGCTGGGAAATTATTGCCACTATTGCTTATGTATAATTACTTTGGTAGTTGCAAATCCACCAAATATTAGTTGTGTCTAGCTTAGAATTCACATAGTTCTTATGCGATGTCTTTGGCTGTCCCAAAGCGTGATGAGCATTTTTTTGGAACTACGAAAATGTCTGATCTTTCTTTCCAGTTGCTTAGAGAGACTTATGCTGGATAAAGTGATGCCTTTAATAATCCAAATGAAAAGACGGTTATAATTTATTGTAGGAGATAATTACGAACAAAATTTATTAGCTAGTTGATTCAAGACAAGGTCACATACCTTGTGGAGTCACTTGAGTGAAGCTAATGTAGTACATAGGGGATTGACTTCTTTCAAAACCCTTTAAATGTGCACTAAGGTACTTGTGCATTAGGATCCTTTTAGATGTTTACTTGCGGACTTGTCTACTAGGAACTACACTGAAATGCCTACCAGGAGGCTATTTTCAGTGAAATTTTTGTTGTTGTGAGATTATAGAATGATTACGTCTTGGAATGTGCATTTTGGACCTTTAGGGCGGGGGTGAGTATCAATGCAACTAAGCGTTAGTGGTATAGGTGGTTAAAATTGGCAAATTATAGCTTGATTAACCATGTGAATTTTGTACATAATAGATCCACACGTGTGAGAGCTTGTTTCCACGTGTGAACAATAGGCCTAGGCTAGTTAGATCTGAATCATAGGTGTTAGGTAGGTCATTTGGTCCAGATTCCTTAAATCTAGGACCTAACTCTTAAAATCAAGGAAGTTAGGACTACCAACCCTTGGTTGGCATACCTAATGACTAGGTAAAATAGGTAGATCTACTGATGACATGGCACTTGAATACAAGCCACACCTGCTTAGCCAGCCCCAATGATGATTTTGATGTACTTGCTCATTGAGGAGCCATTATTGACAATCATGATTTTAGAGTTCACAAGCTAGTCTTGGTTTTTCTTTCGTGAGACTTGTTCTTGTGTGATCATATTGCAATCAAAAATCTAGTGAACTTTAAACTGCCCTAACAGGCAGTATCGTGGACTGTTGTTCACACGTGTGAAGTCTCCTTTGTGTATTTTCACACAATTTTGATTGCTCTTGCTAGTATTTCTCAAGATTGTGACTCTATCTCAACGCATTGCAGGTAGATGATCAATGAGATAGATCTAACTATTCAATCAATCACTCTTGAGGATTGAAAACATCCATTCAAGGTCCTTAATTCTCTGGATTCAACATGGTATCAGGCCTTGTACAAGAGGAAGAGGTGATTGATCCATTCACAACTCTAAATTGAGGAAATTTTAGTGCTAGCGAACTAGTTTTGTGAGGGCCGAGTAGATGAAATTTTTGATGCAAATTGAAGGAAATGCATTGAGAATCAAAAATTAAAGTTGAGATTTGATATTGGACTATCAAATCCATTCTTGTGGCTTTTGAAACAGGTCCTTAAAATTGTTTTTTTAGGTCTTGTTGATTTTTCAAAGAGTATAGTATAACCTTGTACTAGTCAAGACAAAATCATTGATTTTTGGAGAGATTCGATAAAAAGTCGTTTTAAAATCACTTCTATTCAATCTTTTTGAGAGAGTGTGAGGGCCGAGACTAGAAGCTTGTAATTTGTTTAGAATAGCTAGAAGTCTATTTTTGAGTCATTCAACTTAAATGTGGTCAATTGAATCTCTAGGATTCAAATTTCATCCATTCTTTGTGAGGCAAGATTTGTAGATATCTAGAAGCTTGTTCTTTTCAATAAAGATCACATTGATCTTTCTATTAGTGTCAAAGTGACACAAATGAAGTTGAAAGGAGTGAAAATTCTGAGAAGAACATAGCTTGAGAGTCGAGAAGTACTTCCACGTACAAGTCATAGAAGCAAGATGGGATCTATTGGTGCATTCCTCTTGGAGTCTAGTGAGAGGCTCAACTCTACAAACTACTCAATCTGGAAGGTGAGAATGGGGTCACTTTTATTACTCCAAGACCTTTTTGACCTTGTCCTTGGTGAAGAGAAGGAACCCCAAGGTGACAAGAGTTGATGAAACTTAAGAAGAGAGCTAGACTTGCATTTCATTGCATAAAAATGAATGTAAGTAATGATGTTCTTAAAGAGGTTGCAACTTGCACCTCGGCCAACGAAGCTTGGGAGTCGAGACTCTTAAATAACATGTCAAGAGTCCTTATGCTAAGAAATCATGTTCTCCACAAACATGGGAAGAGGAGGTGAGAGTGCTCAAGATTATGTGCTTAGGATCAGATCACTTAGCAAAGAGCTTGCTTTAATAGGTGATATGATCCAAGCAGAAATGAGAGTCCGAACGCGTTTTTTTAAATAAAAAAAAAAAAAGGGCACGCGGGCAGCGGAACTGTCCGCAGAAGCCCTAAGGTGAGAGAGAGGAGAAAAGGAGGGCGGGAGAGAGAGAGAGAGAGAGAGAGAGAGGGGGGGGGGTTATGATGTGTGTGTGTGTGTGATGCGTTCTGTGTATGTGTGTGTGATGATTGTGGAAGCAGTACGACGATGCAGAGCTGCGTGCAGACTAGTTCTCACACATCCGCCTCCTCAGCAGCGACACTGGTATCCGCAACAGGCTCGAGGAGCAGAGGCTCAGTTACAGGTAAACTCTTGCTCTGTCTTACATTGTCGTTCGCTCAATTTCCCTGCGCGGGCTCAAGTGTACTCACGCATATCGCTGCTCAATTGCAGGCACTGTTTGGGGCTGTTCGGCGAGGACCTTGCACGTGTTCGAGAGAACAGGCTCCTGCCTGTATCATGGTGGGAGAGCTACGGCGCTGGACAACCAGACCTGAGGACGCTCGCGTTCCGAGTCCTTTCACAGGTATGTTGTCTAATCTCATTCATTCAACCAGTTTTCGCATTTTCTCTACAAGGTCGGTACTCACTCGAGTGGTTGCCAATTAATGCAGGACTGTTCTGCTTGCGTGTGCGAGCGGAACTGGTCAGCGTTCAGCCTTGTTCACACGAACAGGCGGAACCGTCTGACGACGGAGCGATGCAATGACTTGGTGTATTTCAACAACAACACCAGGGTGGTTCGACGCATCACGGACAACATGAGGGCAAGAGGCGTAGGCTCCCTACTCTTATAGGTATATGTCTATGCTCTATCGTTTGCTTTCGTATTAGTTTAAGACATTCAGTTTAATGCCCTCACGGTTGCTTCGGCTATTCTCACGAATGATTGACTTGTGCAGGTCAATCCCGATGAGTGCTTGGTTGCAGCGGCCGATCATGAGCCAGAGCCAGAGGTTGATCCAGACGATGGCGCTCGGCGTGCTCTGCGGGGTGATCCCGAGGATGATCCCGATGTGGATGAGACCACCCCCCTTCGTGCTGACGTTCCATTGCCCTCTTCTGATAATGAGCCCACATATAATTCAGACGAGACGGTCGACCTTGGGGTAGAAACACAATTAGGTCAAGCGAAATGGACTAGTTTTGCTTTCCATCCGACGGCCCAGTTTCTCCAAACGGGATCCGTTTCAGGTGCCGTTTGTTTCGGCCAACGGACAACCTCGATAGGAACCTGTGGGAGCAGACAGGACGAGGAACGGACGGACGACAGGCCCAGTACGTCCTTCCGAAGTTCGACGTCAAACAGGGCTTCAGGGACACTTTGTCCGGTCGGGACCTGAAAACATTTGGAATCGACAAAATGGAATACAGTCCACAGATTCGTGGTCCCAATACGAACTCAAGGTACCGAGCCTGGCCAAATTCGGGTATCGTTCGGTCAAAATGGCCGTTCGACAAGGTAGAGGGGGGGGGGAGGGCCATAAATTGCTTTTATTTCGCTTTGGGGATGTGGGACAGCTTGGGCAAGTGCCTGTATTTTTTTTTTTTTTTTGAAAAAAAAAATTGAAAATGGGGGACGCGTCCGGACGGGGACGCACCCCTGAGGCGTCCGCGTTCGGACGTGCGTCTAGACGCACGTCCGCGTCCAGGGTCCGCTTCCTTAGGATCCAAGATAAAGAACTTTTCCAAGTCATTCCTAACAGACTAGGAGATTGTTAGCCGATATTTTCGCACGAAAAATCGGGCTAATATTGAAGCTTAAGTTCGCAATAACTGAAAAATCGGCATGTAAAACCTGGTTATCAGAGAAAAATCGACACAAATTTGCCTTAGAATTGGGTCCCAGCCCGCCCCTAAAGTGGCTACACATAGTTTAAAAGTAAGAAACTGACTTTCGAAAAAATCGTCAAAAATATTTTGCGATCAATTTTTGTAAAGACCGGGCCAAAAATGCCGGTCCACCTAGAGTTGGGTCCCAGCCCGCCCTAAATGAGGCTAGAGAAAATTTTGCGTCCTTAGAAATGGCCTGTGATAATGTTTTACGGTTTTTTTTTGCCAGTTGTAAAAATAGCATGCTAAAATCTTACCATGTACAGAGTTGGTTTTAATATATGGTTGCCTAGTGCATTTTTAGGGAAACCGTGTTGTCGTGGGAGCCGTAGTCATTAATGCCGGAAAAGTCAACCCCAATCAAAGAGCCATCAAAGCCAAAAGCCGTGTTGTGCATACTACAAGGAAAACTCAAATGAAAGGCCAAGGAAATGGAGGACCAAGGGAAATAGAGGACACCTAACAAGAGAGAGAGAGAGGTTGGCAAGAGTCTTCAACCACCTTTGGATAATAAATGCAAGAAGACCTTGGAGGCTAGAAAAGTTTGGTAGATACCTCCTCTAGCTGTTGACAAAAGTGGCATCTTGGCTAGTTTTGGAAAGGGGCCTTAAATGGCACCAACCCTGACACCCTCAAGGAGGCCACTTGATGTACTTGCCAATGGGGATTGGACAAATGGAAAAGAAGGCTGGAAGGGCATGAAAATTGGCAAAGCCTCATTTTGAAGGGGGACACTTGGGATTTACTATAAAAGGAGGCCACTCTTTGTGTTAAGATATAGTTGGATAATAATGTGATAATGAGTGTTGGATTTGATAATTGGAGTTGATGTAATAGTTGATAGTTGGATAGTGGAAAGTTTGAGGGTTGGGTGTTGGAGTGCTTGCTTGTCTTGTGTTGGTGGTTTTGTGGTTAGTTTCCTTATGATGTTATGAATGCTAGCATGCAATTATGGGTGTTGTGAATGATGAGAGTTGAGAGGCCAATGTAGTTTGATGTTGAGTGTTGCAATAGAGAGATGATGTTGATAGTTGGAGAGTTGAAAGATGATAGTACTTGGTGATTGTTGGGAAGTTGTGGGTTTCCTTGTCGGGTGACATTGTGATGGTTGATAAAGTTGCACTCCTTGATTGTTGGATGCTAATGTGTTGTTCAAAGACATGTGTTAAGGTTGGAGGGAGAGAATTGAGATATGAGAAGATTGGGTAGTGAAGAAATGGATTTGAGAATGGGTCCTTTGTGATGAGGGTGAGTGAGTGTCTTGTTTTTGTTTTGTGTATTTGATTGTGAATGAGTAGAAGCATTGTCTTGAATGGTGGGTTATGGATGGATGGTTGTACTGTGATTGTAAATACCCTCACAGGTTGAAAGGGAGTAGAAACCTTCTCTTGTTATGAGTGCTTTTGGTTGCATAGGTTGTGGTGGGATTGTGGATCAAACTCAATAATTGATCATGTGAATGTGATTGTCGTGTTGGTTAGTTGAAGGAATATTGCTGGGTAAAAATCATTGTTAGTATGGGTCTAGTGTTAGTAATTTGATTGTTTAAAATGGGTTGTTTGATGTTAGTGGATGGCCGTTGGCATTGTGTTGCTAGAGTACTTGGAGAGGGGTATTATGCTTGGAAACTCTGCGATTTTTATTCCCATTTTAGCACAATCAGTAGCACTAAGCAGCTGCCGCATTATAAAGTATGTGGCCGACAGGCAGGCGTCTCCAAGAAAGTCCGAGGAGTTTCTCTCATCTCGTAAAGAAGCACCTTTGTTGTTGTTGATTCAGAGATAATGATTGATCACCTCATCAGATCCGCGGCCAGATCTTTATCTAAGTGTTCGTGCGTGTACCTGGTCAATTCCTTATCTGGGCCATCCGCCTAAACTGAGTAGAAGTCTGTCTTGCTCTTGCATCAGCTCGCACCTGGTGAGCTGAAACCTACTGTGGGTTCTCTGTGAGACAGCCTCTCTCTACAGAACGGCACTCATCATCTTCACTGCCATTTGAAGACAGAAGGATCCATGACAGAAGGTAAATCCACAGCCTGTCCATGAACACCTGCGTGGGCACAATCAAGATGTTTACTCATGCAGACCCTGCTGACAGAGCATTTGCAGAAGGATCCAAACCCAGCTGACCCTCACCGAGGCCCTGAATTAGAATCTGCTAGCTCGCTACATCCCATACTGTAGCTTGTTGGAGGCTGCCTCTGTTTGCTGCTCCTGCAGCTCCTCGCTGGCCCTGTGCACCTGCTTACTGCCCGCTGTCCACCTGCGGCCCTGCTATTTCTGGCTGTTGTGTCTGCAGCTCCTCGCTACTGCCTCCTCGCTGGCTGCTAATGTATCCACAGACCGGTTATGACTGTTTTGACAACAAGGTTCCAAGCCAAACTGTTGATTTGCTACCTGCGAAATTCTCAGAACAACTGATTTACAGTGGAGCGACCATCTATTCTCTCTCTGATCTCTGTCCACTGCTTGTTCATAGTCGATAGAGTTACAGATTGTGGAAAATTTCATGGCTATCAGTAGCTGTCCACTACCCTGACTATCCATCGCTGACAGAGAGACCGTGTTTTGAAGAGTTCATTGCCACGAGAAGTGTTTCTACCTTGACTATCCATCCTTGTCATTAAGAGTGGTGTTTTGCGGTCATCCTATGTTGCAAGATCGCTGCTTTCTAAGGCACCGTACCTCTGCTGGCTCGACATAATTCGCTCGTGTTGGTGAAAACTAAACCAAAGATGTGCAGAGCAGAGAATCTCTATAGTTTGAAAGAACAAGAAGCACATTTCTGAGAGGATATTCATCTGCGGTTTCTACTTAAGTGGCCAAAAGATTGCGATTGAAGGAGTGAAGTGGCATTCATGACTAGAGTACCTACACATAACGGCTACCTAACGGCATTCTGAGGTATGATTCGACTGTCATGCTATTTGTGGACTTGTTGTGATAATCTACTCTACTTAATTCCCCGTTTATATTCATCTCGATTGTATGAAGGATTTTGTTCTTACTTTCAAGCGCATGGTGGTAAGGCTTGGTTACGTAAATCATTTATGGTAGTGAATCAATTTTTGTGCTACCTCAAGTAGGGAAGTGTTTAAATCATAGTAATGGTGTAAAAAAATACAGTTTGTATGAGTTGTGTAGAGAACGAATTACTTCACACTGTTTTTTCAACCTACTAATCACTAGCCGAATCCAGGAGAAGTTTGGAAGTCAATACGAAAGCGTTTTTACAGTTTATGCTTCAATAGTATGGAACTGTTAGTTGAACAACCATAAAGCGTCAAAGTTTGAAGTGTTTTTCCGTTTATGGAGAGTGTTAACTGGACCCGACCTCTGTGAAACACCAGAGCGGGAAGTCCATCAGATCCAGTTGAAACACACTGGCCTGGCTAAAGTCACACTAGACACACCATTTTTGGTACTGTCTAGTGAAATAGCTAGACCTGGAACTTGGAAAGTGCTACCACTCAGTCAACAGAGTGGCAGGCATAACTCAACCATCACTGCACTGTTCTGACCTAAGACCTAGTTTTTGGATCGACAACACCTAGAAGCTAGGGTTTCGGGATATTTATCACCAGTCACTCCAAAAGAAATTGTTTACGATTCCGTTATGCATTACAATGTGCCCGCACTAGTCATTTGCTCGTTAAAGTTACTTGACCGGTTGAAAGAGACTGATATGGTTATCCTGGCTAGGATATTTTATAGTAGCCATCATATGAGTAATGTAGACCGATTCCAAACGTGTTTACTATTTGTGTCATTTTATCCACCCAACCCATAGGGAAGAGGACATTCGTGCCTGCAGCTCATTTTTAGAGGTGACTTACTGTGACCATCGATATATGAAAATACTAAATACTCTACGGTTCAGGTTGTTGTGATGAGTGAGAGTTAAATAACGAGTCATCTGTCCGTAGAAGTAAGTTCAGGACATGAGTTTGAGACGAAGTCAGAGAATCCATCATTAGATACCCTAGGTCGACGAGTCTGTGAGTGTTTGAATTCACTTTTTAGTTGACTTCATTCTTGCAAAATGAAAACACAGTAAGAGGCATATTCGGAGGTGATAGTTTGACATACCACAAAATGTTGGGAAGCAGTGCTGTCATATATCTCTATAACCTTGTCACTATTGTTTTGCCAGAGGTCACACGTACCAAGAGTACTAATGACTGTCTGGTATAGTGCAGTACCCAACCCATCACATTACTAGGAGATCACACTGTGGGGGCCATGACCAAGCTAGACGATCGCCAACGACCGCCAAGAGTAATACTTGAGTAGGTCATAGTCAACCCCGTAATCCGACTAAATGTGGTGGCACTTTCTATTTTGACTAAGGGAGGGATGATAAGTCGTACCTAGTTCGCCATTGAAAACATCCACGGAAGGAGTATAGCAAGTATTTGATGGCAGAGACCCTTTTTAACCAGTAGCTAGTGTTGAGGCCCTTGCCACGAGCCAAGTACGTTCCGCAAAAATATGGTGACTAGCATCCGATTAGTTAGGGTTACCCTTACAGTATACCCACGAATGACACACATAGACCTAGCAGTGCCTTGGGGTTAGCGTGACCATGCCGCCAGACCTAATGAGGCCAGTTTAACACTATGTCCAGCTATTTAGACACGATTCGTTCAGTACTGCATGGAAGTTAGAACGACGATGAGCTTGTAGAAACTACAAGGGCGGTACGATGAATGGTACCTCGAGATCACCTGCCTTCACCCAAACTACTTTTAGGCAAAAGAGTTATGCAGTCATTTGAACCACGTTGACAGAGACAGAAACTATCCTCTTCCGACCATACTTCTGGAAGCCTGGAAAACTTCCATTGGCTGGAGGAGCACGGAGCGATCGAACGAGCCACCAGGGTTGGAAGCGGCTGTCCTTGGTCCCTACCGTAAGGGCATTGTGGGCCCTTCCCCTTTTAGGGATTTCTGGCAAAACCAACCCCACGTCCGAAAAACCCCTAACAGAGATGAGTTCTCCAATTTAGTCCAAAGTTTTGTCATCCAAGATGCAGTTCCTTCCATTGAAAAACTCCATAGTGTCCTTGTGGTCGAGGAGTGTAGAGTGCAACATGTCAAGAATAGGATGGGTTCTTTATCCTTGCATGATGGTGATGAGAAGGCTAATTTCTCTAGCAAAGGGAAATAGAAAGGCAAAGGATTCAACAAGAACCAAGTGAAGGATCAAGCAAAGAGTGAAGATGGACAATCAAGTCCAAGTCAAAGGGCAAAAAGGACAAATCCAAGCTCAAGTGCTTGTTTTGTGGAAAGAAGGGGCACTTTGCATCCGAGTGTTACAAGAGGAGAATGCACAAGGTTGAAAGCCAACAGGGGAACCTTGCTCAAGAGGAGGAGAAAGATAATGAAGAAGATGATGAAGAGTCATCTTTGATGGCATCTACATCCACATCAACAAGCAAAGCAATTTTAATGACACTTGGTGGATAGATACTAGGGCAAGTTCCCACATGACATTCCAAAGGAAATCATTCTCAACTCTACTCTCTTTCAGTGGTGCTAAAAAGTTTATTCTTATAGTAAGTGATCAAGAGTGTAGGATTGATGGTGTTGGAACCATTCCCTTATGTCTAAGATCTTTTAAAAGGTTGAATCTAGACAATGTGCTACATGTCCCATCTATGACCAAGAACTTGCTTATTGTTGGTCAATTGATGGATAATGGTTATGATGTCCACTTCAAGCATGATGTTTGCTCAATAATGAAGAATGATAAATGCATGGCAAATGGTTTTAAGCAAGGGAGGTTGTTAAAACTTGATGCTAATGTTTCTAATGAAAGTGTGATGATGGCAAAGGAGGAAGTCACTCAAATGGAGCTTTGGCACAACAAGTTACGCCATCCTAACTTCAAATCAATGGAGATGATGTGCACCAAGGAGGTAGCTCATGGCCTTCCAAAGTCATTCTTAAAGAGTGGTAATATGTGTGAAGCTTGTAGTCTCTCGAAGACACACAAGCTTGCCTCTAATGAAAGTGTGATGATGGCAAAGGAGGAAGTCACTCAAATGGAGCTTTGGCGCAAGAGGTTAGGCCATCCTAACTTCAAATCAATGGAGATGATGTGCACCAAACTCATGGCATTGGCTTTGAGATATACGTTCATGGGAATGTATGGTTTCAATCATGTAGCTAGTAATGAGAATAGAATTTCAAATTTGCAATATCGACTTCATCTGCCTTTTCTCCTTGTTCTGTATTTGTCGAAATCAATTTGTTTGGTTCTTGATGGACTGCATCCAAGTTATTCTTTCTTCTGTTGTTGTATTTTGCAACTTTGTCCGGTTCTTGATGGACTACATTCAAGCTTTTCTTTCTCATGTTGTTGAATAGGCTGCAGAGCTTGAAGAGGAGGCATATCCAGTATTAGATGAATTGACATCAAAAATCAGCACCTTAAACTTGGAACGTGTACGAAGACTTAAAAGCAGACTTTTGGCCATGACTCGTCGTGTTCAGAAGGTCAGATTACTTTGAGACAGTTAATTATAGGCATCCAATTGTTTGTCAAATACTTTGTGTTTGGAATTTGGCAAACTTTTCGTAAACAGGACATTTCAGTTACATTTTATACTAAAGTTAAAGACCTTTTATACATAAATAATGACATTCGGAGTTGGTCTTGCTGTTTCCTGGTTCTCTGCAAAGCTTCTTGCTTTGTGTCTCAGCTTTTAGCTGGTCTCTTTCATAGCTTTGGATAATACATAAGGTAGGGCCATTCAATTCATTCAGTAGTGAAGGGTATCTAATAATGCAGATACAGCTAGATCAGAATAGAGTAGATTTATATCGAGATTCACATTGAGCCTTGAAGATTCAATCTTTTTTTGAAAGAATTATATCAAGCAACGTAAAAAAGAGGAGAAGATACTTACAGTAACTTCCTACACATTCCCTAGCTTGCAAGTTTATCACATTAAATGCTAGGTCTCTATACAAGTTTTAAGTTCTGGGCAGGAGTAAAATGGAGATTTGAATCTTGCATTGAAAAGATTATAAAAGGTTCGAAAGCATATAAATTGAGACTTGTTGTAACTATGCATTGAGCACATTTTTGCCCATTTAATTATTACCTTAGTAGGTTCAGGATTAGGCAGTGCAGTGCAGTCTAGTTGAATATTTTACGTTATGGACAAATGGGCGAATCCCAACCCTTAATTTTGATGAATTGGGCATGCTGACTGATGAAGAATTCAATAGTGCTGGAGAGTATCAAATTCTCGATCTCTTTTAGAGCACAATATAAAAAAACTGGCCCAAGTGATTGCTCGTCCAAGGTATACCACTTCTCAAGCAAAACGTGGGCATTAGGATGTTTGGAATGTATACTACAGAAGGCAAAATTGGCTTAACGTTTTCTGAAAATTATTTTCTTCCCATCAGTAACCATATAATGATATTAAGCAGTTATGATTGGCTTTGGGAAGGTTTTGCTATTTATCAACCTATCTTTTACTGTGATCAGAGTTTGTGCTTAATACATGCATACTGTCATTTTGTAGGTTAGGGACGAACTTGAACAGCTTATGGATGATGATGGAGATATGGCTGAGATGTACCTTACTGAAAAAAAGGAGCACATGGAACATCCAATAGCTAAAGATCAAGCATTACTTGGATTCAAAAGCATGGGGCATGGGTCTATCTCTGCTCCAGTTTCACCTGTTTGCTCTCCTACTGGTTCCAGGGTGTTAGAAAAGACGCTGAGTATAGGACGGAGCAGGCATGGCAGTCCCAGCAGGTCAGAAAGTGGTGACGAGCGTGTTGAGGAGCTAGAAATGTTGCTGGAAGCATACTTTGTGGTCATTGATGGCATTCTTAACAAACTAACCGCTGTAAGTTTCATCTTAATTTTAAATATTAGGTTTATCTAGTGCCAAGGGGCTAGAAATCCTCCTCTCAAATCTCCCACCCAAGTATATAAGTACAAGACAAAAATATGTTGGCTCTAATTCATAAAGGTCTAACATTTTGAGTCTATATCTGTTCTAGTGGTGCTGTAAATCTTTAGGATACAAAAGTTTGTTACATGCTTAGTGGCCTTGTTCTTCTGTAGCTAATGCCACAAACTAATCAAGTGGCCTTGCATATGTTGATTGAGTACTACAGTATGGAGCAAAATGTATACAATAATCTGTTTTTGTGCTCCCTAATTTTAATTTATAATATATCTAGTATTGAATTCTCACTCCCCAGTCAGAATTCAAAATTGATTGTTGATTAATTATAATCTACGTGGCAACCTAAACACCAGGAAAGCTCTTGTTTTGCCATAATAGGAGGTTAGGAATAAAATTTCCCTCCCCCCCCCCAAAAAAAAAAAAACCCTAAACTGAATTGCTGATTCTTCTTGGAGTTGCCAATTTTTTCTCGGGGTTGCTGATTCTTTAGTTTCAAATCCATTTCAACTTAGTTTTTGAAGAGGTTCATAAAACATTGATTCTTTGGTACTTGGATAGTGCATGACATTTTCCATCGGGAGCAAGTTGTCTTTATATGGTAGTCTTTGAATGTGTTGTATTGTAGATGAATCACTTTATTTCAATGGAGCATGCTAGACCTCATTAAGAAAATAGACTACATACTTTAGAAAGGTATGTGACTTCTTGGACATTTCCTTTGGACAAAACTCTAATGTACTGCGGTGGAAATGATATCATGAAATATCTAATTATTACCAAAGTTGCATTATAGTGGAGCAGATCATCTCTGAATGTGCACTTTTGGTATTTATGATTTGGTTGGATCTTGGTTTTACATTAGGCGGAATTTTTCAACAACTACAAGGTCTATCCAAGGAAACAAAGGTAGAGTGGCGTCTTTGTGACAATGTCTATTTGTTCAAGAGTTTGCGATGCAGGATTTCAAATAGGTGTCAGCTAACATTTCTTAGTCACATGACACAGTATGTCATGCTCTTCATTTACTTTCAGATTTTGGGTTCAGTTTATAGTGACCAGCTGATTCGAATCAATTTTGGAACTTTCGAATCTAGCGTTTTATTTTTCCAAAACAAGTTGCTATTTTTCTTGGATAAACTTCAGGTGTTAGGGAATTATAATCCAGGATGTTTAAGCATGTTGGTACTGGTAATAGACCTCACCAAAAGTCTGAAATTCAAAGGGAGATACATTGTCCAGAATCCATAAAACAAGTGTTTTTCAACGACCAATCATCAGAGTTCAGAATCTAGATCTATAGTAGACTGTAGTGGAAGTTAAAACTTTTGATTGTCCACCTTTCATGTAAGACTCATCACCTGTCACCTGGGCCGTGTGTGCACTATTGTCCACAATTAGAAGCCTTTTTTTCCCTCTAGAAAATTTTGAGAATTTTGTATGATTATTAGTTACCAAAATTTTCAGCAACATTTTCACCCACCCATTTGTAGCCGGAAAATAGAAAATTATCCCCTATATTAAACGTCCAATTCGAATCAATTCGGTGGGTTCAAATTGCGATCTGTTGTTTTTATCATTCACAGCCTGTATTATTGTTGCCAGCAGCAATAACAAGTATTGGCCTCTTTGTTGGAATGGTTTAAGGTGTTTCTAGCAAGGTTAAAACTTCAAAAGACAGGCATCATTTTTGTGTTGGATTGTTATTTTCATGTATTGTGCTTGTCAATACCTTTAATATTGTGCAGAGATCACAAACAGGAAAAGTTCTTCTGTCAGTAGAACTACTTTGGCTTTTGTTTTAGAATATTTGGAGGTATCTTACTCCAGGTTCCTTTTTCCTTCGAAGAGCATGGGAATTTCACCTTCTTCTTGGTCTGTTATGTGATGAAATAAGACTGAATGTTACTGTAGACTTTTCACAGTTGTTAGTTATGGTTATACAGACTGCACAGACCATAATCTGTTTTGGCTATATTGATTTGCATGTTGTTATCGTACTTAACAATTTACTGAAAATTGGCCTAATGGCTGTTTTCACTTAATATTTGCTCCTATGCTCTAATCTGCCCATGCATTTGAGGTGAAATAGTTCTCTATTGACAACTGATTCTTTCTAAGGATGAAGCATTGGGTTTGAGTTTAAGAATTTAAGATCTACATCAGAGCTTTTTACATGTTCTAAATAGCATGTTTCATGTTTAATATTGTCTTTCAAGCAAAGGAAGTTCTAATGTATGACTTGCAATGTGGTTGTGCATTTGGTTGGTTGTAGCTCAAGGAATACATTGAGGATACAGAGGATTTCATCAATATCCAGCTGGTAAGGATATTCCTATTCTGAATTTGTAACATGTGTGCAATATTTCCATGGTGATTGTGCCATCAGGAAGATACAAGGTTATCTTCAGTGATTTAGGGCTTTTGATCAATTGATTGTGGTTGATTGAAAAGCAAAAGAACATGATGCCTACAAGCTGAAAAGCACACCATTTATGTATATGATTGACTTTATCTGCAAGGAAGCAAACTGCCATGTTTACAAGCATGTGGAGAAAAAATTTGAAGTCTCCCACCTAGAACTACTCGATAAGCCTTATGGCCAATTGGGAGCACCATTTCAATCCCTTTTCTTTTCAGCTTCGCAGCAACTGTGGATTCACTTTGTTGTGATACTCACGAGTCACGACCTTGAAATTGGTTCCACTCGTAGAAAGTAGACAACATAGTACTTTGAGCCTGAGGATGAATAATGCACAGGCATGGTGCCCACCCACGGGTGCATGTGAAGTGAGAGAGTGGTACTCGCACTCTCTCACTTGACATGGATCCCTTGGATGGGCACCTGGCATTAAATGCGTGTGCCCATTCTAGTGAAAGGTCTTTGCGTACTTTGACTGTTGTATGCTTTGCAAACTATACACCAGCGTACTGTATTTTTGTTGTGGACAAATAGCAGACAATGGATACTTGGTCTTCCGCTTAATGATTGCTTGAGACTGAAAATAATGTCCTGACTCCTTACGCTGGCGGCTGAATATTGTTTGATATTATCACATGCTGAAAATTAGTCAAGCTGTACGAGCTATAAGGTACTTTCTTTTAAATATTCATATTGTAGTATGTATTTACTATTCAAGTAACCACTACTCTACTGTGGACAGGACAACGTGCGAAATCAACTGATTCACTTTGAGCTTCTTCTTACTACTGCAACATTTGTTGTTGCCATTTGTGGTGTTGTTGCTGGAATCTTTGGCATGAACTTTGAAATACAGTTGTTTGAGGAACCACGGGCTTTCAAATGGGTGCTAATAGCTACAGGCATCGGCGGTCTTCTCATTTTTTTGTCTTTCCTTTGGTACTTTAAAAGGAAGCGCCTGCTTTTTATATGAACGTTATTATTCGCCTTTCCTAAATGGTAGTAGTAGTAAATGCCGCTTTAGCAAATACTTATCGATATTCTTTATTTATCTAAGGTCCTCATCAGGCGCTGTGACGTTTTCTGGTAGCATATGTACTTTCTTGCGATGCAGGTCTGGAACCTGTCACGTAGACAGGCAGACTAATCACTTACTCTATTCTTGGGGTCTCAGCCTCAAGGTTGAGAGTGGACACTCGAGACTACGTTCAAAAGTCTTGTTTCAACTTGATCCCGGAACCTTCAGCCCTTGGGATAGATTTGACTTGACAGCTCTGAGAAAAGATGCAAAACTATGTAAGACTTAAGGATTTTCTTTTCTTAGTAAAGAATCTATTCTGAGATGACATGCGTCAATATAAAGTTTCGGGATGTGTACGGGGAGTAGAGAATGCTGGCCTCCAGTATAGGCTCTGCGCAAAAACTTTTCGGATAATCTTCCGGGTTCCCATATATGACCTCTTTGCGGAATGACTCTCTGGTTATCTGAAGATTAAGTTGTGACAGCAGGCAGTATTCCTTTGATTCTCCTTTTGATGTAAATCTAATCTTTGATATGAGTTTCGGATCTACAAGAGCTTAGGACCAGGCTGTATCCCAAATCATTCTGAATTATCATGGCTGATTGGTTCTGCTTCAGCAAAGCTGCACAAGGCATATATAGCCAGGCTGCTCCTTAAATCATTCTGAATCGTCATGATTAGTTGCTTCCACTTCAGCAGATCTACACAAGGCATAGAACCGACATGGGCTGGTTGCATCGGCTTAAAGAGATCTATACAAAGCATAGAACCAGGTTGCATCCCAATTTTTTCTAAATCAAATGGAACATGGCGGAATCGGTGTCCATTTTTTATGGGCAGGCTGGCTAGCACAGTCGCACAGCTCCTGAAGGGATCTTCATTATAAATTATGCTATTTCACACTTTATTTGCTATTTTGAGTCTCTGCCATGCCATTACCCAACATAACACCACGCCAAACTAAACGACCATAAACAAGTAATGTCCATCGAAGCAAATTATCGAACTTACCCGACAACATGTTAGAGCCCGTTCCTAAAGCTAGCTCAATTTAGGAAGTTGGCACTTTGAGAATCATTAGAGGAGTTTCAAATGTTAAATAGATACTATAAGCCGCCCGTATTGAATTCTAAGCAAAGAAAAGTTTTGATACAAATGAGAGAACAAAAAATAAAACAAATAGAAGAATCTAGTAGATTGTTGCAAACAATAGGGATGTTTATCGAGAACTACTGATTGAAGAATTGTCCAAGCTTTGGAATGGTGTCAATGCGTATGACATCTCAAGGCCTTTGCAAGAAAAAAAAAATTCACTCTTCGGAGAATTCTAATGTGGACAATGCATGATTATCCTAGTTTGAGTGAATGTTCAAGTACTATACATTGTATGAATTAAGACGTATAATCATTTATTTTTGCGATATATTACATCTCATAAATATATCCAAACTTTATAAAGCAATCATAAATGCAACATTTGGATACAAAGCATGACAAGCCGAAGGCAAGCTTGTGGGGGATCGGAAGATGGCCCTTAATCATGCCTCCACCCATCCGAATGGGAGTAAAAGATTGGTGCTGTGCGAGAGTTTCCAGTGAAAAAAAGATGAGAAAGTACCAGAGAACCCTCGCAGACACTAAAATTTTCAATTCCAGTGTGCAAGAACTCTTGCAGAGGATTATGAAGTTCCATCTCAGTGAGACCATGACACAAAAGAGCCTGTGAGAGTTAGTTTGATTCCAGTGAGCAGAAAATTGGGTTTTAAGTGCTAAAAAGTCACTAAAAAGAAAAGATCCAACAAATCCTTCCAGTATGAACTCTCGCAGACCACCTCAATCGATTCAGAATGTCAATTTCCATCAGTGAAAAAGCCTGCGAGAGTTAGTATAGAGATTTGGTGAAGATCAAGCCAAAATAGTGGTTCTGGACCCTCGCATACAGTGAAATTTTCACTTAGTGCAAGAGATAACTCTCGCAGAGAATTCAATAGTGAGATCTGACCCAGATTCAGCTACTGTGAGAGTTGCTTTCCAAAGATCTGAGAGATATCAAGTTTTTTATCTATAAAAATATCTAAAAAACGCTCGCACAGCCGACCCTTGCACAAGAGAACCCTCACAGACTAGATCAGTGGAAAGATCTGCACCAGATCTAGCTACTTTCAAAATCTCAGGTCAATCAGTGCAAGGAATAAAAAGTTATCAAGGAAAAACCACTGTACAAGGCCTAAATTTCACTTCCGGCAGATCAGATTGATTAGATCCTTAAGATCCAGACTGCATCTCACGGTACAAGCAAGATCCAACTACTTTGGAACCCACCATCGGATGAATCTGAGATATGGATGATCAGTAGCAAGAAGGATAGCAAATCAAGCACCACACCTTCCCAGATTAGCAGTTGCGCAACAAGAGGCAAAACCGAAACCAGCGCCAATGGAACCAATGGGCCAACCCGTACTTGTCGCTCCCTTGCAAGCAGTCCGGAGAGCACCACAGATGGAAATAGCAAAATACGACAGATCATCAGATCCTATCCACTTCCTCCATATCTACGAGCAAGGTTGCGAAATCTACGGCGAACGGACACCTGCAAAAAAGTTGATGTTGTTTCACATGTCCTTATTAGCAGTGGCTCAGGATTGGTTTTTGAACCTGTTAGAGGAAGAAAAATCTACCTCGAAAGCGGTTAAAGCGGCTCTCATCACGCGCTTTAAACCAAAGAAATTCCTAAAAGACTCGTTTCTCCTGCTGAGCAAAGTAGATATGGGAAGACGAGAAAGGGCCAGGGACTATATTGAACGGGTCAAACATCTACGATCCGAGTGCAGTGCAGCTTTAACTCCCGATTATGAGGTGATCATAGTTAGAATTAAAGTAGAATCACTGTGTTACTGTACTGTGGGTCCTATCAGTGGATAAGGATCAATTGGCCTCGCCACGAGACAAGTCGACGGGACACGCGTCCCGCCAACGGCAACCTGGGTCATGCATGGGTTGCCTGAGTGAACAACTATATGTACAGTGTAATTTCATTTTGAGAAATACAGTTGCTATGTGAGCTTGCTGTGGAGAGTGTTTTTTGTTTGTGTTACCGTGTAGCATGATCTGTGTTCCTGTGCAAAGCAAATTTTAAGTTGGTATCAGAGTCGTACAGGGAGTGTACACAATACAGCATCGCCGTTGAAGAGAGCTTCGGGAGAACTGTCTTCTGAGAGTTCGGGGTTTACGGCGGGTTGAAGACGGAAAGAGAAGCACTGGTGCACGGTTTCTAGTTTATAGAGGCTTGCTAAGCTCATTAGAGGGATTATTAGCCTGTGCATAGCATCAGACAGGGAAAAATTTGGTGAAAAATTGACAATTTTGAAGCCAGCTGAAAATTGAAACCGGGTTTGGGTTACGGTTTTTATACATAACTGGTGATTTCTTCGCTGTTTGTGCACCGTTTTGGATGCCGTAAGGACAGGAAGGAAGCTAATCACATTGTCAACCAGCCACAGAGAGATTCTGAGGTTTATGTCAGAGATTTGTCTCCAGACAGTTAACCTAGCAGATTTGCGGTAAAAAGGTGAAAAAAGCCACTTTGTCAAGTTGAGCTAAAATCACCGTTTCTCCACGCAATTTCTTGAGTGAACACTCTACAGTCTTGGAATCAGTAGGGCGACCCTGCTCCAGGCCTCAGATCGTGCTCAAATCGATCCACAGGCGAATTAGATCAAGAAAATTTCAGTGTGGGGAGGCACGGCCGCAGACAGAGAGGTCGCGGGCTGTTCGCGCATGAAACCTGCGTGAGAGTGTAGCGTCTGGAAGGCCACAACGACTGTAGGAGTGCGGTTCAACGCCCAGATGCAGTTTGGACCTTTGGATGAGGTGTCAAATGCATCGACGGTTCAGAACTTGTGATGGGAGAGAAACGTGGACCACAAGATTTGGTTCAGCCATTGGATGGGCTTTGAACAAGGCCCTAAAGAAGTGAAGTGCATTCTGGCTTTCAACTTCATTAAAAAATTCCATACTGAAATTGGAGTTGGGTCCTTTCACAAGTGAAGAGTGAAGTTTCTTCAAGGTGAAGAAACAGTTCAAAAACTAGAAAAGTCTCTATTTTTGGGTCCTTTGTCCGTTTTGACCCAAACGAAAGGCTATAACCTCCAAACGAAGGGCACGCGGACTGTACCTGCAAGTACGGTACAGCAAAACAGAGTGATTGCAGCGGAGAAAGAATTTGGCGTACGCCATAAGTGATTTCACCATTCCATTGGGCACGTTGTTGGGAGTTGACGACTGAGTGCATTTCGGAAGGCGACGCAGATTTGGCTTTCAAATTGGTAGAAAAGCGGCGAGTGGCCTGGTAAGGGAAAAAGTGCAGGTCATTATTTTCAACTTCTGACATCACTGTTGGCCTCGGCATATTGTTCTTAGCCTAAGGCAGAAGTTTCAAGCAGTTTTGCGATGGCAAACATGGGAGAGTCCATTTTGAGTGAAAGTAGCAAATTGGAAGGGATTTCCAACTATGCAGTGTGGAAATTCAAATGCTTCTTTAATAGATTGAGAAGCAGCAATGTATTCTGCTTCTGTAGAGGAAAGAGCGATAGAGGTTTGCTTATGACTGTTCCATGATATAGGATCGTCGTTGAAAAAAAATGTAAATCCAGATGTGGACTTACGATTGTCTAAGTCTCCTCCCCAGCTTGCATCAGAATATCCAGTGAGCTGATGAAGATTGTCATTGTTGACTTTTCCATAGCAGATGCACTGGTCCATGGTAGCTCGAATATACCTCATGACTCTTATGAGAGCTTTCCAATGGGTAATGTCAAAATAGCCATATATTGGCTGAGTGAGTTTACTACAAAAGAGATGTCAGGTCTTGTATAGACCATTGCGTACATGAGAGATCCAAGTATCGATCGATAAGGATACCCTCTCATCTATTCTTCTTCCGCGACTTGGTCTGGGGACGTTGGTCCTTTGACAAACGCAGGCCTGGATCCATCGGTGAGTGAGCTAACTTACAATTCATTAGATTGTATCTGTCAAGAATATTGTAAAGATACCTTTGTTGAGTGATATAGATCAGTCGTCTCGCTCTGTCTCTGTGGATCTGAATGCCCAGACAGAAGTGAGCTTCATCCAGATCAATCATGTGATAATTCTTGACCAAATTGGTATTGTTGCTGAAAAGCAACGTATCATCCACGTATAAGGTGATGATAATGAAGGATTGCTGCACTGACTTGGAATAGACGTTGCAATAAACAATGCTTGGTTGGAAACCTTGTTCGATGAGGAATGTGCTAATCCTCTGAAACCAAGCTCTAGCATACTGTTTCAAGCCGTAGAGTGCCTTATGGAGTTTACAGACATGATTATTCACACCTTCCAGAACATATCCTTCGGGCTGGATCATGTAGATGTCTCCTTGTATAACTCCATTCAGATAGGCTGTTTGCACATCAAGTTGATGCACTTCGAGGTCAGCAGCTGCACCATATGATAGGAGGGCTCGGATCTATGAATGCTTGGCTACAGGACTGAAAGTCTCACTATAGTCAATGTTGGGGATCTGAGTGAATCCTTGTGCTACCAGTTTTGCCTTTCTTCGATCAATCGCTCCATTGGCATTGTACTTGATCTTAAAGATCCATTTACAATCAATGATATTGTAGCCAGTAGGAGCTTCGACTAGTGACCACGTTTGGTTCTTGATTAGAGAGGAATACTCTCTGTCCATGGCTTCTCTCCAGAGATCAGAGTCTGGTTGGCTGAGTACCTCTTCGACTGTTGTCGGTTCATGTACCAAGAGACATGCATACTCAAGAGTATACCTTGTGGGCTGTGTGCGCACTCGGCTTGATCTTCTAGGAGGAATCAACTGATAAACGACTCCTGGGACTTGTTGCTAAGTGGCAGCAACGTCTTCGTCTGATTCGCTGTCAAATAGTGGGTCGACAATGGACATGCTTGAGTCTGAAGCTTGGACAGTCATGTCAATGGCAGGTGATGAAGGTTCTTCTGTCAAAGACAGGCATCGCCTGATAAAAAACTAAAGAGTTGTAGACGTCCGTGTTTTGATCAGAGTGAGTAAACAAGCGCGATCAAACAACAATGAAAGTGCATTCAATCACAACAAGCATTCATCTACGTTGTACACAGATAAAAGCAAGCTGCTGCTATATTACACTGAAGCACAATACAAATAGCAATTACAACCAAAATGACGGCGTAATTGGGAGGTTCAAATAATGTGTCTCATGGACGGAGCAACCCGTAATCGGTGCTTGGATGATCTATTTATAGACTTCATCTGTGTATTAATTACATTGAATGCTTGTCACCTAATTAGGAAAGCTCTGGTACTTGGAAGTATATGGCTTCTGTGACAACTGTACACAGTATATATACGGTCAATAATTTAGCATCGTTGACGCGGACGAGGACGTCGCTGGAACGTTCCTCGTTTATTTGAGACGACCTTCAAAATTTTCTCTCTCTTTGCATTTTTTGCAAGAATCCGAAGGTGCCCTAAAAGGATGATGTCTTTAGAACAACTTAACGCATGAAAATAGATGACCTTCGAGATTTTTCCTCTCTTCGTATTTTTTGCAAAGACCCGAAGGTGTGTTAAAAATAGTTAAGCTTTTGAACTATGCAAGCGTCGCATTTCGGGGAAATGCGAAAAAGCCGAAGCTGTTGAAAAACATAGTGTATTTCTACAAACTGTTGAAAAAGTAATGTATTTCTGCAGACTTGTTCTAAATACAAGTTTTGTGGAAGTCGTTGAAGATGGCCAAGTCTTCAATAACTTCAAGTTATTAAACTTGACATCTGAACTTTGAAAATATGACAGGATTGGTTACCCTTTGCTGGAGATTAGCCGGAAGCCCATTGTAAATGTTCTTTAGATAAATTGGCTGCCTAAGTTTGTGATTCATAAAGGTATCAGATGAGCAGATGTAGAACCAAAGTTGGTTTCACCTGACCCTAGATCAATGATCAATAAATATGCAGAAAGAATTATGAAATATAAATTAGTCATTCACCAAGGAGACAATTGTGGACTTAATTTCCAACAGTCTCCCTTAAGGTCACGGTTTGTGCTTTGGTATCTTCGTCAGGTTCAGCATGTTGAAGAACTTCTGGTCCTTGATCCTCGGAAGCGCTTTGGTGAAGATGTCTGCGACCATTTCTATTGTGGAGCAGTATTGAAGGATCACTTGCCTTGAGAAAACTTTCTCCTGAATGAAATGATACTAGATTTCTATGTGCTTGGATTTGCCATGAAATTTGGGATTCAGTGACAGTGAAATACAGCTCATGTTGTCACACATAATGGTGGTAGCATTAAACTAAGTGTGATGTACGTCGTGAAGTAATAACCTGATCCATACAGCTTATTTTGAAGCTTGACATGCTGCGATGTACTTTGCTTCTGTCGAAAAAAGTACAACTGATTTCTACTTCCTTGAGTTCCACGAAATCGGTCCCCCTGCCAAATAGAAATAGAACTCGAAGGTAGATTTTTTAGTAGAGATTGTTCCTCACCAATCTGAGTCGGAGTAGCCTCGTAGGACGAGTGGGTCGATAGCATTTTCATCGTAATATAAGATGTGATCTAGACTTGTCTGAATATATCTCATCACTCTCTTTAATGCTTTCCAATAAGAGATCCTAGAATTAGACATGAATTGACTTAACGTGCTAACAGTGTATGCTAAATCTGGTCTAGTACACAACATTGCATGCATTAGAGATCCGATTAGTGAATGATAAGGGTACTTCGTTAAGTCGAGTATTCATTATCAGTCTCAGCACAAGAAGGTTTAATCAATACTATATCTGGCTCCATTGGGGTATCAATTGGTTTGCAATCAGACATATGAAACTTTTCTAAAATGCCTTTTAGATATGCCTGCTGGCTAAGATAGAGCTTCTTCTAAGTCTATCTTTAGTAATGTGAATTCCTAGCAAAGAATGAACAGCTCCTAAATTAGTCACGTCAAATTCCTTTGACAGATCACTCTTAGTAGTGTGCAGTAGAGAAGTGTCATTGGACAGAATAAATGCATCATCTACGTAAAGAGCTATGTGAACTGAATTGGTGCTTATATACTTTGAATAAACATTACAGTCAGCTGAATTGTTTGCAAATCCTAATTGAACAAGATAAGAATTGATTCTATCGAACCATGCTCTTGCGGCCTGTTTCAGACCGTAGATTGTTTTGTGCAGCTTGCACACTTTGTGCTCTTGGCCTTTGACTTCGAATCCTTCCGGTTGGAAGGTGTACAGCTCCTCTTTGACATTGTCGTTGAGGAATGTTGTCTTGACATCCATTTGCTGTATTTCGAGGTCTTCCGCGGCTGTTAACGCAACAGGGTTCTGATTGATTGACAACAGGACTGAAAAGTTCTTGATAATCCACTCCTTGGACTTGAGCGAATCATTTAGCCACCAACCGTGCTTTCCATTTTGCAATGGAACCATCAGAGTCGATCTTCTTCTTGAAGATCCACTTGTTGTCGATAACTCTCTTGTGAGTGGGGAAGTCAACCAGTGTCCAGGTCTGATTCATCAAAAGTGATTTGTACTCACTTTTCATAGCTTCTTGCCACTTCACAGTATCCTTGGAGTTAATTGCTTCGGCTAGGTTCTCCGGTTCTTCTAATGAAGTCCAGAATGATTGAGGTGCATATCTCTCAAGAATTGTCCGAGTCCGTGAGGATCTGCGGACGTTGGGTTGACCAAGATGCGATGATGCTTCTTCTTGAATTTCTTCAGATCTGTTCGAGCTAGCTTGGTCTGGGCTGATGACAAATATTGTCGGCTGCTCGACTTCTGTAGCTGTAGTTGCAGGTTCTGTAGAAGGAACATCAACGTTAGAAGAATCCATGCTATGTAAAATAGGATGAAATGACATAGAATTGTTTATCGATGGTTGTTTGAAATCATAGTATGTATGTTCTTGAAATATTACATCCCTAGAGACAAATACTACATTGGTGGATGGATCATAAACTTTATAAGCTTTATGTTCATCAAGATAGCCAATGAAAATACATTTATTTGTCCTATGATCCAGCTTCTTCCTAAGCTATTTAGGAATGAAAACAAAACATATACAACCAAAGATTTTTAAATGGCTGACACTAGGCTTGTGCCCATGCCAAACTTTATGAGGAGTCTTGTTGCCGATGGCTTTGGTGCTGGATCTGTTCTGCACGTAACAGGCTGTGGCAGTAGCTTCTGTCCAGAACTTCGCAGGTAGGTGTGCTTGATGTAGCATGGATCTGGCTGACTTGAGAAGAGTTCGATTCTTCATTTCTGCAATCCCATTCTGTTGAGGTGAATAGGAAGTGGTGAACTATCTTCTAATACCATGCTCAGCCATGTAGTCGGACATCTCGTTAGAGATGTATTCGCCGCCACCATCAATTCGGAATGCCTTCACTTTCCTAGACGTTTGTGTCTCAGCCATGGCCTTGAATCTCTTGAAGCATTCAAAGGCTTCAGATTTGTGTTTAATGAACATAATTGTAGACCATCTAGAATAATCATCTATGAAAGTGATAAAATAGATTGCATCTCCTAATGACGGAATTGGCATTGGACCATAGAGATCGCTATGTACAAGATCCAACATGCTTTGTTTTGATGGAATATGATTTTGGAAACTTGCTTCTGGAGTGCTTCCCATAGATGCATGATTCACAAAAGAAAGATTTCCTATCTAATGAAGACGGAAAATTCAAACCATCAACTAAATTATTACAACGCATATAAGAAAATGATCTTGTATTCACCTGTTCAAATCGACTATGCCACAGAATAGTACTGTCGTTTATATTTTTATTAGAGATACTAGCTAATGCAACTGAATTAGAGAGTACGTAAAGATTTTCGACTCTAGTGCATGTAGTCAGAGTAGTATCTTCCTCGAGTATTGTACACTGCTTAGATGAAAAAGTAACAGTGTAGCCCTCATCAGTTATCTTTGAGACTGATAACAGGTTCTTTGACAACTGAGGAACATGAAGGATGTCAGGAACACATATGGATAGATTGTTGTTGAAGTTGATCTTCACTGCTCCTTTGCCTTCCATGTGTATGGTGCTAGAATCTCCGAGGTAGATAAATTGGTCTCTGTTGTAAGCTTCGTACTCGATAAACCATTCCTTGCGAGAGGTCATGTGTTGGGTAGCGTCGTTGTCCAGGTACCAACTATCACAGTCTTCGCTGCTACTATAAGCCATTAACAAGTGTGTGTCTTGCTCCTTGAAATTGGCCACATTGGAGGAGTCTGGCTGCTGTTGTTGTTATTGCTTCTTTGTCTCGTTGTAGATCCTGATGTGACACTCCTTGATGTCATGACTAGATCTTTTGCAATATCTGTAGAAAAGCTTCTTGCGCGATCCACCATACTCACCTTGAGTGTGAGGCTTCTACTGTTGCTGCTGCACTTGATTCTTGCCCTTCAAATAGTCTGCTAGTCTTTCTCCGCATTTCTTCTTGAAGAAGATGACCGATCACCTTTTGAAGAGTGAGGTCGGGTTGTGTGGAGATCGTCACCGCAAAGTGCTCATACGACTTTAGAAGAGAAGAAAGCAAGGTCATGATGGCATCATCACCTTGAATAGAACATCCTACAGCTGATAACTGATCTAATAAAGACTTGAAGTTGTTGATGTGAGAAGTGATGGCAGTAAAATCAGACATGCTAAGAGTAAAGAACTTCCTTCTAAGATGTAATCTCGTGGCTACATCGTGAGTCTCATAGAGACTTGATAACAAGTCCAGTGTTTCCTTAGAGGTTTTGCACGTAGTAACGTGAGATATTTGGGAGTCGGCCAGATTGAGTGTTATACATGCTAGGGCCTTCTGATCTTTGATCCTCCAGGCCTTTGCTTGATCACCATCTTCTGGTTTCAGGTCTGCACCTTCTACTACATCCCAAAGATCTCTATCTATCAACATCATTCTAAGTTTTAACTTTCAAATGTAGAAGTTAGAACCATTGAACTTGTCAATGACTCTAGCTTCACTGAGTGATGAAGATGAGGAGCTACCTATATGAGACATGATAACAATATACAAATAGAACAAACTCGAGCTACGCTCTGATACCAATCTGATGCAAGGGAGATAGAAGAACGTGAACGGAGAAGAGGGCATGAATATTGCGGAATAGCTCTCTCATTGCAATCGGCTGCTAAATGCAAAAACAGTCTAATAGACAGCTTATGCTAAATGTAATCACAACTTTAAGTGTTCTAATTGCCCAACAGGATCTTAAAAATTAATTCATACTTTGAAACAAGAGTACATCCCACTGAAGAGATTAGAGATGGTTTGTATGTAGTACTACTGAAATCAAATTCAATGGAAGAGCAGTATGATATTGCGAGTTCCTCAGGCGTCAAAGACAATCATCGTCTAATCAAAAACTAAGGAGTCGTAGACGTCCGTGTTCTGATCAGAGTGAGTAAACAAGCACGATCAAACAACAATGAAAGTACATTCAATCACAACAAGCATTCATCTACGTTGTACACAGATAAAAGCAAGTTGTTGTTATATTACACTGAAGCACAATACAAATAGCAATTACAACCAAAATGACGGCGTAATTGGAAGGCTCAAATAATGTGTCTCATGGACGGAGCAACCCGTAATCTGTGCTTGGATGATCTATTTATAGACTTCATCCGTGTATTAGTACATTGAATGCTTGTCACCCAATTAGAAAAGTTGTTGTACTTGAAAGTATATGGCTTTTGTGACAACTGTACACAGTATATATACGGTCAATAATTTAGCATCGTTGACGTTGTTGGGGGTATTCTCGACAAATTGTAAATAAATAAAATTGACCAATAAAATGTGTCGTGAGGGCATGGCATCCTGCGCGTATAAGCCCATGGCCTAATGAGTGCGCAAGCTTAAGTTGTAAATAAAATAAAATAGACTTGGGCCTTTGTAATTAATATAAAACCTGAGGCCCAAAGTCAATTTTAAACTTAGAGTTTACTTTTTTAAAGTTGGGTCCAATTTTGAACTCACATGAGTCTTGTGATTTCCAATGTACTTTTTGTGGACCCTTGGATCAAGTTGGGTCCAAGATGAATGGATAGGATCAATATAAATATTAGCCAATAGGATTTCGGAGCAAGGGCCTTTATTAAAAGGCACCATTTGTACTCTATTTCCATGCTTAATAAGGAGGAAACTCTACCAATTTTGGAAGAGAAGCATCCTCATTTGCTATTCAATGCTTGCTATTGTTCTTGTTGTTTCTATTTGCTTTCAAGTTCATGCTTTTTGGTTTCAATAGTTTATGTTTCTCCCTTAGCAAGTACAATGAGCATTTGAGCTAACCTTCACCCTCCCTCTATCTTTCTATTTCTCTATTCTCTTCTCTCCATCTTTTCTAATCTTCCCTTTCCTTTCACCTACAATCATGATGAAGGTAGTTTAGGGGAGTAGTATTAGTGGAAGTAGTGTTAGTGGTGGTAGAGTTAGATAAAAAGTAGGAAACTAACTAAAAGTAGCATCTATGCATAGTTAGGTGCCTATCCAGTGAACAAACCCTTGTTGACATGCGGGAGGGCTATTACTACATCGGATCGAAGACCCTACAATGGCGTTGTTGTCGGGGATAGGTTTCCACTAACTAGTACAGTTGTATTTTAGCTATTTCTTGCTTTTTAAAGTAGTTTTAGGTAGATTTATGGAAGTTAAGAGTTAGGTTTCAATGTTTTTTTGTGTGTTTGGAGTGTTCATAGCTAGCAGAGGAGGTGTGAGAGGGTAGAGGAGGCCCTGAACAGCCTGTGCATTCACGATTGTGTAACTCATCAACTTCGTGATGTCATTTACAAATTAGCATTCGTTGTCACGTACCTACATTTATTTTCACATTTTATGCAATTGCTTATTTTTCCTAATACAAGTTTGATAAATTCATATGAATGTAGTAACATCTAGTTATATTACGGGCCTTGCCGTTTTGCGAGTAAATTTTTTGCGAGTTTATTTCTTCTCATGATTCAACAAAAAAAGAGCACATGGTGTGCTACATATTTTATGCTATTACTTTAATGTTTATTATTAAGAATGTAGTTTGGTACATAGTTAAAAATGTCACAAACTAAAAAAGTTTCAAATTAAATTTTTTTTTCAAGTGGTCTCGTCGTGCACGCCGACGTGCTGGGTTTGGAGGCTACAATTTTTTTTTCTCATTTCATATAGCACGCCGACATGCTATTTTTAAAGGTTGCAAAAAAAAAGTAGTTTTTTTTCTTAGCACGTCGGCTTACTATATTCTGAGGTTGAAAAAAATATTTTGAAATAATATTTTTACTCAAAATTTGATTCTCATGTGTCAAAATAGTTTTTCTATTTTATAATATACTCGGCTAGCACATCGGCATGCTAGTCAAATCAGCTCCAAAAAGAAATTTATTTTTTCAAAAAGTTTTTTGAAAAAACTTCATTTTTTTAAAATAAAAAATTTGCAAGCTAGCACACCGACATTGCTAGCTTTTATAACTTTAACAACACTTTTTTTTTTTATAAAAACCTATATTTATAGAGTAACAAAGTATTTTGTGATGGACCTATTTAAAATTTGATGGATAGCCAAAGTTTTAAGTATGCATCAAACCACAATTCTTATTCTTCAAAAATCATGTAGTGGCATAAAAGAGTAGCACACAATGTTACTATTTTATTGGATCATGGGCAGAAGAAACTCACAAAACTCGCAAAAAATTTACTCGCAGAATGTCAAAATTCTTATATTACAAACATGATGTAGATGGATGTGTGATAAGGAGATTCATGAGATAGACATGCAAACAAAATATGAAGATATGGTGGAGGCTGCATGTATGTTTAAGAGAGATTTTGCAACTTCAATCATAGACATACATGTGCATCTGCTTGTGCACTTGGTCGAAGGAGTTGGTATTGCTAGTTTTGTGCACTCAAAGTATAATGCACATGATTTTGATGTTTGTGGCTTCAATAAATGTACTGTACTAAACAACAATTGGCGGTATGTTGTTCAAGTTAAGCCACGCGCAAGACATGTATTTGAAAATGCATATGAAATGGAGGATTTAAATTTGGACAACACAGATATATCTGATGAAAATGTAGAGATAGTTTCAAAGTTTTATGAATATTGAAAACCCCAAAAATGAATTGAATGATAAAAAATAAAAAAAAGAGGACAATAATGATTCTTTGCATGAGGACAATATTGAGAGAAAGTCCGATTTCTATAGTGATGATGAAAATCATCTAAGCATAGATGGGTTGCAAGATGTATTGGTGATGAAGCTTGCGATGATGAATAAACACTATGTATGTCATTTCAAACACATCTCGCAGTCACTTAGAATTGGAAAAACATATCAATAGATATTTGAATTAATTAAGAGAACAATTAGAAAATGTAGGACGTTGATTATTTATATATTCTAGTTAAAAAGCATTTTTTTTGTGTAACATCTATGAAAATCCTTTGCCACATTTAATTATTCATTTATCTTTGTAAACACACAACCACATGTAACAATACTTGTAGGTTTGCAAATATGAGCAAGAGAACTTCACTTATGAATGAATTCTAATAAGCAAGCTGGTCCTAAAAGATGATTAAGTGCTCGAGGACGAAAAATTGTCCCTTTTACAACTCATCAAACATTTGTGCATCATAACAATATGATGATCACATGATCTAGTAGTAAAAAAGTAATTGCAATTCTGAGTGTGATGATTTGGACCTTCGCACTTAAAGCATAAGTGTTTGGTTCGGTATTTAGCCACCTCAATTGATCATTTTGTATTTTTTATCTGAGATGTCATAATTTGATTACTATTGATTTTCATTTTTAAGTTCCAAGTGCCACTTAATCTCTTATATTATGATTTTTTTAAACATGTAAATATATACAATATTCTTTCTTTATATCAGTACATAAACACATCATAATGTCTATAAATGCATATTTAAATATTATTTATCTGAGTATCAATAAATTTTAAAGTTAATTCAAATGCATCATAATTTGCAATAAATTTCGTATACATGGTGAGTTGGTCTATTGTACTTCAATTGGGCCTTCCCACCCAAGTTCGATATGTTGCAATACCATGGGCTTATAATATCAAGAAACATAATTTGATATAATGATTATTTCGTTATCAGCAAGGCCCAAACAGACTCTTTAAATGCCATAAACTGCCACTCCTTTTGTAAGGGGAAGTTGTATACGATCTGTATACTAGTATGTATACATACACAAATTATACAACCAGGATTATGGCTGCTCGCACCTATGATGTCGCCTTGCTCTACCTACATGGCCCCAATGCGACCGTCAATTTTGCAGATTCCCCCTTGATCATTCACCTTGAGCAGTGAACAAGCAAGAAGGACATCCAAGTGATTGCAGCCATAGCTGCATTGCGCTTTGTCAGACACGCTGCCTTCAACATTAGCAGCAATGTTGCATCATCGTCATATGCTGCAGCAGTCCCACTAGAAGAAGGCTTTGACGGGGGTCACAGTGTGATCTCCTAGTAATGTGATGGGTTGGGTACTGCGCTATACTCTTGGTACGTGTGACCTCTGGCAAAACGATAGTGACAAGGTTATAGAGATATATGACAGCACTGCTTCCCACCATTTTATGGTATGTCAAACTATCACCTCCGAATATGCCTCTTACGGTGTTTTCATTTTGCAAGAATGAAGTCAACTAAAAAGTGAATTCAAACACTCACATACTCGTCGACCTAGGGTATCTAATGATGGATTCTCTGACTTCGTCTCAAACTCATGTCCTGAACTTACTTCTACGGACAGATGACTCGTTCTTTAACTCTCACTCATCACAACAACCTGAACTACGAGACCCTTCAGTGATTCAACTATGTCTCATGTCAGAAATGTTCAAACTAATGACTCATGAAACGTACTGTCTTTTTGCCTAAGTACCGTAGAGTATTTAGTATTTTCATATATCGATGGTCACAGTAAGTCACCTCTAAAAATGAGCTGCAAGCACGAATGTCCTCTTCCCTATGGGTTGGGTGGATAAAATGACACAAATAGTAAACACGTTTGGAATCGGTCTACATTACTCATATGATGGCTACTATAGAATATCCTAGCCAGGATAACCATATCAGTCTCTTTCAACCAGTCAAGTAACTTTAACGAGCAAATGACTAGTGTGGGCACACTGTAATGCATAACGGAATTGTAAACAATTTCTTTTGGAGTGACTGGTGATAAATATCCCGAAACCCTAGCTTCTAGGTGTTGTCGATCCAAAAACTAGGTCTTAGGTCAGAACAGTGCAGTGATGGTTGAGTTATGCCTGCCACTCTGTTGACTGAGTGGTAGCACTTTCCAAGTTCCAGGTCTAGCTATTTCACTAGACAATACCAGAAATGGTGTGTCTAGTGCAACTTTAGCCAGGCCAGTGTGTTTCAACTGGATCTGACGGACTTCCCGCTCTGGTGTTTCACAGAGGTCGGGTCCAGTTAACACTCTCCATAAACGGAAAAACGCTTCAAACTTTGACGCTTTATGGTTGTTCAACTAACAATTCCATACTATTGAAGCATAAACTGTAAAACGCTTTCGTACTGACTTCCAAACTTCTCCTGGATTCGGCTAGTGATTAGTAGGTTGAAAAAACAGTGTGAAGTAATTCGTTCTCTACACAACTCATACAAACTGTATTTTTTCACACCATTACTATGATTTAAACACTTCCCTACTTGAGGTAGCACAAAAATGATTCACTACCATTAATGATTTACGTAACCAAGCCTTACCACCATGCGCTTGAAAGTGAGAACAAAATCCTTCATACAATCGAGATGAATATAAACGGGGAATTAAGTAGAGTAGATTATCACAACAAGTCCACAAATAGCAATGACAGTCGAATCATACCTCAGAATGTCGTTAGGTAGCCGTTATGTGTGGGTACTCTAGTCATGAATGCCATTTCACTCCTTCAATCGCAATCTTTTGGCCACTGAAGTAGAAACCGCAGATGAATATCCTCTCAAAAATGTGCTTCTTGTTCTTTCAAACTATAGAGATTCTCTGCTCTGCACATCTTTGGTTTAGTTTTCACCAACACGAGCGAATTCTGTCGAGCCAGCAGAGGTACGGTGCCTTAGAAAGCAGCGATCTTGCAACATAGGATGACCGCAAAACACCACTCTTAATGGCAAGGATGGATAGTCAAGGTAGAAACACTTCTCGTGGCGATGAACTCTTCAAAACACGGTCTCTCTGTCAGCGATGGATAGGCAGGGTAGTGGACAGCTACTGATAGCCATGAAATTTTCCACAATCTGTAACTCTATCGACTATGAACAAGCAGTGGAAAGAGATCAGAGAGAGAATAGATGGTTGCTCCACTGTAAATCAGTAGTTCTGAGAATTTAGCAGGTAGCAAATCAAGAGTTTGGCTTTGAACCTTGTTGTCAAAACAGTCATAACCGGTCTGTGGATACATTAGCAGCCAGCGAGGAGGCAGTAGCGAGGAGCTGCAAACACAACAGCCAGAAATAGCAGGGCCGCAGGTGGACAGCGGGCAGTAAGCAGGTGCACAGGGCCAGCGAGGAGCTGCAGGAGCAGCAAACAGAGGCAGCCTCCAACGAGCTAGAGTATGGGATGTAGCGAGCTAGCAGATTCTAATTCAGGGCCTCGGCGAGGGTCAGCTGGGTTTGGATCCTTCTGCAAATGCTCTGTCAGCAGGGTCTGCATGAGTAAACATCTTGATTGTGCCCACGCAGGTGTTCATGGACAGGTTGTGGATTTACCTTCTGTCATGGATCCTTCTGTCTTCAAATGGCAGTGAAGATGATGAGTGCCGTTCTGCAGAGAGAGGCTGTCTCACAGAGAACCCACAGTAGGTTTCAGCTCACCAGGTGCGAGCTGATGCAAGAGCAAGACAGACTTCTACTCAGTTTAGGCGGATGGCCCAGATAAGGAATTGACCAGGTACACGCACGAACACTTAGATAAAGATCTGGCCGCAGGATCTGATGAGGTGATCAATCATTATCTCTGAATCAACAACAACAAGGTGCTTCTTTACGAGATGAGAGAAACTCCTCGACTTTCTTGGAGACGCCTGCCTGTCGGCCACATACTTTATAATGCGGCAGCTGCTTAGTGTTACTGATTGTGCTGAAATGGGAATAAAAATCGCAGAGTTTCCACGCATAATACCCCTCTCCAAGTACTCAAGCAACACAATGCCGACGGCCATCCACTACCATCAAACAACCCATTTTAAACAATCAAATTACTAACACTAGACTCATACTAACAATGATTTTTACCCAGCAATATTCCTTCAGCTAACCAACACGACAATCACATTCACATGATTTGAGTTTGATCCACAATCCCACCACAACCTATGCAACCAAAAGCACTCATAACAAGAGAAGGTTTCTACTCCCTTTCAACCTGTGAGGGTATTTACAATCACAGTACAACCATCCATCCATAACCCACCATTCAAGACAATGCTTCTACTCATTCACAATCAAATACACAAAAACAAAAACAAGACACTCACAATTTTATTCTTATAGTAAGTGATCAAGAGTGTAGGATTGATGGTGTTGGAACCATTCCCTTATGTCTAAGATCTTTTAAAAGGTTGAATCTAGACAATGTGCTACATGTCCCATCTATGACCAAGAACTTGCTTATTGTTGGTCAATTGATGGATAATGGTTATGATGTCCACTTCAAGCATGATGTTTGCTCAATAGTGAAGAATGATAAATGCATGGCAAATGGTTTTAAGCAAGGGAGGTTGTTAAAACTTGATGCTAATGTTTCTAATGAAAGTGTGATGATGGCAAAGGAGGAAGTGACTCAAATGGAGCTTTGGCACAACAGGTTAGGCCATCCTAACTTCAAATCATTGGAGATGATGTGCACCAAGGAGGTAGCTCATGGCCTTCCAAAGTCATTCTTAAAGAGTGGTAATATGTGTGAAGCTTGTAGTCTCTCGAAGACACACAAGCTTGCCTCTAATAAAAGTGTGATGATGGCAAAGGAGGAAGTCACTCAAATGGAGCTTTGGCACAAGAGGTTAGGCCATCCTAACTTCAAATCAATGGAGATGATGTGCACCAAGGAGGTAGCTCATGGCCTTCCAAAGTCATTCTTAAAGAGTGGTAATATGTGTGAAGCTTGTAGTCTCTCGAAGACACACAAGCTTGCCTCTCAAAGATCTACCACAAGATCTCCCACTCTATTATAAGTCATTGATTCTGATGTGCATAGTTTTTCTCAAGTTTCAAATGGTGGCGCAAAGATGTGTGCGACATTCATAGATGATCATACTAGATACTCTTGGATCTACCTTTTGTCACTGAAAAGTTGGGTGTGAATCCTTTGTCAAGTTCAAAGCTCTAGCCAAGAATCAACTCAATACTAGAATTAAAGTATTAAGATGTGATATGATGGAGATTATATCTCCAATAGAATGCAAGAGTTTCGTAATTTGCACATCATTAAGAGGGAGTTTACATGTCCACATACCCCTCAACAAAATGGGATGGCCGATAGGAAAAATAGGTGTCTATGTGAATTTCCAAAAGCCTTAGGACTTGATTCCTCTCTTCCCAAGTCATTTGGGGGAGAAGCTATTACTTGTGCTAACTGATTGTGTAATAGAGTGCCTAACAATGCCATTGGAGGGATCACACCTTACGAAGTTCTACAGGTAAGAAGCCAAATCTCAAAGATCTGAGAGTGTTTGGTTCACCTTGCTATGTCCATAGATCTTTGGAGACAAGGAAGAAGGATGTTGCTACATCCATCCATGGGATCTCTGTTGGCTAGGAAGGTGTATAGAGTTTTCAATCCTACTACTAAGAAGATCTTAGTAAGTATAGATGTTTTGTTTAATGAAGTGTGAATGAAAGTGCATCTAACATTCTTGGTGTCAATGACCTTCAAGGCTTGAGGAGCAGCGTCAAAGTGAAAAAGATCTTGAGGATCAACCTCCGCACCCGAGAACTTCAAGAAGGTCCTCAGGACCAAGGCCAAGCCATTAGGGCTCACTTATGATCACAAAGGTGACAAAGGGAAGGCATTTTTTCATTCACATCCTACACTATCTTGACTTCAATGCTAGATGAGCCTACATGCTTTGAAGATGCAATTAGATCACAAAGTTGGATTGACGCAATGCAAGTAGAGTATGATGCTTTGATAGAGAATCACACTTGGGATCTTGTAGATCTTCCTCGAGGGAAGAAGGCATTGGATTGCAAGTGGTGGTGTATAGATTGAAATACAATCGGGTCAACTAGCAAATACAAGGCATGACTTGTGGCAAAGGGATATTTGGAAACGGAGTAGATCATGATCTTCATGAGGCAACCCGAGGGCTACATTAGAGAAGGGCAAGAAGGGAAAGTGTGCTTTTTGAGAAAGAGTCTTTTTGGACTCAAGCAAGCACGTAGAGCATGGTACTCTAGGCTTAATGCCTTTCTAAACTCAATAAATTTTAGCTTGAGCTCTTATGATCCTTCTTTGTACATTAGATTGAATGAGAGTTTGATCATCATTCTTGTTTTGTATGTAGATGACATCATATTGAGTGGCAATGATGCTTATGGATTTAGAAATGTTGAGATTGCCTTATCAGAAGAGATTAGAATGGTAGATCTAGCCTTCTTCATTTCATTCTTGGCATATAGGTCACTAGAGGGGTAGATTTTAGGTTCATTTGTCAATCTAAATTTGCATCTACCATCCTTGAAATATTTAGAATGAAAAATTGTAAAGGCATAGATACACCAATGGAGCAAAATGTAAAAGTTTCTATAAGTGATGATGAAAGATCCTTCAAGGTCAAGATTCCTAAAATCTAAGACCTAACTCCTAAAATCAAGGAAATTAGGGTGGTGAACTACGAACCCCTGTTGCTCAACTAGCCCCAATGATGGTTTTGACATACTTGCTCATTGAGGAGCCATTATTCACAATCATAATTTTGGAGTTCACATGCTAGTCTTGGTTTTTCTCTCTTAAAACTTGTTTTTGTGTGATCATATTGCAATCAAAACTTAGTGAACATAAGACTCTGCTAACACGCCATACAGAGGACTGTACTTCACGCATGTGAAGTCTACTCTGTGTATTTTCACACTCTTTGGATTGCTCTTGCTAGTATCGATCAAGATTGTGACTCTATCTCAACCCATTGAAGGTAGATGATCAATGAGATAGGTCTAACTATGCAATTAATCTAGGGATGCCAAGCATATGCTCCATGATCGTATCCTATCCATGATTGAGTTAATTTTTAAGATTCATTGGTGGAGTTATGCATTTGAAGTTTACAAAATCATGTTTTTTGCATGGATGTCATGTGTCGACCTAGATGAACCACATTTTAAGAGCTCCCGCTGTTTTGTTTATGCACTTATAGGTTATGTCTATGGTATAAGCCTCAAATGAATACTCTGAGCTGTGCGGGTGTTTCTAAAATCTATTTAACCAGAATCAAATCTGAGGAAACTCCAGTGGAACCATAAAAGTGGGGGGAAGTTTTCAAACCTAAAAGACCCAATTTAGGGGAGTTGGGAATTGGCTTTGAGATATACATTCATGGGAATGTATGGTTTCAATCATGTAGCTAGTAATGAGAATAGAATTTCAAATTTGCAATATCGACTTCATCTGCCTTTTCTCCTTGTTCTGTATTTGTCGAAAGCAACTTGTTTGGTTCTTGGTGGACTTCATCCAAGTTATTCTTTCTTCTGTTGTTGTATTTTGCAACTTTGTCCGGTTCTTGATGGACTACATTCAAGCTTTTCTTTCTCATGTTGTTGAATAGGCTGCAGAGCCTGAAGAGGAGGCATATCCAGAAGGTCAGATTACTTTGAGACAGTTAATTATAGGCATCCAATTGTTTGTCAAATACTTTGTGTTTGGAATTTGGCAGACTTTTCGTAAACAGGACATTTCAGTTACATTTTATACTTATGTTAAAGACCTTTTATACATAAATAATGACATTCGGAGTTTGTCTTGCTGTTTCCTGGTTCTCTGCAAAGCTTCTTGCTTTGTGTCTCAGCTTTGAGCTGGTCTCTTTCATAGCTTTGGATAATACATAAGGTAGGGCCATTCAATTCATTCAGTAGTGAAGGGTATCTAACAATGCAGATACAGCTAGGTCAGATTAGAGTAGATTTATATCAAGATTCACATTGAGCCTTGAAGATTCAATCTTTTTTTGAAAGATTTATATCAAGCAACGTAACGAAGAGGAGAAGATACTTACAATAACCTCCTACACATTCCCTAGCTTGCAAGTTTATCACATTAAATGCTAGGTCTCTATACAAGTTTTAAGTTCTGGGCAGGAGTAAAATGGAGATTTGAATCTTGCATTGAAAAGATTATAAAAGGTTCGAAAGCATACAAATTGAGACTTGTTGTAACTATGCGTTGAGCACATTTTTGCCCATTTAATTATTACCTTATTAGGTTCAGGATTAGGCAGTGCAGTGCA
The DNA here is from genome assembly GCA_029204225.1 of Diphasiastrum complanatum. Classification (NCBI taxonomy): domain Eukaryota; kingdom Viridiplantae; phylum Streptophyta; class Lycopodiopsida; order Lycopodiales; family Lycopodiaceae; genus Diphasiastrum; species Diphasiastrum complanatum. The sequence goes on from CM055100.1 coordinate 27,863,983, forward strand.
GTCTAGTTGAATATTTTACGTTATGGACAAATGGGCGAATTCCAACCCTTAATTTTGATGAATTGGGCGTGCTGACTGATGAAGAATTCAATAGTACTGGAGAGTATCAAATTCTCGATCTCTTTTAGACCGAATATAAAAAAAACTGGCCCAAGTGATTGCTCGTCCAAGTTATACCACTTCTCAAGCAAAACGTTGGGCATTAGGATGTTTGGAATATATACTGCAGAAGGCAAAATTGGCTTAACGTTTTCTGAAAATTATTTTCTTCCCATCAGTAACCATATAATGTTATTAAGCAGTTATGATTGGCTTTGGGAAGGTTTTGCTATTCATCAACCTATCTTTTACTGTGATCAGAGTTTGTGCTTAATACATGCATACTGTCATTTTGTAGGTTAGAGACGAACTTGAACAGCTTATGGATGATGATGGAGATATGGCTGAGATGTACCTTACTGAAAAAAAGGAGCACATGGAACATCCAATAGCTAAAGATCAAGCATTACTTGGATTCAAAAGCATGGGGCATGGAGGGTCTATCTCTGCTCCAGTTTCACCTGTTTGCTCTCCTACTGGTTCCAGGGTGTTAGAAAAGACGCTGAGTATAGGACGGAGCAGGCATGGCAGTCCCAGCAGGTCAGAAAGTGGTGACGAGCGTGTTGAGGAGCTAGAAATGTTGCTGGAAGCATACTTTGTGGTCATTGATGGCATTCTTAACAAACTAACCGCTGTAAGTTTCATCTTAAGTTTAAATATTAGGTTTATCTAGTGCCAAGGGGCTAGAAATCCTCCTCTTAAATCTCCCACCCAAGTATATAAGTACAAGACAAAAATATGTTGGCTCTAATTCATAAAGGTCTAACATTTTGAGTTTATATCTGTTCTAGTGGTGCTGTAATACAAAAGTTTGTTACATGCTTAGTGGCCTTGTTCTTCTGTAGCTAATGCCACAAACTAATCAAGTGGCCTTGCATATGTTGATTGAGTACTACAGTATGGAGCAAAATGTATACAATAATCTGTTTTTGTGCTCCCTAATTTTAATTTATAATATATGTAGTATTGAATTCTCACTCCCCAGTCATTAATTATAATCTACATGGCAACCTAAACACCAGAAAAGCTCTTGTTTTTGCCATAATAGGAGGTTAGGAATAAAAATCCCCCCCCCCCCCCAAAAAAAAAAAAAAAAAAACCCTAAACTGAATTGCTGATTCTTCTTGAAGTTGCCAATTTTTTCTGGGGGTTGCTGATTCTTTAGTTTCAAATCCATTTCAACTTAGTTTTTGAAGAGGTTCATAAAACATTGATTCTTTGGTACTTGGATAGTGCATGACATTTTCCATCGGGAACAAGTTGTCTTTATATGGTAGTCTTTGAATGTGTTGTATTGTAGATGAATCACTTTATTTCAATGGAGCATGCTAGACCTCATTAAGAAAATAGACTACGTACTTTAGAAAGGTATGTGACTTCTTGGACATTTCCTTTGGACAAAACTCTAATGTACTGCTGTGGAAATGATATCATGAAATATCTAATTATTACCAAAGTTGCATTATAGTGGAGTAGATCATCTCTGAATGTGCACTTTTGGTATTTATGATTTGGTTGGATCTTGGTTTTACATTAGGCGGAATTTTTCAACAACTGCAAGGTCTATCCAAGGAAACAAAGGTAGAGTGGTGCCTTTGTGACAATGTCTATTTGTTCAAGAGTTTGCGATGCAGGATTTCAAATAGGTGTCAGCTAACAATTCTTAGTCACATGACACAGTATGTCATGCTCTACATTTACTTTCAGATTTTGGGTTCAGTTTATAGTGACCAGCTGATTCGAATCAATTTTGGAACTTTCGAATCTAGCGTTTTATTTTTGAAAAACAAGTTGCTATTTTTCTTGCATAAACTTCAGGTGTTAGGGAATTATAATTCAGGATGTTTAAGCATGTTGGTACTGGTAATAGACCTCACCAAAAGTCTGAAATTCAAAGGGAGATACATTGTCCAGAATCCATAAAACAAGTGTTTTTCAACGACCAATCATCAGAGTTCAGAATCTAGATCTATAGTAGACTGTAGTGGAAGTTAAAACTTTTGATTGTCCACCTTTCATGTAAGACCCATCACCTGTCACCTGGGCCGTGTGTGCACTATTGTCCACAATTAGAAGCCTTTTTTTCCCTCTAGAAAATTTTGAGAATTTTGTGTAACCAAATCCCTAGGACCTATGATTATTAGTCACCAAAATTTTCAGCAACGTTTTCACCCACCCATTGGTAGCCGGAAAATAGAAAATTATCCCCTATATTAAACGTCCAATTCGAATCAATTTGGAGGGTTCAATTTGCGATCTGTTGTTTTTATCATTCACAGCCTGTATTATTGTTGCCAGCAGCAATAACAAGTATTGGCCTCTTTGTTGGAATGGTTTAAGGTGTTTCTAGCAAGGTTGAAACTTCAAAAGACAGGCATCATTTTTGTGTTGGATTGTTATTTTCATGTATTGTGCTTGTCAATACCTTTAATATTGTTCCTTAAATCATTCTGAATCGTCATGATTAGTTGCTTCCACGTCAGCAGATCTACACAAGGCATAGAACCGACATGGGCTGGTTGCATCGGCTTAAAGAGATCTATACAAAGCATAGAACCAGGTTGCATCCCAATTTTTTCTAAATCAAATGGAACATGGCGGAATCGGTGTCCATTTTTTATGGGCAGGCTGGCTAGCACAGTCGCACAGCTCCTGAAGGGATCTTCATTATAAATTATGCTATTTCACACTTTATTTGCTATTTTGAGTCTCTGCCATGCCATTACCCAACATAACACCACGCCAAACTAAACGACCATAAACAAGTAATGTCCATCGAAGCAAATTATCGAACTTACCCGACAACATGTTAGAGCCCGTTCCTAAAGCTAGCTCAATTTAGGAAGTTGGCACTTTGAGAATCATTAGAGGAGTTTCAAATGTTAAATAGATACTATAAGCCGCCCGTATTGAATTCTAAGCGAAGAAAAGTTTTGATACAAATGAGAGAACAAAAAATAAAACAAATAGAAGAATCTAGTAGATTGTTGCAAACAATAGGGATGTTTATCGAGAACTATTGATTGAAGAATTGTCCAAGCTTTGGAATGGTGTCAATGCGTATGACATCTCAAGGCCTTTGCAAGAAAAAAAAAAATTCTCTTCGGAGAATTCTAATGTGGACAATGCATGATTATCCTAGTTTGAGTGAATGTTCAAGTACTATACATTGTATGAATTAAGACGTATAATCATTTATTTTTGCGATATATTACATCTCATAAATATATCCAAACTTTCTAAAGCAATCATAAATGCAACATCTGGATACAAAGCATGCTACTTATGTGGGCCAAACTTGGAAAGCCGTCATAGTACAAATCTGCTAAGGAAAGTAATACACAAAAATTCCAATTGACCACCCTTTTGAAACAAGCCAAAGGCAAGCTTGGGGGGGATTGGAAGATGGCCCTTAATCATGCCTCCACCAATCCGAATGGGAGTAAAAGGTTGGTACAATGAGTGGATCAAACACCATAATGTAGAAGATTCTTGGGATAAGTCAATTGAAAACATAGGTTGTCGATATTATAACGGTTACCCTATTGGAACAATCTCTTACTCAATCACCTCTTGGATCCTGGGCATTTATACTAGAGCATGGGTGAATCTATATGGAAACATATTATTGGTGAAAAGGACATATTGCAGTGCGTCAAGACTTGGAGGTGGCTAAGTTCAAGAGACCCTATTGGATTCAAAATGATCAAAGCGAAATGATAAGTATTTCTAGTGCGCCATGGATTCTAACAAAGAGAGAGTTCTCACATGTCAAAAATGTCATAAGACAAATAAGAACTTCAACTTGCTATGCACATTCCTTGTGCAAATCATTCACCAAAGATGACAATTAAGTGGATTAGACAAGACCTACAAGAATCAAAATAAAAATAAAAAAAGTTTTTGGCCAAAATTAAGTAGTGATGGAAATACCTATACTATTCCAATAGCCCTTTCAATTCTTACCAAGGAAGACTACAAGTACATAGGATTAGTCATTTGTGAAATGAGAACGCCAACATGTTTTGCTCATTCACTATCAACATTATTCACAGCTGAAGAAAAACTCCATGGTCTTAAATTTCATGATTGGTTGAAGATGCTCGAGTACATATTTCCAATGTGCATTCGTGACTGTGTAACTCATCAACTTCGTGATGTCATTAACAATTTAGCATTCGTTGTCACGTACCTACATTTATTTTCACATTTTATGCAATTGCTTATTTTTCCTAATACAAGTCTGATAAATTCATATGAATGTAGTAACATCTAATTATATTACGGGCCTTGCCATTTTGCGAGTTTATTTCTTGCCATGATTCAACAAAAAAAGAGCACCTGGTGTGCTATATTTTTTACGCTACTACTTCAATGTTTATTATTAAGAATGTAGTTTGGTACATAGTTAAAAATGTCACAAACTAAAAAAGTTTCAAATTAAATTTTTTTCCTAGGTGGTCTCGAGTTTTGTGCACTCAAAGTATAATGCACATGATTTTGATGTTTGTGGCTTCAATAAATGTACTGTACTAAACAACAATTGGCGGTATGTTGTTCAAGTTAAGCCACGCGCAAGACATGTATTTGAAAATGCATATGAAATGGAGGATTTAAATTTTGACAACACAGATATATCTGATGAAAATGTAGAGATAGTTTCAAAGTTTTATGAATATTGAAAACCCCAAAAATGAATTGAATGATAAAAAATTAAAAAAAAAGAGGACAATAATGATTCTTTGCATGAGGACAATATTGAGAGAAAGTCCGATTTCTATAGTGATGATGAAAATCATCTAAGCATAGATGAGTTGCAAGATGTATTGGTGATGAATTTGAAGCTTGCGATGATGAATAAACACTATGTATTTCATTTCAAACACATCTCGCAATCACTTAGAATTGGAAAAACATATCAATAGATATTTGAATTATTTAAGAAAACAATCAGAAAATGTAGGACGTTGATTATTTATATATTCTAGTTAAAAAGCATTTTTTTTGTGTAACATCTATGAAAAAATCCTTTGCCACATTTAATTATTCATTTATCTTTGTAAACACACAACCACATGTAACAATACTTGTAGGTTTGCAAATGTGAGTTTCACTTATGAATGAATTTTAATAAGCAAGCTGGTCCTAAAAGATGATTAAGTGCTCGAGGACGAAAAATTGTCCCTTTTACAATTCTAGTGTTAACATAGTTAGTTGCATGAGACAACTCATCAAACATTTGTGCATCATAACAATATGATGATCACATGATCTAGTAGTAAGAAAGTAATTGCAATTCTGAGTGTGATGATTTGGACCTTCGCACTTAAAGCATAAGTGTTTGGTTCGGTATTTAGCCATCTCAATTGATCTTTTTGTATTTTTGATCTGAGATGTCATAATTTAATTACTATTGATTTTCATTTTTAAGTTCCAAGTGCCACTTAATCTCTTATATTATGATTTTTTTAAACATGTAAATGTATACAATATTCTTTCTTTATATCAGTACATAAACACATCATAATGTCTATAAATGCATATTTAAATATTATTTATTTGAGTATCAATAAATTTTAAAGTTAATTTAAATGCATCATAATTTGCAATAAATTTCTCATACATGGTGAGTTGGTCTATTGTACTTCAATTGGGCCTTCCCACCCAAGTTCGATATGTTGCAATACCATGGGCTTATATTATCAAGAAACATAATTTGATATAATGATTATTTCGTTATCAGCAGGGCCCAAACAGACTCTTTAAATGCCATAAACTGCCACTCCTTTTGTAAGGGGAAGTTGTATACGATCTGTATACTAGTATGTATACATACACAAATTATACAACCAGGATTATGGTTGCTCGCACCTATGATGTCGCCTTGCTCTGCCTACACGGCCCCAATGCGATCGTCAATTTTGCAGATTCCCCCTTGATCATTCACCTTGAGCAGTGAACAAGCAAGAAGGACATCCAAGTGATTGCAGCCACAGCTGCATTGCACTTTGTCAGACACGCTGCCTTCAACATTAGCAGCAATGTTGCATCATCGTCATATGCTGCAGCAGTCCCACTAGAAGAAGGCTTTGACGGGGGTCATAGTCCCTACACTGAAATTCCCAACAGATTGAATCAAACGTGGTATCCAATGCCCATAGACTGGTCGAATCAAGTTAGATTGGAAGAAGATCCAAAGCTGACTCTTCCAGATATGGCTCAAGGAATGTTGCTCGATCCTTTGCCTCCACTGCAATTTCTGTATGATTCGAAACAAAATGAAGCCTAGAATCTGGATAGATGAAAAGACAAACCCTTGCTTCACTTCCACAACTTCTTATCACCAAAAAAACATTGACAATTGTAGTTGTGAACAAGGATTCTACGCACATTTTGATTTTACGCTCTACTTTTCGAATATTCCTAACAATCTATACATCTTCTAGCTCATCTTATCGTTGTACATTAGCGCCATCTTTTTTTGATCTATCTCTCTTTGATCATCTCTGTTCGATCCATCTTTGCTTTGGGGGGATCATCTCTGTTCCAGCAGCACGACGGGAGGAGATGGATAAAAACACATAAATACGGCCACAACCGAGGGTTGAGAAGAAGGCGCATTTTGTGGGTGGCACATAAACAGTATACCAGGCCTACTAATAACGAAAGCTAACACTCTTGGGAAGGCTGTTCCGGCTCATTATTGAGTCGTGGGCTCGCCCACGACCCAATAAAAAGTCAAAATGGGCCTTCCTAGGCCCGTTATCTATTACATTATTAGTCCACACTTATCCAAGGCTTTCATTAGTAATCCACACGTATTTACAACTCTAAAAAAAATCTCATTTACTTTTAAATTAATCATAGAGTTATTTGTTTATCAACATCTTGTTCACTCAATTTTTAATTTTAAAGTTTAACACGAAGGCTTTCGAGTCAGCCTATATTTGACTGGCGGGGTCCTCGAAAAAATGTTGGTGTGGATATGCCATGCGTGACATAGCTACACAAAAGGAAAATGTCAAAATTTCAACTAAGTACCGAGTTCGTGTGGCAACGTCTCATGGCAAAACGCCCATATGTGTAGTTGTACAAGAATTTAAGAGAAATTGACCACTAGAAATCTCAATGCAACCAACTCTAGTTTATGAACTTAATTTTGGACTCTTGCCTATTCTAGATACTTTAAAGGGTTCTAATCTTGACCCTCGCACTCTCACTTATGAAATGAACTGGAAACTAATTGAGTTTCAACAACCAATAGGACAATTCCTTCTCTAAGCTGGCAATTTTTGGACAACTCAAGTACTAACTTGCAAATAAAGGACTTGCACTATGAATATGGCTTAATCTTTGGTCCACCAACACGGAAAGGACTCATGTAGCCTCTATCCAAAGGTGAAGTAAAAAAGTTAATGCTATCACTCTTGCCATACTTTCCAAATCAAAACTAGATTATTGGGACTCAAATTTTGTTAATTTCTGACTAGTTTTGGATTATACACTTAATCTCTTGTACAAGGCTCTATACCATATGATAATCTACTTAATGGGTACCTTGAATGGATTCTATCAATCCACAAGAATGATTGATTGCATTGCAACTTTCATTTCTATCAATGTACAAAGCTAGCAATGAAACAACCTTGATTTGTAAGCAATATCAATCAAAACTAAGTGTAATGGATCAAAGGGGACTTCACATGTGTGAAGCACATGTGAAGTTTGTGTGAACTTCACCACACACCTTACAGGATCTTAATGAGGTGTTGCGATTCATGAATGATCAAAGAACAAATTACTTGAAAATTCCAAGGCAAGAGCACAATGGTATACCACAAACTCAAAAAAACTAATTGCTTACTATGAGAGATACTAATTAGAAATAATTCTAAGTGCTCACTATGGCAAAAATAGGCTGCTCTTGGGTAGAGAGAGAATATGAAGCCAAAAAACTCGGGTAGAGAAAGAATGTTCAAAAGCTCATCAAAATCTCAATATTCACAATATGGCAAACTAGCCAAGAATTCCCTACATCAAGAGGCTTGAGTTTCTAGGTGGATTTCCAACTGTACAAAGCTTGATCCACATGTTTTAGTTAACTCTACTATCATAAATCCACATCTCAAAGTACATGCATGATGTGGCAAAAATTGCATATCTACTTCCTGGACATGTGTAGAATTTTCCTAGTTACATTCTACCTAACTTTGCATGCTACTAACTTTGTGCATGCCAACACATCAAATCCTGCCAAACTCAAACTCAACCTATTCTAAAAGGATATGTGCTCAATTCACATTCCTTTATGTACAATAAAATATACAAAGAAATAAAATGAGCATAGCCCCCAAAGTCAACATAGGAAGGTATTTTTTACCATTCTTCACAGTACAACCTCTAGTATGGCTTGAAAACAGAGAAAAAGTTACACAAACTTTTGATAGCATTTCACATCGACAAATTGCAAGCATTAGAGAAATGAGCAATCTAATACATATGACTTTCATCCAATTAGGCTAGGCCTATACTTTACATGTGGAAACAGGCTCCACACATGTGGGACCAGATTATTTAAAAAAATATATTGTAAATCAAGCTAGTATTTTGTAATTTTCACACTTGTATGTTTCCAATTATAAGAAGTTGGAATAACTTTGGACAAGGATTGAGTAGTATTCTTCCAATCCATAAGAGTGAGCATTTTCTCCTTTGGTTGTAAACCTTTGCAAACTTGAGTTTCCAATGCCTCTTGGGTTGAGTTATAACCTCCAACTCATTTGATACCTTCATTTTGATGCAATGAAGAGCAAGTCTTGCTCTTCTCTTGTATTATAGTTGTGGCTCCTCCTTATTTCCCAACACTATCCATTAAGTCTTGCATCACAAGCAAGGGTTTCATCCTTAATTTTCATATGGAATAGTTAGAGTCAACTCTTTCACTAGCCTCAAGAAGGCAGGCTCCCAATAAACACATATTCAGCTAGCTCTTGTAGAATGACTCTACACTTGACAAGTAATCATCTGATTTGACTTGGCAACTTATTTGCACTTAATTTTCTTCACAATTTTACAAATCTCAAGAGATCCTAGTCCTTACATCTTGTATTGACTGTATTTAATCTAGTTTGATCAAAACTTTATTCTTCAAAAATTGAATGTTTCAAGCCTCTCCTATTCACGAAACATATTCTTGTTTGGGACAATCTCCCTTCAAGGCATGTTGATTTCTTCTTCTGGCGTTGTTTAAAGCGGATGTATTATGGGTCATATGGAATGCCAAGAATAAGATAATACCCCTCCTATTTGAACGTATGATTACATTCAATATGCCAAGTCAAATAATTCTTATATCAAGATAACACAATAATGTTGTTATGTCATTATGTTCTTTGCTTTAAGATGTTGTTGTACAGGTTATACAATGGTATTGTGTTATCTTGCTGAATATGGCTCGATGCCATATTGAGCTCGAAGATGCTCTCACTTCTATGTATGTTGTACACTTCTCTACAATTAAATATTACCCGCTTACTTCTTTCCACAAGAAAAATGACTACATGGTTCATAGTGCTTTTTAATTATAGTATATATATGCTAAATAGTGCTAAAGAAATATTACTTGTGCTTTTGTTTATTTCATTAGAAAAATCAGAAAGCCAGTGACCCATATCATGTGAGGAGCTCCAAATTTGACACTAGGATTGGCAATGCCTATTGGGATCAAAATATGGCAAGAGGCCTACAATTTTAAGTCATGATTAATAATTGGCATCTCACGCACTTAGATTCCATTTGTGCACAAGGAAAGGGACACACAAGAAAACAAAATGCCACTCTAATGAGATGTGGCTAAGTTCCAATTTGCATCAAAAACAAGTTTTGTTTTCCCTCTAATTTGTTGCATTGTTCATAAACCTTCCATTTCTTTAGATCTATGGGCCTTAGCTTGGTATGCTCTCATCCACACATCCCCTTCAAGAATTGAGCATAGTGTGTTACTGCCAAGGGTGTTTGGCCTGGCCTGCATTGCTCCACATACAATAATGATGTGAGGCTGAGAATGAGCAGGGGCCAAAGGTCCCAGCTTTTGAGATATAGGCGAATGGAACAATAAACAAGTGTAAAAGAAACTGTTCTACATTGGAGAAATGGACTCGAAAGTGGGCTGCAATTTCCTATAGTAGGGACTTGCACGTATAAACGTAGTAGTTTGCTAGTATACAGATAGATGCAAAAGCTAATGCAGTGGAGCTTCAGCCCTTTGCTTGCTAGTCATAGTTGTAATGGCTCACTTCAGCTCTTCTGTTGTGCTGGGCTTGTTGGTGTTGTTCGTGTTGCTGTCAGGTGAGATATGAATAGTACTTGTATCTACATTTTTATCACTTTATAGCATTTAAAGGAACTAGTTTGATTTGGCTTTGCACACGCACTTCCCACGTAGCGTTAAAATGATCTTGTTTTGTACCTATCATGCAGCTGTAGTGGGTGAGATGATCATTGATACTCGAGAAGCTCGCCAATCAGCTGTATGTTCAATTCTTTTGCTTTTGATTTGAAAAACCTGACATAATGAGACGTTTTTTTGAGTTCTCAAACTTTATAGCTCTTGAGTCTCTTTGAGACGGAAAATTACATTAATCTTGCATTGCACTGCAGAAAGAACAAAGCGACGTCAATGGAGGTAGTCGTCAGCTACTGCATACTCAGGGTAGCTCACTAGTGACAGCTGCTCATCTCAAATCTTCATTTTCCATCTAAAGTTACTAAGATCTGCGCTTCTCGTAGTTTCCAATATGGTTGGTTACTCAATTTAAATGTTCATACTGTCCACAGGAGGCAGCAGCTTCGTTCTTTGTCCACCATTAACTGCGTGTGCAAATGTAAAGCAAACTATAACGTGCAAGAGTGGGCTACCAGCAAGCACTACCTTGTGCTGGTGCTGTCAAGTGAAAGAGTTCCCAGACGCCAAGAGTTGCTCTTTAGAGGAGAAAGGAGTCGCTCATCCTTGCTAACCGCGACCTGCAATTTCATACCATCGGACGTCAGTCGTTAGTTCAGAGACTGGTTTGTGAAAATTTAGAAGCTGCTCTGGGTCTTCAAGTCTACTTTTGGATTGAAACTGGGTTATGAAAGTGTTTTGGAGTAAGGATGATTCAATGTCAAATTTTGTGGGTGGCAAAAGGCCCATGTAGAAGTGATTATGTGAGTAGGTAATGGGCATGGGGGGTACATTTCCTGAAAGTAATCTGCTGCCATGGGTATTTGTGGTACCTACGAGCCAAGACCGACAGATTGTTTTCAGATCTGTCCAACCCATCACCACTAAATGTTGTAATGGATTGATGTCAATTTTTAGGTTTCCATTATTTTTGACATTTTGAAATAAAGAAAAATGCATTAGAAGGTTCCAAAAATTAAAGGTTAGCAGACCGTGGAAAATATTATATAAACCCATAAACTATCACAGAACATTGACATCAATTCACTACATGCAACCAATTAGTTGGCATTGAAAGCCAGTAGCACCTATAAAAAGTCTCTCTCTCTCTCTCTCTCTCTCTCTCTCTCTCTCTCTCTCTCTCTCTCTCTCTCTCTCTCTCTCTCTCTCTCTCTCTCTCTCTCTCTCTCGTGCGCGCGCGCACACGCACGCACACCATAAGTAGCCCCTTTCAATCCAAAGAAGCTCCTTTGTAGTGGTAGTGAGAGCTTTGTACTTGGCCTTAGTAAAAAAAAGTGAGATGGTTTTTTGTTTATTTGACAACCAAGAATAACTCCTCCACCAATGAATGTTGCATAGGCACTTGTGGACTTTTTATCCCTTTTATCACTTGCAAAATCCGAGTCACTAAAGGCATGCAAATCAATAATATGCCCTCTATAGAGAATTCCATGATCTAGAGTGCCTGAGAAGTATCTCAAGATCCTTTTGGCACTTTTCCAATGATCAATGGATCTTGCATATACATGATCAATGGATCAATGATCTTAGCCTACACACACTAAGTTATGGTAATCCACATCAATGAGCCTATAAGTTGCCTATAAAGAGTGATGTTCATGAAGGATCCTTCATGTACTTTATTGAGCACTTTTACATCTTATTCCATTGGTGTTTCCACATGCTTGTAATCTTGCATCTTAAATCTATTGAGCAAACTCTGAGCATACTTAGATTGACTAATGAAGATAAAATCTGAACCTCTAAGTACTTCTATGCCCAATATAAAGTGAAGTTGACCAAGATCTACCATCTTAAATTCATCTTTCTTGGTTTTCTCTATGCCATCAATGTTATCATTACTGAGTATGATGTCATCTACATAAATCAATAAAAGTACAATGCCATAAACATCAAACTTTATGTACAAGCTTGGATCATACTCACTTTGAGTGAATCCAATAGAAACTAGAAAATCATTAGGTCTTGAATTCCAAGACCTTGATGTTTGCTTCAAGCCATACAAGCTCCTTTGAAGATGACATACTTTACCTTCCATCCCGAGCTTAATGAATCTGCAAGATACTTGACACCAAATCTTCTATATATTATAAATAAAATCATGTACATGATATTTTTAATTCCGCTCTCTCCTTAGCCTTCTAGCTAGGTGGACTCCATGAAGATGGCCTCCTCCAAATAACCATTAACATCCATTTGGAAAAGCATACAACCAAAATGTGAAGGTTCTAGGAGTAACCTTATGGTGACCATCTTGGCCACAGGTGCAAATGTTTCTTCATAGTCTAGGCCCCTAGCTTGGGCATATCCTTTGGAAACTAACCTTGCTTTGTGCTTGTTTACACTTCCATCCAAGTTGAGTTTTAGCTTGAAAACCCATTTACATCCAATCACATTCTTTAGTGGTCTATCAACAAGGATCCATCATGTGCCATTTTCCATGAAAGCATTGTATTCATCTAACATTTCTTGGAACCACTCTTTGGAACTTAATGCATCTTCTACACATGAAGGTTTTTCAAAACTTGAAATGAGTGCAAATGATGAAGATGGATTACTCTCGGCTTGCTGGCCTTTGTCTTGGTATGTGAGCCTCATTGGCTCCATTCTTACCCTGGATGACCTCCTTGGAGTGATTGGTACACTTGGCTCTTGCTCCTCCTCAAGATCAAGATTGTCTTGATCCTCAACCACCTCCCTCTTGGTAGGTGATTTGATTGAGCCATCAACAAGCTTATGCATCTTACTTCCATCAAATATGACATCTCTAGAAACCACAAACTTGTTTGAAGATGGAATGTGTACCTTGTATCCTTTGCTTGCATTGCCATACCCGAGCATGATCCCTTTGATTGATGATGGATCTACCTTGGTCCTTTTCTCAAAGGTGTCTGCACATAGCAAATGCATCCAAACACCCTTAAGTCCTTGAGATTGGGATTCCCCCCATACAAGACTTCAAATGGTGTTTTGCCTTCAATAGAGCTACATGGAACTCTATTCATCAAATTGTTAGCACAAGTGAGGTCTTCTCCCCAAAAAGACTTTTGTAAACATGCATCAAGCCTTAAGGCTTTAGAACATTCACATAATGTCCTATTCCTCCTCTTGTGATCATGATGCTTTTCAACAAAGGCTTTGATTTTTAAAAAACTTTCAAACACTTGTGCTTTAGATATAAGCAAGAAAACCCAACAAAACCTTGAGTAATCATCAATAAATGTAACAAACATGGTGGCCCCTCCATTAGACTTTGTACTTGCAAAGTGTACATCCGAGTGGATAACTCAAGTGGGTAAGTTGACTTTGTGATGGAGCTTGAGAATGCCTTCTTGTGTGCTTTGGAAAAGCACAAGAATAGACTCTATTCTTAGCTTCCAAATAGAGTAATTAGAAGCATTCAATCTATCATTTGGATCAAAGAGATATGCATTTATGGAAGCCACCTCTCTCTAATCAAGAGCTTGATTACAAAAAATTGGATGCAAAATAGAAATGATTGAAAATCTATCTATCCCACTACTTAGGGAGTTAAGAAGGCTCAAAACATGACCTCTCAATAAGATCCTACTTGATCTTAAGTTAAATAAAATCTATTTGAAACAACAAGAATGGAAACTAGCTTGAATTTTAATAAAAAATGGATCTAGAGTTGCCTCCTCCTTGATCTTGACTTCACAAGGTGCTTGGATTCACCTAACCTGAATAAAAAAGGAATCAAATGCATATAAGTGTCTTTTCAGATCATCCCTAAAGGATTAGGTTGAATCACTATGCAATAATCAATCCAAAATATTTCACCAAAACAAGCAAAATTGAACACAATCTTAGCTAGAATTGCATTCTATGATGAGTACTTTTCAACATCCTTGGGATGACCCCAAAAATGACTTTCAAGGACATCAATAAGCCTAAGAACGACCTATTACAACCCCAAGAATGATGATCTACATTCCTATTGAATGATTGAAAAGTATTCCTTGTGATTAAAAGAAGGAAGCACAAAAAACTTGCTATTTTGATCCAATTGATAAGAGATGACCTCAACTAGGATTTTGAAGCTAAAATACCTATAAATCAAATTCCATTAGATCCCTCGTCACTCAATTACATCAAAAATTGGAGGTGCTTGTGCCATACCTCTCAATCGAAGCCAAGCAAGCTAGAACAAGGAGGCAACCACCACACCTATGTTGAAGAGAACCAAAGATGAAGAATAACCACAAGCCACGACAAAGCTCATATAAAAGTGAAGCTCAAAAGGAGATGGATTCCATAATGGAGAGTGAAGAGTACATGAATTCATGTGATGGGGCACATGAGACCTAGCAAGATCAAGATCTCATTCACAAAGGAGGAAGAGGAGATGGAGCTCCTAGTTCTCTCAATTGCAAATGAGCCAAAAGATTCACAAATTGATGTCTCTTGCCTAGTTATAGACAATGCTCTCACGTAAATTAACTTAACTATCTTGAGGGATAGTTAGCCATTGTTAAGTATTATTTAGGCTACATTGGGCCCTTATTGGCCTATTATCTTTATTAATTACTTTGGAGGGCCTAAAGAGGGAACCGCCTTGTTCTTAAGGCTAATAGCTCCTTTTGGGCCTACAAAGCTTACATTGGATATTATCTTGCATGTATAAGGATGGATGTACTAACAGGACATGACATCATAGATTATATCTAGATAGCAATCAATGCTTGAATTGCATCAAAATCTATAATTCTAGCATGATTTATAGCTCATTTCTTGGAATGGCTCTGATACCATGTTAAAAATACAGCAAAATAATTCCAATAGATCCTAGAAATTATGGAGAAAGCACCTAATTAAGATCCAATCAAGATCCTGTAGCTAGAGCACAAACCAATACATTGATTTCTGGCTTATCTTGTCTTGAACTCCACAATTTGGCTCCAAAATCATGCAAAACTCTTCACATGTGTGAAAGTACGGCATGCTGCTGACTGTGTACTGTACCAACACCCTCCAAACCTTCTAATCACTCCAAAAATCAAAATGCCAATAGCAATCATCAAACAAATGATAGACCAAAACTAGTCATGAAAGAAGATCTCAATTTTACTCATAATTGGATGGCAAATCCATCACATATTTATATATGAATGCCTCGGATCTGAGCATTTAGGGCTTCCTCTGATCCATCCAGGACCTAACCCTAATGTTTAACCTATTAGGTCATAAGATCCACCCTAATTGGGGGTCGAGACTTTGAGATTCCAAACAATGTAAAAATTGCTATTTTTAGGTCCTAGAATCTCTCTAGCCTATCTATGCATAATTTGGCCTCATTCCAAAGGTGCCACTCGGGATCCAAAGCTAGGTTAGGGATATACTTAGAAAAGAGTATCCTATGCTTTTGGCATGTGTGACATCCCACAACATGACCTCAATGCATTTTACAAGTGGAAAAATCAAACTAGCCTTGTGTAATCTTAACAACCAAAATTATATAACATTTATTCAAAACTAACTTAAGATATATGGGGGTTTTTGCTTATGCAAAAGAGAACAATTGGTGTTGTTATTAGCTAAAACCTAAACTCCACCTCTCTTATTAGAAAAGGCATCACTAGCTTCTCTAGCTAAACTTTCATCATAACATGGTTCACCCTCTTTTTAATCAATTTATGTTAAAAATGCATATATGCTATCTATCCTTAACAACACAAACTAATTTTCTTATTTAAACCCTTTACTCACCCCTCGTGACTACCTTCAAACACTTTCATTACTAGTTCCAAACAATCCTACCACTTCTTGTATAAAGACCTTAGCACGCACACCCTCCCCCCCCCCCAAAAAAAAAAAAAAAAAATAGAAATAAAAAATTATCAAGATGGAGCATGGAATATTCTCACAACAATTATTCATACAAGTGAGACACAAGGCTTCCTCTAGTCACTTGTTGAATGTGTTTTGGTGTTGCTATGACCAACTTTTGACTTTAATAAAAAAGAGAAACAAATCTTCTCCATTAAAATTTCCAAAGTGAATGTCTAACTTGTAAGTGTAAGCTCATTGATAAACTTTGAATTGAAACCCTCCAAGGTACTTATAAAATCTAGACAATTGAAGTAGCTTAGAGATGCATAAATCCCTTCCCCTTACTCCCGACCTATTAGTTAGAATTAAAGTAGAACCATTGTGTTACTGTACTATGGGTCCTATCAGTGGATAAGGATCAGTTGGCCTCGCCACGAGGCAAGTCGACAGGACACACATCCCGCCAACGGCAACCTGGGTCATGCATGGGTTGCCTGAGTGAACAACTATATGTACAGTGTAATTTCATTTTGAGAAATACAGTTGCTATGTAAGCTTGTTGTGGAGAGTGTTTTCTGTGTGTCGTCGTTGAAGAGAGCTTCGGGAGAACTGTCTTCTGAGAGTTCGGGGTTTACGGCGGGTTGAAGACGGAAAGAGAAACACTGGTGCGGAGAGTTTAGCACACAGAAGCTTGGTGAGCTTGAGACTGTGTGAGGATTCAGAGACAAGGTTTGTCGGCTGAATCAGAATCTCAGAAAATGAAATTTTGAAATTCCGAGGCAGGCTATTTGGTGTTTGCAGTCAGTGTGCATTCAATCGGATACCGTTTGATGAACGGATTGAAACATCAGCTTTCCAGCAATAGGACGACCTCAGAGGAAGAGGATAGGCCTGTCAGAACACTGTGAATTGGAAGCCAAGAACAGATTTGTGTGAAAAATCCTAGTCTGGGGTTTGGACACACAAAATCAGAGATTCCTCTCCATTCTGAGCTCTTTTTGTAGCTGTAAAAGTTCGAAGGAGGGCGCCCTGCTCAGCTAAGCAAAATCACAGAAGGCCGTGGGCGGCCGCGCATCAGAGAGGGTGCTGAATCGTGTTCTGCAGGGCAAGTGAAAACCTTTGTAAAGCCATAGCTGGTAAGCAAGAGGAGAAGAGGCCGTGAAGAGCCCGCAGGCAGATCGCGCGATGTGAAGGAGGGTGGTGACTCAATGTATAGGAGTGTGTCGTGGCTCCAAGGATTTGGTTTAATGCCCAAACGAAATCTAGATCGTTGGATCCAGATACAAGATAATCAATGGTAGAGATGAGCTTCCTGTGGGCCGTTGGATTGCTATAAGCCATTAGATGTTGTAGAAAAGGGCCCTGAAGAATTGAAGTGTATTTTGGCCTTCAACTTCATTAAAAAATTTCATACTGAAATTGGAGTTAGGTCCCTTCACAAGTGAAGAGTGAAGTTTCTTCAAGGAGAAGAAACAGTTCAAAAACTAGAAAAGTCCCTATTTTTGGGTCATTTGCCCGTTTTGACCCAAACGAAAGGCTATAACCTCCAAACGAAGGGCACCCGGACTGTAAGTTGAAAGGCTTTGGAAGAGTAATGTGGCTGACCTTAATAAAAAGTTTAATGATTTTTCAAGTACGGTACAGCAAAACAGAGTGATTGTAGTGGAGAAAGTGTTCAGAGTACGCTAGAAGTGATTTCACCATTCCACTGGGCACGTTATTGGGAGTTGACGATTGAGTGCATTTCGGAAGGCGACGCCGATTTGGCTTTCAAATTGGTGGAAAAGCGGCGAGTGGCCTGGTAAGGGAAAAAGTGTAGGTCATTATTTTCAACTTCTGACATCACTGTTGGCCTCGGCATACTGTTTTTAGCCTACGGCAGAAGTTTCAAGCAGTTTTGCGATGGCAAACATGGGAAAGTCCATTTTGAGTGAAAGTAGCAAATTGGACGGGATTTCCAACTATGCAGTGTGGAAATTCAAAATGAAAAACATACTGATGGAGAAAGACGTGTGGGAAGTCATCACAGATAATGAGAGAAGGCCACTAAAATGAAGCGGACATCAAAGTGTTCGACAAAAAGATGAGGAAAGCTTTGACCTTCATTAACTTGTCAGTGAAGGATCACATCATTACCCACATTTGTGATGTTGTTACACCCAAACAGGCATGGGATGTGCTAAAGGAGCAGTTCGATACATCAAATCCGTCAAGAATCATGTTTCTGAAGTCAAAGTTGAATAGTGCCCGCATGGAGCAAGGAGAGCACATTCAGACGTACATGACCAGAATCAAGACAATGAGAGATGAACTGCATTCTATTGGTGAGTGCATACGTGATGTGGAGCTGGTGCACAATGCATTGTGCGGCATTGCAGAACCCTATCAGATGTTTGTGAGCAGAATAGCATCAAGAGAAAGATTGCCAACCTTTGACGAGCTCACAGGAATCTTGATGCAGGAAGAGCAACTGCGAGAAATGGTGAAAGCTAGACGTCAAAATACTGACGATCAGGCACTTGCGACACACCAAAAACAAGGCAAGGGCAAGGGCAAGAAGAAGTCTACACATCAATTTGCCAAGTCTTAGGAGGACGAGGGATCTTCCAGTAAAACCAAGAAGAAAGGCAAGTGCTTCCATTGTGGTAAGAAGGGCCATTGGAAAAGTGAATGTCGCAAATTCCTGGCGAAACAAGGCAAGGGGAAACCAAAACAAGCAGGTAACCTTGTCGATGAGGGTGAGATTGAAGACTCTAGCATCTTCATATCTGCATTGTCATCTAATCAAGATGACCAAGCGTGGTATATTGACTCGGGAGCCACAAAACACATGACAGGTAACAAGAATTTGTTCAGTAGCTTGAAAGTGTTGGATAATGAAACATCTGTTTCACAAGCAAATGGTGAAGTGTGCAAGATCAAGGGGATAGGCACCGTTTCAATCCAACTACCTGATGACAAAAGCAAGATGATCAGGGAGGTACTTTACGTACCAGGTTTGAAGAAAAATCTACTTTCTGTTGGAGTCATTACTGATCAAAAGTTGAAAGTAGAATTCGCCCATGATCGTTGCTTTGTGAAGGATGTGAACCAAAAGTTCAAAGTTATTGCGGATGGAGTAAGAGAGCCCAATACAAAATTGTACAAGTTGAATGCTACAATTAAGGGGCAACATGGACTTGTATCGTCCATTCCATCGCAAACTGAGTTGTGGCATAAGAGGCTTGGTCACTTGAACTTGGGAAGCCTCAATTTGATGAGAAAATTGGAGATGGTAACAGGATTGTCTACCATAGAAGATCACTTGAAATTGATGTGCGAATCTTGTGTATATGGAAAACAGCATCGAGAGAAGTTCAATAAAGGGGGTGTTGCAAGAGCAAAGAACATCCTGGATTTAATCCACATAGATTTATGTGGGCCTATGAGGACCATGTCCTTAGGTAAAGCCTTCTATTTTGTGACCTTCATTGATGATATGTCACTTAAGACGTGGATCTACTTCTTGAAGAAGAAATCAGATGCATTTGATAAATTCAAGAGCTTCAAAGCATTGGTCAAAAATCAGACAGGTAGGAAGATCAAAGTCCTAAGATCAGATAGTGGAGGTGAGTACAAGTCTAATGACTTGAATGATCTTTGTGATCAATGTGGGATTAAAAGACAATTTACGCAAGCTCATACTACTACTCTCAATGGTGTAGCTGAGCGCAAGAATCGTACGATTGTGGAAAGTGCCAGATCTATGCTAGCTGAGATGAAACTACCAAAAGATTTTTGGTCAGAAGCATGCAATACGGCAGTCTATCTTCAAAATAGAAGTCCTACCATTGCCATACCAAAGATAACACCTGAGGAAGCATTCACGAAGAAGAAGTCAAAGGTGAACCACTTGCGAATCTTTGGATGTAGGGCCTTTATATACATTCCTAAGGAAGAGAGACGTAAACTTGATGTAAAAGCTATCAAGTGCATATTCCTAAGATATGATGATCGTGTGAAGGGCTATAGATGTTTTGATCCTGTGGAAAACAAAATCCATATAAGCCGTGATGTTATCTTTGATGAATCCAAGATGTATGAAGACGAGGATGCTGAAAAGATAGACACATCCAGTGGGAAAGATGGTATAGTGAGGATACCACCTGATGATGATCCATTCATTGACCTTCCGAGTGATGAACATGAGGATACATCTCAAGATACTACTACTCAACCTCAAGAGACAGGTTGGAGAGGTAGGGACAAACCTTTTGGTGCAAGAAGGATTGAAGTTGCAGGTGACAGACGCAAGGAGAAAGATGTACCGTGGGATACATTTTCACCAGGAAGCCGATCACCTGACAGGAAGCTCCCTAAGTGGTTTGAAAGATTGTTGGAGAGCCACGACATGGATGACTTTCCAGGATATCTAACCAGGGAGAGCTACGAAGATCAACAAGAGAGAAGACTCAACCTGAAAGGTATGAAACAAATTATGCTCTCTTATCTACCATTATTCGAAAACAGGAAAGTAAAGATAAAGGTCATAATCATTTGGAATGATGTTTGCATGCAGCTTGAATCTTCAAGAAAATCCTTCCTTTGTAGGTGAAAGCTTGTTGTCTCTATTTTGGAATTGAGATCAGTAACCCTGTTTGATGAAACATGCAATTAAGTTCTTGAAGGGAATGAATGGTCTCTGAATCTCAGAAACCCTGACCGTTCTTGCATTCGGTTGCTTGTGGGATGTGATTATATCACCATTGCTTGCTGTTCATCAGCAATCCGGGCGTCCAGGTCTATCTTCCCCTAAATATGTGAAACAAGTTCGGTGCTGTTGAAGCTTGATTCCTGCAAATAACCATCGAACTGCTATTTTTCGCCCTACAGGGGATTCCTCAAATATGGATCTATCAGTGATTTGGAGCCGAAGGTACAATGGCCAGTAGTATGGACTGTTTTGCGTGAAGAGGGGTAGCCTCCGTTACAGCTGTAGTGGAGCACAGCCAGGGCACCTGTAGCGGCCATGAAACATTTGTTTCCAGCATGATGATGGAATGAGAGTGAGAAAGAGCTGTAGGTGCTACTGTAGAAGGCAGCATGTGGCTGTAGCATAACAGTCGTGGAGAGGGGGCGGCCGTGAGGATGTTGGACGAGTAGTAGATGCTTTCTTTTGGTTTTACCTTTGAACTCTTCTTATTTAGGGTTTGCATCAGCGTTTTCTAAAAAGCCTCATTCCCTTTGGTAGCATTGGAACCTTGTTAGGGTTTTTGTATGCATGTGTTGGCTCTTTTCTAGCTTTGCTTGAGGATCTGGAATGTGACTTTGGAAGTTATACGACTTTCAGTTGTTACATCGGTATTGTATCAATGCTTACACATAAGCTCATAGCTATAGGAACCTTGGTACATTTGTAATCTTGAGTCAAGCTGTAGTCAGTTTCATAAAAAATAAATTTTAAAAAATCTACCTAAATCGACCTTGATGATGAAATTACCGATTTCTCTAGTTCTTAATCGGGGAAATGGTTGAAGAATTAATTGTTGCTTGCATTTAATCCTAACTGAGAGTTTGAGAACTAGGTTCATCAAATTAGGATTAACGGCAAATAAACAATTCTTCAAGGTATGGTTTTCAGGTAGGTACCCTCTAACGGAAATTTTTATTTCAAGGTACCGTGCTTTTAACATTTTTAACTCTAGAGTTATAAGGTTACTCCCGGTTGTTAGATTTCTTCTGCTCAACCTTAACAAATCGTTCAAGTAATGAGCATCCTGAAAACAGTCGAAGGCCGAAAACATATTTCAAACCTTCGCATTTTTCCAAAAACTTCGTTTTTCCTTAAAACATTTTCGTTTTAAGGCATTGTCGCCTTTTTCGCACCTTAGGGATTTTTGTGCCTTAATCATTTTTAGGCACCTTCGTCTTTTTTCACATTTTTGCACTTTCGGGGAAAAAGCGACACTGTCAGGAAAAAGTGACATTGTTGGGTTTTTCCACCTTCGGGGAAAAAGCGACACTGTCGGAAAAAATGCGACACTGTGACCAAAATTCATTTTAAAGGCACTGTCAAGTTTTTCGCATTTTTGCACCTTCGTGAAAAATGCGACACTGTGACTAAAATCCATTTTAAAGGCACTGTCGGGTTTTTCGCATTTCTCTACCTTCGCTTTAAAGGCACCTTCGGGATTTACATGCTTTCTTTGTTCAAGGGCACCTTCGCATTTTTCGGGTTTTTCCAACAATGGCAGACCGACGTCGCTAACTTATCACTGAACCCTAAAAACAGCTAGACTGCTAAATATCCCAAGGGCGGTTACCCACTTTGTACATATACAAAGACTGGTGTAAAAAACATTCAATGCTCGTAAGATATTTTTTGAAGACACTTGTAAATATATACTACTAGCTGAATCAAGCAATGTAAGTGTTTTTAACATTATAATCAGAGTTCTTCTGTAGCCAGCATTATTACGCTTAGCAAGCTGAAGTTATCACTTTAAGCCATTGTACTCGCTGTTGATATTCATTAGGGGAGGTCCAAGCACTATAAGGGCCCTTTGTAAAGATGTTTTTTTTTACTTTTCAACTATTCGACATCCACATGTCCCAATAATATTTTTACATGTGTGCAGGACCGTAACGATGTTTGTCGGACAAAAAACATTTAGAATTTCTCGGGCATATTTCTAGCCAGTTCAAAACTCCCGTCGGGCAGAGTCTAGACATGTGATTGGATAATATATTGTTGCCCGAAACCAAAAGACTGCCCGAGTTTAACTAACTGAAGTTTAACTAACTTGCATGGATGGTTCAACTAAATGAAGTTTAACTGAGTTTATTTTTAATGTACATTATCAATCGTTTTGTATCTTGCACTGTTATGCATGTGCAATGGCCGCTTGCAATCGAAGACCACATAGTGCGATTAATTCGGTCACTGTCTATAATGAAAGGGATTCTGAAGGGTTATGGATACCATGCACATACAGAAAATTTCAAGGTTGTGATGCATTCCTCATCAAAAGATGCATTCCGCAAAAGAAAGAGATCAATTATAGATTACAGAAACTTTTGGAAAGGAAGAATTTTAGAGTTCAAAGTTTCAAAGGGAGGTCAATCCATTTTAGAAGTCTTGATTCAATATGTGTATATGCACAATGAAGTTATGGTGGTGGATGTCAATCCCGTAAATCGACTCAAATGCAATTGTATGTGATGCAACTTATGCTAGTTTTTCTATGTTAATTATCCACATTCATTATTGTGATATTTGTGTTAAAATGGAATATTGTCTTTTGCAGACTTGTATCCATCAAGCATAAGCGAATGGCAACCAATACAATCACTTCCAGGCATACGTCATTCATTCTGATATCGGTTTACTCCAGTACAAGCATCTTCCTTTAAACTCACTTTTGGATTCTGGCATTTTTTTTGTACGATTCTCTTTGCATACCATGCAAAAATGATTTGAATGGCAAACTAGAAACTCTAGCTCTACCACATTTTTTGAGTGAGGAATGGGTTCCCATCGATTCTACCATAGCAAAAAGTTTTAGATCGAAGTTTTTTATGGACATTCAAAACTGCATGAAATGTAGCACAGGTTGAAAAACCAATAGACTATACTGGTATTTACCATTTGTTTTTGTAGATTTTTTGCTAAAAGTAATGTTCGTAAAACAGCTACAATGTTCGTTGCTAAGGATTAAACTGATGAAATGATATTAGAACTCCTTGATGATCATTGGGATGTGAAAAATGATGGCAGCATTCAAAGTAGAGTTAACAAATCATCCATGATATTTCGATATCATACAGAAAAACAAATGTTTTCTTTTATGTTTTATTATAGAAGATGAATTAGAGTTAATAATGAATGGAAGGCATTAGATCAAGACTTTACAATGAACCATCGTGAGCAAATGCAAATAGAGGTGAAGCAAAATGGGGTTGTTATTGCGACAATTGAAGTGGAGGAGGACTGGAGTCTGAAATATATATGATCGGAACTTACAATGCTCCAATTTGACATTCCTCAAAACTATGGTTTTGAGTGAATGGAAGAATGGTACGTTTTTGTATTTGAATAGTCTGTTAGGTAATTGTTATCCTGTTATTTATTAACAATGATTTATTGATAGACTATTTGCAATGCTAATGCAGATCAGAGCAAGGCAAGAAGATCATATCCCATGCAGAGATTTAATGTCAAACATAGAAATTGTCGAAACAGAATAAAACTTTGATGGATCAGTAAATCTACAATATTGGTGAGCTTAACTTTCCTTGTTAACTTTTAGATTGTTAACTTTTGGCTCATTTTAGATTATCCCACATTGTTTATTGAAAAATGTAATTCCATTGTTTTCATGTGCAGGTTCAAGGAAAGTGTAATGGAAAATGTACAATATACAATTACATCTTTCTAAAGATGGAAATAGCAACAATAGAATATCAAATGATGGAAATAGCAACAATCGAATATCAAAAGACTCGTAAGGGTCATCATTTGTACACATTGAATGTAAATTTTTGAAATACATATTTCTGTATTGGCCTTTCAATAAGACCATCTATCTATTTCTCTATATAAATTTCTTTTCCATCAGCTCTTTCAAGTGCAAATTCCCAGCTTCTTGTTCCATTGTCACCGATGTTGCATTAGTGAGAAAATCTTAATCATCTCTTGTCGAAATTCAAATATGTCATTTTGTGTGAATTTTGGACAGGTGAACTGCAAATCATCAACAATAAATAAGTTAGACATACACAAAAATAAAAAATGATATAAATAAAATCAGTGTACATCCAAACTCAAACTACCTGACGTATATCGACATTTTTACCTTGGCTAATGAACCACTCCATAAAGCACTTTTAATGGCATACCAGCCACAACTGAATGAGTCAACTTGTTGAGAGGACTGAAAATCAAAATTGAGAATGTTAGTTTCACATTTTTTATATTGCAATTTGCATCATGAAAAAAGTGATTGAAAAATTGGTTACATGTGCGTCTATTATATCTATGTGCTTTGCTACACACAGGGCCTTCATTGGAAAATATATAATCATGCTTTTGTACATCTCAATGTCGACATTGAGGTGTGTTGATCTCAAAGAGTTCATTCTCAGCACCCTTGGATTGCACAAATCGGCTTCATCCACTCTTAGTGATATAATATGTACAGACCAGTGATGACTGCAAACAACCAAATAGTCAACGATATGTAAATGAAAAAAATACAAACATAGATAACAAAACATCATACATACAATCCAAATAAAACAATACATACTTTTGACAGTATGGTACAACAAAAATTTCTGTATCGCCTGGCACGGGTCATAAACATGATGAAGCTGATTGCTCGTCCTCAAGCAAGTGACAAAAAAATTGAGTAAGAACAAAAACACCTGGAACACTCACTTTTGTACAATTGAACCCAATAATTGAGTCCAGCTTCGACAATTGGATCTGTGACATAAGTTTCTTACAGATAGCAGCATTAAAATAATTCATATATGAGGCCGAATATATATTAAATATAAAGTGACCACCTAATTTATCTATTTTTTTAGCTATGTACTCGTCAAAATTATATATCGTTCGAAATCAAAAAATGTCAGCATGGGATCGACCAGATATTGAAAAACTAAATTTTTATATACAGCTCCTATTGATTGAGAAAGGCTTTCGAAAAAGAGAGCAACTGATTTTGTGATGTATCTGTCCTGATCCTCTATGGTGCATCTGGGCACATCAAAAGACTGGTCACTATCAGAAGAGTAATCTAGTAAAAAATTTAGACCAAGAGTGACATGAAGACCCTCTTGAACTTTCAGTGTATCAAGAATTAATTGGGTGTGGCTTATCATCTGCTAGGTCTCATCTGATAGTACTAATCTTCTTTTAGGCGGAGGCGAAGGCGGAGGTGGAGGAGAGAGGGGGAGTTTTCAGCTTTCACCCTAGACAACCTAGCTTGATCATGTTGATCATGAGTTGGCTGGTCTTCCGCTGGTTTGATTTGGCCTTTTTTGGCCCTGGTTCCTGACTTCACTGGCCTTGACTGCTTTCTTTTCTTCTGATAAGGGGGTCTAACCCTGGGAGCAGGTCGGGGAGGTGGAGGTGCCTTGAACACCTGCTCGTAATGATTCCTTAGCCTGAACACAAGCTCCATATCTTTGGGCATGATAGTCACCCGCTTTGCATGTACAGCAGCAAGCACAGTGCTCTCAAAAAACCTAATCTGATAATCTTCATAGGCTGTATGCAAAGCTTCTATGGCCGTCACGCACCATCTCACATCCACGGACATAGATCTCGTCACATCCCTCACTATCCTATTGAAGTGAGCTTTCGGTATCAGCAGGTTGGTGGACTTCTGTAACCTCCTGATATCTCTGAGCCATGGTCGGGGTTTTCTATTTGTCCCCCTAACATGAAGTCTAGCAGCAGCAGGATGAAAGGATGATGTAGGTTGAGCAGCAATCGGCGGGACAGTAGATTGTGGACACGCGGTCTGTTTAGTCCTTGCCATATCTTTCCAATATCGCAAACACGCGAGTAGATCGTAGATGAAATTATCGTATACAAGTTTTTGCGTGGCTCCAATATCATATAGAGAGTTTGCAATATCGCAGGGGCGCGAGCACGGACCAAACCTCTCAAAAAGAAACCAGACCGTCGCGCGGCTCCGATATTGGGTTTGGGCGAGAGAGAGAGAGAGAGAGAGAGAGAGAGAGAGAGAGAGAGAGAGAGAGAGAGAGAGAGAGAGAGAGAGAGAGAGAGAGAGAGAGAGAGAGAGAGAGAGAGAGAGAGAGAGAGAGAGAGAGAGAGAGAGAGAGAGAGAGAGAGAGAGAGAGAGAGCAAGAGTTCATGAATCTGATAAGCAAAAGGTTTTTAATCGCGGGCTCTACTTATATAGAGATAGCTTTTTTATGCATTAAATGCAAAAGCACCACATGCCAATTTCTGATTCGTGTGTCCAATTTATGATTGCTCCACACGTGCGAATATTCGTGTCTGATTTTAAACCAAACACGTTTCCAATTAATGATTGCTCCACACGTGCAGATATTCGTTTCCGATTTTAAACCACACACGTGTCACCTATGGATTTAGCCGACATTGCACATAAAAGCTTCACACGCGTGTGCGCACATATTAAAGGAATGGACGTATCTCAGAACGACGCGTGTGATTCCATGACTAGTCGAGAAGTGTCACGTATCTAACAGTGTCTTTTGAACGGCTGCGATGAATCTGCGGGACGTATACAAGGACTAATCACTGTCATAAAACGTTTTGCTTACTCCAAGATCTCGTTTGCAATATCACAACCACGCGACTCTACTGCTTTCGTTCCTATTTGCTAGCACTCCCTCGCGTGCCTGCGATATCGGATGTTCTCGTCGACTGCCCAATATCGCTACCACGCGACGCTGCTGCTACTTTTCTATTTTTCC
This sequence comes from Diphasiastrum complanatum, assembly GCA_029204225.1. Classification (NCBI taxonomy): domain Eukaryota; kingdom Viridiplantae; phylum Streptophyta; class Lycopodiopsida; order Lycopodiales; family Lycopodiaceae; genus Diphasiastrum; species Diphasiastrum complanatum. The sequence continues at coordinate 27,891,791 of CM055100.1, forward strand.
ATCACACCCTCGCGTGCCTGTGATATTGTTACTCGTTCGTTTCCTTGATATCGCTGCCACGCGATAGTGCCTCTCCAAATCCGAATTTTGGCCATTCCTCGCGTTCCTGCGATATCCAGTATCATGTTTTCTCTATCATATCTAGTATGGAATCTGACAAACTGCATCAGTTCCTCTCTTACGCTGGTGTTCTAGACAGGACTCAGTACTTTTCTTCTCTTTTTTGACATAAATTTGATGTTGAGAGATTTGTGCTTGACACAAGTCTCATCTATTGGAATTATTCAATAGCATCCAAGAATTATCTCTTGTTATTGATGGCCTGAAATTTATTCATTTCCATGAATTGATAGTTGCCCAGCTTGAAGCCCAGCACAAGCATGATATGAAGTTTACCAAGCTGAATGCCACTCTGACTGTCACTATGTATAGTTGTGGGATTTTCCTGTTTCATGCCAACTTCATCCAAGATTTGCCTCAACCATATAGCTTCATGTGCTACACGAGACATTGCCTTACACTCTGCTTCTGTGGTGGATAAAGTAACTGTACTTTGCTTTTTACTAGACCAGGAAAAACAACTCTTGAGGTTGAGTATTAGTATCTTGAGGTGTATCCACGTGTCCATCACTAGAAAAGTCAATAAATGGATCATCATCAAAAGGAATCCTCACTGTACCATCTTTCCCACTGGATGTGTCCATCTTCTCAGCATCCTCATCTTCATATATCTTAGATTCATCAAAGATAACATCGCGGTTGACATGTATTTTGTTCTCCACTGGATCAAAACATCTATAGCCCTTCACACGATCATCATATCCTAGGAATATACACTTGATAGCTTTTTACATCTTTCTTCCTTAGGAATGTGTAAAAAGGCCTTACATCCAAAGATTCACAATTGGTTCATCTTTTTCTTCTTCTTCGTGAATGCCTCCTCAGGTGTTATCTTTGGTATGGCAATGGTAGGACTTCTATTTTGAAGATAGACTGTCGTACTGCATGCTTCTGACCAAAAATCCTTTGGTAGTTTCATCTCAGCTAGCATAGATCTGGCACTTTCCACAATCGTATGATTCTTGCGCTCAGCTATACCATTGAGTGTAGGAGGAGCTTGCTTAAATTGTCTTTTGATCCCACATTGATCACAAAGATCATTGAAGTCGTTAGACTTATACTCACCTCCACTATCTAATCTTAGAATTTTGATCTTCCTACTTGTCTAATTTTTGACCAATGCTTTGAAGCTCTTGAAAGTGTCAAGAAGGTTCCGTCTATATAAGGATCACAATACTTCAATACATTCATTGATGATTACACACACATGACCATTGTCTATTTCTTGAAGAAAGAGCTCATGAAATAGAAGGCTTTACCTAAGGACGTAGTCCTCATAGGCCCCCATAGATCTTTGTGGATCAAATCTAGGATGTTCTTGGCCCTTGCAACACCACCTTTATTGAACTTCTCTCAATGTTGCTTTCCATACACAAATGATTCGCACATCGACTTCAAGTGGTCTTCTATCATAGGCAATCATCGCACCATTTTCAGCTTTCTCATCAAACTAAGGCTTCCTAAGTTCAAATGACCAAGCCTCTTATGCCATAGTTCAGTTTGCGATGGAATGGACGAGATAAGTCCATGTTGCCCCTTGATTGTAGCATTCAACCTGTACAATTTAGTGTTGGGCTCCCTTATACCATCCGCAATGAGTTTGAACTTTTGGTTCACATCCTTCACAAAGCAACGATCATGGGCAAATTCTACTTTCAACTTTTGATCAGTAATGACACCAACAGAAAGTAGATTTTTCTTCAAACCTGGTATGTAAAGTACCTCCCTGATCATCCTGCTTTTGCCATCAGGTAGTTGGATTAAAACGGTGCCTATCCCCTTGATCTTGCACACATCACCATTTGCTTGTGAAACGAACGTTCCATTATCCAACACTTTCAATCCTTGTTATATGTCATATGTCTCAGTGTGGCTCCTAAGTCAATGTACCACGCTTGATCATCTTGATTAGATGACAATGTTGATATGAAGATGCTAGAGTCTTCAATCTCACCCTCATCGACAAGGTTACCTGCTTGCTTTGGTTTCCCCTTGCTTGATTCTGCCAGGAATTTCAGACATTCGCTCTTCCAATGGCCCTTTTTGCCACAATGGAAGCATTTGCCCTTCTTTTTAGTCTTGCTGGAAGATCCCTCATCCTCCTGAGTCTTGGCAAACTGTTTCTTAGACTTCTTCTTGCCCTTGTCTTTGCCTTGCTTTTGGCGTGTCGTAAGTGCTTGATCATCAGTATTGTGATGTCTAGCTTTCACCATTTCTCGTCGTTGCTCCTCCTGTGCCAGCTTCGTTTGGTGGTCTTCTCTTGTCACCTGTGATGATATCCCATAGTTCCTTCTCTATCAGTATGTTCTTTATCTTGAACTTCCACACTACATAGTTGGAAATCCCATCCAATTTGCTACTTTCACTCAAAATGGACTCTCCCATGTTCGCCATCCCAAAACTGCTTAAAACTGCAACCGTAGGCTATAAACAATATGTCGAGGCCAACGGTGATGTCAAAAGTTGACAATAATGACCTGCTATTTTTTCCTTACCAGGACACCCACTGCTTTTCCGCCAAATTGGCGTTGCCTTCCGAAATGCACTTTGTCACCAACTCCCAACTACGTACCCAATGGAATGGTGAAATCACTTTTGGCGCATTCCGAACACTTTCTCCGCTGCAATCACTCTATTTTTGGTACCGTACTTGCAAGGTACAATCCAGGTGCCCTTCGTTTGGAGGTTATAGCCTTTCGTTTGGGTCAAAATGGATAAAGGACTAGAAAATAAGGGCTTTTTGAACTTTTGAACTGTTTCTTCACCTTGAAGAAACTTCACCTTTCACTTGTGAAGGGACCCAACTCCAATTTCAACTTGAAAATTTTTATTGAAGTTGAATGGTCAATTTTCCTTCAATGGCCTTCAGGTCCTTTCAAAGCCCCTTTCACCTCAATCTAACGGATTCTTCCAATCCAACGGCCCACCTAGCTTTTCATCGATGCGAAGTCCACCGTCGATGGTTGGTCCTCTTGATCTAACGGTTATGTCTGCTTCTACACCTCAATCCACATCCTTAGACTCGCTGGACCCCTTAATGCACTAAGAAGGGACTTTTCCACACACGAGTAGACCTGCAAGGTCTCTCCTCCTCCTCTTACAATAAGCTAGCTTCAAAGAGGGTTTCTCCCAACTATGGCCATCCCTTTTGATCGACCCAGCACATTGTACAGCCTGCAGCTGTCCACGGCCCTTTGCCTACTGATCAATCTCTCCAGGGCGCCCTCCTACACGTTTTATAGCTCTAAAAATGGACTTCTATGAAGAGAAAAACACAATTTCACAGTGCAAAACCCTTGGCCAGGATTCTTGTACTCTTCTTCACACCTAGCAGCCTTTATAGAGTTCTTTAACAGGCAAATTTTCTTGCTTTGAGGTCGCCCTACTGCAAGGAATCCACTACTTCAAACCGTTTGTCAATCGGTATCCGATTGAATGCACACCAATCGCAAACACCAAGCAGCCTCCCTACGGAATTTCAGAATTCTGTTTGTCTTGAGTTCTGATTCAGCCGACAACTCCTGTCTGTGAATCCTCTTACAATCTCAAACTTAGCAGGCTTCTGTGTGCTAGAATCTGTGCACCAGTGCCTCACTTTCTGTCTTCAACCCGCCGTAAACTTCGAACTCTCAGAAGACTGCTCTTTTCCCGAAGCTCTCTTCAATGGTGACACTGTACTTTGTACACTCCTTGAACCGCTCTAATACCAACTTAGAATTTTCTTCTGACAGGGACACAGATCATGCTACTCAGTAACACAGATAGAAAACACTCTCCACAACAAGCTCACGTAGCAAAACTGTATTTCTCAAAATGAAAATACATTGTACATATAGTTCTTCACTCAGACAACCCATGCATGGCCCAGGTTGCCGTTGACGGGATGCGTGTCTCCTCGACTCGCCTCGTGGCGAGGCCATCTGATCCTTATCCACTGATAGGATCCACAGTACAGTAACACAATGATTCTACTTTAATTCTAACTATCCTATCTGTACTAGCCAATGCATTGTCAGAATTTTCGGATATAATAGACTTCAATCATGATGATTTAATTGAAGGGATTGACTATAAAGATGAAGGTGGTTGGAAGTCTGGAGAGCAGGCCTTACAAATTACAAGGCAACAATGTCTAGCCTATGGAGCAAATGCTCCTAGTGAGGAGGAGTTCATTGAGTTTCAAAAAAGACATCCTCCTCCAGAGCAATACGTTTTTTCTGAGGTAGTGAGAAGTATTCTTGTTGGGCATGACTTGCGTGGAAAAGGATTGTTGGAGTATGACCAGCATGACATGGTAATTTTCATTTCTTCTATCATAATCATATTTAGCATTGTATTCAACCAAGACTCCTGAAAATTTAATTGATTACAAATTTTTGTACTTCTATTGCAGGACACAATTGAAGTTGATGATTTTGCTACACGAAGAGGAGGTGCCCGAGGTGCTGTTGGCCAAAAGGATTCAACATTATGCCATTACCTTAAATACTTTGTACAAAATGAGATTTGTATTCAACATGATAACTGTTATTCACAAGCAGTAACTATAGTAATGGCAATAAAGGCATTGTCGTATTTTTGTGATGGACATAGATATCCTAACAGTACATACAAAATCATTTTTGTCAAGAGGGATATAGCTATAAAAATATTGGGTTATGTTTCTGAAAATGTATCCAAAAGATCATCTGCTTTAGCAATGTACGCAAGTTACATAGAGTTGAGCAAAAGAAGATCGATTGAGCATCTGGATCCATATGAGAGGAGACAATTTCTTCATGACCATACTGCTCAGCTAACCTTTGATACCGATGAGAAGATGTAATGTTTTAATTGTTTTTCTATTACAACGATGAAGTTGAATTGTTTTTCCTTAGAAGTTGGAATGCCTTTTTGAATGAAATGAGATTTGTTGAATATTTGGTTTGATATCTAAACTGTGCTCTTTTGTAGAACCATTGAAAATAATTGATATAAATTGCATATCTTTGAATTATATCCTCCATGGTTGGTTGCTCGATGAAAAGCTCCTCTTGCTTGCCAATGTGATTTCTTCATACCTTGAGAAGACCATCTGGACAAATTCTCTTATTCGGCCTATCTCGAACAATCGACTGCAATTTAATTGTCAACGTATCAACAAGTACACACGTCACTACCGGACAAAATCAAATATTATCTGACGGCGATTGCCAACAGCATGTAGTGCCTTAACCCATTTGTAAAGAACGGATTAACCATTCTTTTAATTAGTTAGCCATGTGTATATAACTAGCAACTTATCAGTTGCTCCATTAGCTGAATTTACTATCTGCTGGAGAGCGCAATTGTCTTGTTCTTTCTCTTTGTTACTACAGCATATTGTCTCAAAAAGAACGCCTCTCTATCTGCATTCAGACTGTATTTCTACACGACTAATCTGTCAATGTTCCAACAATTTAAGTTGTGTATGTTGAATGCTTATTCGTTTTATTGTCAAATAGATTCATGCTCGCAGATAAAATTATTCGTAGATTAAACTATTTCATGTGACTGATAGCACTGCTCAATCTGTCGTTCTAAGTAAATGTACCCAAATCGCTTCCGCAAAGCTAAATCTGATAAACAAGATAATTTGTGCATGGCTATGGAATCAACTGTTTAGATCCAGCGACTTTGAAGTTGTGATCAAGTAAGACAGATCCTAATCTGTCTGAATCTGATAGACGTAGTTGCATGTACTGAGGATTCCCCGCTTGCTTCACTCTGTCGTGACGGGAACAACACCGAATCCCAACAACTTCAACTTCAGGTCATCTCCAACATGTCGCATTTTTAAAAAATGCAAAAAAAGAGAGAACATAGGCGAAATATATATACATATATATTCTAAGTCATTTTGAACGAAGTGTCACATTTTTCATAATGTGTGTGTGAAAAAGCCGAAGGTCCATGAGAATATGTTGTAAGTCATATTTTGGCCTTGTGTCAGTTTTTTTTTTTTTTTTGGAAATGCAACAAATGTGAATTGTGCGAAACTTAGTTCAAAAATGCAGCAGTCCGAAAAATGCAAGGAACAAAAAATACGAAACCTGTGAAATATAGAAACTTAAGGTTTTTTCATCTCCATTTGAATCTGTCCAAACATCCATCCATCCGTAATTGTGCAATTGTTGTCTAGTGTCATCAGCCATCCCTCTCAGTAATTGTCCAATTGTTGTCTAGTGACATCAACCATATGCTCTTACTTTCATCATTCTACTTGAACATACATCCATTCACAATACCAACCTCCAACCATCATCACCAACCAATTCTTCCAAAATCCACTCAGATTCACTGTCACCGTAAGCCTCCGCTCCCTATTGCATAGTGAATGATATTGAGATCTTATAGAAGATTATTAACAAAGAATCTAGAGCTACGTCAAGTAACAATGAAAGAGATTTGGGTAAATTAAATATTAATGGATCAACAGATTCCTATGCCAACGGTACCTCCAAGTAGAAGGACACCCAGACTGGAATTGCCCAAGTTTGATGGATCCACCAATCCTATCAGTTTTTTGCAAATCTATGGGCAAGCATGCGATATTTATGGTGAAACCACCATAGCAGAGAAGCTAAAGTTGTTTCCAATGTTCTTGACAGGTGTAGTTTTAGACTGGTTTTTCAACCAGACAACATAAAAACGAACTGATTGGGAAGTGGTAAAAGCGGCTTTGATCACCATATTTAAGCCATGGAATTTCCTTGACAATCCATTTCTCCTACTTAAAATGGAACAAGAGAAAGGGTCAAAGACTATATGGAAAGGATCAAACACCTACGATCCAAGTGTAATGTAGAGTTGACTCTCAACCATGCGGCATAACGTGGTTTCTAGTGGGACTACCCAGAAGCATCCGACATGAGCTGAAAAGATGAGAGCAGTATGCCGCTTTGCACGAGGCTATGAAAGATGCAATGAAGGAAGAGGATAAGGTATTAGATGATGATTTTGCACCGAGAACTACATCTATTCATGCATAAAATCCTTCTATGGAATCAACCTTAGATTCAACGAGCTCACGACGATGAAAACTGAAATATTTCTCCAATAGGAAATGCAACAATGATATGGACATGACAAATCTTTCATCAATCATGCCATCAATAAGTATTATGCCACATATGTTGCACAACCACAATGCCAAGATGGTAGACTTTATGGATGATATGGATGTGGAGAAGGACACACGATTGTCGAATCTCCAGACATATAAGTTCATACACCCTTCTACCGTGAATGTGGATATAGACATTGCTACAAAAACTTTCCATCGAGAGCTAGTGCTGGTGCACCATTAATTTGGATTGCGGTCCATTCAGTAGGCACCAAGCACAAATCCACACCAGAGACCTTTGTATCCTAATGTTCCAATGTTAGCAGTTACACGAGCACAAAAATGCAAGGGGTAGCTCCAGATTCAAAACACTCTCTTTCAATGTCAGCAGATCTACCCTATCCTAATGTGAGAGAAAAACAAAGATGTTATCAGAAAATCGAGCATTGCATACAAGAAGCATAGGTCGAGGAAGCTGCCAACAATGTAGAGCAACCAATAGCTCATCAAGGAGCTTCACTAGCAAGAGAACATCAAGCAACGTCACCGCAAAGTTCACCACAAAGATCCGATGTGAATGTGATATTACACCATCAGAAAATATCATTCCATATGGCTGAACCCGAAGCTCCAAGGACGGAATTGTTGGCGAGCATCTTATCCAACAAAATGAACCTCTCTATTGGAGAGTTCCTTTGACTTGCACCTCAAGCAAAGGGTGTCTTGTTAGATTGGCCGAACACTACACCAAACACAACTCTTAGAGAACCATTATTTTGTGCTAGATTTGAGAAAGCCAATAATGTTCTAAATGTAGGTGCATCTTGGGAGAGTGAGTAGCATAATATCATGCTTCCAATCAAGCACAAATTCTACAAAAAAGAAGCTGTTGTAGTAGATGGAGGATCATGTGTGAATCTTATCTCCACTACATTGTTGTACGATAAATGGGGTCTAGAAGGCCTGAAAGCTATGAAGTTTGTCATCAAGTTAGCAGATCAATCATGTGAGTGGCCTAAGAGAATCGTAAAAGACATACCAGTCAAGATAGCAAGGGTACAATTTATCATCATGTTTGTGGTGATGGATATTTCTGAAACACCCACTGCCAATCATATTTTATTGGGTTGACCTTGGTTGTGATTTGTGCAAATAGTTCATGATTAGAGAATTAAAAAAATTACATTTGAGAACAGAGAGTGGGCAGTAATCACCACGTCGTCCAAGGTGTAATATTTGAAGTTTTGTGACACATCATGGGTTGGTGTCTTACTCATTTTTTCTATCAAAAAATTAATCCTAGTTCAATTCATGAGTGATAATTCTTGCATTGCTTCTGACATCCCTGAAGCTGATGTAGAAGCTTGGTCTAAAGTTCCTAGATCCAAAGACAAAAATGGCTATGACCTTATCTGGTAAGTCGCTCAGCTAAATCACCTGCTTTTATCTTTGTTTTTGTTGGTTCTTTTTTAGTATGGGTGCTTTCAGTGGTAACATCTTGGAGACTATAGCATGAGGGGGCTGAACTAGTATTCGTTGAAGTTTATAGGTAGGATCCATGTGGTGCAGGATCTGTTCAGTTGTCAATTTAGCTTCCTCGCTATAAGAAAATGCATGTTGCCAAGAAACTAGATCATCTTCAACAGATTCTGAAATAGATTCTTTCGAAAACCATGCTACATTCATCATGTTCATCCCATATGAGATATTCATGTCTAAGGTAAGTCCTCATTGTAGTAATATCTTGGGTTCTGGATTTGAGTCTGGATTTAAATGACATGTATGCCCAACCATGCAATCAATTGTTGCCAATGCATCCTTCCAAAAAATGGTGTCAGTCTATGAATCATAATAAACACCCATTGTAGCTCTCAGGCGATCAATGTTGTGGTCCATTGTGGATGAATTGTCATCAGCTTTGGGTGGTACATGATTCAGCGCCCATGTGGAGGATTTGTTACCAAAAGCATAGTGGGAACCTGATACAAATCAGAAAAAAGAAGAACAAGTCTACGAGGGACCATATCACACACAACCAATCAATTTAGCGGAGCCAAGAGAAGAAGACAAGATTGTTCATGTGAGAGCACAGCTCACACCCTCAAAATTCACCAAGCTATGAACTATTGATGGAATATAAAGATTGTTTTGCATTGTCTTCTAAAGATCTAAAGAGAATTCCGTCATTTGTTGTCCAACATATTATACCTTTGGTTGAAGGAGCAATGTCAAAGGTGAGCTGATACTAGTATTGTTGCAACCTGAACTACATCGAACTAATCAAGCAAGAGTTACCCGATGCCAATTTCATCTATAAAATCAAGCACACAAAATGGGTATCATCCATAGTCATCACCTCCAAGAAGAATGGCAAAATGCAGGTGATGCCTCGGACCTCAAGGTAGTAAGGCCCATTGGTCGGAACTCATTCAGGAGTTTGAATTCGACATTAAGTACTATCGAGGTGCGTCGAATTGCGTCATTGATGCTTTGAGCCGGATTAAAGAGGTTAATAAGTTATTTTTGTTGAGTTCCAGTCTGAGTTGTATCTTTCTTTGTGAGACCTTTGTTGGATCGATGAGTTCTTCGATCATATTTGGCAAGAAGTAGGCTCTACTTGGAGAGAGAATCTTGGAAAGTAGGATTTCTAAGAGTCTCGCGAAGAGAAGATAGCTGTGGATTATTCCATGAAATGGTTTACTTTTTTTAAGAGGAAAAGTATGTGTGCCAGATTCAGTGGACATTAGGGCCCAAATCCTGCACAAGTGTCACAATAGTCCCAATGTGGGACATCTTGGTATACAAAGATGACAATCAGATCAAAAAAACTATCTCCCAATGGTTGAGTTCTCATACCATAGCATGAAGCATTCTGCCACTAGATTTAATTCTTTTATGCTCTTGTACAACTTTCAGTCTCGTTCTCCTATCTTCGTTGGACTCAAAGGTCTCAAGGTACAAGATGCAGTTGATTTCTTGCATAATATGCAGGAAATGTTGCAGGTGGCTAAGGAAAGCATTAGATCGGCAGTGGCTCAGGATCGAACACAATTCTAGTCTAACCGAAGCCACTCTCCTTGGAAATTTGAGAAGAGTGACTAGGTGTATCTTAGAATTCCAAAAGATTCTAAGGTCCTTCGACACTATGAGTTACATAATCCTTCTTTAATGACTCATTCCTAGCATAAAACCACTATTTTTCTAGGGTAAATCTACCTTATCAAGATTCATGATATGAAATGACAAACTATCTACATAATCCTGAATCTTCAATGGTGAGTGAGGGACAAGTTGGTTTCAAACCTACTACTCCTCACTTGCCGCCAACCTAACCACATACTTGTGGTCACTTGGTGCGGTTGCTAGCTTGAGCTTCAGCACCAATTTAGGATTAATAAAATTATGCGTAGAAAATAAAAGACTCACAAGTTGGTTGTCCACCAGCACATTCATGTGAACGAGGTCGTGAGGTCCAAAAATTACAATATTAAAACAACAATTACTACAAACTGTTTCATCCTTAAAGGACACATAAATGCAAGAAATTGAAAAATTACATGGTTCCTTGAAGAAATAGCCACCCTTCTTCCTTTTCTTCGGGCAATCCTTTGAGAGGTGCCTCTTCTCCATACATGAGAAACATAACCCATCGCTTTTGGTTTTATCAAAGTTCACTCTCTCCAACAAAGTTTTCTTCTTCTATCCCGAATGAGCTATGCCAACAATTTTTTCTTTGCCCTTTTTGAAAGAGGGGCGATGAGGGTTTGTCCTTGAATTCAAGCTTTTGGCTTTGTTGCTCTGTGCGGGTTACCACATTCGTGTCATCAAAAATTCTGGCGAAGCACACCACATCCTCAAGGGTTAGTGGCTGGTTACAACGGACCTGAAATTGGTATTCCTTGGGCAAGCCCAAAATAAAGTGAAGCTTAAGCAGAACTCCGTCCATCCGGTTTACAATCGTGAAGCCGCCTCTTGGAAATATTCCAAATACACATTCAAAAGCTTCATTCCCATTTGCAATGTTGCAAATCGACGATAGTATTCAAAATCATCCAAGATCGGCATAAATGCGGCCTTAGAAGCTACCTGAAATTTTTTCCAAGTGGTTAGAACTATAGCTTGCTCTTTGAGATCCAACCACCAAGAATACACTTTTTTGCATAGAAATATGATGGTCGTGGTGATCCTGGCAGATCGTGCATGGACAAGTGGGAAGTCCATCGATCTAGCCACACCGAGACAATATCCTAGTGTCTATCTTTCTTCTCCCCAATAAAAAATTCCCCAGATAAACATCGGGTTCAAGAGGGGTTGACAAGATTGCGACAAGTCCATCTCTGCCTCTGCCCTGCATGTCAATAAACTCTTGTTGAAGTAGATTTATCGCACACCATTTTTTCCATATCGGCCAATGCAGGGCCTGGAGCTTGGGTTGTCTCCATAGGAGAGTCCATGGAAAAGGAGAGGGGTAGAAGAAAAACGGAGAGCAACTGTATGAAAACCGTCAAAAATTGAGGAAAATAGTCAAGAAACAAGGATATGCTTGAGCTAAAGAAGCCACAAATTAAAACTTGGAAAAGTGAGATGAGGAAAAGTGAGCGTACGTTAATGAGCATTTGATCCAAAGTTTGTATGGTGTTGAGATTGCAATGGTTTGATTGAATGGGTTGAGTATTTGGTTTAGGGTGTGAATGATGAGTGTGGCTTGATTCTTGTGAGAGTGTTTTAGAATGTGTGAGGATGATTACTATTCGGATTGATTGAGTGGATGTGGTTTATCTTTCCTTTGTCATTAGGGTTTCATTATGGCTTGCTCAAACGAGCTTGTAGTAGATGACTTGTTTTGTGTGGAGTAATGGGTTGCTAGTGAGCATCATGAATGCTTGATATGCAAGGGCGAAAGAGGTTGCTTGCATGATTTCACTTGTGGGATATTGGGAGGTTGTGAACCATTTTGTAGGACTTCAAGTAGGGAGATGGTTTTAACTTATAGCAATAGTATGATAAAATGCAGTTTGTATGCCTTGTTTAGAGAACGAATTACTTCCCGCTACTTTTTTGACCTACTAATCACTAGCCGAATCCAAGAGAAGTCTTGAAGCCGTGCACCTTACTAGCATTAACTTGAAGTCATTATTCAACTGTATTCTATAAACGAGTCAGAAAACATTTTTGTACATACACTTTATACTTCGCTAGGATGGAACTGAAAAATAATAAAATGTCAAGTTTGGAAGCGTTTTCCATTTTTGTCATTTATGAAGAGTGTCAACTAGAGCCGACCTCTATGAAACACCAGAGCGGGCCGTCCACCATCCGTGGTTGAAAAACACCACAGTGGTTAAAGCGTCACACTAGTCACACCCGCTGTTGGTACTGTCTAGTGAAATACCTAGACCCGACGGTCGGCGAAAATACCACCGCTTATCAAACAAAGCGGTGCGTATAACTTGCACCCCATGAGCACTCTATACAGCACGGAAAAATAACTAAAAATAGGATACCTCACATCCATTTAACGAGCAATGATATTGCAAGGTCTTTTTCTGTATGCTCTATGATTGTTAATAAAGTTTGGACATCGCTATGAAGTTTGCAAGTGTCAGCCTCTTACACCCCATATGATCTACCAAGAGCCTAGTCCCACCCATTGAGGGTCCCACGACCTCAAAGGCACGTAATTACACGTTGTGGCCTATAGACATAGTCCTAAAACTTAAAGGTAGTATCCTAATCTTAAAGGACCAATCCCTAAGGAGTTAAGGACAAGTTCTTAGGATAGTATCTTAAGATATAAGGGTAGCTTCTAAACACGTAGGGTATGGGATTTTAGTGGACTAAGAATGTCCGCGATCACGATGGCCACAATCCGCTAACACCCTCATTATAGGGACAGTGCCTTGAAAATGAAGGCAATACTCTGAACCACTAGAGGATGCCCTACGTCACATCTCCCAAAGGCCATTTGAAAGTCAAACATACTGTTAGCGAGATCCTAGCGTGATCAAGCATTCAGAAGTTTGTACGGAATCGTAATCCTAAAAAGCTAGTGAATCATTGCATCAGAAGTACTAGCACCCCCTCCTTACAGTCATACTTCTGAGAGCCTGGAAAACACTCATTGGCTCTGGAGCACGGGGTAATAGAGGAAGCCCCCAGGATTGGATGTGGCAAGACCTCCGTTACTCACGTAGGGCATAACCACCATCAGTAGTGGTGCCCTTGAATTTTTTAGGACTTTTTGGTGGGACCAATCCCCTGCCGAAAATTGCCCTAACAGACATTTTCGTCTTTCGCAAGAGCTTGAATAATAATCCAAAAGATTTCGCGAATTGTTCGTGACAATTTCGCGACATCTGAGGTTTGAACAAGAAACAGAATATTTTGCGACAAGATTCTGTTCGCGAATCTTTTGAACTTCAACAAGAAAGCCACGAGCTTCTACAAATAATTGTTTTGCGAATCTTTCGAGTTGACTGCAAGACAAAGTCCGCGAATCCTTCGAGGTTGATCATGAATAAAAATGCTTCGAGTTCGCGTTCGTTTCTTATCCTTTGTCAAGTAAATTGCGTGCAGAATCAAGATCTGTCTGATCAGTTGTTCTATAGCTCTCTCTCAAAGTGGGCAGTTGGATTAACCCCAATCTTCTCCGTTGCTTCTCAAACAAAGCTTTACTGAGTGGCTTTACTGAGCTGCTTTTTTTGAATTGTTTAAGGACACTGATCCTTTGACAATTTGAGACCTGGTTCCATTGGTGAGAGAGCTAACTTGCAATTAATCAAATTATATTTGACTAACATATTGTAGATGTAATTCTGTTGAGTAATGTATATCAGCTTCTGTTTTCTGTGGATTTGAATACCAAGGCAGAAATGAGCTCCGCCCAGATCGGTCATGTCGAATTCGGAAGATAGCATTGTCTTGGTCTCTTTTATCAGATCGGTACTGTTGCTGAAAATCAATGTATCATCCACGTATAAAGTAATAATGATAAAAGACTGCTACACTACGAAATCTGAAGAGCTTGGTATTGATCAATAAGAAAAGTATTGATCATTTGAAACCATGCTCAAGCAAATTGCTTCAAGCCATAAAGTGCTTTATGGAGTTTACACGCATGATTGTATTTACCTTCGATATCATAACCTGCAGGTTGCACTATGTAAATGTCTTCTTCGATAACTCTATTGTAATATGTTGTCTGTACATTCATTTGATGTATTTCCAAATCTACTACAGCGGCAAATGATAGCAAAAGTCAAATAGAAAAATGCTTGACTACTGGATTGAAAGTCTTAGTTCAATCAACGTTGCATATCTGAGAAAAACCTCTAGCTACAAGTCGTGCCTTTCTCCTGTTGATGCTTTCATCTGCGTTGTACTTGACTTTGAAAATCCATTTGCAATCAACTACATTTCTGCTAGCAGGTAATTTGACAATTGTCCATGTCTGGTTCTTGATAAGAGATGAATACTCTTTATCCATAGCTTTCTTCCATAGATCTGAATCTAAATGATTGAGTGCCTCTTTGACAGTCGTCGGCTCCTGAACAAGGTAGGCTACAGAGTCATCGATATACCTGATAGGTGGTCTGCTGGTTCTTGATGATCTTCTGGGGAATAGAGGAAGTTGATCATTTTCATTATACTATAGTTGTTGAACTGCAACATCATCGTCTTCGGATTCGCCGTTGATATGTTGTTTGTCGAAAGTAGATGATCTTGGATCTTCAATGGGAATAGTCAACTGAGGAACCAGGAAGATCAATATGTCAGGAGAATCTGACAGGTCGGCTATGTGGGTTTTGCCTTTTTCTTTGAGGCCGATAAACTGATCTTCGATGAAGATGACATCCCAACTAGTGAATATCTTTGACTCGATGGAATCGAACAACTTGTAGGCTTGATCTAAAGTAGTGTAGCTGATGAAAATGCATTTGATACTTTGGAAGTCGAGTTTCTTCTTGAGATCATGAGGAATCTGCGCATAAGCAGTACATCCAAAAACTCATAATTTGATAAAGAAGGTTTGGTGCTTGTCCAAACTTCGAATGGTGTTTTGTCTGAGAGACCTTTAGTAGGACATTTGTTCTGAATATAGGTTGTTGTCGAATTATTAATAACAGATTTGTAGAGAGTTTAGGAACATATAAAACTTTTGACAGTAGTTTGATTAGATCGTGCTGGAATTGCAATCTTACAATACCTTCACCTTCAATCGTGTGAGTGCTATTGTCACCAAGATAAACATACTTACTTGTGTTGTAAGAAGTATAGGAGTTGAAGATCTCACGTTGATTGGTCATGTGTTGAGCTCCAGAATCCAGAAATCAAGAATCATCCAAAACTGTGTTTTGGTCTTTGACCATAAATGCGTCTTTGTCCACTTCGACCTGGGGAGTTGATATAACTGTATATTTGTTTGTTGATCAGATTGCTTGGCTGCGTTCTTCGCTTTGAGAATTCGGCAATCCCGGATCTCATGGTTATTGCGCTTGCAATGCTTGCAAAACATCTTCTTCTTTGACTGTGGATTTGATGATTGTCCTTGACTTTGAGTCGGCTTCTGATTCGTTGCAGCCCTCTTGGAGCTTTTCTGCTTCTATCATTTTGAGTGTTTGTTGATGTATAGAGCCTGAGATGAGGAAGTAGACGAAACGTCCTGACTTCTTCAATTGTCTTCTTGCAGTAACATAGTGATAACTCTGGTAAGAGTTAAATTTGAGTGTGTCGTGATGATCATCACCCAATTCTCATATGTAGAGGGCAGGCTTGAAAGCAATGTCATGATTGTGTCTTGCTCGTCTATGACTGATTTGACAGTGGCCATCTGTTGCAAAAGCTTCTTAAACTGGTTAATATGATTCTAAAGAGAATCATTATTCGACATCATGAGTGTGAAGAATTTTCTTCGTAGGTGTAACTTGGTAGTTACGTCCCTCACGTCATATAGTGAGCTCATGATGTCCCAAACTTCTTTTGAAGTTTTGGTTTCAGTTATGTGTCCAATCTGCGTATTTAATATATTGAGGATAATAAGCACGAAAACGTTACCATCCTTCAATTTTCACTTTGAGTCTTTTGTGTCGTCTTCAGGTTTCACTTCGATACCTGTAACAACATCCCAGAACTCGTTGGCGATTAGCAAGGTCTTCATCTCAAATTTTCTGATAATTGGATCCGTTCAGCTTGTCTGCAATAAGGCCAGCTTTACTTTGAGAATCCATCTTGAACTTAGTCTATCAATTGTATCGATGACCCTAAGATGTAGTGATGCCAACAACCTTCCGATAAAAATAGTGAGAATGTAGTTCGTGATCACCTTTGTGGTGATGGACATACCAGAAGCCCCTTTCTGCATACCGCGTTTTACTAGGAAGACCTTGGTTGAGGATCGCGCAAGTGGTTCATAACTGGGGAACCGGAAAACTTACCTTTGAAAATAGAGAGTAGGTTGTAAAGGTTGACCCAACCACATGGGCGGTGAAACCAACTACACCAAAAGCTGATGACAGATCGTCCACCATCGATCACACCATTGATCGCCCAAGGCAAGCCAAGGGAGATCACTACGACTCTGAAACAAATATCATGAGATAGACGGACGCATTGGCAACAGTTGATTGTATGGTTGGACATGCTTGTCAACCTGATTCAGATCCAGAACCCACCACATCTTCACCCAAGTGTTATACCATGGACACACCAATTACATTCGAGGTGAATATGATCAATGTAGCATGGTTGTTTGCAAAAACTATTGAGGACCTTGTGGACGATGATTTAGTCCCTTGGCAACATGCTTTTACCTACAACAAAAATACTGAGCTGACTAATGAGCAGGTCCTGCAACATATGGACCCAGATCGCTATGGAATGAGGAAAGCACCAGCTCAGACACCTCAAAGATCGCCCATGGCGAAGTTTTCAAGACAGATCCACCGAAGGCACCAATAACTATGAAAAACCAAATGAAACAGCGCTACAGTCAGGTGATTCGATGGAGCGATTTGCCGGAAGAAGCAATAGCCACGATGGATATTGATATTCGTAATCACAAAGCGAAAACCAACCCAATCCTAAAATAGACAAGAAGAATGAATCCAACTACGTGAAGAAAAAAAAAAAGTGTTGGACTCCTTAAAGTCAATCCGGATGGAATCAGATACAGCGTCGACATCACAGACGGCTCGAAGTGCAAGGATTACAAGTCGGACTAAGATCAACATACTGAAGGAGGAATCCCTCCGAACTCCATTTCACGAGATGCCAAAAACCTTCAAGAACTATACCTTAAAACGTGGTAATCATGATGTCGCAAGCACAACGAGAACCTGATCAAACTTAGAAACCAGCGGAACAAGTCTTCGAAGGACCTGCGCGTACACAACCTATGAATCTAGTTGAGCCAGGTGAAGAAGAGAAGATCGTACATGTGGGAGAACACCTGACACCCACCCAATTCAAAAGGCTACGCGCATTGTTGGTGGAATACAAAGATTGCTTCACATGGAATTACAAAGATCTGAAGGGTATACCACCAACCGTAGTCCAACATACCACACCCTTGGTGGATGGAGCAGTCCCCAAGGTAAGCCGCTACTATCGCTACAATCCTAACTACACTGAATTAATCAAGCATGAGTTGCAGAAGTTACCTGATGCCGATTTCATTTATGAAATCGAACACACAAAATGGGTATCACCAACAGTCATAGTACCCAAAAAGAATGGCAAGATGCGAATTTGTGTGAACCTGAAAACGTTAAATGCAGTTACAAAAAAAGGTCATTTTCCCTTACCTTTTACGGAAAGTGTTCTGGACAGAATAGTAGGTGCAGAAGCCTATAGTTTTTTGGACAATTTCAACGGCTACAACCAAGTCAAAATAGCGTCAGACGATCAGCACAAGACAACATTCGCCACTGAATGGGGAACCTATGCCTACAAGGTAATGTCGTTTGGACTTTGTAAAGCCCCAAGTACCTTTCAACAAGTTATGCAGGCGGCGTTCAAAGAATATTTACAAAAATTTCTGGAAATCTTTATGGATGATCTGTGTGTGCACGAGCCTAACTCTGAGCACTTATCCAACTTGGAAAAGGTGCTAAAAAAGTGCCACGAATATGATATCTCCTTGAACCCAGAAAAGTGTTAGTTTTGGGTGACACATGGCCTCATATTAGGCCATATCGTATCAAGATACGGAATCGCCACTGATCTATCAAAGATCATGATCATTGTTGATTTGCCACCTCCAAGGACAATTCGCGAAGTCTACATGTTTATGGGCCACGCTAACTACTACCAAATTTTTATTCTAGATTTTGTGGAGTTAGCATGACCAATCTACAAGCTGACAACGGAACCACATTGGGTGGAGGATGCCCTGCAGTCTTTCTAGAAGCTTAAAGATGCATTGGTCTCAGCACCAATATTAAGACCCCCCAATTGGTCCATAGAGTTTCATGTGCATACGGACGCATCAAAGTAGCAGTGGGAGCAGTCTTAACCCAACCTGAGCACTTTCTCAGGTTCCAAAGGTACTCTAAGTAACAAATCTTACAACTACTTACCAATTTTCCATTAGAAATGAATCTAAAATATAAAGGTATATCATATTGGAGAAGCAACAACCACAAAAGATTGATCTTTGTTATTGTGATCTATTGAATCTTGAATTTATCTATTGAAAAGATTACACTATAATATGTTGTTCAATTCGGGAAAAAAAAAAAAAAAAGCCACAACAAAGCTTCATAGAGTCAGCTATTGTTAAAGCCCACCTCAATATGTTATTCAAGGTCACAATTTTGAATCAAATTCCTAAATAGTGACTGAGGCAATTTGTATTTGGTTATGCACATAAATAGAAATTATTAACCTACTCCGAATTGATATAGTGTCTTTTCAACAATTGGAAATCATAACCTAGTTCCACGCAAAGTGTATTTCTTGCTTCTGGATCATCACGAATTATAAGTATAAGTAGAGGTCAATATGGCCACCTCTCTCTCTCTCTCTCTCTCTTTCTCTCTCTCTCTCTCTCTCTCTCTCTCTCATTTTACATGGTTAATAAATACCAAAAATGCCCTAAAATATTCCAAAACACTTGTAAAGAAGACCAAACAATAGTAGCTAGCTAATTGTGCTTTTTCTATCTACTATATCTCGTTTTAGTGTATTAAGACTAGCTTTATGACTATTGCATTGCTAACAAAAACAATACTCCAAAGTGACCTTTAAAAAGACCCCAATAGGGCCATTGAGAGTGCACATCATTACATTAACATGCCCACTTGGTAGGTCTTAAAATATGAACATGGGAATGATGATGAAGCACAACATTAATAGACACCAAGATTTTGCCTGGCTAAGAGACAATAAACTATATTAGCAAAACGACAATTGAGCAAGAGTTCAAATCAAAGAATTTAAACTATCAGCAACTTGATCCTCTCACAAATTATTCAATTAGCCCTAATTATATTACAAGCGAGCCTCCTAGAACTCACAAGGGAATTGATATTTTGCAAGTGAATTGTTTGCTCCCAACTCACAACCCTGCTACAACATCTCTCCCCTTGCATTTTCTTTCAAGCATCTTCCATAGTTCGTCAAAACAATACGCTATACATCCAAGACATGGTGATATAAGTAGCAAATCCCTATGTTATGAATTGGAAGTTAAAAGTTACGAAGTTACTTGGTCCCTATTTAAGCCTAAAAATTTCTTGCTCCCTTAGACAACATGTATATATCTTGATAAGTTGGTGAGATTCTACCTTCTAAGTGTATTCTCTTAAATGCAACTCCTAGGTGAAACCTTAGCAACAAACAAGTATAAACAATAATGGTTCAATGTAGATTTACAGTAGCCTCTAACTCAAGAGCTCAATGTCAGAGATGAGGTTCCACGGGTACTCAATCAACATGGAAAAGATTACCTTTGTAAGCTCCTTGGTTAACACTCTATGGAGAAATAACTTATGTAGTCATATTTGTAGATATACTTTATCAGGCCACAATTCCCGATCAGAAAAGTTTACAAATAGAAGGATGCAAGTGTTCCCTGAGAGTCACCCATTAACCGTTCATGACATACCTTCAATCTCATATCTATAATGCTAAAAATACAGTTCAAATAAATTGTTAATGATCGAGTTGGTACAATTAGACGATCAAAATAAGCACCTATAAAGTTGAAACCAATCAGCAATTTAAGCCCACTATTTTGTAATCAGCTCCATAATCGAGCTGGTACAATCAGAACAATCAAAATAAGCACCTATAAAGTTGAAACCAATCATCGATTTGAGCCCCACTATTTTGTAATCAGCTTACAATTTTTACCAAAAAAGCTATACATGTCTCTCTTAAAGTTCATAATTCCAGTTCTAACCATTGAAAATATTACTTTCGATTAAATAACAAGTCTTATCCAAAGAATCTCTTTTGTGGAGTTTGTACCCATACATTTCAGTCTTAGCACTCAATCTAACTTTGTAAGGAACTTACACTGTCCCCACAAGAAGCAGATAATTGCTCGACTACATCAAACCAGAGAGTAAAAAATAAGACGTTTTTTTTGCAGAGGATTTAAAAAGCCATAAGGCGTTTTTGACATAGACGACCTGCAGATATAAGCAGCATTTAAGTTGCACAATGGACACAGTACTCTTCTACAACATGTCCCACTTTCCTACATGGAAGAAACTAGGTGTTAGATGAAGTTGTAGTAAGCTTAACACATTGATCAAGAGCTAGAGGAAAGTCCAATAACTCTTTGGAGACGAGGTTGCCTAAAGGGAACCAGAGTAAAGAGGGCATGTCATTCTCTTAATGTCTTGATCAGCTTGGATTTCTTCTTGCAAGGTAGACGTCAGCTATCACCAATTAGTTATTTCAGCATTATTCTTGAACATTTCGCACTTAGTTTCCCAATGGGTGAGCACGAAAACATCAGGGCCCTTGAATCAATAATTTATGTAACAGGTTCTGTAGTAGTCTTTAAAGAATGGCCTTGTTCTGGTTATTTAGATGGAGTCATGAGATTTCTCACCAGAAATGGTGTGCATAGATCCCCCTCCCTCCCTCTCACAGAGATGGCAGTCTAGTATCCACACATGCCAGAGGATTCTTTGTACTCATTATCCTTATGCTTATACAAGACAAAATTGCCATATGTCAAAACCGCAGCCAAACATTCATCAAGGATGAGTGTCAACATCTTGATGGTGCTCTCTTGCAGACAAGTTTCTGTCCTCGATTTTGATCATGAAACTATATCAGCTATTCTATATAAGACTAAAGATAAGGATCATCTTTAGCCCTCCAAGGTGATGCCATATACCTGATAGATATGAGGCATCAATAAGCAGTCTATAGAAGATTACAAACCTCTTGACAGGATCATTTTGTACGCAGCATGTCTTAGTCAATACAGAAAGACCAATCGCTTATAGTATGTCAACTTACGTCATCACAGAAGGTTGCTGGTAGTCTTTCCAGAAGAAACTACCAGAACCTTTCCTGAAGGCCGCCTTTTCAGGCGTTGTTGCATCAATCCCTTCTGTATGTGGTTTTTGATTGCTTTTTCCTGTAAAAGGAACATATGAGTCTCAAGTCTCGAAAGAAATTTAAATTACATAAAGGCCACGTTAAAATAAAAAAAGATGACAAGCTATTAGGTAAAATAGGAAATATTCCATGCAAGCCGAGCATTGGAGGA
The DNA here is from genome assembly GCA_029204225.1 of Diphasiastrum complanatum. Classification (NCBI taxonomy): domain Eukaryota; kingdom Viridiplantae; phylum Streptophyta; class Lycopodiopsida; order Lycopodiales; family Lycopodiaceae; genus Diphasiastrum; species Diphasiastrum complanatum. Next base: position 27,913,726 of record CM055100.1, read on the forward strand.
TCCAAACCTCGAAGATTTTTATCAAATTATTTTGGCAAACAATCCAAGGTTCAATACACGGTTTGGAAAGAAATTATTGCAGCAACTCAAGATTTCGAAAAAGAAGGTTCTACTCGTATACACAAAGTAGAAGTTTGGAAAAAGTTGGACAACATGGTGAAATACTTGAAAAAAGATAAATTTTCAAATACTAATGTACAAATGATACAGAAAACAACCAGTGAATTTGTGGATGCAGTTCAAAGTGCATGGGGTGTTGATCATATAACACATTATATGATAAGATTTTGATTTTACACTGCGATAGACAAATATGTGCAATTAAATTAGATACTTTTGGTACTGATTTAGATTATGCACTGCGATAGACAAATATGTGCAATTAAATACATCATTCGACATTCTTTGCAAGAAATAGTGGAAGTCTTAGCATATGGTCATCGCAAGAAATGAAAAAATCTCATTGGCAAGCAAGAGCGGCATTTCATAAAAGTACGCTCAATGGTTTTCAGGGTGGGAACACAAGCTTACCATAACGTGGCAACCTTCTTCAAATTTTTCAAGGAAGCCACTGACCCAACGATCTGCATTCTCTACCCACTCACTGTGAAGGATGCCTGCTGTTTTGGCTACTGTGTTGAGCTGCAAAACATAACATACTAGTATAACTACAAGTCATAGGAACTGAGAAAGCAGATTTGTACTCCAAGTACAGATTCTCTCCCCCCTCTATTCTCCAAAAGACAAAAAGCCCTGAGGGTGTTTCAGTCAAATAGATTTGACATGTATGATTTAGTATCATGCATTTTGAGAATGGGAGAAAAATTTGAGAGATGCGAAAAACTTCCCAGACTGGTTGCTGGCGCACTTACCATATTTCCATATTCCCAACAATTTAACTCCTTCAATATGCTTTTAATTGCTTCTTTGAAAAGTTCAGTGTGGTTACCTCATATACTAACAAAGCTCTAACACAAATGAATTTTAACTATTCAAGATAGCATGTGCTGTCTGACCTACCCGCTCTTGCTGTTCCTTCACTTTTTGCCGCAGCTTCCGCATTCCCATGTTCACCTGTAATTGTTTTTCCTGCATCACACAATCACATGAATTGACCTGTTCAAAGAGGGTAGAAAATTTTCTGCCTGAGCATTGTGACAATTTTGACCTCTAAAAACATACTTTTGAATAACAAGTGGAAGCTTTCAGTGTTATCAAATAATCGAACTTTCTCAAGTGACAAGAAAAATCTCATTTACTTGAAAAATTGTATTGTTCCTCTGAGACTAAAGGAGATATCTTTGACATCTCCTTATGCATTCAGGTGATTTCCAGGAATGTGGAAGATGATTTAAACTTTTGAGTCCTCCAATACGAGATCGGTAGCATTTCGAACGTGATTGTTCAAAAATCCATTCTGTGCGTTCTTTGTATGAAACATGGGTAAGTATACCACATTCCATACGCCAGTTACGGACAGTTACTTTATTTCCGTGTTCTGAAAAATCTCCCTGGTTCGCTGCTCACTGCTGGTTCACTATTACCACCACACTCATTTTAAAAAGTGAGAAACAATAAAATGATCACAATCATTGCTGGTGCGATATATCACCAACGAAGAAAAAAAAACATAAGTAACAAAGCTCATTAAGGGTAGCAAGGAAGGAGGCACGGAAAGGGAGAAGGTGCATAAGGTCGGAACCATTGAACCTGCCTTGAATCTGAAGCATTATTAGGATAGAAAGCAGGCGAGGAACGGGTACTTGCAAGAATGAGAGGAGCTCGTAATGGATTTACATAAGCCATTGTGCGCTGTGGGGACAAAAAGATATCTCCATTTAGGAGTGTTGTGGGCGTTCATGGAGAAAAGAGTTCAGTGTACACAACAATTACTTTTATACATCCTTTTGCACATACAAAAAACAATGGCTCAGAGAAGCTGCTACTTCTTGTCTTAAGCTGGAAAGTGACCACAACACAGCTTAGTAGTTTGAAACGTATGGAAAAGCATGCATTGTGGCAAATCTTATTTAAGCATGCTTTGAAGTGTTGGCAATTGGACACCCGAACCTTCCAGCTATTCAGCTGCCAGTTTTTCCAAATGTTTCAAAGTCCAAACTACTAAGCTGTATTGCGTTCACTTTCCAGCTTAAAACAAGAAGTCATCCCTCATCTGCTGCTGCTGTGTCACCATTTTCAAAGTGTATTCAGAAAACAACCCTTCCTAGCTGCCTATATTCATATCATATTTTTTAATTTCAGTAGCTTTCCCAAAAAGCTTCTTCATTAAATTTTTATGATGTAGACCAGCCCCTTCATTTTTTTAATCATCGTTAGAAAGAAATCATGCATTATGATCAATTAAATGGAACTCTTCTGAACTCTATATGCTGCCCACTATTACAATGCATGTTTCATGTGTTATAATAACTCACCCAATGTAGAGCTAAAACTTAGGCTTCCCGTGCCTTTCCAAAGTGACGCACAAAATTTAACAATGATGAATGCTAGCAACTGTTAGAGCAGCAGCATCACAATTACTTGCTACTTAGTCGCTAGATACATCTACAAAAGGATGTATGTAGCAATTTGTTCACTAGTAGCAGGCAGGACATCATGCTTTGGATAATATCACGTTTTTCTGAAGGGGAAACATGTCACCCAATGTCCACATTTCCCAAGCATGGGAAATGTGTGGGAGAAATGCTGGAGGGAAAGTCTTTGCCTACCAAAATACGAGCATAAGGAGGTAATCTTGCATGTGGGAAACAGACTTCAATTCTAGGAAACATGTGTTGATATATTATCTGTGTAACATGAGTTACATAGGTGGATTATTCAATGTTTGAATCAAAAAATGCAATTTGACAAAAATTTCAACACGATGTAATGGTGTGGCAATTCTTGTTTCCAGTATACCATTTCTCATGTCTCATTTCCCATTTCCCACAAGGTCTGTTTCCAAAACTATGAATGGGAGCACACGCAAATTTAAAGCTGAAATATCCTTGATGAATAAAATAGCAAATGCTAAAGATCATCTAAAGATATAAGACTATCACTCTAGCCATTCATACAATTTCAGAGGAAGATTATGCTAAATAATAATGTGCTTGTCATATATGTGGGCAGAAAACTGTATTTGTTTTCTGCTTAGCTGAAAATTCCATGTATTTCTCTTCTCACTATTGTCCAGATCAGAAATTTGTTAGACTGCATATCATATATTGTGGCCCCAAAGCTAGAATACACATTACTTCTCCACATACACCTTAACTTGGTGGTTAATATACTAAAAATTTGCACTTCCTCGTAAGGGGGCCTAAAAACAGACTTACGGATGATGCCTGACAACAAGGCTGAAAAATCATGCAGGTGAAAGAAAAGAACACTAAGAGGTAATCTGACCTTCACATAGCTCACGCCCAAATCTTTTCTTGAATACCCACGCGCCAAATTGCGCATGACATACTCATTGTAGTCCTTTATAATTCGCATGATTAGATCTGAAGTTGAAACACCTTCTGTCCTCTTCGTCTCCTTAAACTTCCCAGCAGCTTTCACCTGCCAAAGTTGAACTGTCATTGCCATTATGATCATATATTAATAACTAGATAATAACAGTCAGCAAGATTCAGACTCACAAACTGATAGACATCCTTTCCAGCTCCACTGGCATCGGCATACCTGCAAGAAAGCATTCTAGAGCTTTCAGCAAATAAAATTGGTCCTATGTGACATGTCATAATAGAAAAATTTGATATTTGACCTGATAAACTGGAATGATGATACTCCAGCTCTATGATGTAGAAGCAAGATTTTAAAAAAAGCATCAATCCCTCCGCGTAGCATGCATAAACAGGTATGCACTTATCAAGAAATTTCAAATGCTGTATCACATACCCCTTAAACTGGAAAGACTGAACAGAAAAAGAACAAAATCTATTTGTAAGAGACCTACGGACTGAAAAGTAACAATGGCCATAGCTCTCTCACTCAACCTTTGAACCTCAAAGTGCGACATCGTGGTCCTCCACTTTCACAATAATTTATACATCCTCGTGCAGGTACCTCAAGGATGCCGATTCATGAACAAGAGAAACTTTTGAGTTCTCAATTAGCTCTAGACGAAGTCACAACCGGCAAAAGAGCAATCGTATTTTCCTACTTTCATATTCATTCGTGATGGGACGCCGAACTGCAAGAAAACGCAAAGAGCAACATGATCCTCCAGAGTCCATACTCTACTAGTAAATAGCGCAAGAGCTGTTCGCAATGCCGACGCTCGTTCTACCGCAAAATTTCTCTATGAACAGGTTATCGTTCGTTTCGGATGTTCTCTAGAACTTATCAGCGATAGGGGTACACATTTTCTTAACTCTGTCATAGCAGATCTACTTTCCAAATTTTTTGTGGTACATCGCAAAAGTTCCCCGTATTATCCATGATGCAATGGCCAGGCGGAATTCACAAACAAAATCTTATGTGGTGTTTTCACCAAAACCTTCAATTCCAGCCGATCTGATTGGAAATTAAAACTTCATGCTGCTCTATGGGCCTATCGCACTACCCCAAAGCTCCCGATTCTCTTAGTTTTTATTCTTCCAACATGTCATCATGCAGGTACCTCATGTATACAACTCACGAGCCAACATAACCGTTCGATAACCTTTAGGAATCTTAAGCTGTAAAATGGATACTCTAGTCTCTGACACAGCTATCTACCATAGTTGATAGTTAAATAACGAGAGGGAACCTAGATAATAGTTCCTAATACAACTTATAGACATTGTCAACAATCACCACAAATCTCCTCTCCTATTAAGTCCAAAGTGCAATTTTGCAATGGAAATTTATGGTACACATGCAACTTACATTAGTTGGGTCATTTTGACAGAAGGTACCAATTGCAATTTTAATTTAGTTAATTAGAACTGCAATTGGTAAATCAGATTACGGATCCTCCTTTAACAACGCATAATTCCACCTAAATTTCCTTGTTTAAAGCTTCTCTTGCAACTGAAAGTGAGAGTATCAAAAACAAAAGTAGGCAACCTGTCCTGGGAGTGAACAAGCAGCTACACCAAAAAGAACCTGTATCCTGTCAAAGTTCACTTAGTTGAACGTTGAGTTTTATCCATGTGAGCGTTACACTAGCAGGTTTTCCTCCAAAGCAAGACTTCTCAGAAAGCAACTAAAACAGTGACTTTCAAGCCTGAAGTAACAGGCAATGACCGGAAAATATTCCTTAAATGAGAAGGAAAAGATCCCATATATGCAGTAATCACCACTACTCGATGTAGATGCACACTTCAACATCAGTCCAGGGTAGATTCCTCCACCAAACATTCAACAATTTGTACAAAAACCACCGAATCTGAGACATCTGCAATGAATTGTCTCATCTAAAACCTTGTAGCATCACTCAGCTTCTGCAATAAGATGGAACAAGCACCATAGGAAGGCAATGTTCGCCTTGATTCAAATTCATATGAGAAAAGGTAAAAGTGCACAATTGGTAGCTATTAGACTACCCATCCTTTATTCTGCCATCTTTCTTGTCACTTCTCTCTTCTAACCGGTGATCTGCAGTCAATGATCTGTTGGATTATCATCCTTATCTTCTCTATAATCCTATTGTTAATCTACATCCATTCATGTATCCAGTTGCTGCATATTGACTCGCATTCTCGCACAGTCTGCAGAAATACACGAGAATCGACAACAACAAATATTGTCGAGAGTTAACAAATCATGTTACCACTTGTTTTGAAGCTAACGACTTGCTAGCAAGTAACTGTTGTGAAACCTAACTGGATAAGTGAGAGCTCAATATGGCTACGTGCCAATTGCGATCAATAGCCAAACGGCTGCCGTGAACAATCATTTGGATAAGCCCATGTGGCATTGCTAACTAGTATAAATAGCTGATCATTTCTCAATCTATACTGAGCCAACTGATTCATGATTGATCAGAGAGAATTGCTGAAGCACTGCTAATTAGCGAAAGTGCATCAAAGAGAGGTGACCAGTGATTCAGACTTAGTTCCGAGTATGCGGTTGCATCCGCTATTGTCTTGTGCTCGCTATTCATCTGATTTGTACCTGCTACTTACTGAATTCAATCCTACAGTTTTATTGCGTTTAGTAGTATGTCAGAATGAATGTATGCTTCTCTGATCTACTGAAATCTGATTACGTTCTCTTAGAGTTTTGTTTGGGTTATCGAACGCTTCTACATAGCAATATTATATCAGTTTATGTTTGTCTATGTAATCAATCTCATAGATTCTGATGATTGCAATTTAGAATCAAGTAGAATCAAACGTGATGCCTGTCGCGATGGTATGGTTCGAATTTGATAAGTGTAGTCATGCATTGAAGAGAAAAGATCATTCCGCAGAGCCCGATAGTTGCATCTATCGAATGTTGATTTCCTATCTGGCATTCTTTCCTTTATCCAACATGATCTACCTCTCTCTCATCATTGATCAGCCAGCTAGTGCTCCTACTTTCATCCTGCCTTCATTGCCTCCATTCCTTCATTCTTGCCTTCCCTGCCTCCATTCCTACCTTCCCTGCTGAGTTTACACTCCTTCAGCCCATCGCTACCTGAGATCTCACTATCTCTCTATATTCTACGCCTATACTAGCCTACAATTTATATCACCACCCGTGTTGCCCTCAATGCTAATCGTCGTTACCTCCACTTGCGCCTACCTTATCCCTCAACCACCCTGCACATCACTGCTCTTGCTGCGGTGGCTATTCTGTAGATATTGAATCCGTTCCTTTTCGTAGCTTGTATGTGAAGCTAGCGCATTCGTCTTCTGTTCTGCCAGCGCTCCACATAAACTACCTACCTCAGCGCTACTCTTTCTCTCTAGCGATGCTCAGAATGTATGCTTCTCTGATCTACTGAAATCTGATTACGTTCTCTTATAGTTTTCTTTGGGCTATCGAACGCTTCTACATAGCAATATTATATCAGTTTATGTTTGTCTATGTAATCAATCTCATAGATTCTGATTATTGCAATTTAGAATCAAGTAGAATCAAACGTGACGCTCGTCGCAATAGTATGGTTCGAATTTGATAAGCGTAGTCATGCATGCAGGGAAGGTAGGAATGGAGGCAGGGAAGGCAAGAATGAAGGAATGGAAGCAATGAAGGCAGGATGAAAGTAGGAGTGCTAGCTGGCTGATCAATGATGAGAGAGAGGTAGATCATGTTGGATAAAGGAAAGAAATTTAGATAGGAAATCAGCATTCGATAGATGCAACTATCGGGCTCTGCGGAATGATCTTTTCTCTTCAATGCATGACTACGCTTATCAAATTCGAACCATACTATCCGCGACGAGCGTCACGTTTGATTCTACTTGATTCTAAATTGCAATCATCAGAATCTATGAGATTGATTACATAGACAAACATAAACTGATATAATATTGCTATGTAGCATGGCCTCCATTCCTTCATTCTTGCCTTCCCTGCCTCCATTCCTACCTTCCCTGCTGAGTTTACACTCCTTCAGCCCATCGCTACCTGAGATCTCACTATCTCTCTAAATTCTACGCCTATCTCTAGCCTACAATTTATATCACCCCCGGCGTTGTCCTCAATGCTAATCGTCGCTAACTCCACTTGCGCCCACCTTATCCCTCAACCACCCTGCACATCACTGCTCTTGCTGCGGTGGCTATTTTGCAGATTTTGAATCCGTTCCTTTTCGTAGCTTCTATGTGAAGCTAGCGCATTCGTTTTCCGTTCTGGAGAGCGCTCCACATAAACTACCTACATCAACACTACTCTTTCTCTCTAGTGATGCTCAGAATGTATGCTTCTCTGATCTACTGAAATCTGATTACGTTCTCTTATAGTTTTGTTTGGGCTATCGAACGCTTCTACATAGCAATATTATCAGTTTATGTTTGTCTATGTAATCAATCTCATAGAATCTGATGATTGCAATTTAGAATCAAGTAGAATCAAACGTGACGCTTGTCGCGATATTATGGTTTGAATTTGATAAGCGTAGTCATGCATTGAAGAGAAAAGATCATTCCGCAGAGCCCGATAGTTGCATCTATCGAATGCTGATTTCCTATCTGGCATTCTTTCCTTTATCCAACATGATCTACCTCTCTCTCATCATTGATCAGCCAGCTAGCGCTCCTACTTTCATCCTGCCTTCATTGCCTCCATTCCTTCATTCTTGCCTTCCCTGCCTCCATTCCTACCTTCCCTGCTGAGTTTACACTCCTTCAGCCCATCGCTACCTGAGATCTCACTATCTCTCTAAATTCTACACCTATCTCTAGCCTACAATTTATATCACCCCCGGTGTTGTCCTCAATGCTAATCGTCGCTACCGCCACTTGCGCCTACCTTATCCCTCAACCACCCTGCACATCACTGCTCTTGCTGCGGTGGCTATTCTGCAAATTTTGAATCCGTTCCCTTTTTGTAGCTTCTATGTGAAGCTAGCGTATTCGTTTTCTGTTCTGCCAGCGCTCCACATAAACTACCTACCTCAGCGCTACTCTTTCTCTCTAGTGATGCTCAGAATGTATGCTTCTCTGATCTACTGAAATCTGATTACGTTCTCTTATAGTTTTGTTTGGGCTATCGAACGCTTCTACATAGCAATAATATATCAGTTTATGTTTCTCTATGTAATCTATCTCATAGATTCTGATGATTGCAATTTAGAATCAAGTAGAATCAAACGTGACGCTCGTCGCGATAGTATGGTTCGAATTTGATAAGCGTAGTCATGCATTGAAGAGAAAAGATCATTCCGCAGAGCCCGATAGTTGCATCTATCGAATGCTGATTTCCTATCTAAATTTCTTTCCTTTATCCAACATGATCTACCTCTCTCTCATCATTGATCAGCCAGCTAGCGCTCCTACTTTCATCCTGCCTTCATTGCCTCCATTCCTTCATTCTTGCCTTCCCTGCCTCCATTCCTACCTTCCCTGCTGAGTCTACACTCCTTCAGCCCATCGCTACCTTGAGATTAGAAGTTAGAATTGTGACAAAAATTTGAAAAGAAGGTGATATTAACCAACAGACCTGTGTATAGAGAAAAAAAGGTTTGACAATTGTATGGACATTTAACCAGTTCAGAAACTCGTGAAATCGTATAATTTGGGAAAAAAAAAATATAATCACACTGTAAATTGTCAAACGGAGTTCACTAACTATCACAAAAGAAAGTAAAAGATAATGACGCAATACTCAGATCTCACAAGAAATTACAAGCTTGTATGAGCTGCAGCAAAAACTTACGGAAGTGCATCATGAGCCACATAGTCAATCTGATGTTCATCTAGGAATTCTTGGGTGATCACCCATGGTGCATCAGGGATCACTTCATCCACCCACCTACAGAGGAAAATTTGTCCTTTTAAACCTAAAAAATTCACACTAATGAACATTCATTGGTATAGTGCCATCTAGTTGCTATAGATAGTTGATTTTAGTTCTCCAAAAATGAAACAGGTCACAAATTTATACGTGGGCTCACTTTTGATCTACATGTTTCGATGAATTTATGCGAGACCTGGACAAGCTTTATCAAACAAAAGGTTGTTACTAAGAAAAAAGCATGCCTGCAGTGACGAAGTGACTCATAACGTTCCGCTTCTGTCATGACTGTTTTGCCCTTAAATTTGTGAGTGAGTGCATCATTGCAACAACCAACAAGCAAATAGGTGTTTGGAAACCTGTCAAATCACAGCAGTACAGGTAAGTTTCAGGAGACTGCCCTGCAAAATCCAAATGCGTGAAAGCCCAATTGAGTAATTTACTTCATTAGCATCGTCCACCTGTGGGACCGAAAGCAACCACTTACGCAAGTTCAGAGGTCGTTATAAGACAGCACAAATTACTGCAGGTTTTACTTTAAGCTCTCTAGAAGAGCTCTGTTTCAGAAAGTTCAGTCGCTAATACCAGGCATACAGTTTACGAGTACTACTGAGAAGTAAAAAAGATAAAGCTCACGATTTTTTGGCTTGCTCAAGGGAGCGAGCATGGCCGAAATGGAACAAGTCGTAGATGCCATCAGCGTAAACTCGAACAGGACGCTCACTGATCCCGCCACCTTCCGCAGGAACAGGCGAAGGATGTGGTTCGTACCAGATTGTAGGAGTAGTTGGCGAAGAGGAATAATCCTCCTCTTCCTCATCATAATCATCAAGATCACTAGACTCTTCTGTGTCATTCTCCTGACATACACACCTTTTCTGTGGCGTGCAGGCCATATCTCTTCAATCAAATGTTAAACTCTCAACAGCTATCAATCTGATACCTTTTTCGGCCTTCCTCCACCTTCGCCTGCACTCGAAGTCTCGGCTTCTCCTCAAACTCTATGTCGCACAGATATGTTGCCTTTGAGACATCCTTTGATGTTAATGCGAAAACGATAAATTGTCCAACCTAATTATTATGGCAGTATAACTAGCCAAATCAGAATCTGGTACCAATCGATAGACTCTTACCAATAATCTTGTCCAAACTGATTAATATGGCAGTAACTCACCATATCAGATTCCAGTATTCATCAATAATGACTTGAAATTGCATTAACCAGTATCCTTCTTGTGCATTATTTCTGCAGTAACATATCCGAACGAAACAAGGATAATATCCAGATTATTTTCGGCTAATATAATGATTTCTTTAAGCAAATGTCTACGCACAAGATTGGCACAAAGAACAGTTAACACATAAAGTCAGATCTGACCTGACCGTAAGGCGTCAAGAAAGCGTGGTATGTGCTGCAGAACCAGAACAAGATGCCATTTCAAAAGCGATACTAGCACCTTCTACTCTTTTTTGTAACTTTATGAAATCTAACCCGCTATCCTCGCAGATCCAAGCAAAGGCGTCAAGAAAGCGTGATATGTGCTACAGAACCAGAACAAGATGCCATTTCAAAAGCGATACTAGCACCTTCTACTGTTTCTTTCTAACTTCATAAAATCTAACCCGCTATCCTCGCAGATCCAAGCCAGAACAACACCACTAACCGCACTACAATAACTTTTAAACGAACCATCCTTGAAGTTTGATAACATTTTAAAAACGAAGCACAAAACAAAGTTTCTGTAGAACGAATAATGAATGGATTAAAGAAAGCTTATGATCGAGAAGAAGAATACGTCGTCCAGCCGCCATCGCGCACTGCTTGCAGCACCGCATTGAATAAATGAAGAGCAATAAGAAGGTATCGAAAGAGAAAGGGAAAGAAGCGTCAATTGAAGAATAAAAATGATAGAACAGGTAAAAAGCTAGTGTGGCAAGCCACTTGGCAGTTGGTATTTTATTTATTTTTACATGTGTTACTTTAGATGTAAAATAAAAAATCGTCTATTTTTATTAACAAAATATATAAAAACTTATCTTAGTACACTAAATTGCATGTGGGAACTCTGAATGTTATAAGGTGGTGTAAAAGTTATTGTTCGATGCAAGTCATCGGGTAAGGTAGTTGCAAGTTGTTTTAATTTTTTTTTAAATGCGATGACAATAATGTTACTCTTTATGTTGAGTTTCATGATAAGCAACAATAATTCCAGCAATGGAAACCCGATGAAAGAGGCTTACATGATATTTGGGTCACTATATAGGTAATAAATTGGTGAGAGGTCACTCTAGTAACAGTGCGTGACTCCATAAAAGCTTTTCGAGTTGTGTGCATTTGTCCATATATGATCTAACTGGCTTCCATACAATGTTGTTGGCGTAGTGATTGGAAACCATGTTTTTGAATTGTTGTCGTAAGATGGTTGGCATAGTTGTTGCAAGCAAGCATATTGATATTGAAGTTTCCAAGAATGGTTGTTGGTGTTGGTATGTTTGGGGATGCATTTTGTAATATATCATGTATTGTATTCAAAAAACACATCATATTTGAATTTGGTTTTCGATACATTGCAAGTACAATCATACTATATGGTTTGTTCACATTGAAATAAGCTTTGATAATTTATGCGACATCTGTTTTGTGTATGTCATAACAATGCGATTGTTGGCTACGGTCATAGTATATGTTTGTGCCAGAGAAGCAGTAATTTTGTATGGCATGGAATTTGTGGTCAAGTATGATGTATGATTGTGGTTTCGAGTTTCTTGTGAACACAAGATATTTGAGCTCATCAAATTATAATCCGCCAAAATATCAATTTCATGTTTTTGCAATGAGACAGTGTTTAAAAATTGAATAACAATGAGTGTATTTTTTAAATGCTCCATGATAGGAATTTGAATGCGCCAATTTGCATGATTGTGAAGGTGGTGCATTTCTTTTCTAATACATAGGTCGACTTTCAAATGAAAAAAAATAAAATAAAACAAGACTTTCATAGGTAATTGGAAGCTTCACCAATCGAGAAGATACGAAATTCTAGAAGCAAAAAGGGCACTACACATGCCTCCAAAGCTCCACTACATAATCTGCACCAACCTTATAGCAACTATGAAGAAGCCCAAATTGCACTACCTACTTATGGTGATCAATGTAAATACAATGGTAACTGGCTGAGGAGTTTACGAACAAGTTGTTTAATCGTCATAGAGTTGATTTATGTGAAGCCAGCTGGAATGTATCTTGACCGTTGCTCAACAATAAAAACTGACCAGAGTCCCTTCATAATTGTCTTCTTTGGAAGTTCAAGAATTTGATGGAGAAAGTGAAAACAAAAGCAAAGAGCACCAGTAGACCCACATGCACAGTAGCCACAACATCAAGGAAGTCACGGTGAAAGTAAAAATAGTCTACCAAAAATTGCTTCACTGTTTTATCAGCTTGGCCTGGAATATGAAGGGTTGTGCCGATGTCTCCTAGTTGGAAAGTAATGAGTCCATATAGAGTCCAGGATATTGGTGTAGCCCGGAAGTACCATCTCCACCAGATGGGAATATGTTGCAACACCGACCATTTAGTCAAGGCAAGCAGAAAACCAACACAAATTTATGCTCTTGAAAAATTCAGTGCAAAAAGACGTAAATCCAGAATCCTCAAATAATTCTAAAAAATGATGCCAAACAGTTGATTGCTAGAACAGTAGACTCATATGATCGTACCGGTCAAGGATTAGGAAACTAGAAAAGAGATTCTATATGGCATAGAAGGCTGAAGAAACCACTAGTGCAAGTTGGTCGTTGGGTGTAAAAGCCATCGTCGTCATTCCATAGAATGTGAAGTACAATAATGTTAATCCCATCTGTCGAGATAATGTGACTCAAATAAGCTACTTCTTCAACGAAGAATTCACACTTAGGTTTCTTAACATAAAACTTATGCTTTCTAAGCAGTCGAAACACCTTTCTAAGGTGTTTAAGATGCTCATTCATCGTTTTACTGTAGATGAGGATGTCATCTAAAAATAGTTAGAATGAAAGTAGAATCACTGTGTTACTGTACTGTGGGTCCTATCAATAGATAACGATCAGTTGGCCTCGCCACGATGCGAGTCGACGGGACACATGTCCCGGCAACCTGGGTCATGCATGGGTTGCCTAAGTGAAAAACTATATGTACAGTGTATTTTCGTTTTGAGAAATACAGTTGCTACGTGAGCCTGGTGTGGAGAGTATTTTCGGTATGTGTTATTGTGTAGCATGATCTGTGTTCTTGTTCGAAGCAAATTCTAAATTGGTATCAGAGCCGTACGAGGAGTGTACACAGTACAGTGTCGCTGTTGAAGAGAGCTTCGAGAGAAGAGCAGTCTTTTGAGAGTTCGGGGTTTACGGCGGGTTGTAGACGGAAAGTAAATCATTGGTGCACGATTTCTAGTTTACAAAGGCTTGCCAAGCTCAGCAGAGGACTTATTAGCCTGTGCATAGCATCAGACAGGAAAAAAGTTGGTGGAAAATTGGCAAACCGGTTTGAGATTACGGCTTTCTACACATAACTGGTGATTTCTTCGTTGTTTGTACTCCATTTTGGATGTCATAAAGACAAGAAGGAAGCTAATCATATTGTCAACTAGCCATGGAGAGATTCTGAGTTTTATGTCAGAGATTTGCTTGCAGACAGATAACCTAGCAGATCTGCGGTAAAAAAAAAAGAAAAACTTTTTCAAGTTGAGCAAAAATCACTGTTTCTCCACGGAATTCCATGTCTGAACACTCTGTAGACTTGGAATCAGTAGGGCGATCCTGCTCCAGGCCTCAAATCGTGCTCAAATCGATCAAAAAAGGAGTTTGATCAAGCTAAAAACAGGTTGGGAAGGCGCTGCTGTGTAGAGAAGGTGGAGACAGATCGCGCGCCAGTCGCACGCCCTCATCCGAGTGGGTATTTAGTGCACGAAGGTGCCTAGCGGCTGTGTGGAGGTCCATCGATGCCGTTGTTTTGTGAAGGATGTGAACCAAAAGTTCAAAGTTATTGCGGATGATATAAGGGAGCCCAACACTAAATTGTACAGGTTCAATGCTACGATCAAGGGAAAACATGGACTTGTCTCGTCCATTCCATCGCAAACTGAACTGTGGCATAAGAGGCTTGGTCACTTGAACTTAGGAAGTCTCAGTTTGATGAGGAAATTGGAAATGGTAACAGGATTGCCTACCATAGAAGACCACTTGAAGTCGATGTGTGAATCATGTGTGTATGAGAAGCAACATCGAGAGAAGTTCAATAAAGGTGGTATTGCAAAGGCAAAGAACATCCTGGATTTGATCCACACATATTTATGCGGGCCTAGAGGACTATGTCCATAGGTAAAGCCTTCTATTTCATGTCCTTTATTGATGATATGTCATGTAAAACATGGATTTACTTCTTGAAGAAGAAATCGGATGCATTTGACAAATTCAAGAGCTTCAAAGCATTGGTCGAAAATCAGAGAGGTAGGAAGATCAAAGTTCTAAGATCATATAGTGGAGGCGAGTATAAGTACGGCTTCAATGATCTTTGTGATCAATGTGGGATCAAAAGACAATTTACGCAAGCTCATACTCCTATTCTCAATGGTGTAGTTGAGCGCAAGAATCGTACGATTGTGAAAAGTGCCAGATCTATGCTAGCTGAGATGAAACTACCAAAAGATTTTTGGTCAGAAGCATGCAGTACGGCAGTCTATCTTCAAAATAGAAGTCCTACCATTGTCATACCAAATATAACACCTGAGGAAGCATTCACAAAGAAGAAGCCAAAGGTGAACCACTTGCGAATCTTTGGATGTAGGGCCTTTGTACACATTCCTAAGGAAGAGAGACGTAAACTTGATGTAAAAGCTATCAAGTGCATATTCCTAGGATATGATGATCGTGTGAAGGGCTATAGATGTTTTGATCCAGTGGAAAACAAAATTCATATAAGTCGTGATGTTATCTTTGATGAATCCAAGATGTATGAAGACGAGGATGCTGAGAAGATAGACACATCCAGTGGGAAAGATGATATAGTGAGGATACCACCTGATGATGATCCATTCATTGACCTTCTGAGTGATGAACATGAGGATACATCTCAAGATACTACTACTCAACCTCAAGAGACAGGTTGGAGAGGTAAGGACAAACCTTTTGGTGCAAGAAGGATTGAAGTTGCAGGTGACAAACGCAAGGAGAAGGATGTACCGTGGGATACATTTTCACCAGAAAGCCGATTACCTGACATGAAGCTCCCTAAGTGGTTTGAGAGATTGTTGGAGAGCCACGACATGGATGACTTTTCATGATCATCTAACCAAGGAGAGCTACGAAGATCAACAAGAGAGAAGACTCAACCTGAAAGGTATGAAGCAAATTATGCTCTCTTATCTAGCATTATTCAAAGCAAAGAACTTTCGACTTGTGGTGAAGTAAAGGATGATGACATTTGGGTCAAGGCCATGGGAGAGGAGATGGAGTCAATTGCTAAGCATAGCACATGGGACTTAGTAAAACCACCAGTTGGCAAGAAACCCATTGGTTGTAAATGGGTATACATGACTAAGTACCATGCAAATGGAAGCATAGCAAAGCACAAAGCAAGATTGGTGATCAAAGGGTATGCACAAAGTAAAGGCATCGACTATGAGGAGACCTTTGCGCCAGTATGTAAGTGGAATACTCTACGTCTACTTGTTGCTTTAACTTCACATTTTGGTTGGCCTTTGCATCAGATGGATGTGAAATCTGCAATGCAGCACATGAAGCTATATGGTTGAAGCAATCTTGGAAGAAGTTGACATGAAACAGGAGAATCTCACAACTATACATAGCGACAGTCAGAGTGGCATTCAACTAGCAAAGAAACCAGTGCTCCATGCGAGAACCAAACACATTGAGATTCAGTATCACTTTATACGTGAGAGGCTGTTGAGTTGTGAGATTCATGTTGTTCATTGTAGTACGGACGAACAACTAGATGATATTTTCACTAAGCCACTTGTTAGAAAAAAGTTTCATAAGCCTATATCAAAGCTTTATGTACTTAAAGTTTGTTGACTTTAAAGCTATGTATATGACTGTATAAAAAGTAGACTCTACTTTATGGGAGAGAGTTAGAATTAAAGTAGAATCACTCTGTTACTATATTGTGGGTCCTATCAGTAGATAAGGATCAGTTCGCCTCGCCACGAGGCGAGTCGACGGGACACGCGTCCCGTCAACGGCAACCTAGGTCATGCATGGGTTGCCTGAGTGAAGAACTATGTATAGTGTATTTTCATTTTGAAAATACAGTTGCTACGTGAGCTTGGTGTGGAGAGTGCTTTATGTTTGTGTTACTGTGTAGCATGATCTGTGTTCCTGTTTGAAGCAAATTCTAAGTAAAATACGACTACAAACTTACTCAAGTATGATTTGAGGACACTGTTCATCAAGGTCATAAAGGTAACTGGAGCATTTGTGAGCCCAAATGGCATCACCTTAAACTCATAATGACCGTAATGAGTCCTGAAGGCTGTTTTCGAGACATCTTCCATTTTTATATGGACTTGATGATTTCCCGATCTAAGGTCAATTTTACTGAAAAACTTAGCCTCGTCGAGCTGATCAAACAACTCGTCTGTCCGAGGCATTGGGTACTTATTCCTAATAGTGACCTTATTGAGGGCTCTGTAATCTACGAGACGCATAGACCCCTCTTTCTTTTTCACCAAAATGACTGGTGATTCCCACGGTGAACTACTAGTCTGAATTTGGCCTTTCCCAAGATAATCTGTTAACTGCCTAATTATTTCTTCATCCTCTATTCGGCTGACCTGATACGGAGGTTTAGAAATAGGTGTTCTACCTGGTACTAGGCTTATTACATGATCTACATCTCTGCTAGGTGGTAAACCATGTGGTAAATCTTCAAAAGAAACATCTTCAAATTTAGACAATAGAGTTTCTAATTTATTTATTTTTTGTTGTAAATAACTAGAAATAGAAACTTCTGAAATAAACTAAAAGTCACATAAGAATACCACTATCACCGAATTAATGAACAGAGCTCTGAACTGCAGACCATAGGACTGTTGCAAACATCATGCTCCCCCTGCAACTGGATCTCTTTGCCATTACGTTGAAAGCTGAGGGTGTTCTCCTGATAATTTATGTGGAGGGAAGGGCCTAAGCTGAAGAGCCAGTCTCTCTCCGAGAACAAGGTCTGTACGATCTGGGTGCATTATCTGAAAGTTAATTTTATCTTGATACCCTTGAATATCAAGATTTAAGTTACTTACCATAGTTTCTCAAAAAAATGTGTCTTCATCCTTGGCTAAAGAAACTATGTACCTCTAGAAGTATGAGCTTCTTAACTAGGGTGTAGTTGATGAAATTATGGGTTGCCCCATCATCAACCATGACTCTTACTGACTGGTTGCCAATTTTACCATGCATACATACTAGGTCATGTGGCCCAAAGCTGAAGGGTCTCGTTAGCATTGCAGAAGTTAATTGGCAACAATGTTCATGATCTTCATGAAACACTTTTATCTCGGAAGTTGCCGAGTCACTTGGGAAGCTTGCAGTCTGAACAATATGAGCTTGTTTTTTTATCTTTTTTTATTTTTTTCAATAAATGGCCCCTTGAGACATTGCCTGACTGTGTGACCCTTGCCCATACACACAAAGCACAAACATTCATGTTTGGCTTTTTCGAAATCCTCTAGTTTCAAGAGTTGAATGAGTGATGGACATTTTCGAGGAGCTTCATTTTTAACTTTACCTTCTTTCTTTTTTTAAAAAAAAATTCTTTTCTGTTTTGCCTTCTTCCTACGAGAGTTTCTACCTGAAAATGAACTTGATAGAGCTTGAGAAGCCTGGGAGAGAAGAACAATAATGGACAAATCCTTAATACAGTATATCTCGCAATATCGAGAGGCCATATAAAAGATAAAAAATATGGATGACTATCAGAAAGTCAGAGGGTTTGTCCGTGGGCTTCGAGATGAATACAAAGTAGAGGTCCAGAGAAACTCGCCTACTACCTTAGAGCAAGCTCTCAGATATGCTCAAATCACCACAGTGGGGCAAACACTAACTGATCCACCCAACCTTTCCTACTCTCTGATATGGAGTAAGCCCCTCCTAGCCCAGTGTGAGGATTGGTAGCATGCATACTACCAAGTGTCGGCCACGTGGCATTGACGTGGCCGATTGCACATCGGGACCCAACGTGGGGCCCTATCCTGCTAACAGGGTCCTTATGTTGTGTTAGGCCCGCCATGGCTATGGACCTTGCCGGGGCACACTACTCACACTGTCTTGTCTTGTTGGACGTGTACGCTAGACACGCCCCTAACTGTGGTATCTGACCCCCTGAGTTCCCCGTTTTTTTATGAGCACCTACATGGACATTATAGAATGGTAATTGATTGAATTGTTGTTGTTTCAGTGATTTTTTTTTCCTAGTTCTCAAGTTTGTAGTCAACGCAATTTCAGACATGTGCATTCATGAAAAAAAATGTAAATTTTATGAACTTGGCCATTTTACTGACATTAAGCTATACAAACTTGCAAATTAGGATATTTCTTGTATTTCCCTAGGAGAATGGCAAATGAGGAGGTTCTTGTAGCTGGAGAGGAATTTGTTTCTTCTCCCGAAATTCGGTCGGTATCTCTTGACATGGGAGGAACGATCGATTATAATCAACTACCCATCGATTATAATCAATTACTCATATTTTCTTAAGGTAGCACTGGAATTCCACCAAAGTAACAAACAACACATGCAATACCTAATTAACCCATTAAAGCTTATGGTGCCCACCATGGCTAGCAATCGTCGATACGTCGCCCACTTAGCTGTTGTAAAGCTGACTCGGATTCACCCAGTGTGCCCCATAAGACTCAGAGGGGTGACACTCCCAAAAGTCCTAGAGCAAGTTAGGACGTCAAGGACTAAGCCTCCGACTTGTGGTGAGCCAAATCAAGTAGTCATAAGTCATGAGCTAGCTTTGGAGCTCGAGTCATGGCCTTGTCAGCCAGAGCTAAGCTAATTATGCCCGTCCGGACAGCTCCTGGGATCCATATCCAAGAGCTAGACTGATTATGTCTTGATTACAACAAGTGGCATGGATGCAATCCACAAGTCAACTAGTCAAGTCAATAGGCCCAATCCAACGTCCGGTTTCAAGTTAGGTATGGGATCCAAGGGGTTGGGTCCCTAACATTCTCTCACCCTTAAAAGACTTGTCTTCCAAGGAAGGAAATCTGGGAATCTCTGTCTAAAGTCATAAACATGTTCCCAAGAGTCGTCGTCATCGAAACTACTTTCCAACGAACCAAGCACTCACTCACTTGCCAGTTTTAAGCCCATGTTGACATACATCAACAATGGCATGTGGTTCTGAAGGTACAAAGATTGATAGACGCTCTAAATGAGCTAGCTCATCCACTTGAATCAAACATGTTGAAGAGTAATGCATGTTTTACCCCTTCGGCTAAGCACTAATGTTGTTATAAGTTGTAACATGGTTGACACCTATACTTTTCATGCATGTACTTGAGGTGCTTGCCTCACAAGGGACTTGGAGGGGACCCACGCCCTCCCCTCTCTTACTAGCAATTCATTTCTTCTTCTGTCTAGGGTCATACTCCTTTCCCCAATGTCGTCGTCGTCAAAACTACCTTTCCAATGAACCAAGCACTCAATCACTTGCCAGTTTTTGGACCCACATTGACGTACATCAACAATGGCACATGGTTTTGAAGGTACAAAGGTCGATAGACCCTCTGACTGAACTAGCTCATCCACTTCAATCAAATGTGTTGAAGAGCAATGCCTATTTTATCCCTTCGGCTAAGCACTAATGTTGTTATAAATTGTATATTACTCATGGGGCATGTTATTAATTAAACGCATGGACCTCATATTTGTAACTTATATAAATTAGTGCAAGTGGCCCACTTGGCCAAGTAGCTCACTCACATGGTTGACACCTATATTTTCCATGCATGTATTTGAGGTGCTTGCCTCACAAGGGACTTACACCTTCCTCTCTCTTACTAACAATTCATTTCTTCGTTTAACTTTTGGTGTTGTGAGGTGGTTATGTTATTCTCCCTGTATTTGATATTTTCCATAGCTAAGTTTCTCAAGCTTTCTTGGTTGATCTAGTATTGCAATTAAGATACTTTATATCTTACAATCCATCAAAACCATCCTTAGCACGAAGTCGTCCCTCTAAATGGCTTATGTGAAAAACTAGATGAACTTTGATTCCTTGCAAAAGATCTAGCTGATAGGCATTAAAATTGAGTTTCTTTAGAATACGAAAAGGCCCACAATAACTAGGGGACAACTTAGGACATTTCCATGTCCTCAACACTTTGGAATCTTTTGGGATCCTAATGTAGACCCAATCTCCTTCCACGAAGACTTAAGGCTGCGCTTTTGATTAGCGTAAGATTGGGCTCTATCTTGAGCCATTTTATGTTATCTTGAGCGACAAGTAGCATTTCCTGCAAAAAATCCACCGATGGACTAACCTTGAGACCTTTAAGGCCAACAAAAATGGGCGCTATGTATTCATGAAAACAATGAAAAATTGTAATTTGTTTTGACCAATGTTGGGCGGGTATTAATATTTCTAATACCCATACCCAGTGGTTATTAATATTACCATGTTTGTAAATTGGTGGCTGTACCCTCATAATAGCCATTTTACAACCTTAAAAAATGCAATGCATTGGGTAAAATTTTGTTTGATTCAAATACGAACTCTTACTAAGGAATTGAACACAAGAGGTTCTTTCTTTGGATGCTAATGGGATATTTGATTGCAAACGATGCTTGGCAAACAACGCAAATCAGATGTTTAATTGCGAGTGGTGTTAGAAAGAAAGAGAAATGAGGTTAGAATATTTTTCCTCTTTAGAAGAGATAGAGGACAGAGACCTGAAATTGCAGGAGGGCCATCCTCATCAATACAGATTTCCGATGAAGTGCTATTGTTATATAAGGCGAGGCAATTTAGAAGCAACTTGTGAAGCTCTAAATCAAGCTGTGGTCCAGGCGATGACTCATTCAATGCCAATTGCAATATACTCATTTGCATTTTCAATTTCGCCCACCAATTTGCCAACGATCTGCTGCTCGGCAAGAAGCAGTTCTCACCCGATTTCAATAAGTCATGCATCCGGTGAGATACTACTTGGTGCACAACTGAACAGTAGATCAATCACAATAAAAAAGAGAGCTGAAAAGCAGAATCTCCAAAGTAAAAACAAAGGATTGGAACAACGCACAAGTCAGAAACGATTATAACACACAGTACCTCTACGTCTATCTCCACCGCCTCCCACGCACCGCCTCCCAGAAGTGTGACTGTTGTATCTCGAGCGTATATCTCCACCACCTCCAGCCGACTCCAACGCAACTGCCATTGGCAGTTGTTCTCTATAGGAGCAAGAGAAAGATTTTTCAAACAAGAAGTCAAACGAGAGAGAGAGAGAGAGAGAGAGAGAGAGAGAGAGAGAGATTTTGGTGATAGAAATCAAACTACAAACTAACCTTAGCCATCGATTTCAATCCACATGTAAGGTTCACAATATGCCACATGGCTATTGTCTTTTCTAAAATCACTCTAATTTTAGTTTTTTTTATTAAGTTTGCACATGGTAAACCCATGGTTAGTTTTTAGACTTGGAGGATTATATACATGATATATGAAAATATATAGGTTTTTTGACGGCTTGTTTAAAATAATGCGGGAATTTTTTTTTTTACATGTAGGGCCCCTTGGCATGTAGGCTTGGCCCTTAAACATTTGAGATATTGATGACCTTAACCTAGCCTTAGCAATTTTCACTAATGAGCACCAAGTCGTGAAAGGTCCAATGACCAAAATGCCACCTATGAACATGTGGCATGTGGCATGTGAAATGGCCACCATTAATGCACAAAATTCTAATTTAATGAGAAATGACATTCATAGTGTGAACTTTGAAGTCGAATCTCAATTCGCTATTCTCACAGTCAGTTGCATAATGGATTCAACATTGAACAATCTAGCCAATGCGATGGTGAGCATTGAGGCATTCGACATTGAGCAGTGGTGAGGAATCATGATGGCTATTGCAATGTGTGCCTTTACCCTTACACATTGGAGATTGGAGAGCATAGCGATGCATCTAGATTCTGTGAGCTGCACTTTTCATTGCTAAGAGCTTCTCAACGAGGCTACACTTCTCATTGATGAGTATCAGCAAATTATGTGGAGTCTAAATTCTATGCAAACTTTTACCTTCTAAATTCTCACTACTGCACTCATTGTTGATTCTCAGCAGCGGGCTATAGCCCTTGCACAACACTCTAGGAACATAAAGGGACGGGTAGTTCAGTGGTAGAGCACCCCACCGGAATGGGAGAGGTCCTAGGTTCAATCCCTAGCCCGACCACACACACCAAGTGTAAAAACTATTCACATGGTATCAGAGCCATGGTTGTGGGTGTGGTCTAGACGGGCGGTAGCTAAAAGGGCTATGCCTTGAGGGGGAGTGTTAGAAAGTGTCAGGGCTATAGCCCTTGCACAACACTCTAGGAACATAAAGGGACGGGTAGCTCAGTGGTAGAGCACCCCACCAGAATGGGGGAGGTCCTAGGTTCAATCCCTAGCCCGACCACACACACCAAGTGCAAAAACTTTTCACAAGTTTAAAGTGCGCGATGAAAGCTGCTTTAACCACCTTCCAAGTAGATTTTTCTTCCTCTAGATCTGGAGGAAGCGGATGGGATCTGATGATCCGTCGTATTTTGGTATTTCCATCCGTGGTGCTCTCCAGACTGCACTAAGTGAAAATTTCACTGTATACGAGGGTTCAAAACCATTATTTTGGCTTGATCTTCACCAAATCTCTATACTAACTCTCGCAGGCTTCTTCACTGATGGGAAATTGACATTCTGAATCGATTGAGGTGGTCTGCGAGAGTTCTTACTGGAAGGATTTTCTGGATCTTCACTTCTTATTGAATTTTTAGCACTAAACCCAATTTTCTCCTCACTGAAATCAAACTAATTCTCGCTGGCTCTTTTGTGTCCTGGTCTCATTGAGATGGAACTTCTGAATCCTCTGCAAGAGTTCTTGTCCACTGGAACTGAAAATTTTAGTGTCTGTGAGGGTTCTCTAGTACTTTCTCATCTTTTTTTCACTGAAAACTCTCGCACAAACACTTAAACATCAAACTAACTCTTGCAAGCCTCTCTATGTCCTAGTCTCACTGATATGGAACTTCAAAGGGCTCTGCGAGAGTTCTGGTGAAGATTTGTATTTTTTTGAATTTTTTCAAGGGTTTTTTGATTTTTTATTATCTCTCTCTGATTTTTGCAATTTGCTTAAAACTAACTCTCGCAGGCTTCTATGCAGGTCTGGGACAGTACCTTGGAGCTGCTGCTAGTCATGCAAGAATTAACTCTTACTAGTTTTGGAGATATTAAAATCTGATAATATTTTAGGCTCTTTTTCTCTCCAAAATGCAGATTGGTGTGTTTTTGGGGTTTTTTGGTTGGTTGGTTTGGGTTTCAAGCCCTTAGAGGTTGTTCAGGGCCTCCTCTACCCTCTCACACCTCCTCCGCTAGCTGTGAACACTCCAAACAAAAAAAAACACAGAAACCTAATTCTAAACTCCCAAAAATCTACCTAAAATTACTCTAAAAAGCAAGAAATAGCTAAAATACAGCTATACTAGTTAGTGGAAACCTATCCCCGGCAACGACGCCACTGTAGGGTCTTCGATCCGATGTAGTAATAGCCCTACCGCATGTCAACAAGGCTTTGTTCACTGGATAGGCACCTAACTATGCATAGATGCTACTTTTAGTTAGTTTCCTACTTTTTATCTAACTCTACCACCACTAAGACTACTTTCACTAGCTCTACTCCCCTAAACTACCTTCATCATGATTGTAGGTGAAAGGAAAGGGAAGATTAGAAAAGATGGAGAGAAGAGAAGAGAGAAAGAGAGAGATAGAGGGAGGGTGGAGGTTAGCTCAAATGCTCATTGTACTTGCTAAGGAAGAAAACATAAACTATTGAAATAAAAAAGCATGAACTTAAAAGCAAATGGAAACAATAAGAGCAATAGCAAGCATTGAATAGCAAATGAGAATGCTTCTCTTCCAAAATTGGTAGAGTTTCCTCCTTCTGATTAAGCATGAAAATAGAGTACAAATGGTGCTTTTTTATAAAGGCCCTTGCCCCGAAATCCTATTGGATAATATTTACATTGATCCTATCCATTCATCTTAGACCCAACTTGATCCAAGGGTCCACAAAAAGTACATTGGAAATCACAAGATTCATGTGAGTTCAAAATTGGACCCAACTCTAAAAAAGTAGACTCTAAGTTTAAAATCGACTTTGGGCCTCAAGTTTTATTTTAATTACAAAGGCCCAAGTCTAAAGTTAACGTTAAAGAATATTATGTGATAATGGAATGCAAAGGAGAGATCTTTTTCACTTAAAAAGTAAAAACAAATATTGTATGAAGATTGATGATTTATTGTATTGCATTTACAAGTAGTAGAACATCATGGAACTCAAGAGCTCCCTCGCTATGAGGGCCTTCAATTTTGTAATCCCACCTTTCATCCACATCTAAAAGTGAAAACTAGAGTATTAGTGACATTTGTCACTTCTCATGCATGCATTTCTACTTACTTTTACCAAGTGTCATTTTTTTAACTAGAATTGTACAAATCTCATGCACTGTCCATTTCACTTTGTGCATGACTTGCATGTCACTATGGATCACTTATAATCATTGCATGTGATATGCCACGAGTTTCTACAAGCATATTAATGCTTCTTGGCTTCCAAGGGGAGGCTCGAACTTGGGACCAAAGAAACTTTGGATGCCAAGCCAATGACATTTCTAAGTCTATAATCTGTATGCAAGTTGTATACTACCAACTAGACTTGAGAAACCCACATAGCTCGAGTTTCTTCTAGGCGAAATTTGCCATTTACATTATGAAACAACAAACTTACATAAAAAAAAGTTTGTGGCAAGCCTAAAGTCAAGATAGATGATTTTTCATTTTCAACACTGCCACTACGAACTTTTCATGTTCGTACTAAGACTTTATATGAGCATCATGCAGTAGCACTCTGATAAAAATCTTACGCAAGGCTTTCTTTTAGCTTCAATTTTCACAAGTACGGGAGTACGATGTCATTGCTCTGTTACTACAAAATTTGCGATGCCAGTCCATCATCATAAAGAGAAGATTACTAGTATATGCTTTGGGCATGATGATGAGAGAAATCGTTTTCTCCTAATAAATGAGATCAAGTGAATCAAAGGAGCAATGCAATTACTGCCTTCAATTATCTTCCAAGCTATAATTTACGAAGTTAACCCCGACAACCTAAAGTTTGTTAGTTCAAAACTATTATCTGCTACTTCCCATCTTGCTCTTGTCCTGACTTCAGTCCTAACGGGACAAGTTTAGACATAAATTTCTAACTTTATTTTACTTGTCGATAGAGTTTGGACAATCTCAAGCGTAAATTGGATCTTGTCACGATAGAGCTCAAATATGCTCGAGTCTTTGTTTTGAAGTGGTGGTTGTAGATTTAAGGTTGAATCCCACTCTTTGAGATGTCACAAATCATTGCATGATCTTGTTTTCCATGGTAACTCTTATGGCTTTTTGGCATTGCTTTGCAAAGGCAATTCTATGCGTTGATGTCCGTTTTAGAATCTCAAGCGTGTTCTTGCTTCATGTGCCTTTTTTGGAGTATGCAATAAGTTGACGATTAATCTTCTTTGTCCAAATCTACAGGTACAATCTCCTCTTCTTTTGTACATGCATCCAAGTAGCTAAGCTTTTTTTTTGCATGATAACTTAGCTTTTTTTTATGAAGCGTTTGCCATGGACTTATTTGTGAAAACTTGTCAAAAATCTATCTTGGTTATTTTATGTTTGTGAGTACATTTCACAGGTGTGGAGCATGTTCCCACATGTGTGAAATAGTTAGAAATAGTTTATAATGTTGAATTTAGGGGTATCATAAAGATTGCTAGTCAAGCATCTTGGTGTCACTAGATGATAGGGCCAATATTGGCTTTAGAGGTCAAATGGTCAAGTAAACATGTTTTGTCATAATTAGGCCAAAATTCAATTGTGATGTAACTCAAGCTAGTTAGGTTGCTTACACATGTCAATTTTAGGTTTGATGAGTGATGCACCCTATGTGGGGGCAAAAGCCAAAGGGTCCAATCATAAAAGAGAGATGTGTTGTAAGGGTCCAATCAAAAGTGAGGGATGTTGCATCACACATCCAATAGGATTAGTGTTGTAAAGCTAGCTTTACAATGCAAGCTTTACTTATGGCGCCACTGGCGCCGGTGCCACTCTCGGCGCCACACTGTGACCGTAATCCATCCGGCGCCAAGTTCCTATGGCTGAAAAATTTTGATCAGTCCTAGCGAAGTCCATAGAGCTCGGATCGATGTGCAGTCACCTCACACGATCTAGGCATGATTAAAGGAAGCTTGGGGATCAATAAATTCTAGAGAGAGAAAATGACTCTCAAGAGAGAAAAAAAAACCTAGAGAGAGAAAACGTGCTTTACCAGCTTGGGCAGAGTACTTGGTATGAGGAAAGGTGGCGAATCCCACCAAAACTATAGGGGAATGCAGGTTGCGACTCAGGACGAGCTCCAACCAAGTCTCAGCTTCCCTTGTTGGAATATTGTCTTGGCGCTTGCCTTGGCATGCCAGCACCCCGAAGACTAGGGTCGGTCATACATTTGAAATGTAACCTTTTCATATTTATTAATAAAGTGGGATTTTTCTCAAACCTGACTCTGATTACCTTATCGGTTTCAGTGTTCGGTAAAAGCGCCATTTGTAAGGCCGCTTCAAACTTTTTGATCTGGCACATAGCGGAGGGTCATATCCCGGGACACCAACGATATGCCGTCAAGGCCATTCGGTCCAAGATGCCAGCGATATGCTATCGAGACCATTCAGTCTAGGAATTGGTTGTCTTCATATCTGTTGCGACTTGTGGTTCTAATTGTTCATTGCATGAACGTGAATGGGTTAAGCTCTTGGGGAACGAGCTCTAACTTGTCAGCTGAGTTGGATGGCTTGCTTGGGTGGAATGGCTATCCAGTTTGGCGTGGTGCCAGGTTGGCTTCCAGCGCTCATGACAAAGCTTTGAGTTGGTTAAGTTTGATGTAAGTCAGACGACTTGCTTGGAATGGATGTTATTCGTTTGTAACGAAGTTTCGAGTTAGTTAAGTTTGATGTATGTCGAGCGGCTTGCTTGGAGGAAAGTCACCCACATTGAGTCCCCCGGTCTGGCATGGCGCCAGGTTGGATCTCAATGTTGGTTTCCGAACTTCAAGTCTGATCGTTGTTGGCAAGTTGGTTGCTTGTATGTCAAGTGGGTTTGGACGACAAGAGTTGAAAGCTGGGAAGCTAAGTCGTGGATCCCGGCTCCCTTTGGGATGCCTGCGCTACAATTAGAGAGGCTATGTTTAAGGGGTCCAATAGGATTGAAACATGGATCTCCATGAGGTTCTATATGTACTTTCATTTTTTATCATAATCTAATGTGAGTTTTTGAGTCAATTTGGAGATTTGCCAACTTTGCTTGTATTGTCTTCTCTCTCTAGATGAGCCCAAAAGTGGTATTTTCTCTCTCTACCCGAGGAGAGGAGCTTGTTGGGACTTAGTTTATTTCATGAAGTCTTCCACACATGTGAAACACCTTTTGGTAATGAATGAATGCATGTAAAATGGTTTTTTTTTTTTGCCTTAGATCTTGTCATTGATCTTGGATTCAATCGATAGGTGATCTGTAGTGCATGAGCCAAGCTTAGGAGATCAATTTCACACATTAGGACATTCCCACATTTGTGAATTTTCACATGGTATCAGAGCCTAGCTAAGTATTTGATGCATGTTTCATCCAAAGTTTCAAAAATTTCATGAAAATCAAGATCTAGAGAGTGTTGATTGTATCTCCCATGCCATCTCAAGCAAATTTGGATCAAGAGGGTTCAATATCATAATGATTGAATCATTTCAGGACCTGTACGGAATTCCCTGCTTAGGCACGTGTGAAGAGTGTTTCACACGTTCCAAAGATAGTTTGACCCAAACTTTGCCTATACTCCATCAATTGATAAGAGGTTGATCTAGTTTGAGAGAGATTGGTAGAGCTAGTGAGATCCATCTCACATTTTGTTGCAAGATCTTGCATAGGAGTTGGTAGTACACCTTTCAAGGATCCTATAGTGAGAGAGAAGCAACATTTTATTGTCTAAATCACAAGAGTCTTTGTTGACATCTTCAGAGCCTATGGAATCTGTTTACTAGTCTTCTTTGTTTCTTTCTTCTTCTGCCTATCAGTAGAGATTGTGGGCTTGTTTTAAGGCCCAAATTAGGCATAAGGGGTTGATAATCATTGTAGTATTGTCCTGCCTGTCATAAGACATCCGGATGGGTCACTCTTGAACTGAATGCACATGCATAATCAACCAAAATACAAGCCAATGCGTTCAACAAATGATCTACGTTACTGCTCAGTTGAACAACGACGGATTCCTACTTCTACTTTGCTTCAAAATGAACTAAAATCAGATCCTACACTAATTTACTTACATTAATTGACAAAAAAAGAAACAAAAACTAATCTACAACATGTTAGAAGTCCAAGAATCAAGAAACCAACCAGTCTTTTGATTCTTGGACATCCCAAGAACATCAAGAACTGGATTGTAACGAGATATGCAAGATTTACACCACTGAATTTAGTTTACCTGAATGCTGGCTCCTACATTAATCCAGAAACAAGAAAAGAAGCTAATCCACTCTAGGAAAGCAGCAAATCTAATCCACAACCACACACAAAAGGAGGGAAGGGCAAGATCATAAATGCATCACTCAAGAAACAAGAATGATCAAGGAGCTCAATGGATGCACCAAACTGGTGAAGGCTCTTCTCATTTCAGCATGGAGTTGATACAATTCACAAAAAATTCCTCTTCACGAAGAGGGAGTCCCTTAAATAAGCAAGAGAGCTCCTTAGGTGGCATCCTAGTGGAATTTCCACATTTCACAAATTACAAGTGGAATAATGCTCTCCACTAGAGGTCACCATCAAAAGGTGGCTCACTCTACTTTCTTTAAGAGGGGTCTACTTGCATTTATTACATTTGCTTAGAAATACTAGTTCCTACATGGTCATTCCATCTTCCGGGATTCACCATGAGGCTTACACAGTTCTTGCTTGTCATTTCTAGCTAGCATTTCTCGGCTCTCAGCCTTTGTTGGTCTCGTCTTCTCACCTCCTCGGTCTAAGGTGAGAGGTGCTCTTGAGTTGCTCTATCCGAGTATCTTGGGGATTCGTCAGAATCAGCCAACAGTCTTCACTATTACATGGCATCCATGGGTCTCTTTCTATTGAAATCTAGTGAGAGACTATCTACCTCCAACTATTCTATTTGGAAGGCTAGAATGGAGTCCAATTTGGTGCTCCAAGATGTGATGAAGATTGTGCTAGGACTTGAGGAGGAGCCTCAAGAGCTCCAAGAGGTCCAAAAGTACAAAAAGAGAGCTAGGATGACTCTACATATCATAAAGATAAATGTTTCAAATAAATTGTTGTGTGATATTGGCTCATGTACCACATCCAAGGAGGCTTGAGACACATTGGAATCCATTTATGGTGGAAAGGTGAAAGCATACTTCACAAAGGACAAGCCAAGAAGAGGGGACAAAAAGCGGCATCAACATTTCATGAAGGACAAGTCAAAGGAGGAGAGTGATGAAGAGTCATCACAAACATCAACAAGTTGCAAATCCAACAAGAAGTGCTTCCTTTGTGGTAAGAAGGGGCATTTTGCTTCTAATTGTTTCAAGAAAAGAAATAAAGATAAGGTAGCAAGAGGGACTAGTTATGGTAAGCTTTTCAAAATTGATACTAATCCTTGTGGAAGTCTGGCCAAGAGGAGCTTGGATCAAGGAGGAGGCAAGTGATCTACCTCAATCTATGTTCCAAGATGGTGAAGCTCGTGAAGATAGTGCTTTGGCAAAAGCACATGGAGTTATTGCCAAGGAGGTCTACTTCTCATCAATTCTCTTATATTGTTCATTTGGATGATTTCATTTCATCATGTAGAAGCAAAGATAGTGCTATTTCATGTGACTTCTTGCTTGAAGACTTCAATTGGAGGTACTTCTTATCAAAAGTGCTTGATATGAAGATTGCAATAGTTGATACTTTGGGAATTTTAAGATCCATTTTCTTTGCCAATATTCCTTTGCACATAAGGAGTAAGGAGGATCCAATTTCTAATCAAGAGGATGATGGTAGTAGGATTCTCAAATCTACCAAAATTCCAAGTGTATGATGGAAATTTGCCAAGGCTTGAGGAGGAGTCTTTACATGGTTTGAGGCAATTTGTAAACTTTTCTTGAGATTAAGTGAAGCATCCAAAGAGGACACTTACATCTTTGAGCAAGTGTTTAGCCTCAAGAAGATCAAGATTGCATTTTGATTTCAAGATTAGATTCATCATGGATAAAGTTCATAGTATGTGGACTAGTCAAGCTAGTTTGCTTAATCTTGATAATCAACACTTTTGCTCATCTTATGATTTTGATCTAAAAATTGTGAAACTCTAAAAATTTGATTGTGATGTATTTTTAATAGTGCAATTGCGAATAAAAAATGTCAACTTTTTCAAATACTCAAATTGTGAATATTGAATCTTAAATAATAAATCATGATTTCTTTTTATATTGAATGTGAATATTGTTAATTATATCATATCATGAAATCAATGAGTATCGAATCATGATATTTGTGATTACTCTCATAAATACTTACGATGAAATTTGTTGATACAAATTTTAATATTGTGAGTATTTAATTGCACAAGTTGTGACTACGTTTGTGAATTTAATCATGAAATTGAAAATTATAAGATTTATCATTACTTTAACAAATTCATACATAGTAAATTGTAACATTCATTTTTAGCAATTGTGAATGTGCATCGTGAAATCATAAATATTACATCGTGAAATTTACTAATACTTGTGTGAAGATTAATTTTAAAAATTTTATATTTAGTTGTAAAACTACAAGTACTTACTAATACAAAAAATTCATTACTTTTGAAAACGGATTGCAATAATTAAAAATCTACTATCTTAAAAATTATGCATAATATTGTGACTTGATTATGAGATTGTGATATGATAAATATTCAAATATAAAAATAATAATTATTATTTTTAAAGCTAGAAAAAGATTAAATAATTTTCATCCATTCTTATTGAATGGTCATTTCTCATTTCAGATATTTACAAGTCTTAATACACCATAATAATGGCAAGGCCTTGCCTTCTTGCAAAGGAAATATGTGTTGAGGTTGTTCAATGGAGTTTGGAAAAAACTTAAATTGAAAGGACAAAAAGTCATGGTGGCTTTGACTTTTTAAGTGATGGTCTTGACTTTTTTAAGTTTGGACCTTAAAGTGAAAGGACAAAAAGTGATGGTGGCCTTGACTTTTTAAGTTTGGACCTTGGTTAAAGGCCCAAGTACCCCACATGTAAGTGATCATGTGTGGATGGAAAATAGCAAATGACATGCGAATGATTGAAAAGTGACTTGCATGCACAGTTTGTTTTTTCCTTTTTCTAAATGATATGCATTGATCCATAACAAGCATGCATCCCATAATTGAGTGTCTGCATGAATTTCCTAAGTTTGAACCTTGGTTAAAGGCCCAACTACCTCACATGTAAGTGATCGTATGTGCATGGAATATAGCAAATGACATTTGGTTAATGGCCGAGAAATGAGTTATTATTTCTCATTTGAGGAATGGCCAGTTGCTTTTTGTGACAAATTTGTAGTAGAAATTGGACATCATCTCTATCAGGAGATGATGTACTTATGTTTTTTAGCATGTTGAAAGGTAGGTATGCTTTCTTGGATCACTTTACTACATGAAAAAAAGAACATTAAGCACATGCATACAGAAAAACAAACAAGCAAATTTATTTGGCTATTGCATGCTCGATGGTGAACATGCAAATTATAAGATCACATATGTGAGTAGGAGACTTGAAAGCTGATGCATGCTTGATTCCACAATATTCTCTAATTTCTTCTTCTTATTATTGTGTTCTTGCATGCTTGAATGAAGAAATATGACAAGTGACAATATAATTTGGTAATTTCTTTGACAATATGTTTTTATTGTTTCTAATAGTGTCTTCTTTTGTAGGATGTATACAATATATCTTCCATATATCGGATGAAAAAATTGATCAACTTTTCAAATATGCACCCTATATTCTACATGATTGATGGTTGGCAATGACTATCTAAAATCATGAATACTAAGAAGCGAATATCTTGAATATTGATCGTGATTATTGTGAATAATACTCATGAATATTGATTGTGATTATTATGAATCTTGATCGTGAATGCTCATGAATATTGATCGTGTTTATTGTGAATAGTGATTGTGAATACTCATGAATACTAGTCATGAAAATTGAAATATTCTAAATCTAATCGTGATTATTGTGAATATTGATCATGAATATTTGCCAGCTTCAAAATTTCAAAATGTTAGACATATTTAGTGGCCAAAATATTAAACCCACTATAAGGAACTATCATCAAATGAAGATCACCTATTTATCGGCAAAATCATTTCATACACAATTCTTACTCTTTTTAAATCTCAATATGCAATGTTAGTTCTACGATTGTAAAAAATTTAACTACTTTTGTGGTAGTGATTATGATAGTGTAAGTTCTTGCAACTTAAAATATTAAAAAAAAAACAAATGAATCATTACGATAGCTTAACTTACCGATTTTTACCTCTTTGTGCAAGTTCAAACATTAAAAAAAACTAATATCAAATTTGTTATTATAATATACTTACAGACTTATCAAATGCGTAGATATATTTCAGATTCCAAACATATGACAACATGTAAATTAGATCTAAATCATTTGGAAAATGCATTAAATTATGTTTACCGTATTAATATGCTCTCATACTACTTAACTGACATAGCAACAGATTGATTCTAGTGCTTTGCATGCAAAAACTGAGAATCGGTCATCCACATGCTCATCTTTTTATTATTTTCAAAATGACTACGATGCAAATTGCCAAGCTTAATACTTATCCTGTAGCCTTCATTGACCTCGAAAATCTACGACAATTTTCACTTTCATCTAATTGGTGTTAGATTAGAAAACAGAGGTGAGCAAGAGTCGTTTATAGGAAAAATATTATTATGTCAGATCTCTTCATGTGAACTCGATAACAAGCTGGTGTATAACAAACTGATCTTCTAAAAGACAAAAAGATGAAAGCTGTATCGTAAGAGATTGAAATTTCTGGTGCTTGTACCGAACTTTGTTATTATCTATTGAAGTTCTAAATGTATGTATTCAGGTTATTTTTGTGGTATTATGTCAAGAACTCCTTGTCATAATGCTAAAATTGTTGGGTTAACGAAAAAAAAACATCATCACAATCCATAAAACCCAATCGTCAATCCAATTTTGGCAATTTTTCACACGTATGACCACTCAAAATAGCTATAAATCCCTCTTGCATATCAAAATCACTTTCAGAATCAACATGCAATCAATCCATATTCTGGTGCCACTCAGCACATGACCAGTCTCATTGGTTGTTTCGAGTCCTATACACCTTACAGTACCAACAAATATGTTCACCTTGGTGATAATAACAAACAAGCTATTAAAGGTGAAGGTATTGTGAGATTGAGCTTTGCAAATAATCAATCTAAGCTACTTTCTAAAGTCCTGTATGTACCCAATTTATCTACGAATCTGCTCTCTGTAAGCAGAATCACAGATCTAGGACATAAAGTAAAATTCGAATGTGATCAGTGCAAAGTATTTGATAGGACATGGAAGATCCTAGCACTCGAAAAAAGGCATGGATACTTGTATAGCTTAAGTCATTGCTTTTTTGCCTCTAGTCAGGCACTCAGTTACCTAGTAATAAAGTCGAGTTACCTGTATGTCTAGACTGTCTAGTTGGTAAATAGACTAGGAAACCATTTAGATCAAGCCATCAACATACTACTAGAGGATTGTTAGACGTTGTGCATTTAGACATTTGTGGGCCGATGAAGAATCCTTCTCTGAAGGATGCAAAGTATTTTATATCTTTTATTGATGAATTTTCTAGAAGGACTATGGTGTATTTTATCCAGAAGAAATCAAAATATTTCAGTTGCTTCAGAATCTTCAAGGAGCGTGCAGAAAAAGAGACTGAAAGGACGATCAAGTCCCTGAGGTCTGACAATGGTGGAGAGTACATCTCTACTGAATTTAAGGAGTACTGTCAGAGCCAAGGCATTGAGCAACAATTCATCACTCCTTATAGTACTCAGTCTAATGGCTTATCCGAGAGGAAGAACCGTACTCTGGTTGAATCAGTTAAATGTATGTTGCCGCATGCATCGCTGCCCAAGAGCTTCTGGGCCGAAACTGTCTCCATTGTAGCTTACGTCTAGAATAGATGTTCGACCAAGGCCCTCTTAGGCAAAACACCCCATGAGGTGTGGATAGGCTCTAAGCCTTTTGTGAAGAACCTAAGAGTATTCGGATGCGTCACCTACACGCAGATTCTGGAAGACACAAGGGAGAAATTCGACTTCCAAGGTCTCAAGACCATCCTGATTGGATACACTTCATTTGATAATACATACAAGCTGTATGATCCCGATACCCAACAAATATCCTTTTTGTCAAAGGACCAATGTCCCCAGACCAAGCAGGAAGAAGAACAGATGAGAGAGTATCCTTATCGATCGATACTTGGATCTCTCATGTACGCGATGGTCTGTACAAGACCTGACATCTCTTTTGCAGTAATCTCACTCAACCAATATATGGCTAATCCTGATATTACCCATTGGAAAGCTCTCATAAGAGTCATGAGGTATGTTCAAGCTACCATGAACCAGTGCATCTGCTACGGAGAAGTCAACAATGACAATCTTCATCAGCTCAGTGGATATTCTGATGCAAGCTGGGGAGGAGACTTAGACAATTGTAAGTCCACATCTGGATTTACATTCTTTTTCAACGACGATCCTATCTCATGGAACAATCATAAGCAAACCTCTATCGCTCTTTCCTCTATAGAAGCAGAATACATTGATGCTTCTCAATCTATTAAAGAAGCGTTTTGGTTGAGAAATTTATTGTCAGATATTAGTTTGTGTCAGTACATCCTAACAATTATATTATGTGATAATCAGAGTGCTATTGCCTTATCGACCAATCCTAGATTTCATTCTAGGAGTAAGCACATTGAAATTCGATATCACTACATCAGGGGCAAGGTTCTCAACAAGGAGGTAAGCTTAACGTACTCTAGAACGCAAGACATGGTTGCAAATATATTCACGAAGGCATTAAGTGTTAATGCACATAACAAGTCTTGCGCATTGTTTAGTCTGAAGATCAAGGCATTCACAGATCCAGATTGGGGGGGGGGGGGTGTTGTGTTGGATTTATCTCCTTTACTCTCCTAAATCCTATGTTAATCTGCCTCCATTCATGCTGATGTATTTTACTTGTGTTGTCACACAATCTGCATATTTACATGAAAAATGAGACAGGCAAAAAAGGCAAAACAAAGACGACATTGTGTTTTTACATGTGATTTATGACAGGCAAAAAAGGCGACATTGTCCTACAAATGCCTAAGGTGCCCTTATAGGAAAGCGAAGATACCCTGTAAATCAATTTTTAAGGCACTTGTCAGAGTGTCACATTTTTCGCATTTTCATCAACGTTAATTTTAGCGAAGGCTAACATCGCGACCTTCTCACGCTCATCCCATGCACTGTGCAATCAGATTTGACAACAACAATAACCACCCACGATCTCCCACAGACAGCACAACCACTTCTATACTTTCTTCATCTGCACACCTGTAAAATGATGTATATATATTGAATACCATCGTAGCATCCGAGAGCATATTAGAATGGCATCAAAATAGAAGAGAGAGAACAAAACATCACTAATATACAGAGATAGACATCGTAGATGCTTTCATGCATTGATTCTTCTCTTCCAAATGTATTGTTAGTAATAGGTTCACCACCTTTACAGATTGTGTGATTAGCTTTGTGAAACATGCGGTTACGTCCGCTATTGTTTTGTGCTCACCTACATTATTGACCTATATATTTCGTTATACTTAATCTGATTACAGCTTTGTTTGTTCCGCGTTCAGATTTGCATCGATATTGCAATGTTTTTCTACGTTCTATTTGGTTTCTAATTACTTAATTTGGCTGTCCGCTCGTCGCGAATAATTATTAGTCTAACTCTTTGTGACTAATAATTTGTCTAGCTCTTCGTGACAAATTATCTTTATGATGTTTTGATGCTTAATGTTTGGCTACATAATCATATCGAACATGATTTCTATCACTAATGTTTTGTTCAAATTTGATAGGCGTAGTCATGCTTGAGGAAAGAGTGAGATAGCTTATTCCGCTGTGCATGAACAATTTTCGCTCGAGTTCATTTCTTTTATGAGTTTCAAGTTCGCTTCTTTTCATGTTCTTTTTTCCTTTTTGAGTTATCTTTCAATTCTCTCCTCTTTCCAACAGTTATGGCAATGGTGGTAATGGTTGAGGGGGTGGAAATAATGGTGGGGTGATGATGGAAATTGATGCGAAAGTCGACTTCATTCGCGATTGTGAAACAATTTGGATGGATTTCAAATATGATTGCTGGTCATTGCCAGTTGTATCATTCCTACAGTCCTCCAGAATATAGACAGACACTGCTGATCTACGTTTTGATTAACACAACATTCAATAAAATTCAACTAGTGTGCGAAATTGATAAAATGAGTGAATGAGATACACAAACGATAGCGGACTGTTATTCATTCAAGATCAGACGAGATAAGAGTGATATGTGCGTAATGGCTACAATATCATCTATTGATCTTCTCGTTTTTTGTGCGCTGTATGACAGACCCACACAACGCACTGGCGTGAGATAAGCGGTGCTCTCCCACGAGCAATGTCTCGCTTACTAGCAGACTTCTTGGAAATCTGTGGATCCTACTTACAAAACTTGTCTCGCTCGTAGGCGGACTTCTGTATCCTATCTGTCTATCTTGCTTACTAGCATTAGACTTGTTATATCATGCATCAACCAGAAATCTGTG
The DNA here is from genome assembly GCA_029204225.1 of Diphasiastrum complanatum. Taxonomy (NCBI): domain Eukaryota; kingdom Viridiplantae; phylum Streptophyta; class Lycopodiopsida; order Lycopodiales; family Lycopodiaceae; genus Diphasiastrum; species Diphasiastrum complanatum. Next base: position 27,951,393 of record CM055100.1, read on the forward strand.
GATCCTACTTACAAAACTTGTCTCGCTCGTAGGCGGACTTCTGTATCCTATCTGTCTATCTTGCTTACTAGCATTAGACTTGTTATATCATGCATCAACCAGAAGGTATATAGTCGCGTCGTGTAACTTCTACATTCGAGTGATTAAACATCTACAACTAATCACAAATTACAAGAGTGACAGATTAGCCACGACCTAGAGTGCATCTGTTGATGTCATGATATTAGATCAGATATCTGTACTTATTGGTACTTGCATGATCTTGCTAATCCTTTTTGGACCGTGAGGGTTGAAAAAGACGTCGCGATGATTTTCGTGTCACTTCGTGTTGTTTGACTTTCGTGTCGTCTGACTTTCTCCCACTGTACCGCAAAAAATTCCCTTTCGCAAATTTTTTGCGTCTTGTTTTGATGTCATGAAGTGTGAGGTAGCTCCTGAATCTAGGATCACCTCTTGTGTGTCAGGCGTTGACGCTGCACACAGATCTGCACAAATGTAAGCGGTCGAACAATTTCTGTTCGATCTCTCTTCACCCATTTTTGAGCTCTCAGGCTCCCCGACATAGGACAAACTGTTGTTGTTCTCCTGTCTGTTCTGTGCTGATTTGTTTCTCGGGTTCAAGCGACAATCCATGGCTGCATGACCCTTCTTGTGGTAGTGGATACATTCAATTTTTGGATTGAGCCAGCATGTATCAACTGTGTGCCCATCTCTTCGGCATCTCACACAAGTCTTCTTTTCTCCACTAGGCTTGAATTGTTTCTTGGATTTTTCTTTGTTGTCGTAGAGGGCTTGGTCAGAACCATTTTTGTGATCAAGGTATTCTCTAGCCTCGACTTCCTCTCGAATCTCGACAATTGTCTTTTCAAGAGTCATTGTAACACTATATTCTCTGCTCTAGAGTTATGTACTGATAGAAATAGATCATTTATCTTCCTTACAAAAGAAGTGAGATCTTTGCCATCCCACTGTAGATTTGTCAACTGATTTTCCAGCATCATTATTTGACTTCTTGATTTTGTTTGAAATCTCGTGAGCAGTGTATCCCACATCTTCTTTAACATGGAGAGTGTAGCCAGGTCAAGCGTGAGACTATCTTCGATGGAAGATGATAGCAAAGCTACTGCCTTGTCATTTTTCTCCCCCCCTCGCGTAGCTCTTTGCCTGATGTCATAGTCATCTCCTCTGTGCCATCCACCCAGGGGAATAAACCTTCACCCTTTAGTATCAATGAGGTCTTAACTTTCCATGCTAGAAAGTTAGATCCTGAAGAATCCAGAACTGTACAAATCTTGCTCTATGTGTTGCTGATTGAAGCCATTGCTTCTGAAGTGTGTTCTCTTATTGATGGTTGTTTGTTTGAATGCTTAACCTCCTAGATCTGATAGCTTTTTGGCTACGTCAGACTATGACAAGGTAGTCTCTGATACCACTGATAAAAAAATTGGTTTCATTCGCGAACGCGAAACAATTCGGATGGATTTCAGATATGATTGCTGGTCACTGCCAGCTGTATCATTCCTACAGTCCTCCAGAATGTAGACAGACACTGCTAATCTAACTTTTGATTAACACAACATTCAATAAAATTCAACCAGTGTGCGAAATTGATAAAATGAGTGAATGAGATACACAAATGATGGCGGACAGCAATTCATTCAAGATCAGACGAGATAAGAGTGATATGTGCATAATGGCTACAATATCATCTATTGATCTTCTCATTTTTTGTGCGCTGTATGATAGACCCACACAGCGCACTGGCGTGAGAGGCGGTGCTCTCCCACGAGCAATGTCTCGCTTACTAGCGGACTTCTTGGAAATTTGTGGATCCTACTTACAAAACTTGTCTCGCTCGTAGGCGGACTTCTATTTTGTATCCTATCTGTCTATCTTGCTTACTAGCATTAGACTTGTTATATCATGCATCAACCAGAAGGTATATAGTCGCGTCATCTAACTTCTAGATTAGAGTGATTAAACATCTACAACTAATCACAAATCACAAGAGTGACAGATTAGCCACGACCTAGAGTGCATCTACTGATGTCGTGATATCAGATCAGATATCTGTACTTCTTGGTACTTGCATGATCTTGCTGATCCTTTTTGGAACATAGGGTTGAGAAAGACGTCGCGATGATTTTTGTGTCGCTTCACGTCGTCTGACTTTCGCGTCGTCTGACTTTCTCCCACTGCACCACAAAAAATTATCTTTCGCGAATTTTTCACGTTCGTGTCTTTTCGTCAAGGTGTTCGCGAATGTTTTCGCTTCGTGTCTTTTGACTTTCACGTTCGCGAACATTTTTGTCAGAGTGAGGGCTGAAAGCTAGCAAAGCTTTGGTAATAGAAACGTTTTGTTTCTTCAAAAATTGGGAGAGACGAAGAATGGATGATGGGTAAGGTGGTGATGGCTAGAGAAATGGGCGGCAAAGAAATGTAGGTGCTCAGTGATGTGACAACAAAAAGGGAGATTTGGTTAGGCGGTAATGTCAGAAACATGAATGGAGATGGTGATCAATGGAGTGTCTAAATGAAAGGTTTGGGGTTACGTCCACGTCCTGAATATAGGATTCAATATGATTCTAGACTTGGATACATGGTACTCCAATTCTTGAGATTATTGGCTATGACATGTCATACTGGATGAGCCGTAAAGTAATTAATAACCTTATGAGGCACATACACACTATTTAGAGTTAGCACATGGCTTAGGACAATCAATGCATGTGTAGAGTATCAATAGTTAATTGGGGAGTTTAGGCCTTGCATGAATGCATGCACAGGGTGGTCTTGGGTCTATAAATCCATTGGATACTCGTCCTACTACATCATTTATTTGGTGATCCATTGCCAGGTTCTCTCACTCTACTAATGCTTCCTATTCCTTGGCTCGAGGGTGAAGCTTCTGGAGATTGATCGGTTGCTTCTACTTGGTTGGGTGGTTTCTCCACAGTGTGTTCTCTTGTGTTTTGTCTTGTAAGTAGGACCTTTAGAAGCTTTCCCTTACATTGGTATCAGAACAAGGCATACGAAGGTCAAAGAACTTGGAGTGGTGCTGCTTTTGATCAATTGGTATTCTCATCCAGGTGGAGAACAACATTCCAAGTGGGTGAATTCTCCTAGTTTCCATTTGTATGTCGTTGAGATCCGTCTCTCTCAAATTTCTTTAGTGATTTATGGAAGATTGTCCATGAAGCCAATTTTTTATGCTTTTTTGAAGCTTTTGCCTATGTAGCTCAAATCTTTGGTAGATCTGAATTTTCCAACAAGTGTACTTCCATTATAGAGATGATTAATGATGAGATTAATGATGCATGCCGTTTCTTTTCATGATTTGCGGTTCTAGGCTGTGTTGTTGGTCAAAAATTGCTTGTTTTTCATGATTTTTGGCTAAAAATTGATAGAGCTAAAATCCAGCAATATTAGATTATTAGGATGGCTATAATCATGTAAATTGAGTTGCATGTGGGTGAGAATGAGTTGCATGTCATGAATTTCCACTTTATGGTGAAGAAAAAATCGGAAAATTGCTAAAAAATCATCATTTTTGCAAGTTTTTTTCTTAAATTTGGACAATAGGATGTTGTAAAAAAAACGCCTTGTATATCTTGCCAGAAGTTGAATCAAAGTCTTTTGAAGTTGTGCCTGAAGTTTAGAGCCAAGAATTTGGTGAATTGAGCTTGTAGAAGGCCAAAAAATAGCCTTTTTTGGTGATTTTTGGGGGATGAATTGCTCTCAATCCACAAGGGGATCATGTTGGAAAATTTTATAGCATGTTTAGTACTCCTCTCGACCTTGTGAAGATTATTAAAATATTATCTTCCTATCTCGAGTTTGGGGCCATGTCCATGGTGATTTCCACTAAATTTCATGTTGTACATAAAAGGAGTGTGAATTGAGCACATATCCTTCTAGTTTAGCTCGGATTTGAGTTAGATAGGTTCAATTTTGATGACATGAAGAAGTTTAAATAGCATGCAAAGTCATACTGTATGCATGCAAGCCACATGCAATCAGTGCATGCGACATGCAAAGTAGTTTATGTGATCTACACATGTCTAGGCAGATTTATGAGTGGACATGCAGTACATGCAACATCCGTGCATGCAGTTACACATGTGAATCACTGGTAGGTGAATTAGTTCAGTTAAGTGGACCTTCCATGCAACTCCAATGTAGGAATTTGAGTCTCTCTCATGTAGGAAAATCTTGGCATGTTTTGCAATATTGTGAGATTTTGGCGTTTTGGACTCATTCTCTCTCTACCCGAGTTTTCTATGATTGATTTTGTCTCTCTATCCAAGAGCAGCCTTTTTTTTCCCATACTGAACACTTAGAATTATTTCTGACATTCATTTCTCATAGTGAGGAGTTAAATTTTTTCATCAGATGTATGCGATTGTGCTCTTGCCTTAGATTTCTCAAGCATATTGTTCTTTGATCAATCTTGTGCAATCACAACACCTCAGTAAGATCCTGTAGGGTGTGTGGTGAATTTCACACGTGCTAAAAACTTCACATGGTATCAGAGCTTCATGCTTTGAAGAGGTGAGGGTGTATACATCAAATCATCAGTGTTTTTGCTTGCAGGAACTCATATTTGGGAGAGGGATTCAGACTTGCTGAGAAACAAGCAATCTGTGGATCATAAGTGGATCAAATCAAGGCTGATCTGATCCAGCAGAGCTCTGTACGGACAAAGAGCTCACACGTGTGAAATCAGCCCTCATTAATGAGTGCTACTTCTCAAGGAAAATTTGATGTTCTATAGCTTGTTGGATAGGTATTGAACAGTAGAATGTGTTGCTCTTGTTTCTAAATCAATTTGATTTGTTTTTAGAAGAGTTTTAGGCAAACAGAGAGTTTGAGAGAGTAACAACTCGTGGGATATGCCAAAGTGAGCACACATCTGTCTTTTTCACCAATTTCATCATTTTTCACTGTCAATAAAAAAGAATTGGATAGAAGTGAGTGTTCTGAGGTCTTAGACTTTTCATTTCACACACATTACTGTTTTTCAGTTGAAAGTAAGTTCCTAGAGAGTTTATTAGTACTTTAAAACTCGTGGGAGAGATAGACTTCTTGCTTGCATGTGCTTCTTTTTTGTGACTGAAACAAGATCCAAATTCAAGATAGACTGATTTTCTGTTTTGAGAATTTGTTCTCACATCTGTTGCTAGATTTCATAGGTTGGATCAACATATGTGTTAGATTCTAGATTGAGATAGCAAGCAACATCCTTTCAACTCCATTTTTTTTTTCTCATAGTGAAGATGTCTTCATTTGGTTCACATTTTTTAGAGATTAGTGAGAGATTAACATCTTCCAATTATGCAATGTGGAAAATCAGGATAGAATCATTATTGATTCTACAGAATGTAGTGGATATTGTGAGTGGAGCTGAAGAAGAACCTGCTACACCTAATGAAGCTGCAACATTTCACAAGAAAACTAGAATTGCCCTTCATTTCATAAAAATGAATGTAACCAATGAAGTGTTAAGAGAGATCAGTATATGCACCACTGCCAAGGAAGCTTGGGATACTCTAAAAACAATCTATGAAATCAAAAATACTTCTAAATTGCTTACACTTAGAAACCAAATATTTCTAAGTTATCAAAGAGTAGATGAGAGTGCTTCATCATATGTCATGAGAGTTAAGGATCTTCATCAAGAGTTAGCTGGTATTAGTGATGCCCTTAAGAACACTGAACTTGTTCAAGTAGTCCTCAATGGACTTAGAGATGAGTATGACAATATTGTGCAGACTTATGATGTCAAGGAGGATCTTCCATCCTTGGAGACACTGCAAGGTGTTCTCATTGCTGAAGAAAGTAGGCAAGAGAACAAGATGTTGAGGATCAACAGACTTTCATTGAAAGATGGTGGAGATGACAAAGCACTCTTCATCAGAGACAAGTCAAGAGGCAAGGGCAAAGGACAACAACACTTCAAGAAGGACAAAGTCAAGGAAGGTTGTGAGGATCAGTCCTCACAAGTTGCAACATCCAGTGGCAAGAAGAAGTTGTCAAAGATCAAGTGTTTTTTCTGTGGCAAGAAGGGACACTATGCATCAAACTGTTTCAAGAAGAAGAACCAATCTAAGCAAGCTAATCTTACTAATGAGGATGAATGTGAGGGTGTTGAGAGTGAAAGAGAGGATTCATTAATGATGTCTACTTTTTCATCTTTTCTTTTTAAGAATGAAGAAGTCTCGTGGATAGATAGTGGGGCTAGTTCTCATATGTCTAGTTCTAGGAATTCTTTCACTAATCTCATGCCTTATCTAGGTGCAAAAAGATCAATATATACTGCTAATGATGTAGAGTGTAGGATTGAAGGAATAGGTAGTATTCCACTGCATGCATCATCATCAAAATATTTTTGCCTACATGATGTACTGTATATACCTAGATTGACTAAGAATCTCATTAGTGTAGGACAATTGTTTGATATGGATTGGATGTCAAGTTTCAAGTTGACAAGTGTATAATCTCAAGAGAAAATGAAGTTATTGTAGAGGATCTAGAACTGGTAAGTTGTACAAACTAGATTCTAGGGAGAAGGCTAACATTTCATATATTGCTTATGAGACCAAGGTTCTACAGGAGGATCTGTGGCACAAGAGATTGGGACATCCCAATTTCAAAGCCATGCAATCTATGGTCAAAGAAGGAAAAGTTGCTGGTCTACCAAAGACATTGTCAAAGGAGCTTCTACCTTGTGAAGCTTGTGTATTGGCAAAAGCACACAGAAGGCCTTTTCCTAGATCAAGTATCAAGACAAAGCAACCATTTGAACTTGTGCACTATGATGTTCATTTCTCATCAACTAAGAGCAAAGGAGGAGCAAACTGCTTTGTCTCTTTTGTAGATGATTATACAAGATGTTCTTGGATCTATATGATGTCTTCAAAAGCCATGGTCTATGATGTTTTTCTTACTTTCAAAGCTTATGTAGAAAAGCAGTTTCCTTTCAAGTTAAAAGCTTTGAGAAGTGATAGTGGAGGAGAATATACTTCCAATAAGTTTAAAGACTTTTGTGAGAGAGAGGGTATTGAAAGAGAGTTTTCTTGTTCATATACTCCTCAGCAAAATGGAGTTGCTGAGAGAAAAATAGAACTTTGTGTGAATGTGCAAAAGCCATTAGGCTAGAAGCTAAACTAGGAAGAAGGAAGATCCTAGTGCAGTTAAAGGAATCTTTGTAGGATATGCATCCACTAAAAAAGCATACAATGTTTATCTTCCCTCTACTGACAAAAATGTTGTTAGTAGAGATGTGATCTTCCATGAAGATCAGAAGTTTAACTTGGATGATGCACAGGTCAAGGAGTCTCATGCAAGGTCAATTATTAACCTTGATGCTGTTCAAGAAGAGGTGAGGACGAGGCTTGAGGAGGAGCAAAATCAAGCTACCACACCAAGAAGATCTACACGAGCAAGATCTGAGCCAAGTAGGCTCCCATATGATGCTGAAGGAAGGCAAATGGAAGGTGAAACTTCCTATCATGCACTTTTTATATCAGATGAAGAGCCTAAGGATGTTCAAGAAGCACTTTAATCCAAAGAGTCGGTTGAAGCAATGACCCAAGGGTTTGAAGCCTTGATGTCAAACAACACATGGGAGCTTGTGGAGCCACCAAACAACATGCATGTGATTGGACGTAAGTGGGTATTCAGAATCAAGTATAATCATGATGGATCTATCAATAAGTATGAAGCAAGACTTTGTGCCAAAGGCTACTCACATATCAAAGGTTTTGACTATGAAGACACCTTTGCACCAGTTGCAAAGATGGTAACAATTTGAATACTCATATCTCTTGCATGTTTTCACAAATGGAGTATGTTCCAGCTTGATGTTTCTAATGCATTTCTCAATGGTTACCTTGAGGAGAGATTTACATGGAGTAGCCTCCAGGTTTTGTGAAGGAAGGTGATGAATCAAAAGTTTATCTTTTGTTCAAAAGTCTGTATGGACTGAAACAGGCACCAAGGTCTTGGTATGCAAGGCTCAACTCCTATCTCATATCACTTGGATTTTGTCTAAGTAAATATGACCCTTCTTTGTATTATAAGTTTGTAGATAACTTTGTAATTGTTCTTCTCATCTATGTAGATGATATCATTCTTCGTGGAAACAATAAGAAGTTAGTTGAAGAAACTAAGCATGCACTTGGTACTGAGTTTAAGATGCAGGACTTAGGAGTTCTTCACTATATTCTAGGCCTTGAAATAGATTTTTGGAAAGGTCATGCATTTATAAGCCAAAGTAGATATGCACTTCCCATGTTCAGGAAATTCCATATGGAAAACTGTAAAGGCATAGATACACCTACGGAGCACACTGTAAAAGTTCCTATGAAAGATGATGAAAAATCCTTTGTGGACATCACTCTTTATAGGAGTCTTATTGGCTCACTTATTTGGTTAACAGTAACTAGGCCTGATCTAAGCTTTTGTGTTCATAAGCTAAATCAACAGATGCAGGATCCAAAGTTATATCATTGGAAGTTGGCTAAAAGAGTTTTGAGGTATATATCTTCTACCTTGGACTATGGATTATTCTACAAAGGAGAAGATTTGAATTTGATTACTTTTTCAGATTCAGATTTTGTAGGAGACAGGTTGGATAGGAAATCCACAAGTGCTTACACTATATTTCCTGGAGGGAACTTGGTTTCTTGGCTATCAAAGAAGTAGGCACTATTTCTTTATCATCCTGTGAAGCTGAATACAAATCTCTTACAACCACAACAAAGGAGATTTTATGGATCAAAAGGCTACTTTTGGAGCTAAAGTGTTATTCAGATGAAGATCTTCCAGTTATCAAGAATGATAACATTTTTGCTCAGTCTCTTGCAAATAATCCAATGTTTCATACAAGGAGCAAGCATATTGAAGTGGCTCATCATTTTGTAAGAGAAAAAGTCATTGGGAGAGAGATCTCATTGGAACATGTTGCATCTTCAGGTTGTGTTGCAGATCTTCTCACCAAGCCTCTACTCAAGAATGTATTTATGAAGATGAGGTCAAACCTTGGCCTAATTTTGAACTCTATGTTGATAGGAACATAAATTTTAAGGAGGAGTGTGAAGATTATTAAAATATTATCTTCCTATCTCGAGTTTGGGGCCATGTCCATGGTGATTTCCACTAAATTTCATGTTGTACATAAAAGGAGTGTGAATTGAGCACATATCCTTCTAGTTTAGCTCGGATTTGAGTTAGATAGGTTCAATTTTGATGACATGCAGAAGTTTAGATAGCATGCAAAGTCATACTGTATGCATGCAAGCCACATGCAATCAGTGCATGCAACATGCAAAGTAGTTTATGTGATCTACACATGTCTAGGCAGATTTATGAGTTGACATGTAGTACATGCAACATCCATGCATGCAGTTACACATGTGAATCACTGGTAGGTGAATTAGTTCAGTTAAGTGGACATTCCATGCAACTCCACTATAGGAATTCGAGTCTCTCTCATGTAGGGAAATCTTGGCATGTCTTGCAATATTGTGAATATTGAGATTTTGGTGTTTTAATCTCATTCTCTCTCTACCCGAGTTTTCTATGATTGATTTTCTCTCTCTACCCGAGAGCAACCTATTTTTCCCATACTGAGCACTTAGAATTATTTATGACATTCATTTCTCATAGTGAGGAGTCAGATTTTTTCATGAGATGTATGCCATTGTGCCCTTGCCTTAGATTTTTCAAGCATATTGCTCTTTGATCAATCTTGTGCAATCACAACACCTCTGTAAGGTCCTGTAGGGTGTGTGGTGAAGTTCACACATGCTAAAAACTTCACAGACCTATCCAACAAGCTATCAGACCTGTAAATTGATGGTCGAGGGCTTATGCTCCATCTCCATCAAGTTTGAAGCAAAAAGCCCTTCTACAAATCACGAAATCTTCATTCTTAGGACCTGTATAAATACTTCATGGAAGTCTAATAGACCATTTAAGAGGTGTTTGCATGATTTTAGACTGTATGGCCTAGAAAAAGTGCATCCTACTACAGATTTTCAGACGGTCTATTCTCACACGTGTGACGCTGAGATGGTAGGTTGATGTGGCAATCATCTCATTCACTTGGTCTTCTTCTATACAGTGCTTTACAGTGCCTAATTTGGTGCACTTTAGCTCAAGATATAGTCGTTTGAAATTTTGGCAGTTTTGTGAGCAAAATTGTCAAAATCTGTAAATGTTTCGATCGATGTTTTTTCCTAAATTTTGGTACTGTACTTATATGAACCAAAAACTGTCGTTGGATGCTCTTTGATGGCTGTCATGAAGGCATCATGCTCCGCCTCTGGAATGGGCTGTGAAGCTTCTGTAGCTGCATTGGCCACTTGATTCAACTGTCCCTTGTTGTTGTTCTTTGCTTGTAGTATTTGGCAGTCTTGAATCTCGTGGTTGTTTCTCTTGCAGTATCTACAAAACAACTTCTTTTTTGGCTACGGATTCGACTATTCTTTGTGTTGTGCTGGTTTCTCGTCTTGCTTTGATTGTTTCGGGCCTTTCTTCTTCTTTTGCTTAGTCGTGCTCTTGTTGGTGTACAAAGCGTGAGAATTAGCTGAGGAACTGGAGGCTTCGTTCTTCCACGTGTCTTCCTGCAACAACATTGTAATGACTCTTGAAAGAGTCAGTTCTGAATTTGTTGTGATGATCATCACTCAGCTGTCGTATGAGCTTGGCAAACTTGTAAGCAGTTGCATCACTACGTCTTGATCGTTTATGATAGATCCAACAGTGGCCATTTGCTTCAACAGATTCTTTGGTTGATGTGATTTTGTAGGGAATCACCATTTGCCATCTTGAGGGAGTAAAATTTCTTCTTGAGATGTAGCTTGGAAGCTATATCTCTCACTTCGTATAGTGTGCCCAAGATGTCTCAAACTTCATTGGATGTCTGGGCTTCGGATACATGGCCGATCTGAGTATCCGAAATGTTGAGGATAATCAGTGCGAATGCTTTGCCATCCTGAAGCTTCCATCTGGCGATTGTTGCGTCGTCAGCTTTGGGTTTTCCCTTTGCACCTGTAACGACGTCATACAATTCTTTAGCCATTAGCATTGTTTTCATCTTAAATTTTCATAGATAGTAATTGGCTCCATCAAGCTTGTCCATGATAGGACTGGCTTTCCCTTGGGAATCCATGTGGAAGATTAGTCTAGGTGATAGGAATAACTACCAGTGACTTAAGTATGAAAATCTGGTGCTAGATTATAGAACAAGAAGACAATTACTCTATCGGCTAGTAGAGTCTTGTTTATGTGGAAGCTTATCAGGCTACAGAAATTAGCTCTGATACCATGTTGGAAAGATGGGAGAATTGAAAGATAACTCGAAAAGAAAAAATGAACACAAAAAAAAGTGAACTCGAAACTCGTAAAATAATGATTGTTGCGTCGTGGCTGATGTCGTTGACAAATCTGATTGCACAGTGCATGGGATGAGTGTGAGAAGGCCGCGACATTAGCCTTTGCTAAAATTAAAATTGATGAAAATGCGAAAAATACGACACTCTGACAAGTGCCTTAAAAATTGATTTACAGGGTACCTTCACTTTCCTCTAAGGGCACTTTAGGCATTTGTAGGGTAGTGTCGTCTTTTTCGCCTGTCATAAATCAGGTGTAAAAACACATTGTCACCTTTTTTGCTCGTCTCATTTTTCATGTAAATATGCAGACTATGCGACAACACAAGTAAAATATAGCAGCATGATTGAAGGCAAATTAACATAGGATGTAGGAGAGTAAAGGAGATAAATCCAACAATAACCACATCGCTCCTGCCACCATGATGGAGCAAGGGAGATAGAAGAACGCGAACGGAGAAGAGAGCAAGAATATTGCGGAATAGCTCTCTCGTTGCAATCGGCTGCTAAATGCCAAAAAAGTCTAATAGACAACTTATGCTAAATGTAATCACAGCTTTAAGTGTTCTAATTGCCCAACAAGATCTTAAGAATTAATTCATACTTGGAAACAAGAGTATAGTCCACCAAAGAGTATTGCCCAAAAAAATCAAAATAGTTTCACACCAATTTTTTATATATCATGCCAATTCATTCCATTAACTATGCTGTTTTTCCCCAAGTTTGATTATGGGAGCGGCTTCTCTCATGGTTTGTGTCAACATTTTTGTGTGAAGAACATGTCCTCCCAAAGAAGAGTGTTGTTGAGCTGGATCGTAGTTTCTAAGGTAATCGGAAAAGGGGGCTTCGGCTCCATCTTTTTTGGCACCATTCTCTTAAAGAGCACATTCGTTCGAAATGCGGCACTCTTGACTCCGAGTATGAGTCCTTTGCGAGCGGCATGTCAGCAAGGGAAAGAAGAGGTTCTGAGAACTATCCTCTGGCTTTTGTCGATACCTGACAAGAGCAAGAGCCGTCTGGGCAGGATTGCCATCGTAAAGATTTTGTTCTATATCGCGAGGGGTGGTAGTGAAGCAATGCTAGACCTAGTCAGCGGATATGGTTTCAAAATCGAGCCTTTCATGAAATTCCTGGAGGGGGGATTTGAGAAGCTCTTGCTTGACGAAGGCGCTTGGGATAGTGAGGGAGACAAAAGCTTGTTCATTGAAGAGATGACATTCGTGTGAGGTTGCCTCTGTGAGTGATAATTTAAAGATCAGTGTGGGCCACTTACTTCACCCGCCGCCGAAGGTTTTCTGCGCAAATGCAGGCAATCAGCCCCCTGGGGTAGAAAGCTCAAACGACGGTGCTCAAACGACCTTCGCAAATTCAAAGAACAGGGTTCAAGCTGGAAGTTCTGCCGAAGGAGGTAAACATTATGCACATAGAATCCTATCTGGCTTTGAAACGGGATCAGCTTCTGAGCAGGTTATCAGCATTCATCACAAGATTGAATTTCCTCATGAACTTGCCCACGAATGTTGTGCTAGGGGTTACATGGGAATTCTCCAATTTCTTGAAGATTGCGAATTGGACTTGAATCACATTAAGGCGGACTCTGGCAATGGTTCTGAGGAGCCTAGTTCCTCTCTACTCCATACTGCAGCCTACCACGGCCATGTAAAAATTGCCAAATATCTTTTAGAAAGAGGATTTTCAGTGAACTCATCTTATTGCTTCCTGGGTTCTTCACCTCTTCAACGTGCGTGTGAATCAAGCGTGTCTATGCAGAAGAAGGATATGGTTACTCTCTTACTTGAAGCTGGTGCTGATCCAAATCATAAGAACCGTGGTAGCTATACAGCAATGGGCATTGCAAGCGGGTTGACTAGTAAGGGCGCCAGAGAACTAGTTCAGCTCCTTGTAGGGGCGGGCTTCGACCTCGGAAAAAGGGACCGCTGGGGTGATGATTACTTGAGCTTGGTAACCAGAAGTGAAACATGTGAGCTCAACAAGCCCACCTCCTCCATGTTGGAACATAATTCATGGTCAGTATCTAAACTTGATCTCTTCACAGTGTCATCCAAGACTGAAAGTGGAGGCCCCTGGTCGCCATGTTGATGAGGCACTATCTTTCTTGCAAAGACTTTTGAAGACCGCTTGAAAGTCTGTCCACGAAAAATCTTCGAATCTCAATACTACGAATAACTGTGGAGACCTGAGCTTAGACCTTGATAGTCAGCTAGATGTTTCACAGATGTTCTGACAGTTTGTGGCGGCAGTATCATGAGAGTTCTAGAAACTTAGAAGTGACGGGTACTTCCTTCTCTTGAGCTGTTCTATGAACTTACTCGGGTACCAAATTGAGAAAGTTGTTTCCGGACTTTATCTTCAAATCGTCTTGGGACTCCCTTGAACACAAAAGTTCAACCAGTATTTCCCATCCCATTTCTAGAGTGAAGGTTCGAGCTTCACATCTTCTCATACAAATACTAAGTCTCACTGAGGACATACTCTGTGGCCCAATGGATGTGGACAATCTCCGGCTTACCGTCCGAGGTTTGAAGTCGCATTGAAAATTACATTGGAGATGATGTAGTCTGAAGCTCACTACTTGCAGATTGTCCTTTGGTGCCAGTTCGAATCTTTTGTCTCTGGTCATAGGATGAGCAAATCGTTTATTTTTAGACCAATACAGAGAAGAGTTCTGATATCCCATGTTCCATGTTTATGGTGGACAAATGTAGAGAGCTTATTGTTGAGTGGGGAGGGAGGACCCTCTTGTGTTTCTAGAAACATTGTGAGAGAATAGTCTCTGGTTTTTAGAGGGCGAGCTGAGCTCTCTTCTTCCCCATATACTTGGTATAGTCCACAGTCTCATGGATTTAGGTACTTGACAAGGAGGATCTGAACTTCTGAAGCAGTACAGAATGTTGAACTAAGATACTCCTGATCAGCCTAAATGACAAATCTCAAAAACAAGTGCTTTAACACCTAATTTTTTAAATTAAAAAAAAAAAACGTTCAGACCCAGTACTTTAATGTATTGTACCTTCCAGCCCAAAAGGGTGATGTTCTAAAGTTACCTTTACAAGCTTTACTTCCGGCGTCATTGGCGCCAGCATTGTCCTCGGCGCCAGCAGCGCCCCTGCTACTCCCGACACCATTGTGACCAGAATTCAGCCAGCGCCAAGTTCCTATGGCTGAAAATCTTTGATCAGTTGAAGTCCAGAGAGCTTAGATCTATGTGCAATCACCTCACACGATCTAGGCATGATTAAAGGAAGCCTAGGGATCAATAAAATTTAGAGAGAGAAAATGACTTCTAGAAAGAGAAAATTCTAGAGAGAGAATAACGTGCTTTACCAGCCTGGGTAGAGTGCTTGGTATGAGGGAGGGTGCGAATCCCACCAATACTATAGGGGAGTGCGGGTTGCGACTCAGGGCGAGCTCCAACCAAGTCTCAGCCTCCCTTGCTAGAATGTTGTCATGGCTCTCGCCTTGGCATGCTAGCGCCCCGGAGACTAGGGTCGGTCACACACTTGAAATGTAACCTTCTCAGATTTATCAATAAAGTGGGATTTTCCTCAAACTGACTCTGATTACCTTCTGGGTTTCAGTGTTCGGTAAAAGCGCCAGTTGTAAGGCCGCTTCAAAATTTTTAAGTTGGCACATAGCTGAGGGTCGTATCCCGGGATGCCAGCGGTATGTCGTCGGGACCATTCGGTCTGTGGCGCCAGCGGTATGCTTTCGGGACCATTTGGTCCAGGAACTGGTTGTCTCCATATCTGTCGCGGCTTGTGGTTCTGAGTGTTTCTTGCATGAACGTGAATGGGTTAAGCTCTTGGGGAACGGGCTCTAACTTGTCGGCTGAGTTGGATGGCTTGCTTGGGTGGAAGTTACCTGTTTATGGCTGTCCAGTCTGGCGTGGCGCCAGGTTGGCTTCCAGCGCTCGTGACGAAGCTTTCAGTTGGTTAAGTCTAATGTAGCTTGCTTGGAATGGATGTTACTCGTTTGTAATGAAGCTTCGAGTTGGTTAAGTTTGATGTATGTCGGGCGGCTTGCTTGGAGGGAAGTCACCCACATCGGGACCCTCGATCTGGCATGGTGCCAGTTTGGATCTCAATGTTGGTTTTTGGAATTTCAAATTGGTTAAGTCTGATCGTTGTTGGCGAGTTGGCTGCTTGTATGTCAAGTGGGTTTGGATGGCAAGAGATGAAGGCTGGGAAGCTAAGTCGTGGTTCCCGGCTCCCTTTGGGATGCCTGCGCTACATGTGGTATCAGAGCCGACTGGCCGGTCAGCTATGCGGATCTCACGGAAATGGCCACTGTTTGGGGTTCATCAAGTAGCCCATGGGGAAACATCCATCCAACCATCTGTGCTTTCACCATTAAGCAGCACATTGCCTCAGTCACGCCCCACCAACTCTGGTCGATAGCCCTTATAGCTAAACGATCGGCAGCTATCCCGCACCGGCAGCCAACGACCCGTGCTTTACACCCGAATTTGAGCAGCATCTCTATATCAATGGTTAATCCGTACAGTTCGAATATGTCACCCCACACCCCACAAGGCACAGACCGTGCTTTCACCTACCTAGGCAGCACTTTGTCTCATTTGTCCTACGTGCAAACGGTGTCAGGCCTGAACCGCCAGGACTGACCGTGCTTACACCTCAAGGGCAGCATATTGACTCATCAAGTCCCCCGTTATGCCGACCACTCCGACCGTGGACGCACCCATGCTTACACTGTGGGCAGCACCTTGCACAACGGTTGTCCTGACAAATCCCAAAAAGTGGCCCTCCCTATGAGACTTGCGTAGCTGACCGGCTAGTCGGCTCTGATACCACATGTTGCGTCGGCGCCTCAAAGGGCGCTGGGACTTGAGCGGTTTTCTCAACACGCTCTTAAGTTTAACATTCATCCAACATGCACTTACGTAAAAGCCAACTTAGAAACGTAACAAGCTTAACCATTTAGACTTAAGAAAATTGGAATCCCATTCAACCCGAAAGCCAACTCAAAATCCGTCCCCAAAAGGTAACCAAAGACAAAGACAAGCCACACATGAAACCCATAGTGGTCGCCAAACTAACCAAATGGCAAGGCGACGAGCCATGCATCGGTGACGTGGACCCTTAAGCACCTGCGACGCAAAAAGGTTGTAGTAAGGGTCCTTCCACTTGGACCAGTCCCGGAGGTGAAACTGAAATGGTAATCATTCCCAATGATCAACTTTATTAAATTTGGAAGAGGTTACATTCATACATAGACTGACTAGTCTCGGGGCCACCAACACGTGCTGGGCATTGTACCTGGCATGCGCTGGTAGAGAGAGCTGAGACCTGGCAACTGGATTATTGGCGCTCGTTGAGCTGCCCAAGTTTCTGTCTATCGGACTCCCCCTATAGTTCTGGTGTGATTCGGCGCACCCCCTCTGTCCTAGAATATAGTGCTTTTTGGTAAAGCACACTTTTCTAGACTTAGTTTTTATTTTGTTGATTAAGCCTGGCAGAATCAGTCTGGCTCCCGGACATGGGTCCCGGGAGCCGTCCCACCGGCGGCAGAATCAACTTGGTTTCTGACTAGGCCATGACTCGAGCTCCAGAGCTAGCTCATGACTTGTGACTACTTGACTCACCATAGCTGGAGGCTCAGTCCTTGACTTTCTAACTTGCTCTGGGACCTTAGGGAGCATCACCCCTTAGAGTCTTATAGGGCACACTGGGTGCACCCGAGTCAACTTTACAACAATCACCCTACGTCAACTTTTCACTTGAGAGAACGGATGACCCGATCTCTCCGAGAGATGATTCTAAAAATTTTGCAAACCCACTCACCCGTTGAGCAACTTATGTTGTTGTGAACATCACTCTGCCCGTGTGAGGGTGTTGTAAAGCTAGCTTCTAGTGCAAGCTTTACTCTCGGCGCTACTAGCGCCAGCATTGTTCTCGGCGCTAGCACCGCTCTTGGCGCCACTGCAACCAGAATCCAATCGGCGCCAAGTTCCTATGGCTTAAAGACTTTGATCGGATCTAGCGAAGTCCAGAGAGCTTGGATCGATGTGCAATCACCTCACACGATCTAGGCATGATTAAAGGAAGCATGGGGATCAATAAATTCTCGAGAGATAAAATGACTTTCTAGAGAGAGAAAAGCGTGTTTTACTAGCTTGGGCTGAGCACTTGCTATGAAGGGAGGTGGCAAATCCCACCATAACTATAGGGGGATGCGGGTTGTGAGCTCTAACCATGTCTCAGCTCCCCTTGCTGGAATGTTGTCTTGGCGCCCGCCTTGGCATGCCAGCACCCCAAAGACTAGGGTCGGTCACAAACTTAAAATGTAACCTTCTCAAATTTATTAATAAAGTGAGATTTTCTCAAACTGACTCTGATTACTTTCTAGGTTTCAGTGTTCGGTAATAGCGCTAGTTGTAAGGCCGCTTCAAATCTTTTTGATATGGCACATAGTTGAGGATCATATCCTGGGACGCCAGCGGTATGTCATCGGGACCATTCGGCCTGGGATGTCGCGGTATGTTGTCGGGACCATTCAGTCCAGAAATTAGTTGTCACCATATCTGTCGTGGCTTGTGATTTTGAGTGTTCCTTGTATGAATGTGAATCGATTAAGCTCTTGGGGAACGGGCTCTAACATGTTGATTGAGCTGGATGGCTTGCTTGGGTAAAAGTTACTTGTTTATGGTTGTCCAGTCTAGCGTGGCGCCAGGTTGGCTTCCAGCACTCGTCACTAAGCCTTGAGTTGGTTAAGTCTGATCTAAGTAGATGGCTTACTTGGAATGGATGTTACTCTTTTGAAATGAAGCTTCGAGTTGGTTCAGTTTGATATAAGTCGGGCGACTTGCTTGGAGGAAAATTACCTACATCAGGACCCCCGATCTAACATGGCGCTAGGTTGGACCTCAACGTTGGTTCCAGAACTTCGAGTTGGTTAAGTCTGATCTTTGTTGGCGATTTGGTTGCTTGAATGGTGGACAAACCAACCCAACCAATCCCAGATCAAACGGATCTAGCCCCCAAGCTATGGATCAATCTCAAAGAGGAATAAGAATTTACTCTAGTAGCATATTGCTACCAATCATGCATGGCAAGTGCACTACTAGTGGTGCATGGGCCTTGGAGGGTATAAATATACCTATTGGGATCTCACTAGTGTGTGTTTGATTGCATGATTGGTAGCAGTATGCTGCCGGAGTGAATCCTCATTCCTCTTTGAGATTGATCCATAGCTTGAGGGCTAGATCCATTCAATCTAGGATTGGTTGGGTTGGTTTGTCCACCATCAGTACCCTTTTTGGTTGCCTGTTTTGAGACCAGTCGTGGGCATGATAATATCACATTCATGTGAGCTTAGTTTCAAATGAATTACATGAAATGCAATAGTTTTTCCTTGAAGATCGAGTTCATATGCCAAAGAACCAATTTATGTACAATCCTGAATGGTCCACAAAAATGGATAGACAGTCTATAATGCTTCCATGTACGTAATGTCTTAGAATCTTTTGGAATCCTAAGATATAGCTAGTCATCAACTTTAAAATATCTAGAAGATCCCTTAAAATAGATATAGTGTTTATAGCTCTATCTTGAGCACTATAGATACTATCCTTAGTTACTTGCAACATCTCTTACATATGATGCAGAAAATCAGCAACCTTTTGGATCTTAACAGATTTCGTCTCCACATTAACCGGAGATCTAGGTTGAAAACCGTACATAAGCATAAAAGGACTATAACTTGTAGCAAAATGTTTTCTACTATTGTACGCAAACTCAACCAGTGGGATGTAATCTTCCCAATGAGATTGTCTGTGAGAAACATATGTTCTCAAAATATCTTCCATAGTTTGATTAGTCCTTTTCGTTTGGCCATCTGATTCAAGATGATCAGAAGAACTAAAACTAAGGGAAGTTTCCAGGTTATGGAATCCTGTTGACCAGAAGTGACCTATGAACTTAGGGTCTCTATCACTAACAATGTCACTCAGCAAACCTTACAACCGAAATAATCTCTCAACAAAAATCTAGCTAATTCAGAAGCCTTTATAATTGACTTAATTGGTATGAAAGCAGCTAACTTACTTAACTGATCCACTATAACCCAAATATTGGGGCTTCAGAAGTCCAACTACAAAATCCATAGATATGCTTTCCCATCTCTTGTCAGGGATATCTGAAGGATGCAACAAATCACCAACCTTATGGTGTTCAACCTTTGCTAGTTGACAGTTGTATTTAATCACATATGACTTGACATATGGCTTGATTTTTGGCCAATAAAACTTCCTTCTAACCAAGTCTAGAGTCCTGTGTGTACCAGGATGTCCTGCACAGGGTGTGTCACGACATTCAAACAAAATCTTGCGTTTGAGCTCATCATCCCTAGGTACACAAACTTTCTCATTCTGAAATAGCAATCCATCTCGAATGGTAAAATGTCCCACAATCTTCATATTTTTCTTTGCTAGGTGAGTCCCCTGTGAACTCGACTCAACACTGTCTACATTTCTTCTGGTCTGAATAATGTTCCAAATATGACCAAAATGGGAGGCTGATTCATATTCTTCTCTCAGCGAAAGATATAGATCCGTGGAAATCTGGGTGAATGACAACTCGTTCAGTTCACCGATCTGATTAAGAGCTTTCACAACTTGATTAGAGTTGTCTCTTATGCAATGAATTTCATGATCGAATTCTCGTATCAGTTCAGCCCATCGAGTTTTCCTCCTTTGAAAATCATCTTGATTGCAAAAGTACTTAATTAGAGGCTGATGATCCGTATACACTATAAACTTACTACCATACAAGTAGTGTCTCCAGGTTTTAAGTGCACGGATTACTATAGACAATTCTTTTTCCTACGTAGTATAACGCGCTCAAGAAACCTAGATTATCCAAGAAAGCCAAGATCCAAGAAGAGAAAACCAAAACCCAAAAAAGAGCCAAAGAAATAGTCAAGAACCTCATCCCTCATCTAAGCCATTCCACATCTAGATCTTATGCCAAGATTGACACTTGGTAGGCTTAGATTCCGTCTAGATCCGTAGCTTACCCCCCTTCCCATTGGATCGAAGCCTGTACTACACGACAACTTCCCGGTTGGAGATATTGTCAGAAATTTTGAACTCCTGCAACTTTGCCGCGACGCGAAGTGAAGCGAAGGTCGAATGGCGAACAATTCGCGAAAGTCAACGTACCTCAAAAACTCTAAGGAAAACTCGAAGGTCGAATGATTCGCGAAAGTCAAACATGCCTCCAGGACCAAAAGACACGACACGACTCGAAACAAAAAGAAAATGAAAGAAAATCGTTTTAATTCTATTGAATTGTTACAACATATGGATACCTAGCAAAAAACTCAGCAAGCCCAAATGGATAAGCTTACAACTGAATTCCAAAAGGTGCTTAAAGATATGGCCCAAAACCATACTGCTAATAAATGCCCACACATGGAAATGTATTTCTCGCAAAATGCACGACCTATGTATAGGCAATACCGACCTCCTAGTCCACCACCTTACAATCCGCAAAAACCTATTAGTGACAAGGACAATTTCAGCCATGACCTCCAGGCCCACAACAATATCCTCCTCGACAACCTTATGTAGTAAATCAACCTCAGCCTCAAGCACTTGCTCATTATGTTGATCCCGACTATGTTGATCCAACTACGTATTATGTTGAAGAAACTTCTGTGAAAGATTCAACTAGTTTCATCACATTTTGCAATATTTTCATATTTGGCATATTGAGGCCAAAACTTGTTTTAGACTTAGAGGTTGACTTTTTAAAGTTCATTAGTCTAAATTTCATTTGAATAAATACTTTTTGAAAGTGTGGGAAAGATAAAATGCGAGTTTGAGTAGATTCAATTTGAATAAGTTGGGTACATTGAATCTAGACCCAAAATTGGTAGGGTTAGCATTTTGGTGGGAAAGCCAAGTGGCCAAATAGGGTTTGGACCTGCTATAAAAGAATGTAACTCGTGGAGAGAGTTATATTCTCTCTTCTCTGTCTCATTTCATGCTTATACATGGTTCTCTTGGGTTCTACTATCCATTGGTGCACTATCTTGGTGATTGCTTGCAATTCTATGTGTAGAATGATCTATATTTGTTATTTTTGGATCCACACATGTGAAATACAATAGCTTGCTGGTTTTGTACGGACAGCAACAGTACATAATCATTCCATTCAAGTTTGATCATGTTCTATTAGTGTTTGCATCTCAAATAGTGTGTAGATGCTGATTTTTCTACATTGGTGAGATTGGTAGTGTATTTCTCTTTCTAACCAAAGATCATTCGAGTAGATTGGATCTTAAGAATCTGAAATCTTTCACATGGTATCAGAGCTTGTGTTTCAGGTTATGAAGGAGGAAATCAGATCTATCAATGATTTGGTGAAGATATCAAATCTAGAGCATGCTAGAGAGGATTCTACACCAAAATCGGATTTTTTGCTTTTGTAGATTGGATCTTTTGTAGATCAAAACACTGAATAGGTCAATATACTTGTTCAATTTCGATTTTTGAATTCACATACTGGATTTGGCCGATTTTTTGATCATTGGTTCAGCCTAAGTGGTGGCTTATAGATTGCATATCAAATTTTCAGCATTTGCATGTAGATTAATTTTGATTGGATATCTAGATAGTGAGGTTGCTGGACTTCATTTGAGTGTGTTTCAATCTTAGGAAGTGGCAAAAGTCATTAGATTGAGGATAGATCATAGGTTGATCAAGATTCCATGATTCTATGTGTTGATTTGCTTGGATAAGTGCTAGAAGAGAATTTGTGAGATAGTTTCAAATCTTGGTGATTTCTTTTGAAAGCATTTGTTGTTGTTCAAATGAGTGCTTTGTGCATTGAAGCAGGTTGAAAGAGAAGATCAGGTCATTGCTACATGACAACCTCAATTGGAGTCGTGTTGGAAGCCAATGATAGGCTTACCTCAAGTAACTATTCATTGTGGGATGGAGTCACTTCTTGAGATGAATGATGTTTTGGATATTGTTGTAGGCTTGGAGGAGAGACCAGCAACACAACAAGATCAATTGAGGTATGACAAGAGGGCCAAGAAGGCTCTACACATGATAAAGATGAATGTTACCAATGAACTTCTCAAGGAAGTTGGTAAGTGCACATCAATTTTGGAAGCTTGGAATTCATTAGGAAAGCTGACCAAGGAGGATCCATCTTCAAGAAGAGGTATTTTTGTTGGATATAGTGAGGTGAGTAAAGCCTACAAGGTTTACATTCCTTCTACTAACAAAGTGATTGTTGGTAGAGATGTGATTTTTTATGAGAGAAACATTCCAAAGGTGTCTTCAAGCATGATTGATGGTAAAGTAGATGGATCTAACATTCTTGATGATGATGAGAAGGATCCTACTTTGGATGGTGGTGATGATGGACCTTCATCAAGTCAAAAGCCAAGGAGAACATCAAGAGAAAGACAAGTACCTTCAAGGCTCACATATGATCAAAAGGGTAAGCAAGTAGTTTCTGGAAATTATGTTGCTTTCCTAACCTCTTTAGATGAGCCTACAAGTGTAGATCAAGCAAGGAAAGAAGAGGAGTGGATCCAAGCAATGGATCTCGAGTATCAAGCTCTTATGAAGAATGGAACATGGAGATTGGTGGAGTTGCCTAAGGACAAGAAAGCTATTGGATGCAAATGGATCTTCAAGGTGAAGACAAACCAAGATGGATCTATCAACAAGTACAAGGCAAGGTTAGTGGCAAAATGATATGCTCAACAAAAATGAATTGACTATGATGAGACCTTTGCACCCGTGGCAAAGATGGTAAGCATTCGAGTCATCATTTCACTTGCTACACTTTATGGATGGGATCTATGGCAAATGGACATTTCAAATGCATTCTTGAATGGTGATCTTGAGGAGGAAGTATACATGGAACAACCCAAGAGCTACATTTCATCAACAAAGCCAAATCATGTGTGTCTTCTACAAAAGAGTTTGTATGGCCTTAAGCAAGCACCAAGGAGTTGGTATGCTAAGCTTAACACTTTTTTACTCTCTCAAGGCCTTGTTATGAGTGAGTATGATCATTCATTTTATTATAGGTTTGTTGGAAATGATGTTACCATATTGCTAATCTATGTGGATGATATCATCTTGAGTGGTGGAGACAATCAAGATGTGGAGGATATCAAGAATGCTCTTAAGAAGGAGTTTGAGGTGCATGATCTTGGTAATTTGCATTACATTTTAGGAATAGAAGTCATTAGATCTTCTCAATCTATTTTTATTTGTCAAGAGAAGTATGCTAATTCTATTCTAGAAAGATTTCATATGGTAGATGCAAAAGCTCTTGATACACCTATGGCGTCTAATGTAGAACTAACTATGAGAGGTAATGAAAGATCCTTCGAGAAAATTACTCTCTATAGAAAGCTAGTTGGTTCACTCATCTATCTAACCATTACTAGACATGATCTAAGCTATTGTGTTGGAAGATTGAGTCAATTCATGCAAGATCCTAGTGAGGAGCATTGGAAGCTAGGAACACGAGTTTTGAGGTACATCATTGGAACTCGAGATTTTGGCATATTGTATGAGAAATCATTACCTAATCTTTTTGGATTTTCAGATTCGGACTATGCTGGAGATGTAATGGATAGGAAATCCATTAGTGCTTATTGTATTTTCATAGGTGATGGAGCTATATTATGGATGTCAAAGAAACAAGCCACTATCTCATTGTCATCTAGTGAGGCCGAGTACAAAGCTCTTACACATTGCACAAAGGAGATGGTATGGATCAAAAGGATGATCAAGGATCTTCACTTGCTGGATTTTTCAGAGAGCCCAATCATCTTTTGTGACAATCAATAAGCCCAAAGAATGGCATCCAATCCTATCTTTCATGCTAGGAGCAAGCATATTGAGATACAATATCATTTTGTGAGGGAGCGAGTCATTGCAAAGGAGGTGGAGCTTCAACATGTGTCTTCAAGGGAATGTGTAGCTGATATCTTCACCAAAGCATTGGGAAAAGACTTGTTCATGAAGCATAGGACTTCACTTGGAGTATTATCAAAGTCTATGCTAAAACTAGTTGAAGAGGGAGTGTGAAAGATTCAACTAGTTTCATCACATTTTGCAATATTTTCATATTTGGCATATTGAGGCCAAAACTTGTTTTAGACTTAGAGGTTGACTTTTTAAAGTTCATTAGTCTAAATTTCATTTGAATAAATACTTTTTGAAAGTGTGGGAAAGATAAAATGCGAGTTTGAGTAGATTCAATTTGAATAAGTTGGGTACATTGAATCTAGACCCAAAATTGGCAAGGTTAGCATTTTGGTGGGAAAGCCAAGTGGCCAAATAGGGTTTGGACCTGCTATAAAAGGATGTAACTTGTGGAGAGAGTTATCTTCTCTCTTCTCTATCTCATTTCATGCTTATACATGGTTCTCTTGGGTTCTACTATCCATTGGTGCACTATCTTGGTGATTGCTTGCAATTCTATGTGTAGAATGATCTATATTTGTTATTTTTGGATCCACACGTGTGAAATATAGTAGCTTGCTGGTTTTGTACGGACAACAATAGTACATAATCATTTCATTCAAGTTTGATCAAGTTCTATTAGTGTTTGCATCTCAAATTGTGTGTAGATGTTGATTTTTCTACATTGGTGAGATTGGTAGTGTATTTCTCTTTCTAACCAAAGATCATTCAAGTAGATTGGATCTTCTGAAATCTTTCACAACTTCCGCTGCTACTTACCACGTGGACCCGACATACCAATATGATGCCAACACTGTCACTTATGATCCAAACCAGCCATACTATGCCACTCCACAAGTAAGCTATGCGGCACAACCCATGCCTACCCTGAGGGGCTGTTTTGTTTGTGTTGGCAGACATCCTAGCATCTGTTGCCCTGATAAGCTCAAGTTCTCTCCCTTATGCGATAATTGCGGAATTGAGCACCATACGAAGGACTGTCCGAATCAATCAAAACCTTATGTCCCAGTTCGCTCAGTCCAAGTTGAGACCTTACTAGCCATGGTCATGACTAGAGCTCAATAGAGAGCAGCCAGCCAGAGGACAGATAGACGACCTGCTGAACAACCTGCCATACCCAGTGAGAACTCCACTCCCCTAGTCTATTTAAATCCTACTGAGCAAATTAAACTCCGAGATGAGTTCCAGAAATAGTTGCAAGATGCTGATAATGAGACACACCTAACTCCACCATTAGTACGACCCACTCCGGAAGGCACTGCGATAGAAGGTGTTGAAGTATGGAGTGACCTACTATAGGCCAATGTCACTTTGCCCTTCCGCATATTGTGGAAATACACTGGAAAATGGAGACAAGAGTTAGGCACCCTGGGCAAGACTCAAGAAATCACCCCTGAACTCCCTGAAGTTACCTTACATCTCACCAATCCATTAAGTGAGCAAGGAAACATTAAACTCCCAAACACCCATGCAAACTCATGAGTAGTACATGCTTTACTGGATGGGGGATTGGGAGTCAATATCATATCCATGTCCTTAATGAAAGAATGGGAACTACAAGATCACTTGAATAGGCCTAATTGTCAACTCCGAATGGCCGACCAAAGTGCTGTTCGACCACAAGGTGTGATACCAAGCGTATTGGTCAAAATCGTTGGGTTGAAATTTACACTTGATCTGGTTGTTTTGGACATTGTCAACAAATAAGGAGCTAAGCTCTCTCATTTGCAAATGAGCCAAGAGATTCTTAAATTGATGTATCTTGCCTTCTTACAGGCCTTAAAACCCTTAACTTAACATAACTATCTCGAGGGATAGTTAGTGTAGGGTGTAGGAATATGCGGTGAGCAGCCCTCCACCTGTCAAAAAGGGGTTTGAGCCACTAAGATTAGTTGTTTGCTTAGTTGCTTTCTACACAAACTATCCCACTCTAACTCTACCACAACTAACAATAACCACACACACAATCCAAATGTGAGAGGGAGAGAGGGAGAGAAAAGAGATGAGGGAGGTTAAACACGATGACAATTGTTTTGAGACTTTGGCCTAAAAAAGAGTAACCTTTTCGGTACTTTTATTGTTTGCCTCATAGCAATGTGATGCCAGTCTCATTACATTTGATTTTGAACTGATGTTGAAAGCTAATATCATTAATAGTAACAACACAATGACTTGTTTCATATTCACGAAAATCATATGTATGCCTAATTAACGACACATTTGGTTTTGGTACGTATGATTTTTCAACAATGCTCTGAAGCACCGGTAAAGAAAATGCCTTCTTGAGTCTTAGTCTTTTGGAAAAACAACTAAACATCTGATCAATTTGATCATGGGTGTGATCCATCAACCTAAAAAAATTATTTTTTTGGAAACTTTTTTCTCTACCAACATGGACAAGTAAGCTAGTACAGTTTGATTTTTATTTTCCCTAGTAGTGTTTGTAGAATGGACAGTGTAGGACAAAAAACTGGTCTTTCTGGCCATAATAAAATTTGTGGATAGGCTGAGAAATCGTGGAGAGGCAGATAAATTGAACTGTAAAACTCGCCAATTCTAAAAAGGAGTGTTGTCTGTCAGAATATTGATTTTTTTTATATTTTTAAAAAAAAATTGTACTGTTAGAATTCGCGAGAGGGACTGGAAATTCGTGCTCACTGAGAATGATTTCGTAGGCTGGATGGCGATTTCTAATACAGAGGTTTTACTGGCAGATAGGGAATATGGGATATAATGTGACGTTCTAACAAAAAACATGCAAAATCTCTGAGATAGAATTCGCAGAGTTGTTGGAGGACTAATCTTGATTAGATCTAGCCTCAAC
The DNA here is from genome assembly GCA_029204225.1 of Diphasiastrum complanatum. Lineage (NCBI taxonomy): Eukaryota > Viridiplantae > Streptophyta > Lycopodiopsida > Lycopodiales > Lycopodiaceae > Diphasiastrum > Diphasiastrum complanatum. Next base: position 27,978,616 of record CM055100.1, read on the forward strand.
GAAGCCGGTGAATTCTAGGACAAAGATTTGGGTGAGAAACAAGGGATTTTGATAGTATATCAAGCTGTTTTCTCATAATCTGATCGTGGTCAGAATTCATGGAGGTGATAAAATGAAAGATCAGGGTCTGTTAGGGCTGCAGACAGACTGACGAATTTTGATGTATCTGTTTGGTTTGAAAAAAGGTCACTTGGGTCACTTATTTTCAAAGAAAATGCCCAAATTGACTCTTTTGTTGCTTCCGCCCAGCTTGATAAGTTACTCAATAGCTCGTGTAGGACCTGGAGAGAAGACTCGTGCTGTGGTTGGAAGATAGAAGACATGCAAACAAGCAAACACACAACACGGAAGCGAGAAAACAAAAGGAAAAAGAAGCTAGGTAAAAAATGCTTAAAAAGCGGCAACGACGCCAATGTTGGAAGTAAATCTTGTTTGTGAATGTTTGGCTAGATCTACTCATGATGTGGTGTAGTATAGAGAGGATCGTGCACTTTCTAAGTTTCTACCAAGCTTCAAATGGAGTGCGGAAATAGGAAACAATGATGAAAGCACTAAGGCTTACCCAACCAGTGCTTGAAATAGAAATAAAACTAACTAAGATGACAAAATATAAAACCTTATTAAGTAAGGCTTACCCAACTAGCAAGGTGATTAAACTAAATCCGAAATTAACATCCAAAGGGAATTAGAATGGAAGATTGCGGCTAACTAATAATCAATCAACAAAATACATGCCACAATACAGACCAATGAGAAGGAGACAAGAGGAGGTTTGAGCACCTTCCCTCAAGCTATGCACCTTTCCAAAGGGAACACAAATGAAATAGAGAGATAATCTCAAAAATAGAGAACTTGATAGCTTAATCTCAAAAGTGCTATTTACAAGGCAAATATCTCTCCGTTTATGGCAAGGAGGGTCTTCCATAAGTATCCACTAACTTATGGGACTAATATATTACAGTGATGCAAGATGGGCGTCCCTCAAGGATGATAGTAAAGCGTCTCAGGAGGATGCACCATAGCAGCCGATGCAACTATTATTTGGATAAGCAAAAAACAGACCATAACTGCCAAATCATCATGTGAGGCAGAATATGTTGTTGTAGCCAAAATGGCTAATGAGCTAACATGGCTTAGACAGTTCCTAGATGGACTGGGAGAGAGCAACAACGAGCCATTGATCCTATACATGGACAACACATCTGCAATACATCTGACAAAGGATCCAGTGTTTCACTCTAGAATGAAACACAATGTTATAAGGTACCATTTGATCAAAGATTTGGTGGAGAAAAACGAGCTGAAGACCGTCTTCATTCCAACCAAGCAGATGGTGGCCGACATATTCACAAAGCCATTGGACAAGACCATGTTTGAAAGGCAAAGGACAGGCTTGGGAATCTAGAAAATATCCGCTTTAAGAGGGAGGTGAAGAAATCTTCTATGTTTCTATTTTTAAAGCCTTAGTATTTTTCTTTGCATTTTTAGACTACTGCAGTTTTGAACTAATTTTTGCACAGTTTGCATTTTTTGCACATTCCCGAAAAAGTCGACAATAAGCCTATTTTAACTTAGTATCAATTTTCTGAAGACCTTTGCATTCTTCGAGTTTTTCGGGACTCAACCGAAGACTCCGACACCAACGAATTGCCAAGCCAAAGTCTCTGACGCCAACAAATTGCCAATCCATCGACTCCGCTGAAGTCCCCGACATCAACAAATTGCCAAAGGCACCAATATATCCGAAGTCATCGAAGTTCTCGACAAACGTCGAATGAGTCGATTTTGAGATCTAGGCTCAACAAGCGTGACAGCTTGAATGTCACGACTCAGCCGTTAAGTCACGTAGCTGAAGCAAAGTACAAACGCACATAGTTAGTTGATGTTTTAACTTAAACTATCTTGTAATGCTTAGCTAATCAGATCTTGTAATCAGAACCCGCAGGATATATATTGGAGATCGGATACAGACATTGTAAAGATGCAAGCATGTATGTGAAAGATAGTGGACGAGTGTTAGTCATGCAGTAGTAGACACACATCGCCACAATCACACTTGCAGACATAGAATTAGCAGTAGCTAATTTCTATTCGTGAGAAATAATATTTCTTTTGCGCCAATGTGTTGATATGAGAAACACACAGTGCTCAAAGGATTATTGTTGTATACTTGATTTTTGATAATATAGACAAGTAACAGTTTCTTGCTCAATGTATGCAATCTCTGAATGTTATGATGCTTGCTTAATTCATAAGTAGATATACTTCCGTTGTCATTAGACATTATCTATTGTTCATGAACTTGGTATCAGACTAGCAGTAGTGATCTGTTGTTCGGAGGATGTCTGATTGGGAATGAAGCAGTAGCTTCCCCTGACATATCAGCTCCATCTGAGCTCATATCGTGATTGCACGACTTCGAAGTGTTCGTAGTCACCGATCCCACATCAGTGGTCTCAGAGCAGTTGTATACAAAAGCAGATCGTCCGATTTGCATCAATGGTATCAGAGCCCTACACGCAATCGAAGCCGTATTCACATCACTTATGACCTTGCTTTCTTCTTTACCAAAGTCCTATGAATACTTTGTTGTTATGATCCCAACTCAATCAGACATGACTCTTCAAAAGGTCATAGATCATCTTCTTTAAGAAGAACTATGGACCAACAATCTGTCCGTCAAAGACAAGTCCCTAGCCCTATACACAAAGAAGAAAGACAACTCCAAGGTCAACAATCAAGTGCAGCAGTAGCAGAAGCCTCGTACTTGATTAGACTCTTACTGCTTGTTCATTCCCTCTGATCAGATCACGGATGTCTAGGACTCCTCAGAATCTGATCAGACGATGGCTGTCTTTGACGCATGAGGAACTTGCATTATCACACAACTATCATTTTACATTCTGAATTGAACTTCGTTTTGAATCAGATTTACAGTAATACCACATCTCTTCTAATCTCTTCGGTGGACTGTACTCTTTTTTGAATGGGTATGAATTATTCTTTAAGATCTTGTGTGAGAACGCATGAGCTGTGAATCCATTTCTGCATTAACAATCTTTTAGACCGTTCTTGCTAGTAGCAGCCCATAACAACGGGACAATTGTTCCGCAAATATTTTCTTCTCTCTTTCTCCGTTCCGTCCTCTCACCCTTACACCATTAAAAGAGTGAATGTCGAAAATATATGGCGAAATCTGGAAAAGAAAAGATCAAGTTGGTTGTCTTGTCAATGAGGAAGTGATTGAAGATTTGAGCATATTATCAAGAAGATTAGACATGATATATTGATTATGGAGCCACTAGACACATGACGACAAGCAATCACAACTGATTCAAGCATATGAAGAAGTTGGGACATCCGTTTCATAGGCAAATGGATAAGTGTGGAAGATCAGGGGATTGGCATGATTTTCAACCAGCTAACTAATGGAAGTAGGAGGAACATCAAGGAGGTACTTTACGTATTCAACCTTAAAAAAAAAATGCATTTTGTAGGTGTGATAGTCATTAAAAAAACCGAAGCTAGAAATTGAACAGTATTGATGCTGCACCAAAGATGTGAATCAGAAGTACAAGATCATGGTTGATGAAATTAGAGAGCCCAGGATGAAGTTGTACATGTTGAATGCTATGATCAAGGGGCAACATGGACTTTGATGAATTGTATTGGATGATCAATCGAAGACGATCTATGAATTATGTATTTATGGGAGGCAGCATTGGGAGAAGGAGGCATTGCAAGAGCAAAGAACGTCCTAGATCTAGTTCACACGGACTTATGTGGACCTACGACAGAGCCTATTATTTTATCACATTTATAGATGATATATTAGTAAGACGTGGATTTACTTTTTGAAAAAGAAATATGCTCTTGAGGGTCTTTGGATGCAAAGCCTTCATTCACATTGCTTTCCTCCATAACATCGCGCCTTTTTAAAGATTGGTATACCCTATATGTACATTCAAATTTGTTTCGAATGATCTGGAAACTAATTATTTTAGCTTGACATTTTGGGGCCTTGGCATTTTGAGCGAGTCATATTTTACATTATGTACTTTTTAGTCTTTTCTTATTTAGTTTGACCTATTTGTGAGATGATATTTGTTGTAGAGAATTTATCATCACCCTTTTTTGGTCTTGCAAAGGAATTTGATTGCGTCAATTTTAGCCTTTATTTTTTTGTTTAGTCATTCAAATTCTTACGTTTATCTAAAAACAATATTCTTTCAAGGAGATGCCTCTCATGAGCTTCTCTGATCACCTTGATGTGGGTTGGGTCGATGCTACAGATGGCTCCCAAAGATTTGGAAGCTAGCTGAGAATGGGCTGATCTTGGGGGGAAATGATCGGCACATGATACTATTTAAAGCTTGCTCTAAACCAGCTACATCACCCTTCTATTAGCAAGGTGGAGAGGCAATGGGTCAACTAAACGTGGAGAGGGATTGTAGCCAGGACCCAGACCTCCGAGACCTTAAGTGACCAGTTCACCATGCGAAGAGAAAGGGATTCTTGGTGGGAATGTTAAACATGGGCTCCCATCATGCACGAACCCATGAATTATTAAGGCTACTTTAGCAAATGCATTTGGCCTAGCCCAACCTATGTGGCAAGGTCTCCAAAAAGGACATGCCAACCACCCATGGTCTACGAGTCCAGTGGATCTTCGTCTATGACCATGGGACCCGCGAGCTTGGCCTACTAACTGGGACCTAAATGGCACGACTTTTTCTCCTCTCACCCCCTTCGATGTTTGCCACGTGGATTTGCTTTACTGGTTAGTCTTCAGAGAGGAGGTGGCGAGATCTGAATGTGTAGGGGAGAATCCACGGTGGCGGCCTTAGAAACACAGCGTCCTGATTGGGTCCTTCGCCTCCTCCTCTCATGCTCGTCTCTTTCTTCTCTGTCAATCTGCTCTTCCCTTTCCGAAAGCATCTGAACGGTAAGCAGATGGATCATCCTGTGCTCTACCATTTTGAAGCATTTTGCTATTCCACAGCATGCGTTTGTTACTTATTTCAGTTTTCCCTTTTTGCTTAAATCAGATCGGGCTTCACATTTTTCTGCTGGAGGTTTTGCAGCCATCTGCGATATGTAGGTAGCTCTGTTCACATCGATACTTTTTTCACTTGTTCCCCTGTAGCCGCATAGTCTTATGGCTTGGGACTAAAGGGTTTAGCTGTATTCATTTTGCATTTGAGCATGGATGGTTATCTTTTTAATTCGCCTTTATTTTAGGTTTTTAGAGTTTATGGACTTTTCATGGGTTTAGGTGACCTATCAGTTCTACGTCGGCATCCTACTGAGTTTACTTCGAACCCCGAGGTGACTTATTTTGTTACTGACTTCTCCTATGCAGGTATCGTGCGCTTCACTGCATTGTGTTTTGATTAGTTTTTGTTGTACTATATTAGAACATTGTATGGGTTATGAATCTCCGGCCCTATGATGAATCTGGTGGGATCCATTTTGCAGTATACTCTACCCTGGCTTATTGTTATATCTATCAATATTACCCTCCCTTATTGTTACAGAAATCCTACTCCCCAATGTTCGACCAAGAATAAATGTTTTCTGTGATATATATCAATTGGATACCGTCTTCTTCCCAGAAAGGCCTTGAATAAATGTTAATGGCATTACGCAAGCCGTGGTGGCATACATATTTTTTCACATGATCCTAAATAGTCAAACTCCAAACTCCAGGGCAGGATCCAGCCTCCAGGCTCCGTGGCAGGGTTTAGGGTTTAGCACCGGGTCAGCGTCCAGGGTTCAGGACAGGGTCCAGTAAAACCTAGGATTTTAAAAGCCTGTAAAATGTCGTTGATCAGTCATTGAAGTGTAATGAGTGATTGTTATGATGATGAGTCGTGGTTTAAAACTTTTAACATCCTTGCAAGATTTGAGTCGTGTATGTTTTTGTGATTGTTTAACATACATATTTTTTTTAACCTGGTTTTATGTTAGATTTCACACATTGGCTATATGATATGATGCTATCCTACCTTATGTTTTTCCTACTCCAGAGATGCGATGGTAAAGTGTAACAATAGTAATTCTGGCTGGAAATCTTTGTTTGTCTTACTCACCAGTTTTGGTGCACAGTTTGATAAGGCTTTTCATTTGTTCTTTCGTTCTATTCTCCCCATATTTTGTATCCATTATCTTTCGGTTGTAAGACACTAACATTAATGAAGGTGTTTTGTCTTCCCAAGATATTTATTTAGTGGGTGGTGGCATAAAACTATGAAATAGGCCAATATATCTTTCTATTTCTTGATCATATATAAAACTTCTTTCTAGCTCGTCACACAGACAATCTCATGAACTTTTGCAATTTTTAGCTTTTTGGAAGACTAGGATCAAAAGATCACTTATTATTGCTCTTGGTTGTTGACATTTTGTAGTGTTTATCGCACCTAAACTTTTACCATTAAGAGCTGCTGAGCTAGTAGAACTTTAAGTCCAAGGAGGAACGTAGTTTCTGTCTCGTGGTTTATAGTATTGCAAGAATAGTCAGAAAAGGGAAATACTCTTGTGATTTGCAAAGGTTGAGGTAGTACATGCAAGACATAATGTATATGTACAATATAGATGAAAATTGCTTTGAGGTGTTCATAATAGGCCTTAGACTTAACCTCAAATGGTGCACGCACTTCAACCGATAATTTTGAGAAATCCACATCGCAATATATGATGCTCTTTTTAAGCCAAGCCAATCCTTGAAGCTAAAACTGGTGAAACTAATCTCTTCCTAGTGTAACCATATTTTAAGCTGAGGGCCAATATTACAAACTAGGTTGCAGGCCATGAAGTACATGGAAGGAGGCCTCAACAGCTGAAACTAGAAAAAAAAAATCTAAAGATCGAAAGAGATACAATTGGTAGTAGGGGGAGAGAAACAAAGAGGAGAGGATAGGCCCGACGAGGAGGATCGAATGAAAATATTAAAGATACACCAAAGAAAGAAAGAAAGAAAGAAAGAAAGTCACGAGAAAAAAAATTGGTCTCATAAGTTTAACCCAACAGGGTATTGGGAGTTTCTTCAAGCACTGAAGTGATCCTTAAAATGTCATAATAAAGTTAAAGCAGGAAGATTCTTTGGCCTTGCAAGTCATTGAAGTAAACGTAGAATAGAGGATAAAGCGTGCATTGAATCTTTAAAAAGGTGTAGCATGGATTTCGCTTCAAAATGGTAGCAAATAAAATTCCTCAACCCGTGAAAGCAAATACAAGGAGCAATGATAGATAGTTTAATGATAAAGTTGACACCAAAGAAAACAAGGATTACCTATACAATGTTGGGAGATAAAAACTTAATTGTTGAAGAATATTATGTGGACAATATAAAACCAAAAACATCAAGGTAGAAGGAGGAGTGACCAATATAATTGGAGGAGAGGATAGTGATAGAGTTGGCATAAGCAATGATTCTAAATAATGAGTTGGTGCACACAACGGAAAGGGATTGTGAGACAATGCTACTTGGGTAGCTACTAGCATTTAATTTTATAAGCAAGCCATGTTATGTCAAACACCTGGGGCACGCATAGAATCTGAGAACCGTGAGCGGTTCACCACGGTTCTTGGAACCGTATCGAGAACCGTACGGTTCTCGAAGCTTTTAACGGTGAACCGTGGTGAACTGTTAATTAATTGATTAATTATATATTTTTTTAAGAGTTCCCACCCCCCAAAACAGTGAAAAAAAAACAAAAAAAGGCCAAAAAAAACCAGAAATGTTTAGGGATTGTTATCCCCACCAGCATTTAATTAATTAGTTAATTAATGGCTTTTTTTTTTACTGCCCACCCTCAAAAACAGCCCTAATAAAAGTCAAAAAAGGACCAAAAAGGCCAAAAAATCCATTGGGAAGGGTTTTGGGGGGAAATAGGATAAAAATAGAAATAATTAATTAATTAATGGCATGAACTGTGGCATGGTTCATGCCACGGTTCTCAAGGCCCACGGTTCTCAGAGCAAATATAGTGCCCCTGGTTCTATGGGGGCACTAAACAAAAATCCCTATTTCGTATTGAGTGTTCTATTTTGGGCAAATATAGTTGTTTCTTTTGCTTTGATTTGAGGAGGTATTTTTGCTTGTAATAAATTCAATTTTTTGGCAACAAAACTTAAACTTGGGAGATATGATTAACGAAACTAAATTGCAAGTAAGTACAAATCAGTTATACAACTATAACAACATCTATTCAAATTTGGAGCTATGTAGAGATAGACATGATCATTGAAACTTGCTATTTGAAGTGTTGAAAACTGCAAACCCCAATGGGGACTCCCACCATTCTCCAATAATCTAAGAAAAAATGTGACACATACTTGTTAAACATATACTCTTATCCATTTAGACTATGAGCTTTGGGATACAAGGTTATGACGAACTACTTTTGCTATAAAGGTGTCAAACAAAAGCTAGACAATCTTGAAGTTTGGTGTGCATTGCATTCGTGCTCACTTCATGGTTTTAGATTTCGAATGAGCCTATATGTGTCCATTGAAAGTTGTATATGGGAAACTTCAATACAAAGTCATATATAAATATAAATGGCCATTCAAAGTGTCCTATCTTGAGTGTTGAGAAGTAAAGTCTAAGTAATATTAGGTTTTTGATTGCCTCTCACGGTCATATGTCAAAAAGTCGCTAATGTATGACCTACATACATTGGCTATTCATAAATATGAAGACCTCAAGCTCAAAGTGCTTGCTTAACATGTTTCACAAATGTATGGTATTTTTATTACATAGTTTTAAGACAGTTTGAGAACAACAATTGATATCTTGGTATGAAAGGTCATGGTGATTGTAAACTCTTTTGTAGAATAACGAATATACTTCGGACTATGTGTATGGTCTAAGATTCTGGTAGAATGTGATTCATTCTTAGAAATTGAAAACTCAATTTTTAAAGCTTGTGACATCTATGGCCATAGACTAGATTGGCAATCCTTTGTTCTTGTACAATTGAGGCTTTTTCAAATATCTATAAAGCAAGAAGAGAATTTTTTCAACCTTGTTAAATTTGCTGTGCTCAATATAAAAGCTGTCATATGTCTATAAAAGAGCTGAATTGTTATGTCTATGTCTGACATAGAGGATTCAGAATAATCCTTCGGATATTCGGTATTCTAGAGTACGAGTTTATTAGTTATGCCTCGCCATTCCGGGCTAGGTCAATAATGTAATTAATAACCTTGCGAGGGCTCAAGTGTGCCCATTAAGACATATGGAGCTAGTGCATGGTGTCTGACGACTCTAAATGCATGTAAGGGAGATCAAAAGCAATTGGATGAGAATTGATCTTGTAGCGCAGGCATCCCAAAGAGAGCTAGGAACCACGACTTAGCTTCTTGGATTTCAACACTTGTCTTTTTGAACCCACTCGACATACAAGTAGCCAACTCGCCAACAAAGATCAAACTTAACCAACTTGAAGTTATGGAAGTATTGAGAGCCAACCTAGCACCATGCCAGATTTGCGGTCCCCACGGGGGTAACTTCTCTCCAAGCAAGCCACCCGACTTACGTCAAACTTAACCAACTCAAAGCTTCGTTACAACTGAGTAACATCCATTCCAAGCAAGTCGTCTGACTGACATCAGACTTAACCGACTCAAAGCTTCGTCTTGAGCATCGGAAGCCAACCTGGCGCCGCCAGACTAGACAACCATAAATAAGTAACTTTCACCCAAACAAGCCATCCATCTCAACCAACAAGTTAGAGCTCGTTCCCCAAGAGCTTAACTAGTTCACATTCATGCAAGGAACACTCAGAACCACAAGTTGCGACAGATATGATGACAACCAGTTTCTAGACCGAATGGTCTTGATAGCATACCGTTGGCATCCCAGATCGAATGGTCCCGACGCCATACTGTTGGAATCCACCAGACACAACCCTCAGCTAGGCGCCAGATCAAAAAGATTGGAAGCGGCTTTACAATTGGCGCTCTTACCGAGCATTGAAAGCTAGAAGGTAATCAGAGTCAGTTTGAGGAAAATCTCACTTTATTAATAAATTTGAGAAGGTTACATTTCAAATGTGTGATCGACCCTAGTCTCCGGAGCGCTGGCATGCCAAGGCTGGCACCAAGGCAACATTCTAGCATGAGACTTGGTTGGAGCTCCCCCTCAGTCACTGCTCGCATCCCCCTATAGTTATGGTGGGATTCACCACCTCTTCTCACAAGTGCTGAGACTAAATTGGTAAAGCACACTTTTTCTCTCTCTAGAATTTGTTGATCCTCAGGCTTCCTTTAATCATGCTTAGATCGTGTGAGGTGATTGCATCGACTTGAGCTCTCTGGACTTTGCTAGATCCCATCAAAGTTCCTGAGCCATAGGACCTTGGTGTTGGCTGGATTCTACTTGCAGTGGCGCCGGGAATGGCGTTTGCACTTGTGGCGTTGGGAGCAACAGTGCCGTTGTTGGCACCGGTGGCGTCGAGAGTATTCACTCAACACATCTTATAGGGAATACTCCTGGGCCTCAGGGTCTTATATATACTTGTAGGAGTCGCCCTACTGGACTTCCAATTTTCAGTTTCCAATTGTTGGAATCCTCTCCTCTCTTGTATTCAGTCATCGTGGATCTTCACTTGGCGATCCTTACATGAATTATCTTTGATAAGTTTTGTGCTCTTTTCAAGAGTAGTGCAGACATCTTAAGCGCAAATGTGTTCAATCTTAAAACTCCTAACTAGTGGCACTTTCTCACAACTTTTCAAGCTAACATAGCATGAAAAACATCTCACCAAGCAGAAAGAGATGGAAAGTGTGTACTTTTTTGACTTCCAAAGATGTGAAAAGGGAAGCAATAACGTTGAGGAAAATATTTGATCGAGTAAGAAGTTATACAAAATATGCTAAAAATGTATGATGGACAATTTGGTGAAACCACTAGTTACATTGAACATTTTTTGGTAGCAAATGCTTGATTTTAATAAGTAGTTTGTGATGGTGAACAAGTAGTTAAGTCTAAAATAACCTTGAAGTTATTTGTCCCATTTACATTCTGAGTTTGTAAGCTATGTGATAATTTAAAGGGATCAATGCTATGATATAGCCTATTCAACATCCCATGGTGGTCATCGAGGAAGCCACTTTTATTAGCAAGATGCAATGTTTCGTGGACCTTTTTGAAAAGCCTTTCCACAATGTGGTTGAAATGGTAAAGAATCAATTTTGTTACGAAAGAAACGGCAGAACGTTTTAGGAAATTTTGTTTTTGCTTGGTTTTATTCCTAACTTTTTGTTAATGGAAAATCGAATGTTGTTTTAAGTGTCTATAGCTCTATACAATGACAATTCAAACAATTTATAATTGACATAGTTAGATGACTAAGGCTTGATGAGACATTGAGATACACATTGAGATACATCACACAATCCACATTCACAATGAATTCATAATTCTACTATTCCCTTCCAAGTTCTAACTAAGGTATTATATGCCCAACTTTCAATCACAATTCACACGCGCGCGCGCGCACACACACACACACGCACACACATTAGGTTTTTTATTTTAAAAATTCTATATCTTTGAGGATCCAACAGACTCCTTGCCCTGGTCAGATGCATTCATCTCTCGCTCTGCCTCTTGGTTAGCCCGACGAATTTGCACCCTGTCCCCTGATCATGGCTAGCTGTTGTGCAGTGAAGTTAATTCCAATCCGCTGCCCCGCATCCCCCTTGCCAGCGGGGGCGGGGGCTTGCAGCTCCGGGTGTCTCTGCCGAGTTTGTCGCTGCATCTCTACAAAGTCTGCCTCTAGCTTCCGATGCCTTTCGTTGTGCCTTCGGACGTCTTCGTCGAGCTTCGTCCTCTGCACACAAAGCAGCCCGTCAATTTATATACCACAATGGAAAAAAACTATGTAAAACACAGAACAAGCCTAAATTGCATGCGAACAGATGCAGGGCAAATGCTCACGCGGGTGGTGCGCGCCCTGCCATCTCGACCGAATTTCTCCCACAGCACATTGGCGTTGGTACACACATCATCTAACCCAGGTCAGATTCATAAGTGACCTGGTCTCAATAGGTATAAAGCCAGATCCATATTCAAAAATGTGATGCTGTCCATAAAAAAAACAGTGCACATGAAGTGCTACATAGGTCCATAAAAGAGGCCTATAAATGTACAACTAAGCTCAAAGTGGCTGTCTCAGAGTCATCAGGAACATCTGCCTGACTGTACTCATGCAATACATCTGCCTCAATATGAGACTGAGAACCTTTGCCACCTCTAGAACCTCTGTGACCTCTGGGGGCTCTGTCACCTCTGGAATCTCTGCCACCTCTAGATCCTTTGGCCTGGGAACCTCTGCCCTGGGAATCTCTGCTCTGGGAATCTCTGTGCAATGGTGGTCTGCCAGGTCGTCTGCGAACAGGAGTATCACTGGGCTCAAAGTGATTATTTGGCTGTGATGCAGTTGTGGATGCAGGTGTACGTGCACCGTCAGATATTCTCTCCACTGATCCCTGGCCTCTGCCTCTGTCTCTGTATCATGCTGTCCTCTGGTGGCACGACGTGGAGCTGGAACATGAACATGACCAATATCATAGACCTCATCAGCATCAGCATCATCATCATCAGCATCTGAAGGATCATCATCATCATCATTAGCTATGGGCTCATTGTCAGCAACACCTCCAAAGGATCAACAAGCTGTGTGACCCTAGGGACCAGCCTCGAATTGGTGGCACAGTGAGGGAAAGAAAGAAGGGAAATAATGGTAATGAAGTGCTTACCAAGTAGTGGGAAGGTATTGTCCGCGAGAGCCCACACTAAAATCCTTCAGAAAACCCTAAAACGAACTTTCTCTCTCTAAAAACAGATCTGCCCCAGTCTGAAATAGCCCAATCTCTCTCTAGATCCAGCCAACCTTCCTATGAAAATCTAAAAGCCCAAGAAAGAATGAATCTTTTGGTCTTCTATGTGAAAAAACACCCAAAAAGACACCAAAAACCCTACTTTCTCTCTCCACAGCAGTGCTTTCTCTTTCTAGACTGCTACAGTCTCTCTCTAGGCCCGACACTCTCTCTCCCCAACTCAAAAGACCCTAAAAATGCAAGACAAATGAGCGGTTTCAGATTTGAAATAATGTTTCAAAATCATGAAAAACCACAATTCTCTCTATTCACCTCTCACAAGGGCTTACTTTCTCTCTCTAACAGCCATAAATTCTCTCCCATCAATCTGGCAGCAAGAACCGCTCTCTTTCCCCCCTCTCTCTCTCCAAAAGTGCGCCCCAACATTTTTAGAAAACCCTTTTTGGGCTCCCTCGAGTTAGGGTAAGAGGAGGGCCCAAAAATGGGTTTTTAAAAAAATTTGAAAAAAAAGAAAGTACCGTGGCACGGCACATGTGCTGTGCCGTACACTCCCATGGCATTGGTGCTGTGGGGACTATGATATATATATATATATATATATATATATATATATATATATATATATGTACAATATCATAGTTGCATTGCATTTCTAGAAACACGTTCAGAAATGCGTTTCTGAACTGGGGGAGCGGTCTTGAGAAATGTTTGTTTTTTTGTGTGGGCAATATGGGTATCAAATCAAAGCATTTATTAAGGGCAGTTCATTTATGTAGGTTGCCGAATGTTTCGGGTACAATGTGGTCTAGTGTGGGTGCAACAATGCCTGTAAGATTCTGTTAAGGTTGAAAGTCAGAGTGGCTTGTCATGTTACTTTTGATATCTTTTCTGTCAGCCTATGATGCCAATTTGCTTGAACTTCCAAAGCACTCTCATTCCTACTAGTTACCATTCTCAGGTTCAGCTACAACAAAACTGACCTTGACATCAAGTTCAAATTTAGCTCATTGGAAGCCAGACTTAATGACAAGACCATAAGGGAGAAGCCCATTGAGTTGATTGCTGATCAACCTTTGATGCAGGATGATCGTCGTTGCTATTCAATCACAGCTGTCATGACTCAATCAAATGTTTACAACATTGATTGTGTTAAATAGGGATAATTGATGGGTCCTCGGTTGGTAACTTTTACTGATAGAGATATGAGTTTCTTTGAGGGAGAACTAGGAAAGGCACAGTCTAGTATAACAGTATCCACTGTGAAAGGATACTGGTAGCCTGATATTTTTAAAATGCCTACCATGGAGTATAGTTGCTCGGTCATCATGAAATGTGGACATACTCTTCCGATACATCTGAAAGTGTAACTCTATGGAAATGCATTGGGAATAGGTGCCAAGATATGTGGAGCAGGAAAGTAAGGATAGAACTTGAATAAACTGTGGTTTAGGTGAGTTGATCACTGGAGGTAGGAATGCATAAATTAGTTACTCTTGCAAGCAAATGTGGCGCTGTTGATAATTGAAAGCCCGGCTACTAGATCCCTGTCAGATATGATGCTGACAAAGCGGATCTTTTATGATAGAAGGTGGTGATTCTATCAATCACAGAAGATCAAGTGATATGGAAGCTAATCAATGGTGGGCAACATCTCCATATGCTCTGATGCCATGTTATGAATCATATGTTTTGCTTTGCACATCACATACATGATAGACATTAGATGAATCTATAAAGTCTATATTAAACAATTATTAGTCGCTGTTAATAGCTAATCCCTTGCAAGGAAGAGTTTCTGAATTTTTTTCAAATAGCTCAAACAGTACTAAGATCATAAAACTATGAAATGAATACCGCAACACCCATCTATACTCCACAGATCAGGCTTATTTACCCATACGTGAACATGGAAGCACCTGCGATGTTGTCTGCATTAGTATCGGCAAGTTTCTACAGTCTTATCCACACTTAAGTGAAATTTAACATGTAAAAGATGATAAATGAGCCCTGAAATAACAAATGGTTCATAAACCAAAATTTGGTCCAGGGGCCTCATAATTTTAAATAATGTTGTGCTGCCAAATATTGCCTTAATGTAAGTATTGTCCAAAACATTTAAGCCAACAAGTTATAGTTATGCTCTCATTAATTACCACAAGAATCTGAACTTCCAAGTATGAAACTGAATTTTGGCCGGCAGGGATTTCATTTGAACGTTTTCGTCACTGTCAATATGTCTGTACAGTGTTTTGTATACGGGAGTTTACCTTGTTTGACAAATCAATAAGCATTAAAAGGGAGGCATTCATGTAAATATCCCTCTAACCATGATAGTGTATGTAATGTCCCTTCTGGTATTATTTGCTGGAGCATACTGGCCAGATGAGCTCAAATAGCTATAGTTGTGCAGTAAATGCAAATTGATCATGCATGAAAAGATGCTGACTGTGGTCAATGTTTTGGGGGCTTTTTACCACTTGACTAAGCAACCCCATTACTGATCAAAATAGCCAGCTGAGCCTATTTATTTTGAAAAGTTCTGGTACCATTGGCTGTTACTTGCTACTTATTGTATTATTTCAGGTCTTCACTAGTGCTCTAGGAAGCAGTAACTATTTTGCAAATTTCTTAGGATATCTAACCAAGCGAATTTTTGTGGTCCGTGGATTGCAGCTTATACAAGTCGATTGAAATTGATTATATGTGCAATGAGAATGATGTGCTTTTGCTTGTGAGTGAAAGTTGCTGAATTCCGTAGGGGTTTGCAGTACATTGTGTAAATACAAGTGTACTGAAAGATGTCTCAACTGTGTTTGGCAAAGAGGACTTGCAGACGATTGCATCTACTAGAGAATCATATTCATAGCTGAAGTGGGCTGAGGCTTTGGGTTCCAGTATGCGTGTATGTCCTATTCAGAAATCTTTTCAGTCATGCCATGAACATACTTAAGAGAAGAGATGCACTATGAGCTGCCAAGTTCAATAGCTGCAAAGTAAGAGCTAAAAATGTGACTATTTAGACGAAATTTAAGCAGCAATCATTAGGGAACTACAGGAGACTTTTGGATTTGAGGTTTGCATTCTCAACTTGGTTGCAGCGGGACATGGTCTTGAGCAACATGCAGCTGTAATTTGTTGGTGGTGACGGGCAATCATAGTTTCCAGATCATATTCAGTTTTACACTTGCAAATCAAAGATCATCTAATCATTGAGATTGTAATAACCAGAGATTCCCATTGCACATGGATATGTTGGGTTTAGAGATGACATTGGATTGTGAGCAGTCCCAAGCTCCCGCCAAGCAGAAAAAGAGGGACAGAGCTTCAAAAGGGGATCATGCTTATAATAGTTCAGCAGTCAAGTCAAAGGGAGCAGCTAAAAATCCTAGTTCAAAAAAGGCTTGCAGCCTTGAAACAAAACATCCAGCTCATCAAGGGGCAAGTCACTTGTCCGAGTTAGACCTTCCCATTGATTTTGGTGCATTAGATGAGAAACAAGAGAGGGGAGAAGATTTTGGAAGTGGATATGACATTACCAGAACCCCTGCTCCTTATTGTTCTTGTACGGGTACTAATCAACAATGTTACAGATGGGGCAATGGAGGTTGGCAGTCTGCATGCTGCACTAATCTGATCTCAATGCATCCGTTGCCGATGAATCCAAAGAAGAACGGATCCAGGTTGGCAGGCCGCAAAATGAGTGCTGGTGCTTTTCAGAAACTTTTGACGAGACTGGTCTTGGAAGGCTGGGATGTAAATTATCCTGTTGACCTGAAAGAGCATTGGGCTAAGCATGGGACAAATCGTTATGTGACTCGTAAATGAACTCTCAATATTTTGAAGAATTTTAATGTGTGAAGGCTGACATCATGATATGCAGCCTAATTTGCAAGAGGATTGTTTATGACACAGAAGTTGGGCTGACACTTTGTATGCTTAGCAAAGTTCCGTAATGTTGAACGTTTCAACACAGAACGAATTTTGAAAAGGTTGCCTAGATGTTGTTGCTATGCAGCAGCATTATATTTTCAGATTCAAGACTATTATGTGTGACCGTTGCCAGCTTTTTAGTAGGTAAATTTAAGTATGGCCCTTTGCTTCACGTCTGGCTTGGTGGTTCATGTGCGAGATTGGAGATTTACACGTTATTTGCTTAAAAGATCTTGTTGAGTCGTGACACTGACTTATCACGTGCTACCGTTGTTCCCCCAGTTAATTCATTTGTTGTTATTAAGTAGTTTTTGGGTTTGGCCTCGAGGATTTTTCTCAAGTGTCATTCCCTTTTTGCATTCCTTGTTTTTTAGTCTTGCAGTAATTGTAAGCTCAAAGAAGCTTTTGCCCTAATTGTCATTTCTGATGCACATACCATGAGGACTGTTCAACGTGAAACTTGTTCATGTAGTTTAGCTAGCTAGTCTCAATATCGCTATTGTACTGTAGGCTGGAGACCATACCAAACCATGTGTTATTTGAATTTGCTTATGAGAAAGAAAAATGCTACAGAAATGCCATGGGATCTTTTGCTTATTAGTCAAGCACGAGTATTCTCCATTTCACGTCTGGAGAATTGCTAGGAACGAGAATATTGGTATCAAACGAGGCATGGATGTTCCAATATCCATTATCGAGTTTGCAATTTGGGGCTGCCATTGCATGTAATTTATACTACTAAGAACTGATTTGACAAATGTGCATAGATTACTTAAAGTTACAGGTAAGAAATCTCTAAGAGGCAGCAATTATTTTTTTTTTTGTCATTTTGTTTCTTGTACCATTTCTGGAATGATTAGAATAATGTGCAGTCATATAACTGAAGGTTGTTTATTCATATAGTTTTCTGTATCACAATTCACAGGACCTTGCAAATGGTCCAAGACTCTGGGTATGGACCAAGTTTAAAGATTGCATAAGGTTTGCTCCCACTTATTGGACCTTTAAGTTACAGTCTTGGCTGGAAATGCCTGCGAGATTCCTACCTACCAACAGAATGCAAGAGATCTGCGTTTTTCCAGGTTAAAGATTGACACGAATTTCTGTTATGTTTTGAGGTCCACCTCTCTTAGATATTGATGTAGCTACTTTCTGACATTCGTTGAAAGGATTTTTGAGATCCGTCTATGGTGCAACGTGGTTATTATTGAATTTTTTATTCTGTCAACTACTTAAACTACGTGAAGCTGCTTATTTTACAGCAATTTGAAGGTTCATAAATGCTAAACCTTGCAAATATTTTAATGAAAATGCAGAAGGGATTGAGTTCAGTTGGCTAGTGATACGCCCTCGGTAGAGTGAGTCTGCCCTTTTGCTTCCAGGACATCCTTGTAGTACTAATCATTCCCTTTTGTTTGTAGCTGGTTGGATTCTTATCGTTTTTAGTTAGATAGAAAGCATGGTGAGCTTTTTACATTATATTTGATGCTTTGGCCTGAGATATTTAACCTAAATAGAAAATATACAGCTAATCATAGTATTTCCTTGTTTTGAGCTTTGTTCAGCGAGATATATATACATATATACATATCATGATTGCAGCGGAATGCATTTGGGAAACCTGGAATGCAAAATTACTATTATTATTACATTTTTTTTTTGCTTAAAATATTTTTGTTGCTTGCTGGGAATTTTGTAATTACTATGATATAAGCTCTACTCCGAATTTGCCAAGTTTTAAGTTGAACTCCAATCAGTTTCCAGTCATGGTGTAAATGTTTTCCCCTTTACAATTAGGCACCAAATCAAAGTTTAGGATAGTCTGTAGTAGTTTGTTCACACTACTCCGAATTTGCCAAGTTTTACTCCAATTAGTTGTCAGTCATAGTGTAAATCTGGTATGATTCTCCTTTACAATTAGGCACCATATCAAAGTATAGGATAGTCTGTAGTAGTTTGTTCACATAGGTAGTTGCAATAGAGGCCTTTTGTTGAGATCATTCTTGGAAACATCTATGCTCAATTGAGAATGTCAACAAATGTCACAAAAAGAAAGATAGACAGTCATACTTTTTTCTTGAGACGGACTATATTTGCAACCATCGCAAGTCTCTTTTGCTTTTAATACAAATATTTCAAAAAAATGTATTTTACAAATATCTTCATAATAGGCTACTCCTATACAGTTTTCAGGCCAATAGTTTAAACAATTCTAGTTGTTTCACATAGAAACATGTGTTTACTCGTATTGTAGTTTAGCTCATGTTTTTGATATTTCTCCTGATTTTTTTTTTCAAGGAAATTAATTTTCTTTTAAAGGCAAACATAAAGAAGCCGATTATTTTCTATGTTGGTTTTAAAAAAATATTAACCCTAGTATTGGAACATGATTCAGAATGCCCTAGTGCAAATGTGACATATATGTGTGTGTATATATATATATTGTGGATGTAATGGAATGTGTTTTGTTGCATCCATCTATTTGAAGTAAATATTTTTTATTTGTATTCATTTGTTTGTTTAGAAAAAAAATCAAATAGAATTGAAGTTCTTTTTTAGAAAAAACCTTTGAAATTTCTTTTAAAAACCACATGTTGAAATTGTCAAATTCTAGCTTTTGATCTATGTTAATTTGTACATAACTGATTTCACACGTGTGGAGCTTGTTCTCACGTGTGGATGGTAGTCATAAATGCATTCAAATTTAGTTAGATAGAAATTGTCTTGATTGACAGAAGTGTGAATTAGTAGAAAGCTAGTCAAATAGGAAATTGCCATTTCGCACCATTTTACTTGTTCATCGAGCATGTCCATGTGAATGAGGGATGGATCCCACGTGTGAGAGGCTCTTCCCACATGTGTACATCCGGAAAATATCAATACCTTATCATAGTAGTCAATCTTGCAAGTTCTTGTAAGTTAGGAAAATTATCTCAAATCAAGCAAAATCATGGTAAGGCAATGGCATCAAGTTAGGAGACAAAGAGGTGCGGGCTTATCTTGCATTGATTGGTAAATCTAAAGTGATGTGGCATTTTTCACACGTGCTAGGCCTGTTGAGTCAGCATACCAGGTCGAAATGTACTTGATCTATATATAGATCATCATTGAATCTTGATGAGATATCTTGATTTTGAGGCAATACCTTGTCATTTTCACTATTTGTGGTGTGATTTCTTGCATTGAATGCTATCCATAGTTAATGAACTTCATTCTCTGCTCACTGTTCGTACAATGACAGAGTTTCACATGTGTGAGGCCACTCTTGAGTTAGATTGATCTTTTTTCAAGTTGTTCTTGCTAGTTAGATGCAAATTTTGATCTAGATCAAGATCTAGACATTAGATTTGTGATTCTAATTAGCATCCAACACCTCTTGTGGATCGATTGTAGATCCATTCAAGGTCCAAAAATCAGTACATTCAACATGGTATCAAAGCCAAGTACCAGAGGCTATGTAATTGATCAATGAACATACCCAAAATTAGTAAGTTTTGAGGTTTTGATCTAATCTTGAGAGGGCGAGCTAGAAGTGAGCGGTAACATCAAATTTTTTGGATAAAATTGAGTTGTGGGTTGCAGGTGTACTGTTCACACGTGTGAGGCCATATTGGACTTGTCTTTCAAGTGCCCAACTTTGAATTTGTCCCATATTTCACACACACATCCATTTTCAAGATTTTTGGTGCATTATCTAGATCTAGCTCCATAGTTTCCATCTCAATGATTACATCTTGTGATGGATTATTGATGTGATTGTTTGGAAGCTCAGATCGGGCCCAAGAAATCCTTTTTCAAATCTTGATAGGGAGTGGTAAGAACTAGGGAGTTGATTGCCAAAAATCATAGATCTAGGGAGTGATTTGTTTGATTTTGGTAGTGATCTCATTGTACCATCATCCAAGCTTTGTGCTAGATTGAATGGGCCGAGACTAGAAGCATCTTGAGTGCTAGAAGTCTACCTTACTTGTTGATCAAGCATTTCCATGGGAATGAGGGATGGTTCTACTGTTCCCACATGTGTACATATATGGAAAATATCGGTACCTTATCATATTAGTCAATCTTGCAAGTTCCTATAAGGTAGGGAAATTAATTTAAATCAAGCATAATCATGGTGAGGCATGGCATCAAATTAGGAGTCAAAGAGGTGAGGGCTTATCTTGCATCGATTGGTAGATTTGAAGTGATGTGGCAATTCCCACACTTGCCAAGCTACTGAGTCATCATACCATGTTGAAATGTACTTGATCTATGTATAGATCATCATTGTAAATGTGAATCTTGATGAGAGATCTTGATTTTGAGGCAATACCTTCTCATTTTCACTATTTGTGTTGTGATTTCTTGCATTGAATGCTATCCATAGTTAATGAACTTCATTCTCTGCTCACTGTACGTACAATGACATAGTTTTACACGCGTGAGGCCGCTCTTGAGTTAGATTGATCTTTTTTCAAGTTGTTCTTGCTAGTTAGATGCAAATTTGGATCTAGATCAAGATCTAGAAATTAGATTTGTGATTGATCTATCTAATTAGCATCCAACACCTCTTGTGGATCGACTGTAGATCCACTCAAGGTCCAAAAATCAGTAAATTCAACACAACCTAAATTAATCTATCAAGTAATAGAACTAATAAAACACCAAAACCCATGAAATTTTTGAGAAAAAACTAAAAAAAATAAAAATTGCAAGTTTTGGAAAATCATAATAGAAATTTGTAGAACATGTTTTTGAACGTGGAACACACATGCATGCACTCACTTGCTCGTTCATAGTCAAGTGTGTGAGACACTAGCATCTGTCTAAAGTATTAATTCTAGCAAGGCATGATTAAATATAAGCTCTAGGATCTAGATGAAACTCCCACATTAGGCTTAAAGGAAATCCTTTTAATTTTGGAGAAATTCAATGATTTAGTTTATATGAAAGTGTCATATTATTAGTGTATGTTAGATATAACGAAATAAACAATTGTAATGATTAATACTAGAGTTCATTGTCTTTTGTGATAAACAAACAATGGGGCCAAATGATTTAAAAGAGAGATTATTTCGATATTGCTAGTATCACAATGGAAGATAGATTTTTATTATGTGGTGAAGTTTTCCTTCACCAACTTTGCCTATTGATTCTTATAAATTGTTCAATTGGTTTAGCTAAAATAAATAGTAACGCTGATCAAAATTTGATATTTAGTTCCAGTAACTATGAATGTTTTATAGTTGTGTTTGCCATGGAATTTGAGGTGCATGACACTTGCTGGTGTAACACATGGTCTTCAAATTTTTAGGCCAAAAACTCTTAAGAAGGGAGATTGTTATGTCCCACATGGTCTTCAAATTTCTAGGCCAAAAATGCTTAAGAAGGGAGACTTTTATAAGCCTATGTGCTCAATAATTTCAATGCTAACTTATAGCCATGGTGTTAAATTAGAGTAGAATTAGTCAATAGGATATTTAATAAGATGGCTTGAACAATTGTGCTATATTTGTACATAGTAATATTTGTAATAATGGTTGTAAGGCTCACTTTAGCCAAATAAGATCCCAAACTCATTTTAAAGGCACAAGGACCATCATAAATAGTTGAGTGTGAAAGTATAGTACTTTGGACCTTGAACGAGTGCATTTAATGCCTCACAAGAGTGATTGATCATAAAAACAATGCAAACTAGACAATAGATTTTGAGATCTAGATCAACAAAGTAGCATCTATCAATCAGGATCAACCTATTGTCATTAATCAAACACGAAGTACAGCCCACACACGTGTGGAACAATACATAGTACGACTTGTAGACTGAAAACAAAGTACAAATGACTTTGATCTTGCTTGGATCCAAAAAACAAGAAGTGCATAGAGTAGAAACTCGAGTCTTGCCAATGAGGTCTCAAGAATAATCTAAGTGTTTACTATGGAGAGTCTACTACATAGGAAAGCCTCTTCCTTTGTAAAGTTAGGTGAATTTTCAGCATGTTATTGGAAGTTAACTTGGCTTTCTTGCCCTAATTTGCCAACCTAGCCTCAATCCTAGAGTCATGCCAAGTAGGTGGCTAGTTGGTCAATCTCCACCACAATATAGGAATTAGGTCCTATAAACTAGGAATCACTACCAAATTGACTTGACCTACTTTTCAGACTTGATCTAACCTATACTAGGGTAGGTTTCCCACGTGGCTCCATGGTCTCACATGTGTGGGACCCACTTTTGTACATTTTACATGATTTTGATCAAGTTAGATTTGCCAATTTTTGGCAATTTCTCACACTCCTCAAATTTAGCTTGATCTCTTTACAACTCTCTTTGCTAGATGAATGAATAATTTTAGAAGTGTCTAAAAAATCAAGCTACAAATGAAGAACTTTTGTGACTCCAATAGAGAATGATGTCCATGAAGGATCTTTTACCATCTCTTAAAGGATCCCTTACAAGATGTTCCATAAATTTGTCTATATACATGTAGCACACCTCAAAAACTATACATCATGCCAAGCCATGGATTCCAAAGAATTTTGTGCACTTGAAGATACATCAATTAAGCTATTAACTGCATACATAATGTTGCCAAAGACAACTTGCCTTGCTTGATCCATATGATTGAGCCTTGATGGCTCTATCTTGATACTCAAGGTTTTTCTTGGAGTCCTCGGGTCTTGAGCTTGCTCCTTCACTTGATTTGACTCCAAACCATCAATGATTGGAATAAGATGTTGATCCAAAGGTGCTTATTCAAGTTTACAAATCTTCCACTCTTGAAAGATCACATTTCCACATTTGACAACTTTTTTGGTGGAAAACATGTAGATTCTACAATCTTTACTTGAAGAACAAAACACTACCATAATTTCTATCATTGAAGTAGGATAATCTTTGGTCCTTACATTGGAATGATCCTGCAAAAAGCACGTGGACACAAAGATTCCCAAAACAAATCATGTTTCATCTTTTATGACACTATTTAAACTATCACAAAAATAGTTATGCAATGAAATTTCTGTATCAACAACAAATGTAGATTTGAAAGCATTCAAGTTCATTGTCTTGTCATATAAAGTACTAAACATCATCAATCTTAAAGATAAGAAACAAGTCACTTCATGTTTATTAACACTATCTATGAACAAATCAAAGATAGTAGTATTTCCAATGCTTTTCACCCTTGCAAGATGCACACTTGAATGGAGAAATTGCATGCAATTTGATGACTCGGCCTTGGTCATTGAGGACCTCCTTGGAACAAGTAGGTGGCTAGTTGGTCAATTTCCACCACAAATCTAGGAATTAGGTCCTTTAAACTAGCAATCACTACCAAATTGACTTGACCTACTCTTTAGACTTAATCTAACCTACACTAGAGTAAGTTTCACACTTTTGGCAATTTCTCACATTGAGGTTATACTTAATTTTGGGGGCTTTTGTCTAATTTTGATTTTATGTGTTCTTGGAACTTCTATTTGAGAGCTATGGCTTTTGCCAAAGGATGGTTCATGTGTTTACAATCAATCACATGGGAGCTTGATCATGCTCTAGTTTTGGTCTTGATGTATTGAATGATCAATCAATAGCAATACTTATCTTTCTTTACCATATTTGGTAAATTTTTTTGTTTTTTTTAAAAATTTGCCTAGTTTTTTTCTGTTTTATTGATTTATTGATTTTTGCTTTCGTCATGCTAATCTGATGTTTAGAATGTGTGAAAGTACTGTACTTTAGGACCATAAATGGATCTACAAAAGATCCGCAAGAGTGATTGGATGCTTGCTTACCAATCTATCAAAAAACTAGACACAAAAAAGTTGATCTAGATTGGCAATTTGACAAACAACAAGCATTAACAATCAAAAGCATTGATCAACATTGAAATTCGAGACCACACGTGTGTACTACAGGCTGTAATACGACCTTCAACCTAAGAAACAAGTAGAAAATTGATTTGGTTTCATTTGGATCACAAAAACTCAATGTACATAGTGAACTAGCTTGAGATTGCCAATGAGCTCCAAAAGTTTTCTATCGTCTCACTATGGAGAGAGGGAATACATAGCAAATTCGACTTCCTTCTTGAAGTTAGGTGGATTTTCAGCATGTAATAAGGAAGTTAACTCACTCTCCTAGCCTAGATCCTAGAGTTATGCTTGGTAGGTAGCTAGTTGGTCAAATTTTCACCTTAAACTTAAGTGTAGGTCCTATAAAGTAGGGATGACCATAGACATGACCAACTCTCTTGACTTGACCTAACCTACATTAGGATGGGTTTCCCACGTGGCATCATGGCCTCACATGTGTGGGACCCACTTGTGTACACAATTTAGACTATTCTACATGGTTTTTTATCAAGCTAGATTTGCCAATTTTTGGCAATTCTTCACACTCCTCCTCAAATTTAGCTTGATCTATTTACAACTCTCTTGATAGATGAATGAAAGCTTTTAGAAGTGTCTAAAAAATCCGGCTACAAACAAGGAACTTTTGAGACTCCAATAGAGAATGATGTCCATGAAGGAACTTTCACCACCTCTTAGAGGATCCCTTACAAGATGTTCCATAAATGTGTCTATATACATGTAGCACACTTCAAAACTAAACATCATGCCAAGCCATGGATTCCAAGGCATTTTGTGCACTTGAAGTTACATCAATTAAACTATTAAGTGCATACATAATGTTGCCAAAGACAACCTACCTTGCTTGATCCATATGATTGAGCCTAGATGGCTCCATCTTGATACTCAAGGTTCTTCTTGGAGTCCTTGGGTCTTGAGCTTGATCCTCCACTTGACTTGACTCCAAAACATCAATGAATTGAATAAGGTGTTGATCCAAAGGTGCTTCTTCAAGTTCACAAATCTTCCACTTTGAAAGATCACATTTCCACCATTGACAAATTCTTTGGTTGAAAACAAGTAGATTCTACAATCTCTACTTGAAGAGCAAAACACTTCCATTATTCCTATCATTGAAATAGGATAATCTTCGGTCCTTACATTGGAATGATCATGCACAAATCATGTGAACACAAAGATTTCCAAAGCAAATGATGTTTCATCTTTTATGACTCTATTCAAACTATTACAAAAATAGTTATCCAATGAAATTGCTTTGTCAACAACAAATGTAGATTTCAAAGCATCCCATTTCATTGTCTTGTCATACAAAGTAATAAACACCATGAATCTTAAAGGTAAGAAACAAGTCACCTCATGTCTACTAATACTTTCCAAAAAGTATTCAAAGATAGTAGACTCTCCAATGCTCACCACCCTTGCAAGATGCACACTTGAATGGACAATTTGCATGCAATTTGATGACTTGACCATTGTCATTGAGGACTCCCTTGGAACTCTCATGCTTTGAGGCTGATCCTCAAGATCTTCCTCCTTTTGATGTTCCTCCTCAATGCAAGCAAGATCACACTTTGCCAAGATCTCCTCTTGAGTGATCTCCTCCTTTGCCAAGCTCATTCTTTCAAAAGCAACACTAGCTTCCAACTTAAACAATCTTCCATGCTTAAATCCCTTTGCAATGCAAACATCATTCTTCAAGATGAAACAAACACCATTCTTAAAGTGGACATCCAAACCACTTTCTAAGAGTAAACCAACACTAAGCATATTCTTGGTGATTGATAGTACATAAAGGACATTTTCTAGATCCATGCATTTTGAGGATTCTAGACACAAAGAGATGGTGCCAACATCTATCCTACACTCTTCATCATTTGCAGTAAAGAAAAACTTTTTGGCATCATTTAAAGAGTGTAAGGTTGAGAAAAAGTCCTTTTCACAAGACATGTGGGAGCTAACCCCAATCCACCAAGTGTCTCTTGAATTGCTATTACTTGTTGGTGAGGATGTAGATGCCATCAAGAATACATCAACTTCATCCTCCTCCTCCTCATATGCAAGGTCTCCTTGTTTGTCCTCCTCCTCTTGTGCTCTTAGACTCTTGTAGCATTCGGATGCATAATGTCCCTTCTTTCCACAAAAGAAGCATTTTTGCTTTGACTTGTCCTTTGAGCTTGATTCATCATCCGTTTCTTTGGCCTCCTTGGGATGCTTCTTCTTTCCATTGGTCTTCTTTTTGCCCTTGAATGAGAAATTGGCTTTCTCACCTCCATCTTGCAAAGACAATGAGCTCATTCTTGCCTTGGTGTGGATCATCCTGCACTCTTCAGCCACTAATACACTATGAAGTTTTTCTATAGTTGGCAAAGTGTCTTGGATGGCAAAAATTTGGACCAAATTTGCAAAGTCATCTCCTAGACCATTAAGAACAGTTTGTACAAGCTCTCCATCATGAATCTTCTCTCCAATGGAAGCCAACTCCCTATTTAGAGACTTGATTCTGAGTACATAATCTTGTGCACTCTCCTTACTTCTCTTCATGCTTTGCAAAATCTGATTTCTAAGCATGAGTACTCTTGAAGTGTTACTAGATTCATAGATTGATTTTAAAGACTCCCAAGCCTCTTTAGCACTAGTACATGCTGATACTTCTCTCAACAAATCATTGCTCACATTCATTTTCACACAATGAAATGCAAGCCTAGATCTCTTCTTGTATCTAGCTAACTCATGTGCACCTAGAGGTTCATCTTCATCTTCAATCAAGAACTCATGAAGGTCTTGGAGCACCAAGAGTGACTCCATCCTAACCTTCCAAATAGCATTATTTGTAGAATTCAATCTCTCACTAGCTTCTAGAAGGTATGCTCCAGCAGATCCCATTTTACTAGTGACGTCTACAAACAGGAAATCGATTTGATTGACTTGAAACTCACAAAGGTCTCACACTTGCAGTGTTTCGCTCAAATTTGATTTCTAATCCAACAAATGGACTTATAATCACAGTTCTATCACTCCCTCACAAAGTTAAAATGAAGATAAGATGAAGTGAAAACTACTTTCAAACAAATCTTGCCAAAAAATGAATTTGATTGGCTCTAGAAACTCACTAAGGTCTCTCTCTTGTAGTTTTTCACTCAAATTAGATTTCTAATCCAACAAATGGACTTATAATCTCAGTTCTAGCGCTCCCTCACAAAGTTGGAATGAAGATAAGATGATGTGAAATCTACTTACAATCAAATCTTGCCAATTTTGGCTATTTTTGGACAAAAAAATGACTTAATCTCTTTCACACTTTTTAATGTACTTTCAAGACCTATAAAACAAGTTTAGAGGACCTGATTTCAGCCTTGACCCTAAGTCAAATCTAATCAATGGCACTCAATCTTGGTAGCTTATCCTAAGATTCCACCAAAAATTACATCAAAAGCTCACAAATTGAATTTCTTTGGATCAAATGAATACGATGCATTAAATGCAGGTTCAGAGGTTCCCACACATGTGGATAGTATGGATTTGGTCCCCTACCAAGTTTGGGATCAAATCTCCTCACCAAAATCAAGATTCTAGCTTGCCCTCTCAATACTAGTTTTTAGCACCAAAACTTGCTAAAAATGGATTTGCATTAGATCAGTGGCTTATGCTCTTGTACTTGGCTCTGATACCATGTGAAAGTACTGTACTTTAGGACCATAAGTGGATCTACAAAAGATCCACAAGAGTGATTGGATGCTTGCTTAACAATCTATCAAAAAACTAGACACAAAAAAGTTGATCTAGATTGGCAATTTGACAAACAACAAGCATTAACAATCAAAAGCATTGATCAACATTGAAATACGAGCCCAAACGTGTGTAATACAGGCTGTAGTACGGCCTTAAACCTGAGAAACAAGTAGAAATTGATTTGGTTTCATTTGGATCACAAAAACTCAATGTACATAGTGAACTAGCTTGAGATTGCCAATGAGCTTTAAAAATTTTCTATCTTCTCACTATGGAGAGAGGGAATACATAGCAAATTTGACTTCCTTCTTGAAGTTAGCATGTAATAAGGAATTTAACTCACTCTCCTTGACCTAAAATGAAACCCTAGCCTAGATCCTAGAGTTATGCTTGGTAGGTAGCTAGTTGGTCAAATTTTCACCTTAAACTTAGGTGTAGGTCCTATAAAGTAGGGATGACCACCAAATAGACATGACCAACTCTCTTGACTTGACCTAACCTACATTAGGATGGGTTTCCCACGTGGCATCATGGCTTGACATGTGTGGGACCCACTTGTGTACACAGTTTACACTATTCTACATGGTTTTATCAAGATAGATTTGCCAATTTTTGGCAATTCTTCACAGAATGGAATACATGTTTGGATGCTATGATTGACACATGACATTATTTTCGTATAAAATATTACTTATATAAATAGAAAATCTTGAAATTTAAATTTTTTTTTCATAGAGAATATAATTCAATCATAAAATGGATGAATTCATAGAATACTTAGTTTCAATAGTAGATAAAGCCATTGTATTTCGCTTCTTAATAGACCATGAAAAGCAATCATTACCAATGTGAAAGGCATATCCTGAAGTAGAGATTGGGCAACACATGCGCGTTTGTCGTACTACGTCTACCACTAGATAGATCTAACAACCAATCTATAGAGTAAGCAAATATTTTAATTAAATGATTTTTTAGTTGTTGTGACTTTTGGTATGGACAAGCCACAAAACTGGTCATATGAGATCTTTCAGCTTTTTTGTAACATTTGGAAAATTATATAAATTGCCAAAAGAAGTTTGGACGCTGGTGTTGTAGTACAACATCGAGCACTTGTCATTTATCAAGGAAATAATAAGCAACTGTAATATATTCCACCTCGTTACAAAACCATGCTAAACATAACACATCAAACAATCTAGAATAAAGTTAATGATGTTTCAAAAACATACTAGAATGCCTTCTGTATTCATGCACAGTTCTAGAACTCAATTGAAGCTTCATGCACAATTATAGATTGTCAATTTAATTGGAAAACAACTAATCCCCAATTAAGAGAAGCTGTGTATTCTACAAAATCTTGTATAAATGATTGAATCTTAGTGCATCTAAATGAAAATTTATCATTAGAGAAATTTTCATATAAAATCCATAAGGGATATAAACAATGCAAAGGGTAATTGATATTTTTAATAAAAAAACTTGATATTTTTTTACAATCTCTTTTGTCGACAGTGTAGGAAGATGGTGGATTATCGACATTATTTGAAATAAATATTTCTGTAACCTCATCTTTAGCAATCACTGTCTCACCTCTTGCAAATCTCTCTCTCTCTCTCTCTCTCTCTCTCTCTCTCTCTCTCTCTCTCTCTCTCTCTCTCTCTCTCTCTCTCTCTCTCTCTCTCTCTCTCTCTCTCTCTCTCTCTCTCTCTCTCTCTCTCTCTCTCTCTCTCTCTCTCTCTCCCCCCCCTCTCTCTCTTTGTTTTCATAATGTGTCATTTGAACTATTCGAGATCTACGTAAGATTTTATGAGTCGAAAGGCAGTCCTATCTCTTGAGCACAAGTTTTTAAAACTCTAGCTGTTTCACTTTTCTCTCCTTTGAGTATTTAGGATAGTCCTTGTGAATCAAATCTGATTCTTTGGGTCACTATCATTTTCATCATGTATTCTTGGTCAATGTTGTGATCCCAAGCAAGGAATTCCTAACGTGACTATTTTTTAAGAGACCACTCTTGGTGATACTCATCTTGATACTACTAACAAAGTGACATTGGTACTTTTTACTTCTTCTTCATTTGTATTTTCTCAAGCAATAAATTTCAAGAGTTGACTCATGTAACGCAAAATGTTAGGCTTGTTGGTTCTTCTTCTATTATATTGGAGTAATAGAGATAGAATATTGTTTTAGCGAGTTTGAAAAAGACATTGAAGTGGATTGATAAGAAGAGACACACTCCATTATTAATTCTAGCAAATATACGATTCCCTGCAAATTGATTGATCCTTGATGAGGTAGCTATTCTTTAAATCAAAAAGGCCTAGATCTTAGAGTAATCCTCATTAATCAAAGTCTAAGAGAGCTATATTTGGCAAAGTTTAGAAGAGTTCTGACAATGCTCAACATGTTGAAATAAGTGCGGATCTGGATGTTGACACCAAAGTTTGTGAATATGACTCTTTTCAAACTTTGTGTGGAGCAAACAACCACATGTGCCACAAGATCGACGTACAAATCAAAAGAAGCTATCAATCTAAACCACTTTTAACGGTTGTCAAAAGCAATTGCTTGACAGACCTAAGATTCATAAGATACGGAAAATAGTTTATTGTTCATATTCTTGTTTGCATAAACCAAGTTTCAAATAAACTGATGAATTGTGATCAAATTTCTTTCTACGGAGCAATGATGAGAAAAATTACTATTTATGTGCAACCATTAGGTCAGACATAAATTGTTAGTCCTATTTTTCAAACACAACAAAATTTTGTCGTAAGGCTTACATGGTCATTCATGCAATTGGAAATTTTAGATTTCAAAGATTGCATATAAGTTTAGAGAAATTTTCATATGAAATCCATGAGGGATATCAACAATGCAAAGGGTAAATGCTATTTTTTATAAAAAAATATGGAGATTTCTTTACAATCTCTTTTGTCGATAGTGTAGAAGGATGGTGGATTATCGACATTATTTGAAATAAATATTTATGTAACATCATCTTTAGCAATCACTTTCTCACCCCTTGCAAAATCTCTCTCTCTCTCTCTCTCTCTCTCTCTCTCTCTCTCTCTCTCTCTCTCTCTCTCTCTCTCTCTCTCTCTCTCTCTCTCTCTCTCTCTCTCTCTCTCTCTCTCTCTCTCTCTCTCTCTCTCTCTCTCTCTCTCTCTCTCTCTCTCTCTCTCTCGTTTCAACTTATTGAATCCTGCATAGCGATTTTTTTGTCCCATGTCGAGCATAGCAGCTTGTTTGAATGTTAACTTTTTTCCGTTGTAGTTAGAATAGTGTGATGTACAACTTTCTATGATGAGCACATGTACTAATATAAAAATTGCGCATATTGCAATGGCTAGTTGCTCTACTTCGACCATCCATGTAGTTGTGACTCATTACTTAGAAACAAGTGAGAGTTCGTCTTCTGAAATTCCTAACGTAACTATTTTTTAAAAGACCACTCTTGGTGATTCTCATCTTGTTACTATTAACAAAGTGACATTGCTACTTTTTACTTGTTCTTCATCTGTAATTTCTCAAGCAACAAATTTCAAGAGTTGACTCATGTAACACAAAATGTTAGGCTTGTTGGCTCCTCCTCTATTATATTGGAGTAATAGAGATAGAAGATTGTTTTAGCAAGTTTGAAAATGAAACTGAAGTGGATTCATAAGAAGAAACACACTCCATTATTCATTCTAGCAAATATACGAATCCCTACAAATTGATTGATCCTTGATGAGGTAGCTATTTTTTGAATCGAAAGGGCCTAGATCTTAGAGTAATCCTCATTAATCAAAGTCTAAGAGAGCTAAATTTGGAGAAGTTTAGAAGAGTTTTGACAATGCTTAACATGTTGGAATAAGTGAGGATTTGGATGTTGACACCAAGGTTTGTGAACATGACTCTTTTCAAACTTTGTGTGGAGCAAGTGCCAAAGTCAACAACCACATGTGCCACAAGATCGACGTACAAATTAAAAGAAGCTATCAGTCTATAGTATGAAGCTAATGATATCTCAGGCTAAAGCTTTCTCATACTGCTCCAGCTTCGTCAGAATATTACGTGGTTCTTTCCTGAACCAAATACTCTTTCCAGAAAGGTATGCAACCAACTGGACCTCTGTTTTGTAAATTAACTTACATAATCAAAAGATGTTGTGTAATGCTCGTTCTGCATAACTTTTCAAGGCAATACGCTCACTCCACGGTTTCTTGGCCTTCTTATGTTCTAAAATAGTAAAAACTCAGTCAGGCTATAAAAATCTACTATGGCTGCCTCTCAAGAAGCTACGTCTACAACTATTCAGGTACACACTTCGAGTTTAAATTTACTCTTCACAACTACGGTAAGCATGGTGGTTTTGGCTCTATAAAAACTATGATAGACATGCACTCTACATAAGTTTAGTCTTTCATTCCGCGTTTTTTTTTTTTTTTCGTTTGTTCAACTTCCCTTGTTCAAAAACAAGTAACGACATAAGACCACACTTAAATCAAACAAAAGTACCCAAAAATAAGATTTGGTCACTAAAAGTAACAGTAAGGACTCCAGTATTATGATCTTAGACAACATGGATATGCGTAAGAATCATAGTTTATACTTAGGGAGTAGAATGGCACAGATTTGGCCTACTACCCAGTATAAACACTGATAGTCCCTTACTCTATTTTAATGACATCTCTCCTATACAGTGTCCTTATATCGTGGATATTATATCATTCTGATATAGCATTCATGGTAATACTTCATCTTTTCTCTATTAGTGTTACTTTAGACTTTTTGGTGAGATGCAACTGGAAAGCATGGATATGCTCAGGAGTATGAACAACAGTGCGTGACATACCTTACGTTGTAAGGGTCACTTGGGTCAGTATAGCATGGATTTGCTCTGATACCATCACACGTGTTCACACCAAGTCTTTTGGCTAAATAAAACGCCTAACGGTTTAAACTTTTCACACTCCTCTTTGATTAAAATGAACTGATACGGACCAATTGACCGTAAGCTGATCAGTATGGCACTCGCCCTGATACGGTGATATAACAACTTGGCCTATTGCTAAAACATTGTACATTTGGGAAGACTGGACTATGTTTTAAAATGCTATTGAAAGTTGTTAAGTAATATAACTTCTTTTAAACATGAATAACAACTGACGTTTAGCTATGACATCTGTCTTCCTCACTAAACTAACTTGAGCAGTTTTGTTTTGTGGGATGGTGGCAGGTATCAGCTGGATGTCTTGAAAGTGGTTATGCTTTATGGTGCTTTCTAGTACTGTATCTTACTTTTCAGCTGTACTTTACC
Source organism: Diphasiastrum complanatum (assembly GCA_029204225.1). Lineage (NCBI taxonomy): Eukaryota > Viridiplantae > Streptophyta > Lycopodiopsida > Lycopodiales > Lycopodiaceae > Diphasiastrum > Diphasiastrum complanatum. The sequence continues at coordinate 28,012,280 of CM055100.1, forward strand.
TTGTTGGATTATCGACATTATTTGCAATAAATATTTTTGTAACATCATCTTTAGCAATCACTTTCTCACCCCTTGCAAAATCTCTCTCTCTCTCTCTCTCTCTCTCTCTCTCTCTCTCTCTCTCTCTCTCTCTCTCTCTCTCTCTCTCTCTCTCTCTCTCTCTCTCTCTCTCTCTCTCTCTCTCTCTCTCTCTCTCTCTCTCTCTCTCTCTACCTTTGTTTTTATAATGTGACATTTGAATTATTCGAGATCTACATAATTTTTTGAGTCGAAAGGCAATCCTGTCTCTTGAGCACAAAGTTTTTAAAACTCTAGCTGTTTCACTTCTCTCTCCTTTTAGTATCTAGGATAGTCCTTGTGAATCAAATCTGATTCTTTGGATCACTATCATTTGCATTATGTAATCTTGGTCAATGTTGTGATCCGAAATCAAGGAGCTTTGCTTCCTTCACTGTTAATTCGGCAAAGGCTATGGCACTAACAGTTTGGAAGGTAGGGATGTGTGGATATTCCCTAGAGAGTTTTTTGGCATTGTATGGTGTTTTATTCGTTTCAACTTATTGAATTCTGCATAGCGATTTTTTTGTCCCATGTCAATGTACTAATATAAAAATTTCGCATTTTGCAATGGCTAGTTGCTCTACTTCGACCATCCATGTAGTTGTGACTCATTACTTAGAAACAAGTGAGAGTTCGTCTTTTGAAATTCCTACTGTAACTATTTTTGAAAAGACCACTCTTGGTGATTCTCATCTTGATACTATTAACAAAGTGACATTGCTACTTTTTACTTCTTCTTCATTTGTAATTTCTCAAGCAACAAATTTCAGGAGTTGACTCATGTAACGCAAAATGTTAGGCTTGTTGGTTCCTCTTCTATTATATTGGAGTAATAGGGATAGAAGATTGTTTTAGTGAGTTTGAAAATGAAACTGAAGTGGATTCATAAGAAGAAACACACTCCATTATTGATTCTAGCAAATATACGATTCCATGCAAATTGATTGATCCTTGATGAGGTAGCTATTTTTTGAATAAAAAAGGCCTAGATCTTAGAGTAATCCTCATTAATCAAAGTCTAAGAGAGCTATATTTGGAGAAGTTTAGAAGAGTTCTGACAATGCTTAACATGTTGAAATAAGTGAGGATCTGAATGTTGACACCAAAGTTTGTGAACATGACTCTTTTCAAACTTTGCGTGGAGCAAGTGTCAATGTCAACAACCACATGTGCCACAAGATCGACGTACAAATCAAAAGTGACGAATTGCGATCAAATTTCTTTCTACGGAGCAATGATGAGAAAAATTACTATTTATGTGCAACCATTAGGTCAGACATAAATTGTTAGTCCTATTTTTCAAACACAACAAAATTTTGTCGTAAGGCTTACATGGTCATTCATGCAATTGGAAATTTTAGATTTCAAGGAATGCATATAATTACAAGGCTCTCTACAAGGATGTCTCTACAAGGATGAACTGTAATTCTAGATACTTTGAATGCGACTGCTTGGTTAAAGCATTTCATAGACGTGCACAAAGAACAACTGCCAAATTTTTTATATTTGCACCTTGATAATTTTACAAAATCTGTAGTATCTGATGTTAGAATGACATTAAATCATGGCAGAGTAAATAAAATTGTAATTTCTACATGTACCCTTTCAGGTTTACACTAGTAATTAAACTAGTAATTGAGCTTGAATACCCTTTGGAAAACATGGATATGCTGAAGGGGTTTGACACCATTACACGACTCTTTTATGGGTCCATGGGTTAGCATGGCATCAATTTGCCCTAATACCGTTGTACGTGTGTCCTTGCTCAACTCACAAATCTCTTCGTGAAAACAATTTTCGTACGTATAGTAAGCGTCCTTTTATTTATCTGATTTGTACTAAGGTGTAATTATTGATATGGTCTAATGCTTGTTACATTGATTAGTATGGCTTTTGCCCTGATACGGTAATATGACGACTTAGCCTATTGCTAAAATTTATAAGTGAATGAGAAGATTGGACTATGTTTTTCATTCTAACCAAGCTGTTGAATAGCAATGCTTATTTTGTACATGGATAACAATTGACATTCAACATTGACAACTGTCTTCCTCACATACTAACTCACGTGGTTTTGTGTTGTGGGATAGTGGCAAGTACCAGCTGGATGTCTTGAAATAAGTCTTGCTTTATGGTGATTTACTGTACTATATTTACTTTTCAGCTATACTTTACTTTGTTGGCTTATGAATAAATGTTTCAAAGGGTTTGGTCTTGCTTAAGCAAAAGGAACTATGTGTGTGCTTTACACACACACACACTCTCTCTCTCTCTCTCTCTCTCTCTCTCTCTCTCTCTCTCTCTCTCTCTCTCACATCCGCAAGCTCACCAAAATGCAAGTTTAGACAATTAATATTATGATATACTCAACTTAGAACCAACTACCAACTATGAGGACTAAATTGACATCCATGATCAATTTTGAGAGAAACCAATATAATCATCACCGTCTTCTAAGAGAAGAAATTCTTGATGTATGAATTACACCTCAATGTTTCTTTTCTTATAAGGCTCCAATCATTCAATATACATTATCCTCAAATTTAGACAAATGAAATGAGGACAAATTACACGATTGTTTTAAAAGGATTGGTGTACATGCTCATAAAAATAATCTATTGAAAAAACATCCTCCAACAAAATAAGCTTATCTTTAACAACAAATTGTCAAAAGTTGCTTCAATTCTTGGCACTAAAAATGATGCCTGCTGAGCATGCATAACTAGTCTAAGATATGATACGGACAAGTTTGGGAGAAGCAACTCAAATTTAGTTGTCACAAGACGTTGCAAGTAGGTTAAGAAGCTACAAAACAAGGTAGATGTCACAAAATGCTCTTTACAAAGGTACATGCAACCTATAGCTTTGGTTGTTTATCCACAATGAGTACACATTCAAATACTTATAATGAACTCAGATCGGATGTGGTGTGCACGTGAAAAGAAGCCACACAATGATATTTCTTACGAATAAAAAACCCTTTAAAAACTCAAAGAAGCCACACAAAGAGGCGCCAATACATTGGTAAAATTTTTTTCACAAGGAAATCAACTTTTTCAAATTCCAACTTAAATAGGTGGCACATTGATACAAAGACGTGGACATGAACAAAGGAATCAAACAAGGGTGATTAATGTATCACAAGAAGCTTCGCATAGAAAAATCATACAACAAATATTGCGTTTTAGAAGAGTTAAAAAGGTAAAAAAAAATCATTTTAATGCTAGAGCTCTCTAAGAGTGACACAATAAACAAAACACAAACACAAACATGTCAAACATTTTATCATTACAAAGTAAATGCAGGAGCATCAACAACTTTATGAAACCTTTGTCGCGTGACTTGTATCTAAACCAAGGCTGCTTTAATTTGAAGTCAAGCGAGCAAAGAAGAATTTCCAACTCTGTTTTTAATAAACATTTTTCTTGCAGAGACTAGTTCTACGTACTCATGTGACGGAATGTTTGTAATTTTGGTTTCAAATAATCCATGCCAGCCAAGGAAGCATCGACCGAGCTCAGGGCTAATTGTTGTTGAAGCTGCTCTTTGATCACTTTAGCTTTCTATTTTTTGGACAAGCAGTAGTCATCAGATGAGCCAACAAAAAACCATCCATCAGTAAGCGGAGTAAAAAAACAATAGATAGATCTTTAAGCTGATAAATAGCATCACAATTTTGTCACAAAGGCTACTTCAGCCTCTGACGTCTCTTGGAGCGGTCGTTTTATTTGAAAGGTGAGAGAGATTATACTAATGAGTTGTAGGCATTTTATAATTTACGTCAAGTTGAGGCAGAGGTATATGTTAAAGTTACAAATTGATTGCTACATCATTCTGTGCCTATGATGGTGGAGAGTGGTGAAAACAACAGGTGATAGATGGAAAAATCGGAGAAGGGCCAAGGGAACTTTTCTTTTTAATGCTCAAAGCTTGCTGTACCCTGATCTTTTCATTTGCACGTGTTTTCTCATCTTTAGAAGTACTGTAACATTTAGATATTGCGCTGGGCATCCTTTCCGTTGGCGTCTGCGTAGACCTTGGAATGTCAGTGGCCAAAGTAGCATCGTTTTTGGTAAAGCTCTCAGTACTTCGCGGGTTTCGAGTAGTGGCAGGTAGTGTTGAGATGCCTTTGCCGTTGTTTGCAATATCATGCCTGCTTCGAGAGTCAGAAAGTTGCTTCGAGTGTGTTCTGTTGGCAGATGAATGTGATTTGTCTACCGATTGCTTTATTTTGAAGCTTGATTTATGCAATGGGCCTGCTCCGACGTTGCTGGCACGGCTCGCTTGCTGAATTCCTGAAGCTTGTGAATTTAATCCAGAGGAATTGCTTCTTCTCAATCTTTCTGCTTCTCTTATAAGCGATAATCCAGTATTACCTCTAGCAAATTTGATCAGATAGGTTTTCTCGAGAACTTTTCCATCTAGCTCAGTTTTTTCCAAAGGCTGGGCCGTCCTCCAGTGCTCGTATCTACAACTATTTTGATGATTCTCTGCTTCGCGATCTGTGCTATTTGTGGAGATTGAGAGGGATTGTTTGTGATCCGGTCTCCGTTGCTTTATCACAATAAGATCCATAAAACTGATCAGCACTCAGGTTCTAATAGCAGCGATGCTAAGAAAATAAACACATCAACGCAGTAAGCATACCTGATTAATGTAGGCATAATTCAGGGCTCTTTCACGTCTTGTAGCAGCCTCTTGTTTCTTGTTCAATTTGGTCTGTGAAGTCTCTGTCGAGCGAGGACTGTTGTCCCAATTTGTATTATTCGTTCTCTCTTCCATCTGCAGTTACGAAGTTAGAGTCTAGTAAAACAAAAGTTGCATGGAACGATTGTAAGGATACTTACCTTGTCATTCTTGTTCTTTCTTCAATCATAATGGCCTTATAAGTTATAACTATAGCATTGGATAGATTAATATGGTTGGCATAGTTTTTCATGTATTAAGTAGAGTATCGGAGAGGGCACTACCGAATAGGGATCTGTCCCGCGAGCCTCTTGATGGTTTTTATGAGCATCTCGATAATTTTTTCGCCAGAAAGGACGCTGCACATGTAGACTCCTATCCAAGACCGGAACAGTAACCTTTTGAGCTCGAGCCTGCACTCCGATAACATTTTGCAGGCAGCCAAAAGATGAATCTGCCGACTCTGCCCTAATATCGTTCCCTTTCATCTGCTTCATCCTTGCTTTTAAGAAATGTAAATCTTTTCTAGCCTGTGAAACACAAAAAGCAAACGAATCACTAAGTCTTCTTAAATTTACTTGATACTTCATTCAACTATGAAATTGAATAATGCAAGAAATCTAGTTGCTATTTGAACAGAGAAGTCCTGATGTGTTTCAATCTGATCTGTAGTTTTGCCACGCTATTGCGAAGCCTTTAGCAGCATTAATCTCACAGTTGATTTCACAAATTCAACACTCACCAGATAAGACCGAAAAGCCGTTTGAATCTTGACAGCAGCCCATTCTTGTGTAGACTTAGCTCCATACAACGATGCGCGTCTCCCCGCAGTTGTGAGTTGTACAACAGAGACAGCAGCATGTGCAGCCGCAATAGCCGCTTCAGCTGCTGCTGCCGTTGCCATTGCCACCGCCAGAGCATGTTTACTTTGCTCCTCGGTTTGATCAAAAGTAGTTCCAATGATCCTCCGACGCCGTTCATCGATCGACTTCTTCCATGTCATACAACAAATTCTCTCGACGGTGACATCTCTGTTTTAAGACGTAGTTTTTTACCTTTTGTTTTGCAAAACCTTTTATATTTTATTTCTCAGCAACATGCATGGCAAAGCTCTTCAAGATCACCTGTGTTTTCTCTCATAGACAACCCATCTTTCATAGGAAGCACACAAGGAACGACAATTTCATATAAGCAAGAAACTGTCTATTCAATTTTGTGCAATTTTGTGTAAGACATACGAGCCCGGCTAAATTGTATGGAGGTGGAGTTGAGCTTCTATTGAACTCCTATAATCTTCTCCAATGAAAACACTATAATTCACAATCAACAAACTAGTCATAACATTACTAGAGCTCTACGTGATAGGATCGTATAACAAAAGCATCCTAGCAAAAATAATTAACTCAATAGAATTCTAGACAATAGAAAAAGAAACAAAGAAATATGTGATTGAGCAAATTGACTTCTTCTTTTGTCATGACACCTGTAGTTCTAGACCCTCATCCAAATCCAAGGTCATGGAGGTCACGAGGGTGTTGCATATCAAGTAGCCTGTCATAATGGCCACTTGGGCATCCTTGTGGCCTCACCTATTGCTTTGGCAGTAGATAGCAAGAGTAGCAGATTTGTAGGAAATCAGTAGGCAAGTTAGGGTTAGCTGATTTGTAGAAGTTAGATAAGTAATTTGGTTAAGTTTAGCAAGCTCCCTATGCAGCAACATTTTTGTACATATATTTTTGAGAACGTGAATGCTAAATAGATGAAGTTATTTTAGTCTTCATATTGTTTTTTTTGTTTGTGTTCATGTGTACATTTTCTATCCTTTCCCCTATTTCAGTGACATGGTATCATAGCACTAACAGCCCGTTACAAAGAGCTAGGGTGCTATTGTTCTTGCTCATAACATTCCAAAGAGGCTTCATCATGAGCACGCACTGTTACAACCTTTTTAAAGCCTCATGTCTTTGGAAGAAGTGGTTTTAGAAGACGGAAGAAGTTGATGGGTGTCTGCTGGCTGAGAGCATGACAACTGTTTGAGATTGTTGAAGGGAAAGAAAGACAACCTAAAGTGATTAAATCAGGTGACAAATCCAAAGAAGGCACTCAAATAAAGTGGCGCTTGAAGGATGACAAGGCCCTGACATGCATAGGCATGTGTGTTAGTAGAAGCATCATTTTAGAAGCAGACTTCAATCATGGCAGTCAACACTTTTGCAGCTAGTTAGAGACTCAGTATGGAGGAAAGACTGAGATGGAGGTAATGAGCTTGTACACGCAGTTGGAGCAACTCAAGTTCATTGACAACGCAAATATGAGAGCTCACATCAACAAAATGAAAGAGCTGTTCACTCTGCTTGCAATTGCAAATCCCAAGTATAGAATGGCAGAAGACTAGCGAAAGATGAAGCTCTATAAATCATTGCCAACCACTTGGAATGATTTCATAAAAAACCTTATGACAAGAGAGAAACTCTCTTGGGATTTTGTAGTTGGAAAGCTCCTGCAACAATTATTTCTATGTAACGAGAGAGAAGGAATCCACTTTTGAGCAGGCTCTCTTTAACAGAGGCAAATTCAAGAGCAAGAAAAGTTCAAGCAAAGTGGAGATTCAAAGAAACAACAAGCTTAGACTGAACCAAGAGGCAATGTTGAGAAGAGGATTGCTAAGAAGGGACAATGCTGATTTTGCTTCTGAAGTATCTAATTTAAAAAGAACAAGGACGTCTAAATATTGCTTAATGTCTTTGGATATTTCTAGTAATAGTTATCTCTTGTAGTGGTGAAACCCAAAAAGAGTGAAATTTTGAGGATATTCATTAATTACAAGTAGCTTGACAAGTCAATGATTACCACCCTCTTCCCTTTATAGACCAGTTTTTGGACATGATAGTGTTGGAATTCGATGCTCAGCCTCAAATCCATTCAATAATGAGCATCTTGAAAAACCAAAAACAGAAGGCTCGAATTTCGAAGCAGAGAATCGAAAAATTCAGGATCGAATTTTTCTAGAATTCTTCAATACCGGATCAACTCAAAAAATTCTATATTTTTTGAGTCATCGTACATTTTTTCGATACTTGTAAATTTCGATACTGTCCGACCCAACGACTTCGCGTTGACACTCTACCCACTTTGTACATGCATTAATTGTAATGAGAAGGTTGTAATAACTGCAACAAAAGGTACCTACCTGTAGATATTTTGTAGGATATCAATCCTAGAATCTCCATCAGAAAACTTCTTCTGATTATTCGAGTTTTTGTAACCAGAGTATCACTCTCAACGAATGTAAGCTGAAGTTATCACTTCAAGCATTGTACTCACTGTTTGATATTAATTAGAGTGCAAATTTTCAGTCCTACTACTGTATATTTCATTGTGCATTTGTCTGAATCATTCAATTTGAATATTCTGCTGTTGTTTTTCCAATCCTACATGCATCCGCTCGAACTTCGGCTGACTAAGCTCTCAATTTTCAACACGGTATCAGAGCGAGCAATTTAGTAATCTACATTTCATTGTGGACTATCAAGTCTCATTTCTATCAAGACGTTGTTCTAGCAAGGGCGCAACCAACAATATCTCGAAATCGTGATTTCTACCAACGATCTCGCTCAACCAGAATGGATTCATCTACTAGTTCTTCTCAAATCGGCAAAATCGATGGGAGCAACTACCATCTATGGAAATTCAAAATGAAGGTCATACTATTAGCCAAGTAACTGTGGGACATCGTTGATGGCACAAAAGTTAAATTTGAAGGTGATGCAGCCACTATTACCAAATGGAGGCTGAAAGATGGCAATTAGGCTTTTGCCATGATCACTCTCAACATCAAAGACAATCAAATTAATCACATAAGAGCTGTTCAGACTGCTAAGGATCCATGAGACATCCTAGCATTACTCTACGATATCAGGGACGTCTCCTCCAAACTCCATTTGAGGAAGAAATTCTTCACCTTGAGATTGTCTGAAGCAGCAAGTGTTTCGAGCCATATCATCACCTTTTAAAATCTTATGGAGCAGATGACTGCAACTGGCTCAGTCATTGAAGATACCGATGCTGTTATGACTCTATTATCGAGTCTTCCTGAGGCTTATGAAAATTGGGTCATAGCAATTTCGATCTAGGAGAAGATCACCCTTTCAAGAGTGATCTCATTACCCCAACAAGAGGAGGCCAGAAGATCTGCAACCTCCTCAGGCACAGGGTCCGATCCTCAAGCTTTATATTCCAAAAATCAGAAGTTCAGATCCAAAAAGAAGAGCAATATGCAATCAGGATCGAATTTTGACTCAGGCTCAAATTTTGGCTTTGGGTCAAATTCAGGCTCAGGGTCGAATTCAAACTCTTCATCTTTCCAACCAAAGCAAAAATTTTTCTGCAGATACTACAAGAGAACTGGACCTGAGATCAAGGACTGCAGAACTTTAAAATTCAACAATGAGAAGAAGAAGTAGTTCCAACAACAAGCGAATTCTGCCTAAACCAGTTTTTTGATATAACAACAAGAGGAAGATGAAACAACCTTTATGACCGAGGTTGGAGAACAACATGATATCGATTCCTGGTATCTTGATTTTGGAACAACTCAACACATGACTCACTATCAAGATTGGTTCAAAGATTATAAATCTTTCACCCACTCTCAAGTTATGTAACTTGGAGACAACTCATCACATTCGATTCAAGGTGAAGGAACAATCAGAATCAAATTTCAGAAAGGTGAAGTCCAATGTTCTCCATGTTCCAAATCTGACCAAGAATCTGCTCCCAGTTAGTAGAATCACTGATTCAGATCGGAGGACGAATTCGATACAACCGGCTGCACCATCCTTGACAAAACTCAGAAAGTTTTAGCTTTTGGGAGAAGAAGTGGCAATCTCTACAAACTCAGCCACTGTTATTCTTCCAACAATCAAGCTCTTCACACCTCAACTTCCGAATCATCTGATATGCTTTGGCATTTCAGACTAGACCATTTGAACTTCAATAGTATTCAACATATGTTGACTCATAAACTAGTTCAAGATCTGTCTTCTGTCAGCAAGCCAACTTCTCCATGTGAAAGTTGTATAATCAGCAAGCATGCTAGAAGTCCTTTCATTTCAAACTCAGTTCATACTTCCAAAGGCCTGCTACTTCTTGTACATAGCGACATCTCTTCAAGAATATCAGAGTGTTTGGTTGCATTGCTTATGCTCAGATCCCTGAAGATCTAAAAAAGAAGCTGGATGCCAAAGCACAAAATTGATTTTTGTTGGCCACTCTCCAGACCACAAGGCGTACAAGCTCTACAATATGGAAACAGAAAAATCATTCATTAGCAGAGATGTCTTTTTATTGTGGAAGATCGATTTATCAACCACAAGGGAAAAGCTCAGGAAATTTTCGATATTGAAAATTTTTCGATCCATTATCGAAAAAGACTCCAGGATCGAAAATCAGGAAATCGATACAAACTCGGAAAATGAGCCTGAACAGCAGGGGGTCAAAATTCAGCCAAGAAGATCAAATCGACCAAGGCAGCCTCCATCCAGATTTATGGACGATGCAGCCTACTACTTCGTGTAGGAACCAAATACAGTTTCAGAGGCGATGTCTACACCTAATGTTGATCAATAAAAAACAACGATGGACATTGAATTCAATTATCTGATAGAGAATCAAACGTGGACAACCACTAAGCTGCCAAGGGAAGAAATCCGATGCCATGCAAGTGGATATTTAAGACGCAGTATGATGCTGAAGGAAGAGTGAATCGATACAAAGCCACGCTAGTCACCAAAGGCTATTCCCAAATTCCAGATCTGGATTATTCTAAGACCTTTAGCCAAGTCATCAAATATGCTTCGATCCAACTATTACTTTCCTTTGTAGTCGCTGCAGATCTCGAAGTCTATCAAATGGATGTCCAGACTGCTTTTCTCAATGGGACCATTGAAGAAAAAATCTTTATGTAACAACAAGAAGGATACTTGTTGAGCGGAAAGCAACACCTTGTGTGCAAAATTCACAAGGCACTCTATGGGTTGAAACAGTCACCCAGGGCCTGGTTCCAGAAAATAAATGCATTCCTTACTGAGAATGGTTTCATTCTAAACTCAGTAGACTCGAATGTATACTTCAAGTCTGTATCGAATTTCTTCATCATCATCACTCTCTATGTGGATGATACACTATTATTCAGTAACGATCTGAATCTAATGAAGGAAACAAAATGCATGCTGGCCAAGGTTTACAAAATGACTAATATGGGTCCAGCCGCTATTGTCTCGGAATCAAAATTTTCCGAATTTGACTCAGCCTTCTGATTTTCATCAGCCAGTAGTAATATCTCACAAATGTGCTAGAAAAGTATGGAATGGCCAGTTGAAAACTGAGTCTCTTTCCACTCGACCCTAGATTGAAGTTTTCAAAGGAACAATTTCCTCAGAGACAAAAAAAAAGGAGATGAATCAATATCTATTTCACTCCATCATCGGCTCACTGATGTATGGAATGATCTGCACTCGACTCGACATTGTATATTCGATCAGTTCACTCAACTAGTTCCTATCAAATCCAGGTCTAACCCATTGGAAAACACTCACAAAAGTCATGAAGTACATCTAGGCAACCAAACATCTTAGCATCTGTTATGGAGGCAGCCAACCTACCAACATACTTGAAGGATACACAGATGCGGATTGGGCAGAGAATATCGATACCAGAAGATCGACTTCTGAATTTGTATTTTTATACAATCAAGGTCCAATCTCGTAGTAAGCAGACCTCAGTAGCATTATCATCAATCGAATCAGAGTACATTGGTGCTACAAATGCTACAAAGGAGGCAATTTGGCTGAGGCACATGCTAGCAGAAATCGACCTTGCACAGTCACATCCAACGACCATCTTTTGTGACAACCAAAGCACCATAGCTCTCTCTCTCTCTCTCTCTCTCTCTCTCTCTCTCTCTCTCTCTCTCTCTCTCTCTCTCTCTCTCTCTCTCTCTCTCTCTCTCTCTCTCTCTCTCTCTCTCTCAATCCGAGATTTCATTCTCGAAGCAAGCATATTGAAATCAAATATCACTTTGAGAGAGAAAGTGCAAAGCAAGGAGGTATCTTTAGTCTACTGCAGAACAGAATCAATGGCAGCAGACTACTTTACAAAGTGTTGGAATTCGATGCTCAATCTCAAATCCATTCAATAATGAGCATCCTGAAAAACCAGAAACAGAAGGCTCGAATTTTTGAGCAGAGGATCGAAAAATTCAGGATCGATTTTTTCTAGAATTCTTTGATACCGGATCGACTAGAAATTTTTTCTATTTTTCGAGTCAGTATTTTTTGTGTCATTGTACATTTTTTCGATACTTGTAAATTTCGATATTGTCGGTCTAAACTCCGACCCAACGACTTCGCATTGACAGTCCGCCCAATTTGTACATGCATTAACTATAATGAGGCGGTTGTAATAACTGTAACAAAAGGTAGTTGTAGATATTTTGTAGGATATCAATCCTAGAATCTTCATCAGAAAACTTCTTTTAATTATTCGAGTTTCTGTAACCAGAGTTATCCCTCTCAACGACTGTAAGCTGAAGTTATCACTTCAAGCATTGTACTCACTGTTTGATATTAACCAGAGTGCAAATTTTCAGTCCTACTATTGTATCGTTTCATTGTGCATTTGTCTGAATAATTCAATTTGAATATTCTGCTGTTGGAATTAGACAAGGTTTTTGCCTTGTCACGTTTTCTATTTGTTCTAGCTATGTAGTCACTTTTCGCTAAGGTTGAAAATCATTTCCATCATATAAGCTACACCTCCTTGGAATCCTCATCAGCCCACAATTCTTTGTTGACAATTTGTTGTTGTTGTTAATCTCACCCAAGCGGCATGCAAAAAATCCCTCACTATCATCCATTCTTGTTTCACCACTCTTAACTCCAAAATCATCATAAACAAGAACGGTGTGGTATTATGCCACAAAGCCTTGCCATGATGGTGAAATTTTGGATTAAAATAAAAATTTTTATGTGGTATTAATTTTCTTTTCTTCGAGGTTTAAATAGTTGCACTTATTAGGTTCTTTTGTGAAAGAGATAAGGTATCAATAACTTATCACTAACTTATGGATGATCTTCATCTAATCACATTTTATTATTCAAAAATCAGTATTTATGATGAATATTTCAAAAATTCACAACTACTAATTCAACATTTTCTTGACCTTATCAATTGGTTCTTGGTGTACAACTTTCTAGTTTGCCCTTGTGTCCTTATCTATTAGTAAGGATAAGGATATGTTATCAAACAATTTCCATCATGAAGCTTTAGTAGTAGTTGCCCATTTCCAAAAATCATGATCATATATTTTCTCTTGTCATGGTAGGGTCCATGACTATTATCTTTAAGTTAGAAGGGTCCATGACTATTTCTCAATGTTTATCGTATGTCCTAGTAGCACTCCATATGATACACCAAAACAATATATATCTCCTAAATTCAACTAGAAATATTCTAAAAGATCAATAGATTCTCTCAAAATGGCTCATTCATGAACCTTCATAGGAAAATTGCTTAACCCAAAAGGCATCATGGTATGAATCTGTTCCCAAAGTATTGCAAAAAAAAAAGCCAATAGCTTTCTTCATTGACTATTGCCACTCAATTAAAGCTCCGAAACAATCCATAAAGGAATGCAATTATTTTTCTACTATCTGTCAGAAATCGAGAGGTTAGTCAATGGAAGCTTGAGCGGGTGCGTGTATGTTGTAAAGCTATCTTCATAAGCTTTACTTCCGGCGCCACTGGCGCCAACATTGTCCCTGACGCCGACGCCACTCCCGGCGCCACTGTGACCAGAATCCAGCCGGCGCCAAGTTCCTATGGCTGAAAATCTTTGATCGGTTCTAGCGAAGTCCAGAGAGCTCAGATCGATGTGCAATCACCTCACACGATCTAGGCATGATTAAAAGAAGCCTGAGGATCAATAAAATCTAGAGAGAGAAAATGACTTTCTAGAAAGAGAAAATTCTAGAGAGAGAAAAATGTGCTTTACCAGCTTGGGTAGAGTGCTTGGTATGGGGGGGGGGGGGTGCCGAATCCCACCAATACTATAGGGGAGTGCGGGTTGCGACTCAGGGCGAGCTCCAACCAAGTCTCAGCCTCCCTTGCTGGAATGTTGTCATGGCTCTCGCCTTGGCATGCTAGCGCCCCGGAGACTAGGGTCGGTCACACACTTGAAATGTAACCTTTTCAGATTTATCAATAAAGTGGGATTTTTCTCAAACTGACTCTAATTACCTTCTGGGTTTCAGTGTTTGGTAAAAGCGCCAGTTGTAAGGCCGCTTCAAAATTTTTAAGTTGGCACATAGCTGAGGGTCGTATCCCGGGACGCCAACGGTATGCCGTCGGGACCATTCGGTCCGTGGCGCCAACGGTATGCTGTCGGGACCATTTGGTCCAAGAACTGGTTGTCTCCATATCTGTCGCGACTTGTGGTTCTGAGTGTTCCTTGCATGAACGTGAATGAGTTTAGCTCTTGGGGAACGAGCTCTAACCTGTCGGCTGAGTTGGATGGCTTGCTTGGGTGGAAGTTACCTGTTTATGGCTGTCCAGTTTGGAAGCCAACCTGTGGTGCCAGGTTGGCTTCCAGCACTCGTGACGAAGCTTTCAGTTGGTTAAGTCTGATGTAAATCAGACCGCTTGCTTGGAATGGATGTTACTCATTTGTAACGAAGCTTCGAGTTGGTTAAGTTTGATGTATGTCGGGCGGCTTGCTTGGAGGGAAGTCATCCACATCGGGACCCCCGATCTGGCATGGCGCCAGGTTGGATCTCAATGTTGGTTTTCGGAACTTCAAGTTGGTTAAGTCTGATCGTTGTTGGTGAGTTGGCTGCTTGTAGGTCAAGTGGGTTTGGATGGCAAGAGTTGAAGGCTGGGAAGCTAAGTCGTGGTTCCGGCTCCCTTTGGGATGCCTGCGCTACAGTGTAGGATCAGAAACGTGAATTCTAATAAGGAGCTAATTTCCATGCTAAGTCTTCACGATGATTTTATAACGGATCATATTTAACATGGTAATTAGATTGAAGTCAATGAAAGTTTTGGAGATTTGAGTCTTTGATATTAGTTTTGATTACACATCTAGTGATCGAGTCAGAGATCACATCCTAACTTTTGAGATCCCATTGAGGACGTCCTCTCTAATCCATTTCCAATGCATTAGATAAAAATCAGGAATTGTTTTTTTAAGCCCAATGGTCTTCTCTTTGTGAAGGGAGCAAAGGTTATCAAAAAGGTCCTTATCCATTAAAGACATGACCCAAAATCCTTTGATTGAAATTGTGCATCTCCTCAAACATTTTTAAGTAAAAGACTCTTCCTAGACTTCTAATAAACATTAAGAAAGGATCTAATGGTAACAAAAGAGAAATTAGTGAAACAAAGTGGAAAATGTTGTCATTCTTTTCTTGGGCCTTGGCATTTTGCACGTTTCTTTCTTGTCATTATTCAACGAAATGATAGCACATGGTTAAACATCCCAAAGGAAGAAAAATTTAAAATTAATTTTTTTTAGCCTCCAAAGATGGCATACCGACTTGCCAAGCAAAATAGCCAATTTTTTTTTTTGGCTGTTTCTCTTGGTAGGCCGGTGTGCCATCCTTGGAGGCTGCAAATTTTTTTTTTTCTTATTTCACTTAACACGTCGGCATGTTATCTTTAAAGGTTGCAAAAAGAAATTCTAGTTGTTTCACTTAGCACGTTGGTGTGCACTTTTGGAGGCTGCAAAAAATATTCTGAAATAATGCTTTTATTCAAAATTTGGTTCTTGAATGAGTCGAAGTACCTTTTCTATTTTTTAATTGAAAATTTTCAACCTATCAAATCTGTAATGTGTCCACAAAAATATGATGCAATACCTTAAAAGTAAATATTGTTCATGACATTGATGATTTGATACCTGAATTGCCACATAGACTACACAGTTTGGTACTTGCATTATCATATAGAATATATAATTTTTGTTACATGAGAAAGTTAAATGGTTGTAATTGATTCACATGATACACTGGCTCATGCTGTGGTGTCCAAGACTTTTGTGGTATTGGAAAATAAAAAGCTAATTTCAATATGTTACAAAAAAGAAAAAAAAGAAAGTGGACACGATACCACAGAAAGAAGATGTGTTAGATATTGTCATGACACCTATCAAAAGACATTGAGAGGATTATTAGTAGTGCAGAGTGGAGACACCTAGTGTCACTTCCAAAGTTGTCTCACATTGAGGTCCTCACAAGGGTCCTAACAAGCGACGTGTTTGTTTACATTGAAAATTTTGCATCTAGCTAATATTTTCTTGTAGTTGGAGACAGAATGGAGTTGATATTACATGGCATGCCTACATAATTGGTGAACCATGGGTAGAGCGAAATTTATTCGCAGATTGTCAAAACTTTTTTTTTTCTTAAAGTGTTGTAGAGCTAGTTGTTCTTAAAGAAGAACAATAACATTTATAAAACACTCTTAAATAATGGATTAATATTTTCCAATAGTAGAAAATATGAGGCCTTCTAATTCCGAAATTTTAAATAAGCCTTCAAAATTAACAACATTAAAACCATTCTTTTATGTCATAGCTAAAACTAGAGACCAAGTTAGGACATATTATAGGTCAATTGCCATAAAAGCATATTTCACTAAACCATTAGTTTGATTAGCTACCCACAATGACAAACCAAAAAAACACCTCATTAGAGATTACCTCAAATATCCTATGATTTTGCAAGCTTGCTAGTTGTTGAAAAGCATTGCCTATTACATCCTGCAACTCAACATACTTATCAATCAAAATCCTCTAGCTAAATTTTGAGATTGATTATGTATAGCTAGAATGCTTACAAAACCAACACATTAAACAAAATGATCTTAACTAGCTAGATCTACTTATTGTAGTTAGAATGTATTGATATTCCAAAAGATCTTAGAATTAATCATGTGCCCATGCCTTAGCCCTCTCCGATACTTGAAATAAAAAGTTTTTTTTTTTGTGGAAATATACGGTAAGCATGAAATGGTCCAATTCAAAGTACACATGACACAATGGTTAATAGTAGTCTACTTGGCATTATGAAGTTTCTCATGAAATCGCAATGTTGCAGTTGCTTCTTGTATAAGTTTTTCATGGTGCACATGATTGATAAACGAATGCGCTTTCGCTTATTAATGAATGTAGCAACGACAAGCTGATTCGAAGGTATAGCAATACTTAGGTTGTTTGTTGACAAAGCCCATAATGTCAAAGAAGAACAATATTTCACGAACTCTAATGTGTCATGTATTGCATGTATTTAGTCCATGTGCTTGAAAATTGCAATGCTAAATATAACCATGGAGCTAAATTGTATTAGATTTAGTCAATAAAATAATCAATAAGCTAATTTAAACAACCACGTTATATTTGTAAATAGCGGGATAAATTAATGATTGTGAGGCCCAATTAGCTAAATAAGGCCCCAAACTTGTACTAGAAGCACAAAGAACCATTATAAACCTTGGATTTCAATGCAATCAAAAGCAAAAATGATCAGTTCAACAAGCTTGACACTAGGAAATTATCTATTATTTGAAAAAATATTTAAGATAAAATTATTTTGTTCTAATTTGCTATTTCTTTATTCCCTTTTATTGATTTTCAACTCCTATATCTTCGCAGTTTGAGCTCAAATTTCATCGTTATAAAAAAAATTCATCAGCTCAACAAAATTGATATTGTAAAGGTCTCATTTATTCCAAACATTGACCTCTACAAAAGTTCTTATTATTTGCACTTACTGAAAACACACACACATTGTCATCATTCTTATTGACATTGAACCCGGAGAAATTTGATTTTCATATCATTTCAAAATCATCTCAGGCTTACAATTCACAGATTTCAAATCCATTTTTTTATAATTATTTCGAATGGATTGACATTATGAATCTAAAGATGACAATCAGTCATATTATTATAATAGTTTTGAAAATGACATGGAAGATTATTGGGATAAGGTGAGGATTACACTAAAGATAGTGACCAAGTCCTTCACTAATGAAACTCATACTAGAACACAAAGGACCACATAAATAGTTGAGGTTGTGCTAAATTTGGAGGCTATTCTATATTTGTCATTTTTGAACTCTAATTGTTCTTGAAGCTTCTTTTTGAGAGCTTTTTGATGTAATTGGTGGTTCATGTGACTAGAATCACATGAGATCTTTGGTCATGCTATCGATTCAAGCTTGAATGATGATTAATGATGAGGATTGATATCCTACTTTCTCAAATTTGGTGAGGATTTGCTAACTCTATCTAGTTTCTTGAGTTTTGCTTTGCTATGCAAATTTGATGTTTAAGAATGGAATAGATGTTTGAATACTCTGATTGGCATATGACCTAAATATTTACATCATTAAGCCCAAAGTATGTAGATAATGAAGATTCCCTGTGTTGTGAAGGATCAAACCATTGCAATTGTTTGTCAATTGCATGCTATAGTTTCTATACGTCTTGCAATAGTATTGTTGCACAGGTAGATTGTCAATGAGTTTGGATACTAAACATTGATGTCAAAAATTAACTGGTATTAGGTAATCACTCAAAGGAGTGAGTGGCCAAAACCTTTTTATAAATAATTACAATAGACACTTGAATGTATGGTGGAAGGCCTTAATCGAGGGCCTTCCTTGGATGGAGGGCCCTTGCTGAGGGCGGGAGCCCGAGGGCAGGTCCCCGACCTGCAAGGAAGGCATGAGGTCCTCGGGCCTTCCACCACGTAATGCCATGTGAGAAGGTAGAGAGAGAACGTGCATTCCGTAAAGAGAGGAGAGAGAACTCACATTCCGTAAAAAAAGATTACACATTCTAGGGAGAGAATGATACATTTTGTAGGAGAGAGAAAAGTGAATGGACATTCTGGAGGTGGTCCAAAAATACAAAGGAAATTTGAGCACGTGGCAATACGGTATAGTGTAGTGGAGTTTCTCGGATCCTTTCTTCTTTGAGAACTATTTTTTAGTGTGATGATGTTTTCAAATGCTTCTAGAAAAGAGAAAGCTTGTATGCTAGTTGGGACTCGGGAGTGATGGCTCTGGCTTCAGCTCCTTCTAGACATTGTACTTTTTCGTTAGAATATGGCTCTGGATTTAATTTCTTCCACACATTCTGGTGTTCTGACGTCGATGATGTAATTAGTTAGTGAATTATTAGATATGCACTGTGTGCTGCTTCAATCAATTGTGAATAACAATTGAAACGAAGCATGGGTTGTCCAACATCCCCAAGGTATAGATTCATGTGTGAAAAAAAGAAACTAAAATACCCCAAAACAGTAAGGCTCATAGTTTCGAAAAAATATCTAAGCATATTACTGTCAATCAAGCTGCTTAATGCGTAAGTGAGGAACATATATCTTACTGTGTCATTGGCCGTGAAGGAGCTGACTTTTCTGAAAGATTTTGTAGCCAAAAATTCTGGGCTTTTCGAGGCAGCTGAGCTCAAGACCTTTGAATTCTTTGCTGTTGAAAACCACTTTTCTCTTTTCCCCATGTTGATTGTCCGAGGCTTTTGAGCTCATAAAGACCGATCACTATCTGGATGGACAACTGCCAAGAAGCAATGAAACCAAGTTGAGTAATGCCGGAAGGCTCTAACAATTGTAAAGAACTCCACCCATGCTACCATCAGGAAGCAGAAAGAACTCAGATAGCTAGAAGTAGATGCAAATATAGGGCAATCAAGATTGAACTTTCTAATGAGATAAAAGTTAGACTACGTGAGAAATAAAATTAGCTCCTTTATATCAGTTTAATAAAAATGCAAAACTTCTTCATGCATCAAAGTTTCCAAGGCGTGCTTTTACTTTTGGCAAAGAGGAAACTGATACAATTATTTGATAAGCCTTACGTTGACATTTGTCTTGTTGAACACTGAAACAAGATCTATCACCAGACCAATGTTTACCGCTAATCAATATTGATGCTAGAAATAAGCTCCTACCTGAAATTAGGAATGGGTACGGAGTCTGCAGTGCAATGGATCAGGTGGCTCGACTTGAAATCTGACATCTTTGATATGACTTGAGTCACCTAATCTAGGCTTGACATACTGGGTCGGTTGTTCAACACAAATTGCCAGTAAGATTCCTATTTGCTTTCAGTGCGAGCAGCAAAGCAGATGTTAACATCATAAACTATCCAGTGATAAAAACGACACCTAGTTCGGGTGAAAGAGAATATTACGGCATAAATCAGAGATGCTAATCAGATCTCCAGATAGCTCAAAAGAGGAGGCTCGCGAAACGGAAACGTTGATCAAGACAAGATATGTGAGATGAAAGAAAAGCAAAAAAGTCTAAAAATGCTTGGGGTGTGTGCTAATCTTGATAGACAAGCAATAAGTTGCAGATCATGCAGTATGCTTCTGACACTTTCATCTGGACTTTGCCACATGTCTAATTTCCATTTTCCATGCTTGGCATCAGCCAGTGACACTAGATTCTTGCTCCATCCATCCTCCACTTCCATGAAATATGAAATGTGAATGTGTGTGTGTGTGTGTGTGTGAGAGAGAGAGAGAGAGAGAGAGAGAGAGAGAGAGACTTTAATTTATCTAGAATGTGTGTGTGAGAGAGAGAGAGATGGTGTGGCCACACGAAGAAGCTATCTCATGGGTGTGCATCCATGAGCTAGTGTATGGAACTAGCTTTTGCCCACATGGAGCAAATTTGTGTGGCACTCCAACAATTTGTGGCTATGGTAGCACAGTCGGGATGTGTTTTTTTGCATAGCCACTGAGTGAGGCAACCAATTCCAGATGCACATCCATGAACTAGGCTAAAAAAAGCCTTGTCTTATGGGTGA
The DNA here is from genome assembly GCA_029204225.1 of Diphasiastrum complanatum. Taxonomy (NCBI): domain Eukaryota; kingdom Viridiplantae; phylum Streptophyta; class Lycopodiopsida; order Lycopodiales; family Lycopodiaceae; genus Diphasiastrum; species Diphasiastrum complanatum. The sequence continues at coordinate 28,032,920 of CM055100.1, forward strand.
GAGAGAGAGAGAGAGAGAGAGAGAGAGAGAGAGAGAGAGAGAGTTGAATGATAAAGAATCATTGACTACAACTTTTCATAAGCATACTTTGTAGCAGTTGGAATCATTTTGTTCCTTGAGGAATGGATTTTGTAGTGACCTTTACCTCACCTAAATATCTATTATAATGTAATGACCACCTCGCCTAGATTTATGGGGAGGCAAATAGAATGAACATCCTTGTACCTCCACAAGATAAAATGAACTCCGTTAAACCTCAAGGAAAAGGCCAAAATAGAAAATCTTAAAGAGTGGTCTGACACCTCTTTGAGGTTAAAAAGGTCTTTGGGCCAAACTTTTTGGGGGCCTTATCTCAATCGTAAACTTCTTCATTTTAAGAGAAGAGAATATACTTAAGAGCTTTTGTTTTTATGGATAACATGATCAATATTATGCCATCAAGTAGGCAATGTTATACAATGATTTTGATGGCTAATGGGCTTGCCCACCCAAGTTCGAATCCCCATATCTAATGCATGAACAAGGATGATGTTGAAGCAATGAAGTACACCCTTTGGGATTGTGTTTTTGTTGAAGTTTATGATCCTTTTGAAGTTGTGAAGATGTTGAATCTTCTCAAGGCCATGAAGACGTTTTACCATCGCTTGCTCTTCATGGACATGAAGATTATTGTTGGAGTCGTCTAGAGGTCATGAAGACATGTTGTTGCCTACCTAGCTTCCTTTCCAATGTATTGTGCCTTGCGCTCCTCATTGTAAATGTTGCGTATATAATCCATCTAGCTTATGATATGTCCTTGTCATAGGGGCCACTCATGTCCTAGTTAGTCAAAAGCTCAAGAAAGAAGGTCAACTTGTTCTCTATTTTCATAATGCGACACATCTTTTATGGGCCGCCTTTAAAAAAAAAACCTAAGTACATTAAAATCCATACTGCTAAAACAAAATCAATCAAGTGTGATTTGAAAGGAATTTATTTATGGAGTTCAAAATTTGCAAGAAACACTAACAAAATGCCAAGCAAATCTTTATATTTGATAAAATGAAGTCAAAAGGAAAAGTTTGGTACAAAGTAGATAAATATGAAAAAGATATGTGTTTGGGTAAGAAGGCAATCCATTAATCTCACTAGCATTCTTTCTTTTGATGAAAGTAATTTGACTAGATTCAAATAGCATAATTAGGTACAAGCTTTATATGTAGTAGTTGAGTTGGATAACTTTTCACACACAAGCCCATGTTTGAATCCGACTAATGCACAAGTGTATGTTTGGTGCCTTGTGCTCCTTGGCTTGACCATACTTGGTGATGTAAGTGTCTATATTATACAAATGATAGTTGAATTAGCTACTATTCCCCCCCCCCCCCAAAAAAAAAAAAAAAAAGAAAAAAGAAAAAAAAAGAAGCAATGTTAAGCATAAGAATTAAGAAAGTTCTACAATATGCTAGGGTTGAAAATTTATGTACGAGTCATTCTAGTGTATGTGTATATAGTACATATACTAAGTTTTTGTACTCTATTTTACCTTTTACCAAATATTTTAATACATAAATTAGCCCACATTAACATAGATAAGAACATCAACTCAATCCTCCAATGTTCTCTTTTTTAGGGTGGAATTACTACTTATGCATTTTCTCTCACAAAACTTTCTAATGCTAGGAAAAAATATAAACATTCATGGAATAAAAAGAACTAATAGAGCAGTGCCAACTGGGTTTCAATCTTGTGGCTAGGTTCGATTGGGTGAAGACCAGACTCCCAATGGAGAGAGAGAGAGAGAGAGAGAGAGAGAGAGAGAGAGAGAGAGAGAGAGAGAGAGAGAGAATGTTAGCAATGTTATACAAAATGCCTTTCCCACATTCTCATTGGGCCACATAGCCCTAACAGGAGTGGAAACTAGTAGCTGCCAGTTGGCAACCGACTGGGTCGGTTGAAACGTGCAATTGCATTCAATGCGATGTGAAAGGAGGGAGGCGCATAAATGTCTCTAGAAATCTCCGAAAATCGTTGCCATAGTCACTTGCACCTTCTTGACTGCCATCGTCGCTTGCACACCATCTGTCTGGAAATTTGCGGAAAAGGTCTTTGCCAGTGCAACCTTGGCATTTGCAAGTTGCAATGCATGTCAAAGGCCCATTTACACATCAAAGAATGGTAAAGTATTTCATAGCTTGTTAGGTGAAGCGTTTAAAAAAAAATGCCCTTCAAATGTGAAAGTCATTAAATTTTGATTACAAGTCATGTGAATGGCAAAATAAAAAATTGCCGTCAATAATGAAAGGTAATTTTTTTTTGAATGGTTAACATGTGATTGTCATGTTAGGAATTTGAAGGATAATGAAAGGTAATTTTTTTTAAATGGTTAACATGTGAATGTCATGTAAGGAATTTGAAGGGTAAAGAATACAAAGTGAACTTAGACAAACATTTACACGACTTAAAACTTTTTAAAAACCAAGATTTTTTAATCATGATTCATAATGATTTAAAAATATGTGAATTTCACCTAACTTGTGAAATATTGCAATTCGCCACTATCCATTTGGCAGTCCGTATTAACTGCATTTCAAGGTGCCCACCTTGTAATTAATGAATGCTTATTAGCCTTAAATCTTCATAAATATTTGTGAAAACTATTAACGTTAAACGGACATCCTGTCCAGTGACACTTCCACTACAAAAATGCATTATGCCCACGCTGCCCACGCACTTCCTCTCTCTCTCTCTCTCTCTCTCTCTCTCTCACTCGTTTGGGATCGCGAATCTGTGATTGGTTTCTGGATTATAATTTCTGCTTTCTGGATTATAATTTTTGCTTGCTGGAGGCTGGAGCTCCTGAAGGCTGATTGTCTGAGCAGTGCACTGTGCGGCCCATGAATGAAGATGCCATATCTAGTTCAGGCAATACATTTTATTCCATACATTGGGCTCTCTCTCTTTCTTGCTTGATTGGAATTTGGAGGCCACTGAGAGCGATTTTGATGCTGATTGGAGGGCTGAGGCTGCTGAAATTTTGATCACACAGGCAGGTCTATCTCTCTCTCAAAAATTAGAATAACAATTTAACTACTCTCTATATCACAATGCCAGCTTCACCTCTCTCTCTCTCTCTCTCTCTCTCCCTCTCTCTCTCTCTCTCTCTCTCTCTGGCGCGCGCGCGCACACACACACACAAGGATAGCTTGCGCTGTCATTGTGTGTGTGTGTGGCTCACACACACACAAAGCTGTCATTGAGAGAGAGAGAGAGAGAGAGAGAGAGAGAGAGAGAGAGAGAGATTAAGCTATTCTTTTTGCAGTATGCATTACAACAATTATAGCAATTTTATGCATAATATCAATTACAACAATTACAACATTTTGTGCATTACAACAATTTGTGTTTTTTTTTATTAGTGTTGTTTATCTAATTTTTTTGTCATATGTATATTACTTTCTTTAATACGCATTTTTCATAATTTTGTTATTTGTAAATGCAGGTAGCTCAAAAGTTTTGTGATTCAAAGTAGTAACCATGTCTTGTAGTGATGATGCCTCAATTGACTGAAATCAAATAAATGTTCCAAGTTCTTCTGGTAAACAAATAAATACACTAAAAAGACCAAGATTAGGACCATCATTAGGACATCCTAAAAAAGATCATAGGCAAAAGAGCATTTTTAAGTATTTTGCATCAAATCATAATGAGGAGTTATGACTCTAAATTTGAATGTTCAACCAATCTAAGAAGAATAAAATGAATCTAATGATGATGAGGACAAAGTAGTAGAGGAGAGTACCAAAAATGGAAAAGATAGCACATGGTGTGCTATCTTTTTCATGCCACTACTTGAATGTTTATTAGTAAGAAGTGGTTTGGCACATAGTCAAAAATTTTGACTGAATCGCTTGGCAAGAAAAATTTGACTGAATCATTTTGGTACGCCGACATGCTACAAAAAAGAATATTTTTTGACCGAATCACTTGGCACACCGGCGTGCTACAAAAAGAATTTTTTTTTTGATTGAATCACTTGGCACGTCGGCATGCCAAGTGATTCAGTAAAGTAAAGTAAAATAAAACATTTTTTTTGAATCACTTGGCACGCCAACGTACCAAGTGATCCAATCAATTTTTTTTTTGTTTTGTAACACAAGGCCAAAAATGGTTTTCAACTTCAATTTTTTATTTTATTTTGGGATTTCATTATGGGATTTTTAACTATGTGCCAAACCACAATCCTTATTAATAAACATTCAAGTAGTGACATAAAATAGATAGTACACCATGTGCTATCTTTTTATTGACTCATAGCAAGAAAGAAACTCGTAAACTCGCAAATTAATTACTTGCAAAATGCCAAGGCCCATTGATTTGTAATCTAGCTTCTAGTTCTTGTTTGGATTTTAAGTAGGTGCTTTCTCCATCACAATAACACAAGAAACAAATATCCACGCACAATACAAAGGAGGTCGCGCGGCCCAAATTTTTTTTGCATGGATATATGCGTGGATACGGTCGCGTGGATTATCCACACGTGGATGCTCCACGCAAATATCATTTTCGGCAACAGCTGTCCATAATTCACTGGAGACCGTGAAATTCAAATTGCGTGGATTATTCACACTTCCACGCCAACTCCGACAACCGGTAGTCGGGCTAACCTCCGATGACCAGACCCGAAAAGGAGAATTTGATATTGGCATGGATTATCCACGCGTGGATTATCCTGGCCATAGTAAGATGCAAAAAAAGTTAGGCTCAGCTTTCGCATGGATACTGCATGGCAAATTATCCAGCATGAATAATTCACGCAAACTTTTTTTATCCACGCAAAATCTAGAGAATTGGGACCATGGATAGTGTTTTTTTTAATATCTACGCGGTATCCACGGCCCCAGCTCTCTAGAATGTGGTTCGCTCCTAAACTAGAGTGTCGACTTCTTTTTTATTTTTGTGAGAGAGAGAGAAAAAAAGAGAGAAAAGATGGTAGTGAGGATGAGATGGGGGTGAATGTGAGTGAGAATATTGATAGTTTTTTGATTGATATTGATAGTGTTTTGTGTTTTTAGTCCATTGATGGATGTTAGTTGTATTTGTTTTGTGATCATAATCCTGTAATATAAGCTTTAAGATCTTTTTTGTTTGTGATGTAGGCTTGGATATGAAAAATGGAAAAAGAGCTTTCATTGCAAAGGATTGAAAGATCAAGTGCATGCAAAAGGAAAAACAAAGATTGCAAAACAATGGAGATACAATAGTAAAGGTAAATTCAATTCACATTTATTTTGGTTCATTTGATATTGAGTTGATAGCTTAATGTGTTATCTATTGATGCATTGTATTGTGGTTTCCATTACTTTCCATTGTGCTTTCCATTGCTTTACATTGTGCATTCTAGCATGAAAATCATGTGCTAGAATAGATACATTGCATTGAATTCATCAATAGATACATTTGCATTCAATAGATGTGCATTCAATAGACTATACATTGCATTGAATTCATCAATAAATATACATTTGCATTTAATAAATGTGCATTCAATAGACTATACATTTGCATTCATGAATTAAAAATATATGAACGTGGCGGCTGGCATATATCCTTTTCTGCCAAAGATATCAAAGGAAATGAGATTGCCTACCTTCTGGCACTGCGTCCACAACCTGGATGGCGACAACGCGCTTCCAAAAAAGATCTATCAGAGCTTACGTGACCAGTCCGAGGCAACTGCAGGTTGATTCACATTTCTTCCCCCTTCCATGACGATACAAATGGGCAGAATGTGGAACCCCTTTAGACCAGATCACCATCGACACCTTCAATTGGCCAAGGATCTACTCAGGTGATGGATGAGATACAGACATAGATGCCAAAAGGGCTCTAGTCTAGTTTTCTAAACAGTACATGAAGTGCCCCGATCCAACAGTCCATGCAACAGTTGCATTCGCCCGGGACTTAGAAATTTTGCTGCAGGTTTCCACCAAATGAGACAAGTTTTTGCCACCTCTCTTTTTTGATCCCAACGTCCTAGCGTCAACAAAAATGGAAGACCAACTTCCAGTGGTCTGAGCGTATTATAGAGTGCAATGTTAGGCCATCCATGGCCCAGACTTGAATCGCCCAATCTTGGCTCACGAGTGTCCACCCAAAAAAAAAAGAAAAATCCTAGAAACACGTAAGCTTGTCTTGCACATTGCAACAAATTTCTTTTAGAATATTTTAAAATGCAACTAATGGTAATATTCTACATGCGACTAATGGTAATACTCTACATGCAGGGCCGTCAGAGCATGATTTTTTAGATGAGGATGATATTTCTCCCAATCTAGGGAGAAACACTACATTGGGTAAAATAGTTATAGAGTCATGTTTTTTATCACTAGACTCATTGTCTGCTGAATCTAGTTGAGGGGTGGGGACTTGTGTGAAGTCTTATGTTGTGACTACGTTTCCTTGGAATGCCAAGTGAGGAAAGAAAAAAATAGATAGTATAGAGTTTAATAAAATAAAAAAAATTTCAAGAAATATTGTGTGGGACCGAGTTTGCACAATGGTCATGAAAATCGTGGCCAGTAAACACAATCTTTATTGATTTGCCCACTAAATTTCCACCCACTGATGGTGGATGGAATGCTCTTACAGAGGACCACATTTTATATTCATTGGGTTTGTCAGTAACACTTATGGATGATTTTGGATGTGTGGTGATGTTTGCGCGTTTGTGCTCTCTCGGACTGGTGGAGTGACACAGTAGATCAATGGGTTTGTTCGTGATCCGAAGATTCGTTGTCATGGATGACAGAGTATTTGATGAAGTGTCTATCATGGATGCGACATTGAAGATGAGTATGTTTGAACTGAACATTCATTAATATCTTATATAATGCTACTTGGTGCTTCAGTAATATCTTGTGTAATGGTACTTGGTGCTTTGACATGCTTTCAGGCCGATTAGAAAAAAATGAATAATTCTTGATAAAACTCCATTGTATCGTGCAGATAAAAACTCTTGTTCTCTACCTATTTGGAAAGACAAACTACATCCCTCGTGTCTTCAATGAGCCTGCTAACAAAATAGGCAACAAAATTAAGTTAAACATTGATCGTGAAGTGCTTGTTCTCCACTTGCATGTTCAAGAAAGAGCGATGAATCATGTCAAAGGTACAACATGGAGAGGGGATGTTGAGAAACTTAGAATTTGCTTCGAACAGGAACACGGATCATGCTACACAGTAACACATACAGAAAAACACTCTCCACACCAAGCTCACGTAGCAACTATATTTCTCAAAATGAAATTACACTGTACATATAGTTCCTCACTCAGGCAACCCATGCATGACCCAGGATTGACGGGACGCGTGTCCCGTCGACTCACCTCGTGGTGAGGTCAACTGATCCTTATCGACTGATAGGACCCACAGTATAGTAACACAATGATTCTACTTTAATTCTAACTCTTTCCCTTAAAGTAGAGTCTACTTTTTATACAGTCATGTACATAGCTTTAAAGTCAACAAACTTTAAGCACAGAAAGCTTTGATCTAAACTTATCAAACTTTTCTCTAACAAGTGGCTTAGTGAAAATATCAACTAGTTGTTCTTCTGTACTACAATGAACAACATGAATTTCACGGCTCAATAGCCTCTCACGTATACGTGATACTGAATCTCAATGTGTTTGGTTTTTGCATGGAAAACTGGATTCTTTGCTAGCTGAATGCCACTCTGACTGTCACTATGTATAGTTGTGGGATTTTTCTGTTTCATGCCAACTTCTTCCAAGATTTTTCTCAACCATATAGCTTCATGTGTTGCACTACACATTGCCTTATACTCTGCTTATGTTGTGGATAGAGCAATCGTATTTTGCTTCTTACTAGACTAGGAAAAGCAACTGCCACAAAGCTGGAATACATACCCTGTGGTGGATCTATGATCATCATAGTCACATCCCCAATCCGCATACACATAGCCACATAACTCAAGTAAACCCTCATGATTTTTGTAAATCAAGCCATAATCTGAAGTGCCTTTGACATAACGCAAAATGCGCTTAGCTGCCTTCCAATGCGTTTCCGTAGGTGCTGCCATAAACTGACTTACAATATCAATAGCATAGCATATATCTGGTCTAGTTGTGGTAAGGTAAATCAAGCTCCCTACTAATTGCCTATACAGCGTAGCATCAAATAGTTGTGACTCATCAAGCTTAGAAAGTGTTTTACCTGGTTCAATAGGAGTGTTCACTAGCTTGCAATCCTGCAACCTGAACTTGTGCAGCAACTCTCTGACATAACTCACTTGTGTTAAACCCACTTCGTGTCCTTTTTGCCACACCTCTACTCCAAGGCAATAATGCATTACGCTGAGAACTGTCATCTCAAATTGTTCCATGAGATCTTTCTTGATCATGTCTATCATCTCTTGATTATTTTCCGTAATAATCAAGTCATCAACATAAAGAGCAATCAAAGCAACCATACCATCAAAGCATAAGCATAAAGATTTGGATCCGAGTGTGTTCTCACCATCCCCTTTGAACAAAAGTAGGCATCAATCTTGTTATACCTCGCACGTGGTGCCTATTTAAGACCATAAAGTGCTTTCTTCAAGCGACATACTTTATTCTCCTATCCTTTCGCTACAAAGCCTTCAGGTTGATCCATGAACACCTCTTCTTCTAACTCACGATTTAGAAAAGCAGATTTCACATCCATCTGATGCAAAGGCTAACCAAAATGTGAAGTTAAGACATAGAGTATTCCACTTACATACTGGCGCAAAGGTCTCCTCATAGTCGATTCTGTTACTTTGTGCATACCCTTTGATCACCAATCTAGCTTTGTGCTTTGCTATACTTCCATCTGCATAGTACTTAGTCTTGTATACCCATTTACAGCCAATAAGTTTCTTGCCAACTGGTGGTTCTACTAAGTCCCATGTGCTATGCTTAGCAATTGACGCCATCTCCTCTCCCATGGCCTTGACCCAAATGTCATCATCCTTCGTTTCACCATAAGTCAAAAGCTCTTTGTTTTGAATAATGCTAGATAAGAGAGCATAATTTGCATCATACCTTTCAGGTTGTGTCTTCTCTCTTGATAATCTTCGTAGCTCTCCCTGGCTAGATGGTCCTGGAAAGTCATCCATGTCGCGGCTCTCTAACAATCTCTCAAACCACTTAGGGAGCTTCCTGTCAGGTGATCAGCTTCCTGGCAAAAATGTATCCCACGGTACATCTTTCTCCTTGCGTTTGTCACTTGCAACTTCAATCCTTCTTGCACCAAAAGGTTTATCTCTACCTCTCCAACTTGTCTCTTGAGGTTGAGTAGTAGTATCTTGAGATGTATCCTCATGTCCATCACTAGGAAAGTCAATAAATAGATCATCATCAGAAGGTATCCTCACTATACCATCTTTCTCACTGGATGTGTCTATCTTTTCAGCATTTTCATCTTCATATGTTCACAGATTCCACTGAACCTATGAACACGGTTTGTTTCTACTTCTTCTTTTTACCGCTCTTTCTTCGTTCTATGTAGATTATGGTTCCTTACAATTTGTTCTTCTTATTAGATGGTTTCGGTAGAAGTGTTTTCTCAGTTCACAGTGAGTATTCCCTAGCCTGTCAGTGGGGAGTCACGGATTCGATACTCAGCTACATGCATATACAAGCCATGTAACCAGTCCTAGCTCAAGAAGATCAGCGTTTTGGATCAGGGACCAATGCTACAAACTATCTACCAAAACAGAAAGCAAACAAGAACGGATTAAACTACTCAACCAAGAAACAAGAAACAAGAAACCAGAAACTAGATTCCTAACAGCATTTTAACAGTCCAAGTATCAAGAAACACTCATTTCTTGATGCTTAAAATGTCCAAGAACAATCAAGAACTGGAATGTAAGAAAGTATGCAAGATCTACACCACAAACCAGCCTATTTCGTTTACTTGCATGCTGATTCCTACCTTATTCCACAACAAGAAATGAATTCTAATCCACAACTAAGCAAGAAAGAAAACAAGAACCTAGTTAATCCACAATACAAGGGAACCAAAGCATGCTCAATAACACTGGCAGCAAAATGACATTGATAGCAGTGGCAACAGAACATGACCAATCTTTCAGCTCCATGTTGAGGTTCGCTTGTTTGCCAGTTAACGAACTGATAGATTGCTTATGTTCAATCCGTCCATGAAAATAGAACGAAACTATGGAAAATGTCATGCTAAACAAGTCATGAACGAATTTCGCAGATATATGCATATTATCATTTCGCGTCCCTCTTGTTTCATTTTTTCAACAAAACTTATGGCAATCAACACCAGCCATTGCTCAAGTTAACCGAGACTTTGGTGCAGCGCCTATACAGATTCATCCGTCCGTAGGAGTCTGCTCAGCTTCCGCATCCCAAGCGCCATCAAAAAAAGTATATATCTCATCATCCTGCAGTCCTCCATTAACTTTCTCCATATCTTCTTATTTGTCAAGAAATCAGATCATGCCACATGTTTCATGCCTCACCATCCATATAGTACACATCTGAGTGTGCCACATCTTTAACGCTTGACCGTCCATTTACTCCACGTTTGAGGTTCACATTATGCCAGGTGACTAGTTTCTTTGAGCAAGGAACTTAAACTTGCCATAGGACAAAATTGTAAAGAACAATGCAAAATGGAAAACAACTAAAAAGCATAAACAAAGAGCAATAGAAATGAAAGCACTAGCACATGAGGATGCTTGAGTACTCAAAATGGTAGAGTCTCCTCATCTCTATTAGCATGTGAAATGGGTTACAAGAGGTGTTTTTTTATCTTTAGGGAGGCCCTTGCCCCTTGGTTTCTTTTGGCTATTTCAAAAAGGTAGGATTGAAATCCTAACCCTTTAAAAGACACACATTCTAATATACGGTGCACAAAGAAGAACACCCCACCTACCACCATTTTGACTTTGACCACTTAACAAACCTTAGCAAAACTTAGTTAACTTAAACTTTGGGCCCTTTTAACATTATTTTAATTACATGGCCCAAAGTCTAGTTTATTTAAAATAAATTATTTTACAAGTGCCCATTGGGCTATGGGCTTACGCTCGCAAGATGCCACAACCCTCACAACTTATTTTCTACTTCCGGCTATTTTATTTGTGTACAAGGAATACCCACAACAGGGCCTACGACCTGAAGTAGTGTCGGTCACTCAACACTTATGGTGCTTAGTACTGGCCTCGGGTTTCACGACGTCACTTTATTAGGTAGCTGGTGACGTCGTCCATATACTCGACTCGCGCAGGTTGTGCTCGTCCTTGGGAGAAAAAAAGTCCTACTGGTTGCACAGTGGGTACGGGCTTAGCTATATTTTCAAACAGCTCATGTTGCATAAATGCCGCATTACTTTGTTCTTCAGATGAGGAGGTAGCAGCCACCGTTCTGCCCTTACAAATTAGTTCCAACTGTTCTTTCTCCTCTTCTGTACAACTTTTCCTCTACATATCTAGCCACCATGGGCAATTCTTTCTCTCCCAATCGATGAGTTTCCCACTATCTTTTGTCATATAGCTAAAGAACATCGTAGCTTTTCCATCTAGGGTGCACCAAGCTTTTGTGATAGATGGCAACATATTAAGGGCAATGGTTCGTTGCAAGAACTTCAAGTACCTAATAAAATGATCAAATCTCTAAGACAAAACACTATGAAGGTAATACACACAAACATTTCGAACTGAAGATATTAAAAAAAAAAATGACCAAATTATGAATACAGAAAATAGTTTATAAAAATAGAGAACCTGAAAACAAGTCTTCTGGATGCCCTGTCCATATCCACTTGCAATGTGCGATCTGGCTGTGTGACACCCATGTCCTTGACAATATCTTCAAATAAATTGGCCCTATGAACAACCTTTATTTCTTTAAAGTATATGGAGGTATCACTTGTTATGATGACAGGTGCCCCAATCAATAGGTCTGCTAATAATCTCATCCAACAACGCTTGTGCATAATCAACCAACTGTGTCATCCAGACTTCTTTTGCAATCCAAGTTATAAAAGCTTTGTCACCCCTAGGAGAAACCCCATGTATCCCTCAAGTTGGTATCTTCACCCATAAGCATCAACATCTTCACCTTGACCTCTTCACTCAAAGCAGAGATGGCTATTTGCGAAAGTTTTTCTATTGTCACTATTGACCGCTTTGAGTCGAATGGCATTTCCCATAGAACTTCAAACAAACGTTTGCCTAATGTAGGATTCAATACCGAGAGCATCTACAAAATTGAAAACTTTTACAATTATGACGTATGCAAGGCTCTATAAGTGAAAGGATCTTTCACAAAACCTTGAGATAGTTAAGCACAACAAAAATCATTAAGTGACCACAAAGTAGTAAAAACCTTAGCATTTTTCTTCAGGCTGGCTCTTTTTTCCTTTTATTTCCTCGGGAGACAGAGAGGTAGGCAACTCTGCCATCCGCGCTTTGAATTCCCTCTTATACAAAGGCTGCAAACACAAAAATCCAAGATAGAAACTACCATACATGCAAGACAAAGAAATAGCACATACAAAAACAACCAAACTGATAACCGAAAATGTTGTTTTCATTCTTACCACGTATACCATTCTTCCCATAATAACTCGTGTGAGTGGGTACCATGGCTTTTTCCCTTGTTTCAACTCCAACTTTCTATACATTTCCAATTTTTTACGTTCATCCGGAGTTAAGTTTTCCATGAATGTGTTCTCCCCACACTCGCATATAGTTTTGGCATTGTAAAGATAGTCCTTGAATTTGTCTTCACGATAGCATCTTCATTCAACCTATATGAGTTTGAAACGAAGTATTCCTCATAGTTTTTATCACTATAGTATCTTCACATAACCGAAATGAATTCCAAACACAAATTTATGAGTAGTTTATGGCTGAACAAAAAAACTAATTTTACTTTGCGAGTACTTACAGATTCAAGCGTTGCAATGTTGCCACCAACTGCATTTCACTTTTTGGATCAGTCTCGATGAAGGTAGTCATAACTCAAATGTGTTTGTTTGGATCATTCTAGAATTCCTCACGTATGACCTCCATCCATGCTGTAGTCCTATGGTTGCCCTCCCAAACAAAAAACATTTTCCCAGAAAGTTCAGGATGGGTGGCCAGCTCCATTTCAAGTTCTTCGTTTACACGTTGCCATGTCTCCCCACTGCTCGTGCAATGTATCATCGATGAGAACAAAGGACCCATCACACAAAGTAATACTCAATGAACATGCCTTTCTCTTTAACATAGCCTTCATTATGAGCTGCCTTTAACTCTTCTTTTTCTTGTCGCAGAGGCCTTACACAAGTATTTATTTGCAGTCTACATAATGGAACCATGATCGATGGGAATAATGGAAATTTAGCCAGGTTTTTTTAATAAATCTTCACTATGTTCATGGACAAGGCATCCTTTCTAGTTGTTCTCTTGTTCGTGGAGATTCGACCTGAAGTTTTACTGCCACGTTTAGATGCTCCACCTAACAAATGCAAACAATGAGAGTCTAATATGCATACTAATATCCACGACTTTTTTTGTGACCACAACCCTATAACAAACCTCCCATTATAGAATTGCAAAATATTATAAGAAAACATAGATGACATCTCCCTCAAAAAATATAGCATGATAGAAATGCAAAATATTACTAGACAACATAGATGACAACACCTATGGAAAATGAAAGTCAGTTAGTCTGAAAATATGAAGTAAAATGCATTCTCTATGGGCAGCCCACCAAGCTTAAGAAAATGACATTTTATTTTGAGATGGGCAGCCCACCAAGCTCAAGAAAATGACATTTTATTTTGAGATTTCATCTTTACCTTTTCTTCTCTATATAGGTCCATACATGGGCTTAGTTTCTTGCTCATTGAACTTGCACGAAGTTTCTTGCAGATCTTTCGCATGTGTACAATATTGCAAAATCTTCCTTGAAAGCCTGAAATTAGAACTATCATAACACAGCTTCTGTAGTAACAGGGTATCACTTAACGACAAAAGAATCCACAACACAGTTGTCACCATAAGGGCCGGAGAAAGCAAGAAGCATTTCACTTTTTGATTGAAAGAAAAAAAAAATATGGCTACTGAGTTATATGGCAAATGGCGAATGGCTAAAAGACCCCATTTGTCGGCAGATGGGGTCTATAGTAAGCAAAGCTCATCTACATGATTCAACAACATCCCTATTGTAAGTATCATTATGAAAAAAGCTAACAGTTGATGTCGATGGTGAAATGGCTAAAAGACCCCCATTTGCTGGTAGATGGGGGTCTATGAGCTATTTCAGAGGTTGTGTATACATCATAAGGAAAAACAATTTAGCACAAAAAAGCATTATCACCAGGCATTCCATATAGTAAGTTGCATTACTAATTAAAAAAACTAAAAAATAATCCCAAATATATCACCATTCAGAGGCATGGTAGAGAATTATATTGCATAACAACCTCTGGGCCTTGAAGATGAAAAAAAAATGTAGGCATTTATGCTTTTAAACAAATAGCAATACATTTTGTTCACCCGTCCTCATCTTGTGTCTTTACATTTGGTAGTGATCATATTGGCTACCAGACCCCATCTGTCGGCAGATGGGGTCTACTAGCTGTTTCAAAGAGCGGACAAATGAACCAAAGAAATGGCTTCTTGATTGTGTTCAACAATTCAGAAACCTCTTGTATGTTGTGTGGCTCTTGGACATATATTGAATGTTAGTAAACTGAATGCTTAAAGAGAGGCTTAAAGAGAAAGCAATAAATGATGGCTTAAAGAGAATGGCCTAAAGACCCCATCTGCCGGCAAATGGGGTCTATGAGGTATTTCAAAGTCTCGCCATGATGCAACAGAAGGGGGCTTTACAGTGTTTGATTCCTCAGCTTGTGGCTCTACTTTTACACCCTCTAAGAACAGCAGGTACGAGCAAATAGAATGGCAAGCGGCCGATGTCTTGCGAGTTCTCCTCGCGCTCTTCCACTTGTAGCTTTGTGTGCTCTTACAATGCCTCTTGTCTCTTACTCACTTCAGATCATTTTAGTCCTCTTGTTTGCCCTAGTTCTGAATAGCACGCTGGTTGGATTTCTCTCAAAAGAAAATGCCTTTTCTGTGGGCGCTCTTGAATGATGCCTCACCAAGGCACAACGGGAAAAAGAAGTCCAAAACATGAGTTTCTCCCAGAGAACTGAATCACAAACAGGGCATACCCTGCCGCTGGGGGGCTTTGCCCCCAAAACCCCCCACCAGGGGGCTATCGCCCTCCGGAACCCCAATTCTCAGGGGGCTATAGCCCCCCGAACACCCCCGTCTCATAGCAGGGGGCTACGCCTCCCGCAAACACCTTTCAAAATGCTTTACTCAGATCCAACACTTTGCCTACTGACTGAGAGGTGTGTAATTTGTTGTATGGCACCTTTGGGTTCTCTAATCAATAAAAGTTACTAATCTTAAGATGGTCCAAGTGAAACATTTAGCATGCTTCGCCTAATAAGTGTAATAGTGATTCAAGCCCCCATTCAGAAGCCATTGTGGCTTACATTACTTCTTATAGCACGCTTAATCAACTATTAAGTATAATGAGCCATAAAGTGGATAATTTTAGAGAGTGCCCAGAAATCAAACTTCTTTTAATTCAAACCCACGTTCAAAGTGCTATAGTGGCATTCATAAAATTGAAGGATTAATTGCTATTAGAGTGGAGTAAAGCTATTCCTTTGGTCTTTCCAGCCTTAGAACGTTCACATTAAATATTTGCATTCTTCATTGAATACGAGTAATTATGGTTCTGTGCTCATTACTTCTTATGGCACACGTAGCCAACTTTTATTTATAATAAACCTACCAAATGCTTATAAATGGCCCACAGTAAAAACTTAGCTTACCATTGAAAACATACAACAAAACTTAGCCTGCCATTGTAAACTACCTTTTAAGTAGCCAGCCATATGACATGTTAGTCTACCATAAAAAAAAGAACTTAGTCTACCATAAGATGTTGGAATGTAAATGGAATCGATTACATTACCGTAGGTTACTTTGACCCAAAAGGTCGAGAGTTGTGTAACCATGGTCATTTATTATATTAGGCCTACTAAACTTAGAGTTAGCTAAGTTAGTATGAAATTAACTTGGTAGGGACTCATGGGTCCACTAGGCCTAATTGTGACATTAAGTACCCCAACTTGACATATTGGAGGTACCTTATTCTTTCTTTGTAACTTATAGAAAGTTGGATAGTCAATAGTCAAGTAGTTGGAAAGCCAATAGTCAAGTAGTTGGATAGCCAATAGTCATGGAGTTAGATAGTCATCTTGGACTATATATATGTGTGCATCCCATTTTTATATGACACTTTTGTAAGCAATACTGACTATTCTCCTTGGCTGTCCACGAGTTTCTACAAGAGGGTTTCTACCCATCTCTCTCTTTCTTTTGAGAATGCTTTGTGTGATTGAATAGTTAAGATCCTGGATCCTTAGGCTTCTATTTCCTACATGGTATCAAAGCCTTTAGGTGATCATATTGCTTGTAGGAGGGCGCCCAATAGAGCTATCTTCTTCCCCTTTTGGTTGCAGAAAATCATCAAGCTGCTGATTTTTGCAGGAGAAGAATCTGTTCATCTTCTTATAGCTTTTTTGCAGGAAATTGCAGGGTGCCTTCACCTATTTGAGAGCTAGCAGTAGGGCGCCCATGCTCAAACCAATTGCATGTGATCTTGAATCAATTACATGCTGAAAATTTCAGATTTACTTTTTAAATGAAGATACATGTGTTTTGGACACATTTCTTGCTGAAATTTTCCTGTTGGTGAGCTTGGAGTAGGGCACTACCATCATCTCTATATGCACATAGGTGCACTCTTTTTAGCCACAAATTTCTGGTTTTGGTTTTGGCTTCATTCGAAGTCTACCTATTTGTGAGCATTCTATTTTTTGTGCAGAAATCAGCCACCTATTTCATTACTTGTTGAGCAAATTGCATGTGGAGTTTTGCAATCTATTGTGCTCATAATATCAGCTTTGAGGTTGCTGTCCTTTGAGTAGATTTTGTCTTGGAAAGTCTATTTCCTATCTACTACAAGCTGATTTTTCTGTTATGGTTAAAAAATCGGAGTCTATTGGTTCTTTATTTAATGAAGATAGGCTGGATGGCACAAACTATTCCTTGTGGTGCTACATGATAAAGAACCTTCTAATTGCTAAAGGTTTGTGGGAAGTAGTTAATGGTGACGAAGAGAGGCCGCCTACCTTGGCACCTATTACACCATCTAGAACAACTACTACTTCATCTACAGAGGTGTCTTCCGATGAGCAAAAGAAGTGGGATCGACGAGATGCACAAGCACATTCTGTCATTGCATTATCAGTGAAGAGATCTATCCTTCCTCATATTAGATCATGCAAGACTTCCAAAAGTGCTTGGGAGACTCTTGCCAAGATGTTTCAAGTAAAGAATACGGCAAAATTGGTATATCTTCGAAATCAACTTTCTATCTTGAAGATGCAAGAAGGTGATTTGCTTACAAACCACTTGACGAAGATCAAGGATCTTCGAGAGGAGCTTCTTAGTATTGAGGAGGTGATTGAGAACTCACAATTTGTATCTATTACTCTCAACTCTCTTCCTAATTCTTACCTTCCATTTGTGTCATCATTGAGCATTTCTCTTAGGGGACAACAAATCTCCTTCGCTGAACTTGTTGGCTTACTTCTTCAGGAAGAGCAAACAAGGATCAACTTTGGTGAACAAGAAGATCAAGCTTTCTTTGCAAAAGGCAAAGGCAAAGGCAAGTGGAAAGGAAAGCCTTCTTTCAAAACTTCCAAAGATGATAAAAAATCTAAGGAAGCTCAATATCAAGGCTCCAAGAAGAAGGGTAAGTGCCATTATTGCAAAAAGTTTGGGCATCACATCAAAGAATGTAGGAAGAGGCTTGCAAAGGAAAAAGAGAAAGGTAACGATACAAGTACCGTAATCATTACTTTGGAACAACAATTTGGAAAGGAGGATAATCTTTTCAATAATGATTATGCTTTTGTCACTAATAATCTCATCTCTCCTAAAGACGAGATTTCTGCCACTTCAAATCTTGCTGGTTTTTCAGCCAAAAACAGCTCATCTTCAGCTTCGGGAATATTACGTGGTGGATTGCTCCTTATGGATACCTATGAGCGAAGAGCTTCATCATCTTTTTGTCTTGTTGCATCAAGTTCACATTCTTTGGAGTTGGCTGAATTATGGCATGCTAGGTTTGGACATCTCAACTTTGCTAGCTTGAAGATGTTGAAGAGATTCAACATGGTTGAAGACATTCCTAATATTGAGCATCCCGAAGGACATGTATGCGAAGGATGCATACTTGGAAAATTTCAAAGGCAAGCTTTTCCAATTGATGGAACTATTAGAGTTGATGGCAAATTTGATTTGGTTCATAGTGATGTATGTGGTCCAATGAGGACTGAATCCATTGGAAGGTGTTAGTGCTTTGTTACTTTTATTGATGACCTTTCAAGATTTACATGGATTTATCCTATGAAGGCAAAATCTGAAGTTTTTCAATGCTTTAAGGATTTTCTAGCAATGATAGAAAATCAGTTTGGCACTCTTTGAAGATCTTACGTACCGACCGAGGAAGGGAATATATAAAGAATACATACCTCAACAAAATGGTGTTGCTGAAAGAAAGAATCACACTATTATGAAGATGGCTCGATGCATGCTCAAGGCAAATGGCCTACCTCACAAGCTTTGGGCTGAAGCGGTTATAACGGCGGCTTACATTAGTAATCGACTAAAGCCTTGAAGGTATTAACTCCTTATGAAGTTTGGTATGGTAAGAAGCCTACAAGTAGTTGGAAAGCCAGTAGTCAAGTAGTTGGATAGTCAATAGTCATGTAGTTGGAAAGCCAATAGTTAAGTAGTTGGATAGCCAATAGTCATGAAGTTAGATAGTCATCTTGGACTATATATATGTGTGCATCCCATTTGTATATGACACTTTTGTAAGCAATACTGACTATTCTCCTTGGCTGTCCACAGGTTTCTACAAGAGGGTTTCTACCCATCTCTCTCTTTCTTTTGAGAATGCTTTGTGTGATTGAATAGTTAAGATCCTGGATCCTTAGGCTTCTATTTCCTACATAAGAAACCTACCATATAAATAGACTAAGTAATTAACCTACCATGTAAAACCTACTCTACCAAAAAAACAAAATAAGAAAATCTACCATATAAATACACTACTTGTATCCATGAAAACTTAACTTAACCATATTCCTACCACAAGAAAAACTTAGTCTACCCTAATAAACCTACCATATAAATAGACTACCTAATAAGCCTACCATGAAAACTTAGCCTGCCGTAATATTTTCGGACCCTATACCAAATACACTAATTGAAATTCATGTAACATTGCTTATTACCCTTACTTTATAATGGGTCTATCACAATACTCACAGATTGCATTTACTGATTACATGCTACACAAATGTATTATAGAAATTTGTAATCATGATTGAGTCTATCCGACATTGCCAGTCAACATTTAATATATACCATATGGCTCTGTGTCCATTCTACTGCATCTTGCTGATAGTCATTACTAATTTTCCCTAAGTAAACCATAGTTAGACAACCAGCTTGTATTGGAATTAGAATATGTACTCACTCTAGAAAAAGCACGCATATTTTGTTTTAGGATATCAAAAGTGAAAGTTCAGATACATCACCACTTTTTGTGTTTCTGAATTGCGCCCAAGCATTGAAACTCATTTTTTGCAATCCATATTTTTGGCAATATGAACACCAGAGTGCACATTGTCGGGCTAGTGCATTCTTCCGAGCTAATACTGAGAACAAAGGATAAACAAGGTCGGATATCTGAATCAACCCTCAGTCGTCAATTCAACATTCCTATTGGAGGTATTTTGCTTTTGCAATCATTGAATGGTGAAGAGGATGTTTCCATAGAAGTACAAAGGAGAGTATTGATGGGACACCATTTTTTTCTATAGATGTTGCATTTGGTGACAGATTTTTGGTAGAAAATACTTTAAATGCGAATTCTTCAAGAATCACCAACCATTATGAGAAGGTGGTTGATATGAATATTGCTCAAGAAACTTGTCCAGTCTCAGGTGACGATGAAGAGCACCATGTTAAAACATGAGCGAATATTGAAGAAATCAAGATAGAAGATTATTTGGACGAGTTTGAAACAAAAAATAAGGTCTCCACCATACAGCCTATCGTCTTAGAGGATGATAATGAATATATAGGAGAAAATGAAGTGCATAGCGCCTTACCGTCCAAAAATATATTGTTGCAAGTGTATAATGTCAAATTTTAGAGAAAAAGGACAAAATTGATTGTACTATCAATCATTAAGAGTTATTGGTTGCTTAATCCAAAGATCTATCAAGTTCTAGGTGTTAGATCTTGATCTAGATGCTTCACACTATGATTTAAGCAAGAGCAATGGATCAAATGATCAAAAACATGGATGGACGGCCTCATACGTGAGGAGGACAGTACCAGTACGGCCTATTTACAGAGATTAAAGTACATTAGCTTACAAATGCATTTCAATCATAAAAACTCAAGACAAATGTGGAAATCAAAATAAAACTAGAATTTGCCAATGTCACATCAACTTGTTACTGATTTGGTTGATCCCTTTATAGATCAAGTACATCCACGAGTTGTGTACTGTCCAACAAGCCTTGACACGTGTGAAGAATGCCTAGTCATCCAGATCCACCAATGGGAGCCATATGTGCTCATTTCCCAAAGTTGACTATTCTCTTTGGCTAGAAAACAAAAAGCTAGTCTTCCACATTAATAGGAATATTTCCTATAAAATAGGATATAATGGAATCTTCTTATCTTATCTTCTAGAAGCTTATCCACATGTGTGAATGGTATATTGACATGTGTAAGTAATAACTCATTCACATGGAAGTCCAATCTATTTACACAAAGTTTGACCAATTTGACCATTTTCAAGATTCTACTGAAAGGTCAATTTCACACTAGTGTAGATCAAGCTAAAATCAATCTAACTTTATAAAAGTGACTTACGTACATTCTTTCACATGTGGGAACAGACTCCACACATGTGAGATCCTATCAAGATCAAATAACTTGAGATCTACAAGGTACATTAAGTTGGAAGTGATATTTTTAACACTCCTCACTTCTAACTTGGCAAGTCTAATGTACATCTATCTACAACTCCAAGAGCATCTCTTAGCTTGAAAAATGAATCTTTAGCCAAAGGTTTGGTTAAGATATTAGCTATGCACTCGGATGATGGTACATGATGAAGTTGAACCTCCTTGGATTGCACTTTCACCCTCACAAAGTGATGAGCTATCTCAATATGCTTTGTTCTAGCATGGAAGATCGAATTGGTAGCAATTTGTTGAGAAACTTGATTGTCACAATAGATGCAAGGGACCTCCTCGGCCTTTAGCACTTGAAGCTCCACCAAAAGTCTTCTTAGCCATAGGAGTTCTTTGGTTGTTGAAGTCAATGCCTTGTACTCGGCTTCACAAGAGGAAAGAGAAATTGTATCTTGCTTTTTGGAAAGCCAAGATATCACTCCTCCACAAAGAAAAGTGACAAATGCACTTATGGATCTTCTATCCATCTTGTCTCCTACAAAATTTGAATCCAAAAATGCTCTCAAGTACAAGCTAGATCCTTGATAGAGAATGCCAAAAAATCTAGTAGAAGAGACATATCTAAGCACTCTCTTGGCACTTTTCCAATGATGCATCAAGGGACCTTGCATATATTGACTTAACTTGCTTACACTATAACTCAAATCTGGTCTAGTGATTGTCAAATAGATTAAGGAGCCTATTAGCTTCCTAAAGAGTGTGATGTCCTCAAAGGGTGCTTCATCACAATCATTAGTAACTTTACAAACTTGCTCCATAGGGGTGTCAATCACCTTACAATCTTTCATGCCAAGCCTTTCAAGAATGGAAGTAGCATACTTACATTGACTTATAAAAGTAAAATCACTACCTCTAGTAGCTTCTATTCCAAGTATGAACTTAAGAAGTCCTGGATCTACCATCTTGAATTCACTAGACAAGGAAACTTTAATATTTCTTATGCCTTCACCATCATTTCCTATCAATATGATATCATCAACATAAAGTACTAAAATGATGATCTTTCCATCATTACATTTGATGTACAAAGAAGTCTCATAAGATCTAATCACAAAGCCAAGATACTAGAGAAAATCATGCAACCTAGAGTACCAAGCTCTAGGTGCTTGCTTCAAGCCACAATAGGATCTTCCTTAAGTGGCAGACCTTGTCCTCCTCACCATCCTTGATGAAGCCCTCAGATTGCAACATGTATATTTTCTCCTCCAAGTATCCATTCAAGAAAGCATTTGTCACATCAGAGATTCCACTTGAATAAAGTAGCAATACAAATGATCAATCTAATGGTTACAAGCTTTGCTACATGAGCAAATGTTTCTTCATAATCTATGCCTTTAGTTTGAAGAAACCCCTTAGCAACCAATATAGCTTTGTACTTACTTATAGATCCATCTTAATTGTACTTTAATCTATAGATCCACTTACATGCAAGTGGCTTCTTCCCATATGGAAGGTGTACAAGATTCCAAGTTTGATTATCTATCAAAGCATCAAACTCTACTTGAATTGCATCTCTCCAAACTTGTGATCTACTTGCATCTTCATAACATGATGGCTCTTCAAGCATTGTGGTTAGAAAAGAGTAAGAAGTTGAAGGAGATGTGTCTTCCCTTTGCTTCCCTTTCTCAAAGTAGCCTTGAAGGCTCAGCCTTGCTCTTTGTGGATCTTCTCGGCTCCTTTGAAACTTGATTTTGATCTTCCAAAAGATCATTTTCAAGAGGCTCCTCCTAGGGCGTTGCAAGATCTTCATCACCTAAGAGATTAGATGCATTTGGAGACAACTTGTAACTTTGAGATTCATCAAACAAGACATCCTTGCTAACTTTTACTTTATTTGAAATAGGGTCAAATATCCTATATCCTTTGCTATTTTTACTATAGCCTACAAATATTTCTTTGAAGGAAGTTGCATCTTCTTTTCTTCTTGTTTTCAAAGGAATGTAGACATAACATATACATCCAAACACTTTAAAATCTTTTACGTTGGGCTTACTGCCAAACAAAGCTTGAAATGGTGAGATCCCACCAATAGCACTACTGGGAAGCCTATTACATAAGTAATTAGCACAAGTTATGGCCTCCTCCCAAAAAGTGATGGGTAGAGATGCATCAAGTTTTAAAGACTTTGCACATTCACAAAGACTCCTATTTTTCCTCTCGGCCACCCCATTTTTTTGGGGGGTATAAGGACAAGTGAGTTCTCTCTTAATGTCATTGATCTCACAAAAGTCTCTCATCTTGTTGGAGATATACTCTCATCCATTATCACATCTTAGAACTTTAATGCAATAACTAAGTTGCTTTTCCACTAGAGCTTGACTGACCTTATCCCCATCATGGATTGGTGAGAATTTCTCAAACCAATCACGTTTTCCGATCATATGCCTTGTGGCACCTGAATCTATGAACCATCTGGCACCATCATCAACTTGGGATGCCAATGTCGATGAGAAGACACTTGTCTCGTCATCTTCTCCATCATCTTCGGCAATGTTGCCTTGTTGAGTTACATTTCCCGCCTTTATGTCCGCTTTCTTCTTGTAACACTCGCGTGCCCAATGACCCGGTTTGTGGCAATAGTAATATTTGCCTTTCTTCTTCATTTTCCCTTTTGATGATGAGTCTCGACTTCAAGAACATGGCCCGAGCTGGATTGCAAGTTTGAAATTGTATTCTAAGAGCTTTCCAAGCTCCCCTAGCCGTCGTGACATCACTTATATGAGTGATTACATGGTCTTTCACTGAAAGATTGATTAAGGACAATACTCTCTGCGCCTTTTTATCAAAGGCCCTCATATCACCTGGAGTGGTATTTGGTCGGATTTCAATACTTGCCACAATCTCCCATAACTCTTTTCCATCAAAATGCTCTTCATTTTGAATTTCCAGATGTTGTAGTTAGAAGCCCCATCAAGTTTGCTTGCAACGCCCAAAATTGCCTCATTGATGTTTGCCATCTCCAAACTGCTTGAAACTCCACCTGTAGGCTATAAAGCGTATGCTGAAGCCAATTGTGATGTCAGAAATCACAAATAATGACTTGCAATTTTTGGCTTACCAGGCCACCCGCTGCTCTTCTTCCAAATTGAAAGCCAAACTGGCGTCGCTTTCCGAAATGCTTCTCATCACCAACTACCAACTACCTGCCCAGTGGAATGGTGAAATCACTTCTGGCGCGCTCCGAACACTTTCTCCACGACAATCACTCTATTTTGGTGTATCGTACTTGCAGGTACAGTTAGGGCACCCTTTGTTTGGAGGCTATAGCCTTTCGTTTGGCCAAAATAGGCTAAAGGAGGTGAAAATAAGGGCAATTTGAGTTTTTTAACTGTTTCTTCAGTGTGAAGAAACTTCACCTTTCACAAAACTTGGGACCCAACAATTTTTTTTTTCAGTTTGAAAATTTTTAATGAAAGGTGAAAATTGTTGGGTCCCAAGTTTTTCAAAGCCCATCTAAGGGTGATCCTCAAAACTGCGGCTCCCAGTCACTCTCCCTCTTGCAATCTCTATTGTGGATGTAAATTCCACGAGATCTGACGGATACAACGGCTTCTGTGCAATGATCTCCACACTTGTATCCGCGGGCCCCTTCCAAATGCTATGGGTCTCTCCTCCTCACAGCACGCAACGATCCTCTCTCTCTCTTCTCTAGCAGCGATGGCAGCTCCATGCCCTCACACACAAGTCTTGAAAATTTTATTTGCATTACTCCAGCTCGCTGGCTGATCTACGGCCGCCCACGACCTCTCCACACATCCGCAACAGTAGCAGGGCACCCACTCCTAGCTCTTCACAGCTTCAAGAACGAATTTGTGTTGAGAGAGAACTGATTTTTTCCTACTTGAAACCCTAGCTGTCAAAGAAGAAGATGTTCTTGGGCTTTATCTGCTCTTCTTGAGAGTCTATCTGAGCAGCTACCTATCCCTCTGAGGTCGCCCTACATCAAGCAATATTCTGCTCCAAACCGCTCTTCAAACGATGTTCGATTGGCTTCAAACCAATCGCAAACACCAAGCAGCCTTTTAGAAGGATTTCCAGCTTCACTTTTTGCTGGCCCTCTGATTCAGCTGTCAACCCCTTGCCTCTGAATCTTTTTACAGTTTCGAGCTATTCCACGAATCTCCACAGACTCAGTTTTGTGCTTCCTAGCCAACAAACCGTCGTGAATTCGCAGCTCTCTGTTCTTGTTTGGTAATTCAAGCCACCATGGGGCTCTGATAACAAGTTAAGAAAACATAGTTTAAACACACAACCGGATCAATCACCACAACACAACATCAAGTGCAACAAGACAAGACAACAAAATTGCTCACCTCAAACTGTATATTCAACTAATAAGTAAGTACAAAGATAAGTTGCTTAAAAGCACTCAAAGGGCTCGTAAAAGAAAGATGGCCTGATAACTCTAGAACTAAGCACACGTGGTGCCGTCGAAATAAGAAAGCACTGTATAAGTCGATCATTGCTATTTTAACTGATTTGCCGCTTCCAACTCTGATGGCCTTCTCTATTGCCCCGTGCTCCCCAACCGATGAGGGTTTTCCAGGCTCTCAGAGATACGGTTGCAAGGAGGGGGTGCTGTCAATTTTGGTACAATGATTCACTAGCTTTCTAGGGTTATGGTTCCGTAAAATATTCGATCACTAATTCGCATTAGGATCTTGCTAATGTCTCTTTCCCCATTGAATTCAGCTTACAGTTAGTAAAAATCTTACATGGGCTTGAAACTAATTTATTGCCTATGATGTGCTTGTGGGGTGCAAGTTATACACACCGATTTGTTTGATAAGTGGTGGTATTTTCGTCGACCGTCGGGTCTAGATATTTCACTAGACAGTACCGATGGCGGGTGTGACTAGTGTGACGCTTAATCAAGGCGGTGTATTTCAACCGTGGATGGTGGACGGCCCGCTTTGGTGTTTCACAGATGTCGGGTTCAGTTGATACGTTTTATAATTAACAAAACCTGAAAAACTGTTTCACAACTTGACGATTCCCCATGGTAGTTTAACTAACAAACTTAACTCAGCAGACCGTAAAACACATTCTAAATCTATACGACTCTTGGCTACAAATTTTGTGCTTTCACTAAACAAGTCAAAGAATAGTAAACAATCATTGTCTACTTTCTCACATCGCATTTGTTCATGAAGTGCTAAGCTTCTAAACTGAATTCTAAGTTGTGTTTGTATGCTTCACTACCAAACTGTAACTGATTTGCTTGAACACAACTACAAAATTCAAGTCTTAACTACTCTATGGAAGATGTCATAACATTGTAAATGAGAGAATTAATGACGGTGTTTAACCTTCAAGGTGATATGCTTACCCTTCCGCAACTCTAACATGCTTGTAAAAATCACATTCAAATCACGAGTGTTTAAAGCTATACTATCACATTTGAGAATAGACGATTTACGAAAAATAGTTTCAAAATTGATTGGGACGAATGGCAACGGAAAAACTCAAGTCAAGTAACATCTTACAATAAACCCACAGCTTTTACCATCAATGCAAATAGATATAACAATCATCTCATACCTAGTCATGAAACCGTAGTCATGAAACTTGTAGCAAAAATCAGAGCCAGACATGTTGACGTAGTTTTCTTCACCTTCCGCGTGTTCGATCAAATTGATGTAAAAAGAGAAAATGAAGAAAAATAAAGTATCTAGAATATGAACGGTGCGGTTGAAATGTTAACGATTCAGTTGAGAGAAAACTGAACCGAAAGTCTGTAAAAAAAAAAGATACAATGGCTAAAAAAATCAGTAACCCATCACTCACACCAAGCCCTCAAGCAATCCATTCCACTAATTCAAGATATAAGCCTTGTTGCAGGTGATGTGTAATGTTGCTCCTGAATCAATGACTACATCGTAATCTTGTTCAATGTAGTTCATCGAAGCTTCATCAAATATTGTGAAGGCTTCATCACCTCTATCTACATCCTTGGATGACTCTACAACATTTGCTTTCTCAGTCTTTTCTTCCTATTTGGGTTGAATCTACAATCGTATATAGACTGTCCCTTCTTCTTGTAGTGCATGCAAGGTATTGCTGGATTGAACCAACATTTGTTAGCTGTATGGCCTGATTTGTGACAGTGATCACAAAAAGAAGATTGTTGATTCGAGGACTTCGTCTTGTCGAATCTAGGTTTATTCTTGTTTTTCTTCTTTCCTTTCATGAAGAGAGTTTTTTTCTTGATCACTGCTTCCTTTTCCTTCATCCCTCATCAGTCTCTCATCAGCGACAAGACTGGTTGCTTTGTCGAATGTCATATCTGGTAGACTCAGTATGAGCATTCTCAATGCCTGATAGGACGTAGATAGAGACTTCTTGAAATACATCATCTGTTATGGTGCTGGGACCTGGTGCTCATGTTCTGATGCAGCGAGATGAGAGAAGATTGTTTTGATCTTCTCAATGTGCTGGTCTAACTGGTTACATCCCATCATATAGATTGTAGTTGATTGCGAAGATGCATCACTGAAGCTGCAGTCCTCACTTCATACTTCTGTTTTAATCTTTCCCATGCTGCATGGCTGCTTTCGCAGTCTTCAATCTGCATGAGTAGATCTTCGTTAATGGACGAAATGATGATTGCCATTGCACACTCATCCTTTCTGATCCATTCAGCTCTCCTCGGGTCTCCCTCTGGAGGCTGCGCCTCTGATAATTCGGTCACCGACCAAATGCCTTAGTCCTTCAGAAGTGTCTTGATTTTGAATTTCCATATCCTGTAGTTTGCGCCATCAAGACTGATTGCTACTCTTGTTTGGATCGTTGTAGCCATATTGTGGTGTCTAGAAAATCACTGCTCAGATATCAGTAGTGATAACCTATAGGCTCTGATACCATGTTGTGCGAACGTGTTTGGATTGTATTCATGAATGTATTTGTTTCTTGGTATTTTCTTTTGCGGAAGCTTACAAGAGCCTAGACACGCAACTACAGATTACATAATAGATTTCATTCTAGCAATTAAGACAATGGAAGACAAGGAGATGCATGAGATGGAGCAACTATATTATCAGTTTAATTTTTAGAGCGAGATGGTCAGTGTCTCGTTCGTTGGTGGCCTGACGCTCTACTCTTTTGTTGTATTCTGCTCGTTGGCAGACTTTCATGCACATCTATTTTGTTTCTATTTTTTTTCTTTTCTGCTCTTCTCACCCACATTCTCTGTGTATATTTTGATCCAAAAAAAACAGTTTATATCTCCATTGTGTAGAGTTTACAAGATAGCTAAATAGAGAAATACAAGAGTAGTCAACTAATCAGTTACTCTCCGTTATTGCTAGCCGTTTCAACTGGGCATGAAGTTTAAGACTCCATGCCTGTTGAGCTGCCAGCTGACAGCGCGAAAGATTTTCTTTCGTTTCGTTTCGTGTCGTGTCTTTATGGTCTTGGAGGTATGTTTGACTTTTTGCGAATTATTCGACCTTCGAGTTTAGCTTCGCTTCGTGCTTTAGGGTTTTTGAGGTACATTGACTTTTGCAAATTGTTCGCCATTCGACCTTCGCTTCGTGTCGCTTCATTTTGCATTGCGGCAAAGTTGCGGGAGTTCACCATTTCTGACAAAATGCAAATGAAACTTGTATGACCAAAACAAATCAAATAAGCTGTTTATAAGAAAACATAATCAAATGTTCAAATTCTTTTTATTGCCGCTATGTGTAGATAAGTCATCAATATTCTTCATCGGTACTCTCTTTCTTTTTCTTTTCATCATTGTCTTTTTGATAGCTTTTATATCAACAACAAATTTTAAACTGTCGAATCACAGCTTTTCCATGGATTCTAACATTTCTTGGTTTGATCCTTGAAGAGTAGTGACTGTAGCATTCAACTTTGATATAGCATGCTTGAGTGCATTGTTTTCAGCACTAGTGTGTTGCCAATAATGAAACAATTGTTGATTTGCACGTTGCAATTGCTAATAGCAAACTGTAATTGTTGATTAAGGCAAGATATGCTATGCATTCCAATATCACACATACAAATATGAGAAGATGAGTTATAGACTTAAAGTTTGGACACAAATTGGTAGTTGGATCATTAGGATAAATTGATCCAATCCAACCACAAATCTATATTCTTATGATTATTCATTATTAATTCTCTAACTATTCTAGTAGCATTCTCTACAGCTTTCAATTTTTTCTTAATATTTGGAGTGCATTCCAAAGGAAGTGCAACATGCAAATGGAACATTGCCATTGTTGAAAGCTACAATCTGTAAATGCTTCAAACTAATAGATTGTAAATACGATTAAACTAAATATATCTAGCATACCTTACTTTTGTAATGTCTATGTCGCGTTGAAGAAGCGTCATGTCTCATATTTCATTATAGGCATACAAAGATTTCAAAAGTGCTACTACTCCCGTTTCAGTTTTTGCAGTGAGCACGCCAAGATTTATAGTCTTAAAGCACTAGCTCCAAATTTTGAAATGAGCATGTAGATAAGTTATTACATCTCATGCTTAACTAAATAATGTCTAAACCATACATGCTAAACGTCGGGCAAGGTCGAAAACTTGGAAAACGACGACCAAAAGTTACCGGTTTGCATTCTCTCTCTATGTAAACTCTCTCTAAAGTGAAATTTTTTAAAGGCCCATTTTGAGCCCATATTTTTCCTAATGCCATAATGTTAGCTTTGAGGTCTCTGAACACTCTGTATTGATGGCGAGTAATGTCTCTGAGTAAAAATGAAAAAAATTGGGTTAGCGAGTAAAAATCATTGTAGACGAGTAAATGTGAGTAAAAGCTATTTACTTGCAAGCTCACAGAATAGGCCTATGGGTCTACTCTGCTCACTAGAACAGTGGCGAGTAAAAAAAACATAAAAAAAGTGGAAAAAACCTCGAGGGCGACTATATAACCTATCAAAAAAGAGAAAAATAACAAAAAAGAAAAAAAAAACAGAAAATCCACTCCTAGGACTGTTTAGCACCATCTCCCCGACAACGATGCCAAAAAAATGTTGGACCCTTTCCGTGCCTCCCTAATCAAATGAATTTAGAGGAAAAAGAAGGGGTTTTATGGATCTATTCCGGGTGAGTAGTCGTGTAGTAACATGCTTCGATCCAATGGGAAGAGGGTAAACACAATGATTAGAGTGAGAATCTAGGCTTGCTAAAGTTGTCAATTTTATCTTAGGA
Organism: Diphasiastrum complanatum; assembly: GCA_029204225.1. Taxonomy (NCBI): domain Eukaryota; kingdom Viridiplantae; phylum Streptophyta; class Lycopodiopsida; order Lycopodiales; family Lycopodiaceae; genus Diphasiastrum; species Diphasiastrum complanatum. Next base: position 28,063,301 of record CM055100.1, read on the forward strand.
TCTGATCATGGAAGAGCCTAGATTTTTGCGACATTCATCTTTAATGCTTCTTCTCTTTTTGGTCTTTTTTGGCTCTCGATCTTTTCCTCAAGAGGTTGATCTTCTCAAGGGAGGTGGATAGTGAAAGAAATCCTACCTACGGATCTTAATGATCGCTCCATAATTTTCTTAATATGAGAGAGAGAGAGAGAGAGAGAGAGAGAGAGAGAGAGAGAGAGAGAGAGAGAGAGAGAGAGAGAGAGAGAGAGAGATTGTTTTATTAGAAAAAGTAGAAGATTCTCCAATACAAAGAAAATGGCTCTCTCTTATAGATATGAGAGGTGAGCCTTCACTCTGATTGGCTCATTAGAGAAAATATGGGCCCAAAGAGGGCCCTATAAGAAATGCCATGTAGAAGAGAGAAAAGTAACTATAAAATAATTATAATATCATTCTCTAACTTCTTAACGCATCTGCCTGCACTACTTTCCATTTAAATGAATTCACCTTAGTTTAGTCACATCAAACTTCACTGATGCTTAACCATAGTTAAAATATAATTTTTAAAATGCTGAAATATTTCTTCCCAATAGTTGGAAACTCTCAAAAATGAATTGAGAGTGACATTTCTAAAACAAAGCCTACGCCATCTCTATCTCCAGGGTAAAAAACAAGTGTTTAGTGCTATTTCAATCTCCAGTAAAGTCGTTAGCGCCATCTCCAGCTTTGTTATTGTCATTGTGTTGTTTGTTACTATACTACTGTACTGATAAAAAAGCTTTATCATCTTCATGTGGATCTGTCACCAAAATATGCTCCGCTCAAGACAAGAAATTCAAAGAAACCCAAATTGTCAACTTCTGATATGGTCCGATACAGGGAGGAAAAACTAAAGCATGTAGATTTATGATCATCAGGAACATTGTATCCTATTGATCCATGTTCATTGCAACATCCAAATTTTCATTTGGTGAGCCAGGTAATAATCTATATGTGTCATGATAAAAATGGCCTTTTGGGTTACTGTGAGAATTTGATGCTCTATGGGAATGCATATTCAATGCAAAGAATATATTATTTGGAAGAGGAATCAAGAAAAATATCAAAGGAGTGCGAAGAAAAATCTACAAAGTTGAAAACTTGTTTGAATGAAAATGAGATGCTCAAGAAGGAGATCCAAAGGTTGAAATCTTCTTTGCATCATTATACAACTAGTAGTGATGAGATAAAAACTACATTTCAATCCATGTGTACCTCATATTTGTCTCTTGTTAAAGATATGGATGTGCTCAACAGAAAGGTCCGAAGCAACAAGAGGAAAAGACTGGTAAACACGGATATATGTGATCTATCATCCAGAGGAGGTCCTAGAAAAAGACGAATCCGTGCATTCAAGTAAGTTATAGCTTATTTGGTATTGAATATTGCTTGAACTTTTTGATTAATTCATAATCACTAATTTTGTTATTTATTCATTTTAACTTCATGTTGATTTGCTTATTATATTGTTGTGAATACTATGAGTGTCCTGATTTCTACTGACATTTTTATGAACGTTATGTTTGCAATGTAGATCAACATTGGTTGTTGAAGACCATTTGGCGGATGAGATTTCAATGAGAAACTCACTAGGCTCTATCTTGACTTCTTAATCTATGAAATCAATGTTGAACAATAACAAAATGAAAAAGATTAAGGCTTCAATTACTGATAGCATTATGAATGAAGTTAGAAAAATATTTGACACTACATTGCTTCAGGGGGCATGTGACTTTTCTAGCATCAGTAGAGAAGCATATGCAACAATGTTTAAGATGATAAAGGAGGCCTTTGCATAGGTAAATATTAAAAAGTTTTCAATCCCACTACCATTTCATCTTTAAAAAAAAAAGAGACATGTTAAACCAATGTATGTAGACAATAGTTGGTAATCCATCTCATATCAATGAAGTGTATTGTTCGAAAGGAGAAAGTCTAACTTATAACAATTCCAACAATTTATTTATTGACATTAATCAGTTACTAACATTCATCATAAATTTTTACGGTATTACAAATGAGAATGTCAATAACAAGTTGATAGTTGTTCTCATGTTACATGAGTCTGAAATTATAAAAGGACAAAAAATGGAAAGAGTCAGTTTCATGATCTTGAATGGATCACTTTTAAATTCAGAAGACTCTGAAGGCCTCAATTTTAGTGTTCAATCAGAATATGATATCTGGTGGTTGGCAACATTTCAGGTATAGCAGTTCCTTCGCATAATCAATAGGGATAATCATTTTAATATGGATTTCATTTGGGAAATTTTCTCTGTGTTAATATTATGAGGCTAATCACGTCTTTGTATTCTCTTATAGGTGATGAAAGAAGACCATGACATTCTCTTATGGATATTTAATAGAATGTCATGTCCTGCCACCATAAAAAATCACATGGAGGGAGTTCCACTCAATATTCCTGGAATTGGCACTTCAAGTCAACATTGAATGACATTTAGCAGGAGATTTGAAGACATTAAAATATATGTTCAATGTATCTCATGGCGCTAACTCTAAACACCTTTGTTTGTGCTGCATGAAAACAACAAAAGACATGACAAGGAGTACATGAATATCAAGAGATTGAGAAGATCCTAATTGGAAACCTGTACTACCAATTCCCCTTCCAAATGTCCATATATATACATTGCATGCGGATGTGCGTATTATAGAAAAAATCTTCACATATTGTTTGCATGGAATTCCAAGCCAGAGTCCTCTGCGAAAGAAGCTATTTCTAGATTAGAGGATGTGTTCTCCAAAACAAGCTTACATAAAGCCCCCATTAAAATAAAAAGAGATGAGAAGCTATCAAGTAAAACATGAAATATTCCATGCAAGCTGAGCATTGGAGGATCCAAAGCTCGAAGATTTTTATCAAATTATTCTGGCAAACAATCCAAGATTCAATATACGGTTTGGAAAGAAATTATTGCAGCAACTCAAGATTTCGAAGAAGAAGGTTCTACTGGTATACACAAAGTAGAAGTTTGAAAAAAAATAGACAACATGGTGAAATACTTGAGAAAAGATAAATTTTTAAATACTGATGTACAAACAACCAATGAATTTGTGGATGTAGTTCAAAGTGCATGGGGTGTTGATCATATAACACATTATATGGTAAGATTTTGATGTTATACTACGATAGACAAATATGTTCAATTAAATTAGATACTTTTGGTACTGATTTAGATTATGTTTTTATGACATGCAGCACATATTACGACATCATTCGACATTCTTTGCAAGAAATAGTGGAAGTCTTAGCATATGGTCATCGCAAGGAATGAAAAAATCTCATTGAAGCAAGAGCGGCATTTCATAAAATTACACAACATGGCGGGACTAGCACAAAAAACAGCTATATATTGCAACTTCTCCAATGGTTTTATAGAAGAATTCAAATTCGTCATAATACAAAATCGACGGATTATAAAAAATTCCAAAAAGCATGCAAATTCATACAAGCCAATAGGCAATAGACACACAATAAAATTTTGTATATTAAATAAAAATATTTACAAAGTACAATTCAGCAGTATCTACTCTGCTTCCGATACTTTCTCTAATGAAAGTTGCAACTTAGAATCATGCAACAATTTTTTTCTTTCGTATGGATCCAACAACTCATAGTTTTCATGCTTACTCAAATCAACGTAAGCAGCATACAATGCAAAATGAGATGATTTGGACATGGAATTCACTGGTCCTTATCCTCAAATTTTAACCGCAATGGTTTTCTTTACAAACATTATTTTATGCACCTTATTGAAATTATGTCCTCCAAGAAAATGAGACAGTGCCTTGATGGGACATTGGCACTATTAAAGGTGTGGGTTGATTCTCTGCCACTTCATTAATATCTAGGTTTTTAGTAGAAGGCTTTGAGCTTTCAAAAAAGTCTGCTACATTCGAAAATATAGATCTTTTGAACTTCACAACATTAAATGGAACAAACCTTCGCGCTTGCTTTGACTTCTTCAAAGAAAGACTTTCATGTCGTGGAATGGTGGACTGACTAGAATCAGTAATTGAGTGCTTACTTGATTCTGAACCACCATGAATCTTTGGTGAAGGACAATAATACACTGCTTGAGAATCTATGAGACACAACGACGAAGATGGCGTAGTACAAAATTCGGTAGCTTGGAACCTGAAGTACTTCGTGGTACAAAGTTGTAATCTTAATGTCAGATGATAAACTCATAGAAACACTATCGTAATATTTGTCATATATCCTTCTTTATTGTTTTTCAAACATTCAAATGGCTCAACTCAAAGTTTGTCCATTGATAAACCCTTCGAATATCCAAAAAGTAGAGATGACTAAGCACATGTTTTACTTTACCAAGGGTTATGAGGGCCAGAAACTCACTGACCTCTTCTTCTGGACTGTTGATACTTTTGGCAAAGAGCCGTCGACCTTCAAAGCACAAGGACACATGCTTTACAAGGTAGCAGTTGCAGATGAGGATGATGGTTTTACCAACATTGTGATAAGAGCATTTGACAAGAAAGTTTTCCTGTACATTTTGGAGAATGGGTTCATGAAGATTCGTCTTTGTAGATTTCAGAGCAGCAAGAAGCAGAGGATCGACCCCACGAACAAGAAATGTTTGAGCAGCGACGAAAAAAACCTCGAAGGTCAACAAGACAAAGAAGACTTCCAGACCGCTATTTTGACAATATTCAATGGAGCAAAGACACGCAGTTCAAGTACTGCAGCTTCACAGAAGAGCCAGCAACATACCAAGAAGCTATCCAGAGTCCAGAGAGAGAATTCTAGAAGTAGGCAAAATTAGAAGAGATCGAGTCGATGAGGCAAAACGAGGCATGAACATTAGAGCCACTGCCAAAAAATAGAAAAGTAGTCGACTGCAAGTGGGTGTACAAGAAAAAGCTAAAATCAGATGGCACTATTGGCCGCTACAAGACAAAGCTTGTCACAAAGGGCTACACGCAGAGATATGGTGTCGACTATTTTGACACATATTTGCCCATCGTGATGACAAGCATAAGACTACTCCTTGCATACGCCACACAGTACAATCTGGAAATTCACCAGATTGACGTGAAAACAGCCTTTTTCCACAAAGATCTAGAAGAGAAAATCTTCATGAAACAACCTGAAGGCTATGAAGACCCCGACAACAGACAATATGTTTGTCGATTGCAAAGATGCATCTACGGTTTAAAACAAGCATCACGGGCTTGGTACAAAAAGCTTGATGGTCATCTGAAGTCTCTAGACTTTAACCCTACTCAACCAAACTGTAATGTCTACATCAAAAGAGTAGGAAAGGATTTTGTCATACTGACCATTTTCGTAAATGATTCGCTGTTGATAGAAAATTCTTTGATGCTGATCAAAGACACAAAGAGTCAGATTTTTGAAAGCTACGAAATCACAGATCTTGGAGAAGCAACAAAATACCTAGGGCTGGAGACCAGAAGAGATCGAACAAATGGCGAAATGCACTTGAGTCAGTCAGAATATACTAGAAAAGTGCTGAAGCAGTACCACATGATGGACTGCAAAGAGAAAGCCACACCAATGATAGCTGGAGCCAAGCTCACGAAATAGTATTGCCCAAAAACAGAAGAGGAAGAATAGAAGATGGCAGGTATACCCTACCAGAACTTAATTGGGAGCTGATGTACTTGACAATTTGTACCAAACCAGATCTGGCCTTTTCTGTTTACGCATTGAGCCAATTTTGTTCCAATCCTGGTCTAGCACATTGGCAAATGGCCAAACGAATCCTACAGTATCTGAAGGGTACCCAGAATATTGGATTAACCTACGGAGCTAGAAATGAAGAGAAATGATTCGAGTTGCATCAATACAGTGATGCGAGTTGGGTGAGCTACAAGGACGACAACAAGTCCATTAATGGAGGATGTACAATAGCGTGCGGAGTTGCAATCAGCTAGATATGCAAAAAGTAAATCCTAGTAGCTCAATCCTCTTGCAAAGCTGAGTATGTCGTAGTCTCGAAAGTGGCGAATGAGGTAGTGTGGCTACGGATAATGTTGGAGGCAATCGGAATATCACAAGAGGGGCCAAGCATGATGATGATGGACTCCCAGAGTGCCATCTATCTGTCCCAGGATCCTGTCTTCCATTCAAAGACGAAGCACATTCCTCTGAAGTACCATCACATTCGAGATTTGATCTCGAAAGGAGAGCTCCAGGTCCAGTTCATAAAATCAAAAAGCATGATTGTAGATCTCCTCACGAAACCGCTCGACAAGCCACTCTTTACCAAGCAAAGAGAGACAATTGATTGAACGAACAAAGCTAAAAGGTTCAAGAGGGAGTGTCAGAAATGGTGAACTCTTGCAACTTTGTCACAGCACGAACAAGACACGAAGGTCGAACGAGAACAATTCGCGACAATCAACGTGTCTTTGACTTGAAGCATGAACGATTCGCGAATCATTCGTGAATTGTAAATACACCTCCAGGATCGCAAACCGCAAAAGGGACGCAGAACGAAGACTACGAAAAAAAACAAAAAGAACGAAACAAACGAAGAGAAATCTTTCGCGCTGCTAGCTGGCAGCTCAACGGGCTTCACACGCAGCTGAAATGAATAGCAACGACGGAGACTAACTAACTAGTTGATTAGCATTAACTAGTCTTGTGATTATATATTTAGCTATCTTGTAAACTCCACATAGTGGAGGTAAAAATAATCCTCTCTGGATTATAACAAAAAAAAAGAGAAAAAGAGATGAGAATTTGACAGAGATTTGTAAGAAACAGAGAGAGACATAACAAATAGAGTAAGAAAGTAAAAATATCATAGTTGTGCATGAAAGTCTGCCAACGAGCAGAACACAACGAAAGAGCAGAGAGTCAATCCGCCAATGAGCGAGACACTGACGATCTCACTCTAAAACCAAATTGACAATATAGTTACTCTATTTCGTGTATCTCTTGGCTTTGTGCTGTGTCTCTTGATTGCTAGAATAAAATATGTTCTGTGATGCGTAGTCGAGTGTCTGGGATCTTGTAAGAGCTTCTGCACGAAAAGAAAATTCAAGGACAGAAAATTGTTTGCAAATCAGAAGAGAGAAGACGAACACGAAACGAAAAAGCTTCCACAAGAATCACTATTCGTCATCTTGAGGGAGTAGAATTTCTTCCAGAGATGTAGCTTGGAAGCTATATCTCGCACTTTGTATAGTGTGCTCAAGATGTCCCAGACTTCTTTCGATGTCTGAGCCTCGGATACATGGCCGATCTGGGTATCCGTGATGTTGAGGATGATAAGCGCGAAAGTCTTTCCATTCTTCAGCTTCCATTTGGCGATTGGTGCATCGTTTGCTTTGGACTTCTCTTCTACATCTGTAACAACGTCATACAATTCTTTAGCCATTAGTACAATTTTCATCTTAAAGTTTCACAAATGGTAATTGGCTCCATCAAGCTTGTCCATGATAGGACTGGCTTTCCCTTGGGAATCCATGTGAAGAAATTACTCTAAGTGATAGGAAAAACTATCAGTGACTTAAGTATGAAAATCTGATACTGAAAATACAGAACAAGAAAACAATTACTCTATTGGCTAGTAGAGTCTTGTACTGTGAAAGCTTATTAGGCTATGAAAATAGCTCTGATACCATGTTGGGGAGAGAGAGAGAGAGAGAGAGAGAGAGAGAGAGAGAGAGAGAGAGAGAGAACGAGAGTTGAGAAAGGTGTCATATGTTAGAAACAAAAATTTAGCTCAAAGGGGTAAGACGAACATGAACGAGAAACGAAACACAAACAAGAAACGAACTCGAATAAATATTCGTGCACAGCGGAACGAGCTATACGACTCTTTCCGTAAGCATGACTATGCCTATTAGAATGAACAGAACTTTAGTGATGGAAATCACAGTTATTCTGGATTACGCAGCCAAACATAATAAATGAAGCGCCAGAAGAATAATTTGTCGTGAATAGAAAGACAAATTATGTGTCGCGATGCGTGCGAAGAGATAGACAATGCTCGACTGATAATTAGTCGCGAAACATTCGCGAAAGACAAGACTAAATGTTAGTCGTGTATTACCAGAAAGAGCAACTAGAAAGATCAGACAAAATTAATAATAAGCATAGCAATATTAACACAGATCTGAACGCAGAACAAAGAACTATATCAGATTAAGTATATCAAGTATACATGTCAATAAAGCGGTAGAGCACAAGACAATAGCGGACGAAACCACGTGCCCTACGAAGCGTATTCAATTTGTAAAGGAATGAAACCTTATATTTGACGATAAAGAATCAATGCACAGGGCATCTACTTCGTCTATCTAGCTGATAAGCTTCTGATGCTAATTTACATACACTCTCATCTACTCATCTTTCGTCAGGACTCAATCATCCAATACTCAACATCTTGATCTGCTAATCTCTGATTCTCTCTAGAAATATATATATACATAATGTTACAGATGTGCAGATGAAGAAAGTACAGAGTGGATGTGCTGTCTGTGAGATTGTGGGTGGCTGCAATCGTTGTCCAGTCTGTTAGCGTAGCTACATGGGATGAGAGTGAAGAGGGTGTGACGTCAGCCTTCGCTTTTCGTCCTTTTGCAAAATTCGTTTTGCAATCTTCCAATGAGTCGAGTCTAGTTTTGTACAGAATTGGCTCATCCTAAACACAACATAAGCAATGTCAAGACGTGTGTTATCTACAAGGTATATCAATGATCTTATCAGTTTCCTGTATGGTGTGAGCTGCATCAATTCTCTCTCTTCTTTAGTCCTCGAACAATTTTTGTTCATCAATATTGTTCCTGCAAGCATTGGAGTATTTGCTCCTTCGCAATTCATCATCTCGAAGTCTTCTAGGATTTTCTGGGTATATCTAGAATGATGAAGGTACAATTTACCCTCATAGTCCTTGTCAATCTGTAAGCCAAGGTAACACCTGGCTTCTCCCAGATCTACAATCTCAAATTGTTTTGAGATATCATTCTTCACTTTAGCAATAAGCTTTTCACTCTTGCAGAGTATCAGAGTCCCGTCCACATACATAGCTACAATGATGATCTTCCCATCTGTAATTCTTACATACACATTGGAATCAGCCATTAGTGGCTTGAATTCTAAGGATTTCAGGGCTTGATCTTTCTTCTTGTACCATTGTCGAGTTGACTGCTTCAAACCATAGATACTCCTATGCGTTCTGCATGCATAAGTGGGAAGTGAATTTGAGATATAGTCTGGGGGTTGATCCATATAGACCTCTTCGTCTAACTCACCATGCAAGAAGGCTATCTTCTCATCCACAATGTGAATCTTGAGACATAAGCAGTTGCATATGCAAATAGTAAATGTAGGGTCGAATGTTTCACGACAGGAGAGAAAGAGACAAGTCTTGCCTTATACTTTGAGACATCTCCGTCTGGTCCATACTTTAGCTTGTATACCCATTTGCATTTAACAATCTTTCGCTTATCTGGTAATGGCTGTAATGTCCATATCTGGTTCTTCCTCATGGATTCCATCTCCTCATTTATGGCTTGAATCCATTTGTCCTTCTCTAGACATTCAACTGCTTCTTTGAATGTCTGTGGTTCACCACTGAATCCACAGAACTCTTCTGATGTGGACGTTGAGCTGTCTAGCACATATCTTGCTAGCGCATTTTGTTGTCTTTTCGACCTTCTAAGAGATCCTCCTAGAACTGCAATGCCTTTGCCTTTGTCTGCTCTGCTAGGTCCAAAACCATTTTGGTCTATAGGTACTATAGCAGTAGACTGCCTCTCAAAATTTTCTTCATCTGATTCGTCACTTGAATGTGAAGCGACTCAAAAATCTTCATGTTTGTCTTCGTCCTCTGCTCCCTCTGTCACAGTTGGCAGATTATAGTACTATCTTTCAAGAACTTCATAGCTGACAGGATCATCGTTGGCCATTGTCCTGCTCTCATCAAACTTGACATCTCTGACTACCTTCACAGTGTTTGTCTCTGGCACGTAGACTCTGTAGTATGACAAATTATTGTCATATCCTACAAGATATCCATGTTCAGCTTTCTCATCAAGCTTCTTTCAAAGCTTATTAGGAATATGTGCATAAGCTGCACAACCAAAGATTCTGATGTGAGTCAGATTGGGTTTTCTACCCCACCATAATTCGTGTGCTGTCGTGTGAAGAACACCAGACTTTACTATCATGTTCTGAATGTAAGCAACTTTAGCTAGCCCACAGTACTCTTGGAGCTTTCGAGTAGGCCATCATGCATCTGGCAGCTTCCATTAGAGTCCTATTCTTTCTTTCTGCAACACCGTTGTGCTGCAGTGTGTAAGATGCAGTACTTTTGTGAATGATACCACGATCATTGCAGAAGTCAGTGAAGTGATTCGAGATGTATTCACCACCTTGATCTGTTCTGATCTGGTTCACTTTATTACTAGTGCATCTCTCTACCCAATTCACATACTCTGTGAATTTGTCAAATGCTTTTGATTTGTTGTGAATAAAATACACTCTGACAAATTTACTATAATCATAAATAAAGGTAATGTAATATTTCGAGCCTCCAACTGAGATCACATTGAAAGGTCGACAGATGTCAGAATGCACTAACTCCAGAATCTTGGTCATTCTGTAGGAGTCCTTGACAAATGGAGTGCGTGACATCTTTGGAATATACGGTTCCTAGTTACTCACTATCACACATATGAGAACAAGGTGGTTGGGGGTTTGCAAACCACATTCAAAGTAAGTTTTTTTCGTTATCTAAGAAAGAACTATTGATGAATTCCCTTTGTCAAAAAGAAGTCAAGAGAAAAATATGCATGTGAGTACTGAATCAGTATTTACTAGAAAGAGTGGTCACTATTATCTGATAAGCCATAATGAGACCTTTGACTACTGTTCAAAAACACAAAATATAGACCTTTGGGAATGACACATAACACTTTGATAGAGAGAATATATAATCAGAAAACAATAAATAACTTTGAGAAAAGATTGGTCTAAAGATCTTGCGGTTCAATATTTCAATAGGATCGGGTATACCCTATGTCACAACACATTTGGACATCAGGATACTAATAAGCTCAATGGTGATGTAACAACAAAGGATGATATCCATCCTAGTAGTTGCACGTCTAGAAGAAATTATGAGATCTTTAGCGCCTTGTATTTGACCTATTCTCAATTGTATCCTGATTCTTTTGTAGAGAATGAGATATGTCCTCTGGATTCAAATGAAGAAGTGAGCGAGAGTTTGATATTATCTATTTGGAGATGGAGTGAATCATAATCAGATCATCTGTCTTTAGGAAAGATGTTCCATCCAAACCTTTCACTAGGACCTGATATTCCTTACACTGATACATCTCATTTGAATAAGGGTTTGTTGATTGGGTTGAAAATTATGTACCGTCAATGAATAGTGTCTCTCTTGAGAGTAGCTAGACTCGAGGAGATAATGGGATCAACGGAGCATTCTACCCATCATGGAATTGAGAAGAACAAGAGATATCATAATTTTGATCCTATTCTAGAGGATAAAATTTCAATGAAGGCATAGATCTTAAGACTCTAGTACCCCACCGATTAGAGAACACCTTAAGTACAAATGTACATTGCTACCTGACCCAGAGTGAGCTGGAGAACTATATGACATATAGATTTCTTACCATCATTTGGTGACATCTGTCAGTTGATTCGGAGAGAGATTTTGAGTTATTATTTCTATTCCCCTCACTTCCATTACTATTTATGCCCTGGGGATGTCCTGATCATATTGCAATTGTAGCTACTTTGAGATCTATGAACTCACAATTGACATATCTTGGTGCCTAATTGATGCTTTATCCACCACTATATAGAAGAAACACAACCCTCGCCATAAATTCCAGTACAGTCACCAAGATCAGCCAATAGTACTAATGCTTGAAATAATTATGGGAGAGATGCTTGAGGAGGGTATGATAGGAGAGTATCTCAAGAACTCTATAAGCAAGCAAGATGTCAATAGAACTACGGATGACTGCATATCCCTTTATCAATTATGCCTTTGGAGGCCTGGAAACTCTCTATTAGCTGTGAAGGTACGGTTTGGTTGATAAAATATGTTAGGTATCGTTAGTTTAGTGTAAAGTTTGGGACATGTGCAACCATCCTCGTAATAGCATAAGACTGAAAATGTTGTAACTTGTTAAGTTACTTTCTTCTCAGTCTTGATGCCCTTGGGAGAAAAAAGCCTAAAAACAGACAAATACAGAAAACCATTCTTCGTCCATTCTATTTTATATAGATTTAACTTAGACTTATTTATAGCCAAGTCGGTGAATGTTAATTCCAAAATAAAAGGTCAAGTGAAAGTTACACTAGTTTCTGGTGATCTTTTGTTGAAAGTGTTATACCTTTCTACAAAAATATTAATTCTCTGAGAGAAACCTTCACCTGAACCTTTGCCAATTTCATCAGTCTGTCCATCACGCTCTTTTTTATAATCAGTGAGTTAGTAGGCGAACATTAAGTCTAGGTTATTTGTGGTTTTGATCGATTTTTGTCAAAAAAAACTATCACCTTTTGGCAAAATAACAATATCTCTCTTCAACTTTCACCTGAATCTTCACCAACATTTTTGAGGTTTTCAAATATAGTCATTCATCTATATTTCTCAAAATCTTTATTTTATACCCTCACGAAGCTACAAAAATCTCAATCTTTGCAGGAAAACTTTCGCCAGTTCTACCATAGTTGTATCTCTGTGAAATCTATCTTCTATCAGACGTAGTTTTTTTCAGATTTGTCAAAAATAGCCAATTAAGAGATTGCAAACTTCTACACTTTCCAACAACAACTCTAGACACTTATCGAAATCAACTGCATCCATTGTTGCTGCCATATAAGGAGATTGCATTAGCAAATCTCCATGCATGGATCTAAGATGGGCATATAGTAAATCTGCTGGGAGTGGGAGCATAAGCCAATATAGGTGCACGGGTTGGATGTAATATAAGTACCATGAAGATTTGTTGCGGTCTTATTCTAAAGCTTAACCAATGGCTTTGGATACTGTTGCTGAGAACCAAACTCAAGGGAAAAGAAACTTATGAATCAATATGAACTTCACTATGAGCAGTTAGCATTACACAATGGAGTGTAGTGAGCCTGCATGGGTTTCATTATAAATAAAAGTTTGTTGACTTTGGGTCCATTGTGGGGACCACATAGTCGCCAAAGCGTTAGCCGATTATTTGGCACATAAAATTGAGCTAATTTTCAAAGTTTTATAAAATATCTTGTATGGTTTCTAATATAAGTTGATTAAATCAATGTGTGACCAAAACAGATGTGGCAAGTATAGCCCATGCCAAAGGGGTCCCAGTTCGCCCAGAAGAACTACAAAGTTTTTAGGAAAATCGGTCTTAGAATTGGCTATAAATTTTTTATTTTGGCTGAATATGCCAGTTTTCATCTATGAAACCTCGGGTTTTTACTAATATAAAAAGCTATCTGAGATTTTGCAGGACGTCCTTTTCCTTGAGACCCAACAAGAAATCTGAGACTGAAGAGTTTGAAGAAAATCGGCATCAACTCAATAGCAGCATTTCTTGTGCAAATCATCGACAAAACTGATCTAGGAGAAGAACTAACAATCCAGACAAAGACATAAACCTCACTCAAAATGATATTGGGACTGAAGGATAGACCCTTGAAAGGTGCAGCCTTCCAAAGACGAGGATAGTCCTAAGAGAATATGAGTCATCACAAGTACAATGGGACCTTTCAACTTGACAAAACAAAAAGGAAAAGAAAAGAAAAGAAAATGAAGGGTCTCCTCTTTCTTGTATAAAAAACAAGAAGAGCCCACTACCTTAAAGACCCTTGACCAAAGTACAAGGGTCTTGCCATCCTAAAAGAGAATGGAAAATGGCAAAATGTGCAAGTCACCTCTTCACCACCCTTCATAAATGCAAAGTCAAGATTGTGATCCAATAGCATGCAAGACCCCCATGCACAAGTAATGAGTAATGAAGGATTAAGTTACGAAAGCACATGGGCCTTGAGCAAGAGGATCTTTATGATATGATTATGAGCTAACAACCTTTTTTGGCATCATTCCAAAGTGGCAAATCCTCCCCATCTCCTGTATATACTTGGGGGTCCTTCATGTGTAAAGGAGAGAGTGATGATATGAGAGAGAATTTTCAATAGTTGAGATCTTCCTCATTCCATACTTTGAGATCAAGTTCTAAAGATTCATTCTATAGAACTAAGCTTGATGAGGATTGTTTTCTATGAAAGAACTATTAGTGAGAGTTCACAATTTTGGATACTTGCCCTTGTTTATTTGTACTTCTCTCATCAAGTATGTTGTGAAAGTCTGAATTATAGATGAGGAATTCTTCTAAATGAAATATCATGTCATTCTATCAACACATTCTAGGGAGGATAGGAAGTTCTTTGTTTGATTGCAACTTTGATGGAGTGTGAGAGGATAGAATCCTTTTAGCTTTGTGAAGTGGGTAGTATAGAGATTCAAAAGATTTCAAAATACCTATCTTAAAGAGAGAAAATGTGAGAGGATCATTGTGAATGTAGGCTTTTGAGAATGAGAATAGTTGTGAGGAGTCTCCATCATCTATAATTGAGTCACTTATGAGAGGAAGCAGTGACCTACCACAATCATTCAACTTTATCTCTTTTGAGTAGTATCAAAATACTTTCATCAAAGTGGAGAGGGAAAGGGCCTTTCAAGTTCACCTTCATGTGGATTGTTGAGTATTGATGTGAAAAATTTGGTGAGTGTAGTATTCATCTGAAACCTCTACCCTCATTCAAGAGATCAACTACATATGCGAAGTTATATTTCACTTATGGTCCATCCCTGCCAGAGAGGTGTGTAAAGAAGTTCTCATTGGATGAGTTGAAATCTAAGTTTCTCTACCATTGCAGCCAGAGAGAGAGACAGATATTTACAACATCTGTGAACGTTCAATGAATTCTCACAGAGAGAGAGTTCTACCTTCCATCGCAGAAATAGCTAGGACATATGTGAATGTTCCTTATGAATGAGGTGTGGTCTATATATGCCTTCCATTGCTGATAGAGGAAGCCATTAAAGCTATTTTTCTGATCCATCATTGAGAAAGAATGAGTGGGCAACCTATTTTTGCCATTCATCGCTGACAGAGGAGGCTACATTATGCCTTTCATGACAAACAGAGGAGCCATCTGAAAATATCTCATTGATCTATCATTCATAGAGAATGAATGGGTAATCTATTTCTGCCATCCATTGCTAAGATTTTGGGAGAGATAGTGGGCAGAAGTGCACCCCATTCCATCAGTGCTCCAGTAGCTGGCACATTTCTCAGTCAACTATGAAAGTTTATCAATATTATTGCTACAGTTGTCACGAGGCCCTAGCCTCTGGAGCTAGGCTATCATCTATGTGGTAATAGCTGAATTTCTGAAGCTACATACGCATCACCTTCATCTGTACCTTTGGAGTGGAAATGCGAGTGATACTTGGAGTAAGTTGGATAATCATTCATACTTGCTCTTGTTCTAAGTTGAAGCAAGAATCAAATCGATACCTATCGGGTCTCAGATTTCTTTGTGGGTTGATTGGATTGGGAGCCGTCAGAAATTTCAGGTATTATTCTTTTCAGACTATTTAAGTTCTATGACGCATTTTACATCATCTTTGAGAAATTATGTTGCTATTTCTTGAATGTTGTCTTAAAAGTTGAGATAATAACCATGCACTTTGACATTTCGAAGTAGACTAAGAGCATTTCTTTAGTGATTTTTTCTCTAAATATTATGTGAAAGGCTCTTTTCGTACTTAGTAAATCGTCATTTTGAAATGGTTATTAGAACGTGAAGTTTGATACGTATGAGCACTTTATCATGCTAATTGTCGGTTTCACCCTCTCTCCTTGGAATACAAAAGGGAGGTCTATAGTCAACGTGGTTGGAATATACCACTTCGAACTAATTTTCTCATTTAGTTCCACAGTGGCTAGGAAATCCCGTTGGAATATATGGTTCCTAGTTACTCACTATCACACATATGAGAACGAGATGGTTGGGGGGTTGCACACCACATTCGAAGTAAGTTTTTTTGTTATCTAAGAAAGAACTACGGATGAATGCCCTTTGTCAAAAAGAAGTCAAGAGAAAAATATCCATGTGAGTACTGAATCAGTAGTTACTAGAAAGAGTGTTCACTATTATTAGATAAGCCGTAACGAGACCTTTGACTACTGTTCAAAAATAAAAAATACTGACCTTTGGGAATGACACATAACACTTCGAGAGAGAGAGTATATAATCAAGAAACAATGAATAACTTTCAAAAAAGATTGGTCTAAAGATCTTGCGGTTAAATATTCCAATAGGATTGAGTATACCCTATGTCAATACATCACATTTGAATATCGGGATACTGATAAGTTCAATGGTGATGTACCAACAAAGGATCATATCCATCCTGGTAGTTGCACGTCTAGAAGAAATTATGAGATCTTTAGCACCTTGTATTTTACCTATTCTCAATTGTATCATGTTTCTTTTGTAGAGAATGAGATATGTCCTCTGGATTGATACAAAGAAGTGAGCGAGAGTTTAATATTATCTATCTAGAGATGGAGTGAATTTTGATTAGATCATCGCTCTGTTAGGGAAGATGTTCCATCCAAACCTTTCGCTAGGACCTGATAATTCCTTACAATGATACATCTCATTTGAATATTGTTTTGTTGATTGGGTTGAACATCTCAATGAATAGTGTCTCTCTTGGGAGAAACTAGACTCGAGGAGATAATGGGATCACCTGAGCATTCTACCCATCGTGGACCTGAAAAGGACGAGAGATCTCATAATTTTGATCCTATTCTAGACGATAAAATTTTGATGAAGGCATAGATCTTAACACTCTAGTACCCCACCTACTAGAGAACACCCTAGGTACAATTGTACTTTGCTACCTGGCCCAGACTGAGTTGGAGAACCATATGACGAATATTGATTTCTTACCATCATTTGGTGACATCTGTCAGTTGATCCGAAGAGGGATCTTGAGTTATTATTTCTATTCCCCTTAGTTCCATCACTATTTATGCCTTAGGAATGTCCTGGTCATACTACAACATTGTGGAGACTACAGCTACTTTGAGATCTATGAACTCATAGTTGACAGATCTTGGTGCCTACTAACTGATGCTTTATCCACCCACTATGTAAAAGTAGCACAACCCTCGCTAGAAATTTTGGTACAGTCACCAAGATCAACCAATAGTACTAATGCATGAAATAATTATGGGAGAGATCCTCGAGGAGGGTATGATAGGAGAGTAGCTCAAGAACTCTATAAGCAAGAAAGATGTCAATAGGACTAACGATGACTATATACCCTTTTATCATCTATGTCTTTGGAGGCTTGGAGACCCTCTATTAATTGTGAAGGTATGATTTGGTTGATAAAATATGTTAGGTATCGTTAGTTTAGTGTAAAGTTTGGGACATGTGCAACCATCCTCGTAACAACATACGACTGAAAATATTGTACCCTGTTAAGTTATTTTCTTCTCAGTCTTGATGCCCTTGGGAGAAAAAAGCCTAAAAATAGACAAATACATAAAACCATTCTTCGTCCATTCTATTGTATATAGATTTAACTTAGACTTATTTATAGCCAAGTCGGTGAATGTTAATTCCAAAAATAAAAGGTCAAGTGAAAGTTCCACTAGTTTTTGGTAACCTTTTGTTGAAAGTTTTAAACATTTCTACAAAAATATTAATTCTCTGAGAGAAACCTTCATCTGAATCTTTGCTAGATTCATCAGTCAGTCCATCATAGTATTTTTTATAATCAGTGAGTTAGGTCTAGGTTATTTGTAGTTTGATCTATTTTTGTCAACAAAAACTATCACCTTTTGTAAAAATAACAATATCTCTCTTCAACTTTCACCTGAATCTTCACCAACTTTTTTGATATTTTCAAATATAGTAATTCATTCTCAAAAAATTTATTTTAAACCCTCACCAAGCTGCAAAAATCTCAATCTTTGCTAGAAAAATTTCGCTAGTTCTACCATAGTTGTATCTCTATGAAATCTATCTTTTATCAAATGAACGAATGTTAGTTTTTTTTTCAGATTTGTCAAAAATATCCAGTTAAGGAATTTTGTTTTACTCAAAATAGTATAGAGAAATCCTTGCCAAATTAACCTTCTCCAAGAGAACCTCGCCAATATTATTTTTGAGTCCTGATCTAGCTATTATCCAAGTTGTAAATAATTTTGAGTTGATTTTATATTTATTTTTGAAAAATTTCATTTTGGAGTGTCGACTGTTTGATCAAGATATATTTTTCAAATTTAGATTTTGATTATCATGAAGTGATCAAGTTTTTTACAGATCATATCGAAAAATAAGATTTAGCTGAAAAATCTAGACTCAGTTTTATCTACACAATTATTTTATAAATTCTCATTTTTTCTAAAGTAATTTTTATAAATGATAGAAATAAATTCAGTACTTAAATTTCAGGGATCTTAACCTCATTCTATCATTAGACAAACTCCTCGGTTAGAGTTGCCTAACTATAATGGATTATTTGATCTAGTTAAATTTCTCAAAATCTTTACTGAATCTTGTAAAGTATATGGTGAAGTTAATCCAGAAGACAAACTTAAACTTTTTCCTATGTCCTTGACTAGTGCTACTCAAGATTCCTTTTACAATCAGAACTTGACTGAACGTTTTAATTGGAAAGTTGTTAAAGTTGGACTGATTATGAGATTTAAACCCAGAAATTTTCTAGAAGATTTTTTTCTGTTATTAAGTAAAATCAAAATGTGAAAGAAAGAGATAATGCGTGATAACATTGAATGTATCAAACATCTCTTATCAGAATGTGAATATGATGCTTTTAATGACGAGGATCTGATTATGTGGTTTTTGGCTGGAAACGTATTAGACATGAGCTTAAATGTCGTGAATAGTATATGACATTACAACAGGCCATGGATGAAGCTAGTCATGAAGAAGATGAAGATTCAGATAATGAATCTCATGTTGGAATGTTTTCGTACACCCCGTAAGGCAAACAATCACAACTTCCACTATGTTTGTGTCAACTAATATCAATGCAACAGTCGAATTGATGATGGAAGAGTTTGAAAAATTTGGCCATAAACAACAATTGTAGTTGGATAAGATACAAGCGCAATTTGATATGAAACTAAGGTTTGGAAGAACCTCATGCTATGATTGACAAAAGTGCTAAAAATATGCTCAAAGTTTTTCCTTGTTTTGGAGAGAGGGAGAGAGAGGGGGAGAATAAATGACGAACACGAATGAGAAACGAACTCGAACAAGAAACAAACGAGAAGCGAACTCGAACAGAAAATGTTCGTGCGCAGCGGAATGAATTATTTGACTCTCTCCGTAATCATGACTACGCCTATCAGAATGAAGAGAACTTTAGTGATAGAAATCACAGTCATTCTAGATTACGTAGCCAAACATTTAATGGATAAAGCGCTAGATGAATAATTTGTCACGAATTACAAGATAAATTATTTGTCGCGAATGATTCACGAAGAGCTAGACTGTGTTCGACTGATAATTAGTCGTGATTTATTTGCGAAAGACAAGACCAAAAGTTGATCGTCTATTTACTAGAAAGAGTAACTAGAAAGATCAAACAAAATGAAGAACAAGCATAGCAATATTAACACAGATCTGCAGAAAAAAGAGCTGTATCAGATTAAGTATATCATGTATACAAGTTAATAATGCGGCAGAGCACAATACAATAGTGGATGAAACCGCGTGCCCTACGAAGCTTATTTTGTTTGTAATGAGGAATGAAACATGTTCTCTTAGTCTCTTCTTCTCTCGCTTCTCATCTATGTCTCTCTATATATTGAATACACGAATGGTATCCAATATATATATATATATATATATATATATAATATTACAGGTGTGCAGATGTGAAAGTACAGAGTAAATGTGCTGTCTATAGGAGATCATGGGTGCCTGCAATTGTTGTCCAATCTGTTAGCGCAACTGCATGGAGTGAGCACAAAAAGGGTGCCACGTCAGCCAGTGCTGAAGTGAACGTTGGTGATGATGCAAAAAGTGGGTCACTCTTACGAATGGCCTTAGGATAAGATTGACAGGGTGCCTTAGATTTTAGGGCACCTTCGACATTATGTAGGATAGTGTCCCCTTTTTGCCTGTCACCATAACCTGTGTAAAAACACAGTCTTCGCAATTCTTTCGCCCTTTATTTTGCATGCAAATATGCAGGCTACGTGACAACGTTAGTAAATATGCAACAAGAATGGAGACAGATTAAAAAATGGGATTTAGGAGAGTAGAAGGAGTAATTCCAACACCCCCCCCTTAATTTGGATCCGTGAATGCCTTGATCTTCAAACTGAGCAATGCACAAAGTTTGTTGTGTGCATTAATACTAAGTGCATTCGTGAAAATGTCTGCAATCATGTTCTGCGTTCTACAGTACGTTAAGCTTACCTCCCTGTCGAGAACCTTGCCCCTGATGTAGTGATATTTGATCTCAATGTGCTTACTCCTAGAATGAAATCTAGGGTTGGCCGATAAGACAATAGCACTTTGGTTATCACAAAACAAAATTGTGGGACTGTATTGATACAGATTGATGTTTGAAAGCAAATTTCTAAACCAAAACGCTTCCTTAATAGATTGAGAAGCAGCAATGTATTTTGCTTCAGTAGAAGAAAGTGCGATAGAGGTTTGCTTACGACTGTTCCATGAAATAGGACCACCGTTGAAGAAGAATGTAAATCCAAATGTGGATTTACGATTGTCTGCATCTCCTCCCTAGCTTGCATCAGAAGATCCATTGAGCTGATGAAGATTGTCGTTGCTGACATCTCCATAGCAGATGCGCTGGTCCATGGTAGCTCGAATATATCTCATGACTCGAATAAGAGCCTTTCAGTGGGTAATGCCAAGATTAGCCATATATTGGCTGAATGAGCTTACAACAAAAGAGATATCTGGTCTTGTACAAACCATTGCGTATATGAGAGATCTAAGTATCGATCGATATGGATATTCTCTCATCTGCTCCTCTTCCTGCTTGGTCTGGGGACATTGGTCCTTTGACAGATGCAGGCCTGGATCCATTGGTGAGTGAGCTAATTTACAATTCATCAAATTGTATATGTCAAGAACATTGTAAAGATACCTTTGTTGAGTGATGTAAATCAGTCGATTTGTTCTGTCTCTGTGGATTTGAATTCCAAGACCGAAGTGGGCTTTGCCTAGATCAGTCATGTCGAATTCTGAGAACAACATCTGTTTTGCATCCTTGACCATTTTGGTATTGTTGCTGAAGAACAACGTATCATCAACGTACAAGGTGATGATAATGAAGGATTGTTGCACTGACCTTGAATAAATGTTGCAATCAGCAGTGCTTGGTCTGAATCATTGTTCAATGAGGAATGTGTTGATCCTCTGAAACAAAGCTCTGGCAGACTGTTTCAAGTCATACAATGCTTTGTGGAGTTTATAGACATGATTTTTCATGCCTTCCAGAATGTATCCTTTGGGCTGGATCATGTAGATATCTTCTTGTATTACTCCATTCAGATAGGTTGTTTGTACATCAAGTTGATGTACTTTGAGATTGGCAGCTGCAGCATAAGACAAGAGCATTCGGATCGATGAATGTTTGACGACTGGACTAAAAGTCTCACTATAGTCGGAATAGCCTAGAGATGGTACAACAATCTTCCTAAGGCCTGTATCACTACACTTGATGAAGAAACAAAATATTTCTATTGCCAAAGCTTTGGTAGCTTTCAATCCTGAGCTTTTGAGAGACGAGACGAGACGACATGACACGACATGAAATCAGTTGTGCTCCTCAAAGGACCAAGAAGATCAGTCAAGTACCATAGGGTACAAGTATTTGATCAGATATCATGACATCAACAAAAGTACTCTAGATCTTTGTTAATCTGTCACTCTTGTAATTCATGATTAGATGCAGATCTTTCTAATCTAAAAGTTACACGACGCGACACGAAAAAGTTTGCAAACTATATACTTTCTGTTTGATGCATATTACAATAAGAAAGAAGAAGGTGAAAATATACAAGATACATGTCCACCAGTGAGCAAGGCAATTTTGTAGAAGATCTCTAGATCCAGAAGTCCGCTAGTAAGCAAGACACGAATCATGGGAGAATCGTATTTCTCTCACGAAAATGCACTGCATGTATCTGTCATGCAGTGCTAGAAATCAAAAAAATCAATAGATAATATTGTAGCTGTTATGCACATAATATTCTGTATGATTGTATGATCTCGAATGAATTTTTGTCTAATATTATTTGTGTATCTGATTCGCTTGTTTAAAATTTCGCACATTGGTTTGATTTTGTTGAATGTTATATTAATATGTTAATGTAGATCAACAGTGTCTGTCTACACTCTGAAGGATTGTAGGAATGATGTAGCCGATAGTGACCAGCAATCATATCTGAATTTCTGACGAACTGATTTTGTTCGCGAATGCTTTCGCTTCGTGTCGCTTCACGATCATTTAGCTATAAGCATAATTCAATTTCAGAACTCACTTAAGTTTTGTTTTTTTCGTCTTGTTTCCTTTCATTTTGTTTCGTCTCGTTACAAAGGTTGATTGATCTTTTTATGAATGCTTTTGCTTTGTTTTGTTTCGTTTTGCAATTTCTATGCTTCCAGCATGAATCAATGTCAAAGCTCATTTAAGTTTCACTTCACTGCGTTTCGTTTCATTTTGTTGTGTTACAGAGCCTAATTGATCCAACACAAATTATTCTCGAACAAAAATAATTCGAGTTTCAAGAAAGTTTTGCGAATCGCTCCAGAGACTTTAATCAGTTTGTCACCAGAGGTTTAACTGGAATTTGCATTTTTTGAGTGCATTTTTTGCATCAGTGGTATCAGAGCAACCTTGTCAAAGTCTGACATAGCCGAAAAGCTATCAGATCCAAGGGACTAAGCATTCAAACAAACAACCATTAACAAGTGAGAACACAAATTCAAGAGCAATGGCTTCAATCAGCAACATACAATCCAAGATCTTTACAGTTCTAGATTCATTTGGATCTAACTTCCTAGCATGGAAGGTTAAGACCTCGTTGACACTAAAGGGTGAAGGATTATTCCCCTGGGTTGATGGCATCGAGGAGATGCCTACAACAACAGGCAAGGAGCTACGTGAATGGAGGGAGAATAATGAAAAGGCAGTAGCCTTGTTATTATCATCCATCGAGGATAGCCTCACACTTGACCTGGCTACACTCTCTAAAGCAAAAGAGATGTGGGATACACTACTCACAAGATTTCAGACGAAATCACATAGTTAAATAATGATGTTCGATGATTAGTTGACAAACTTGCAGTGGGATGGCAAAGACCTCACTTCCTTTATTACGAAGATGAAGGATCTATTCCTTTCACTACACAATTTTGGAGCAAAAAATGCAGTGTCAGCAGAGAAGTAGCTCACTTATATGTTGAAAGCCTTACCAAGATTCTTTGGATTGTGGCCAAAAAGCCTCTTGGCTATACATTGATCTTGAGAACATCTTTTCTTTGGAAAGATATTCGACAAGTTTTGTGGTTTCAACCACACATGCATCATTGCGATCCTTGTATTTTGGAAACTTTTGGCTCATGAACCGCAAATAATCAATAAAGGACATTATTCCTTCCATTTCATCTGGATCCAGATCCTTCGTGGCTGCTAGAAATATGGCTTCATCTTTTGAAGGTACAGGTTGCAACAATTTGAAAGGCTTGCTCCATGCGATGTTTCCATCAAGTTGGCTCACCATTCAACATTTGAAAACAAAAATAGTGAGGATTGGTGTTTCCTTCTAAGCCGTCAGCTAGGAACCACATGATCACCGCATAATCGGAAGTTAGGACTGCACTGCACTCAAATCATAGATGTTTAAGTCAGCCAATGGCAACCTGGGTCATGCATGGGTTGCCTGAGTGAGCAACTATATGTATAGTGTAATTTCATTTTGAGAAATACAGTTGCTATGTGAGCTTGCTGTGTAGAGTGTTTTATGTCTGTTTTACTGTGTAGCATGATTTGTGTTCCTGTGCAATGCAAATTCTAAGTTGGTATCAGAGTCGTACGGGGAGTGTACACATTACAGCATCGCCATTGAAGAGAGCTTCGGGAGAACTATCTTCTGAGAGTTCGGGGTCTACGGCGGGTTGAGAATGAAAAGAGAAGCACTGGTGCACGGTTTCTAGTTTATAGAGGCTTGCTAAGCTCAGCAGAGGGATTATCAGCCTATGCATAGCATCAGACATGGAAAAATTTGGTGAAAAATTGACAATTTTGAAGTCAGCTGAAAATTGAAACCGGGTTTGGGGTTACGGGTTTTATACATAACTGTTGATTTCTTCGCTGTTTGCGCACCATTTTGGATGCCATAAGGACAGGAAGGAGGCTAATCACATTGTCAACCAGCCATGGAGAGATTCTGAGGTTTATGTCAGACATTTGTCGCCAGACAGTTAACCTAGCAGATTTGTGGTAAAAGGTGAAAAAAGCCACTTTGTCAAGCTGAGCTAAAATCACTGTTTCTCCACGGAGTTTCTTGAGTGAACACTCTACAGACTTGGAATCAGTAGGGCGACCCTGTTCCAAGCCTTAGATCGTGCTCAAATCAATCCATAGGCGAGTTAGATCAAACAAAAATGAGTGTGGGGAGGCACGGCCGCAGACAGGGAGGTCACGGACTGTTCGCGCGTGGAACCAGGGTGAGAGCATAGTGTTTTGGAGTGGGTAGCGCTTACAAGACTCTCCATTAGTGCACAAGAGTGCTTAGATCCATTGGATAGAGAAGCTACAAGATCGACGGCTCAGATTGTGCTACCCAGAAGGGATATCCACAGTTGGATCAGATTCAACCATTGGATGGAGTCTGAAGGGTTGTTGAAGAGGACCCTGAAGAAGTGAAGCCTTCAACTTCATTAAAAATTTTCATACTGAAATTGGAGTTGGGTCCCTTCACAAGTGAAGAGTGAAGTTTCTTCAAGGTGAGAAAACAATTCAAAAACTAGAAAAGTCCCTATTTTTGGGTCCTTTGTCCGTTTTGACCCAAACGAAAGGCTATAACCTCCAAACGAAGGGCACCCAGACTGTACTTGCAAGTACAGTACAACATAACAGAGAAAGTGTTCGGAGTACGCCAGAAGTGATTTCACCATTCCACTGGGCACATTGTTGGGAGTTGACGACTGAGTGCATTTTGGAAGGCGACGCCGATTTGGCTTTCAAAGTGGTGGAAAAACGGTGAGTGGCTTGGTGAGGAAAAAAGTGCAGGTCATTATTTTAAACTTCTGACATCACTGTTGGTCTTGGCATATTGTTTTTAGCCTACGGCAGAAGTTTCAAGCAGTTTTGCGATGGCAAACATGGGAGAGTCCATTTTGAGTGAAAATAGCAAATTGGACGGGATTTCCAACTATGCAGTGTGGAAACTCAAAATGAAAAACATACTGATGGAGAAAGACGTGTGGGAAGTCATCACACGTGATGAGAGAAGGCCGCCAAATGAAGCAGATATCGAAGTGTTTGACAAAAAGATGAGGAAAGCTTTGACCTTCATTAACTTGTCAGTGAAGGATCACATCATTACCCACATTTGTGATGCTGTTATACCCAGACAGGCATGGGATGTACTAAAGGAGCAGTTCGAGACATCAAATTCGTCAAGAATCATGTTTCTGAAGTCAAAGTTGAATAGTGCCCGCATGGAGCAAGGAGAGCACATTCAGATGTACATGACCAGAATCAACACAATGAGAGATGAACTGCATTCTATTGGTGAGCGCATACGTGATGTGGAGCTAGTGCACAATGCATTGTGCGACATTGCAGAACCCTATCAGATGTTTGTGAGCGGAATAGCATCAAGAGAAAGACTGCCAACCTTTGACGAGCTCACAGAAATCTTGATGTAGGAAGAGCAAAGTAGAGAAATGGTGAAAGCTAGACGTCAAAATATTGACGATCAGGCACTTGCGACATGCCAAAAACAAGGCAAGGGCAAGGGCAAGAAGAAGTCTAAGCAGCAATTTGCCAAGTCTCAGGAGGACGAGGGATCTTCCAGTAAAACTAAGAAGAAAGGCAAGTGCTTCCATTGTGGTAAAAAGGGCCATTGGAAGAGTGAATGTCGCAAATTCCTGGCGAAACAAGGCAAGGGCAAACCAAAACAAGCAGGTAACCTTGTCGATGAGGGTGAGA
Organism: Diphasiastrum complanatum; assembly: GCA_029204225.1. Classification (NCBI taxonomy): domain Eukaryota; kingdom Viridiplantae; phylum Streptophyta; class Lycopodiopsida; order Lycopodiales; family Lycopodiaceae; genus Diphasiastrum; species Diphasiastrum complanatum. The sequence continues at coordinate 28,089,625 of CM055100.1, forward strand.
TTGAAGACTCTAGTATCTTCATATTTGCATTGTCATCTAATCAAGATGATAAAGCATGGTATATTGACTCGGGAGCCACAAGACACATGACAGGTAACAAGAATTGGTTCAGTAGTTTGAAGGTGTTGGATAATGGAACATCTGTTTCACAAGCAAATGGTGAGGTGTGCAAGATCAAGGGAATAGGCACCGTTTCAATCCAACTACTTGATGACAAAAGCAGGATGATCAGGGAGGTACTTTACGTACCAGGTTTGAAGAAAAATCTACTTTCTGTTGGAGTCATTACTGATCAAAAGTTGAAAGTAGAATTCGCCCATGATCGTTGCTTTGTGAAGAATGCGAACCAAAAGTTCAAAGTTATTGCGGATGGAGTAAGAGAGCCCAATACAAAATTGTACATGTTGAATGCTACAATTAAGGGGCAACATGGACTTGTATCGTCCATTCCATTGCAAACTAAGTTGTGGCATAAGAGGCTTGGTCATTTGAACTTGGGAAGCCTCAGTTTGATGAGAAAATTGAAGATGGTAACAGGATTGCCTACCATAGAAGATCACTTGAAATCGATGTGCGAATCTTGTGTATATGGGAAGCAGCATCGAGAGAAGTTCAATAAAGGGGGTGTTGCAAGAGCAAAGAACATCCTGGATTTAATCCACACAGATTTATGTGGGCCTATGAGGACCATGTCCTTAGGTAAAGCCTTCTATTTCATGACCTTTATTGATGATATGTCATGTAAGACGTGGATCTACTTCTTGAAGAAGAAATCAGATGCATTTGATAACTTCAAGAGCTTCAAAGCATTGGTAAAAAATCAGACAGGTAGGAAGATCAAAGTCCTAAGATCAGATAGTGGAGGTGAGTACAAGTCTAATGAATTCAATGATCTTTGTGATCAATGTGGGATTAAAAGACAATTTACGCAAGCTCATACTCCTGCTCTCAATGGTGTAGCTGAGCGCAAAAATTGTACGATTGTGGAAAGTGCTAGATCTATGCTAGCTGAGATGAAACTACCAAAAGATTTTTGGTCAAAAGCATGTAGCACGACAGTCTATCTTTAAAATAGAAGTCCTATCATTGTCATACCAAAGATAACACCTGAGGAAGCATTCACGAAGAAGAAGCCAAAGGTGAACCACTTGTGAATCTTTGGATGTAAGGCCTTTGTACACATTCCTAAGGAAGAGAGACATAAACTTGATGTAAAAGCTATCAAGTGCATATTTCTAGGATATGATGATCGTGTGAAGGGCTATAGATGTTTTGATCCAGTGGAAAACAAAATTCATATAAGTCGTGTTGTTATCTTTGATGAATCCAAGATGTATGAAGATGAGGATGCTGAGAAGATAGACACATCCAGTGAGAAAGATGGTATAGTGAGGATACCACCTGATGATGATCCATTCATTGACCTTCCGAGTGATGAACCTGAGGATACATCTCAAGATACTACTACTCAACCTCAAGAGAAAGGTTGGAGAGGTAGGGACAAACCTTTTGGTGCAAGAAGGATTGAAGTTGCAGGTGACAAACGCAAGGAAAAAGATGTACCGTGGGATACATTTTCACCAGGAAGCCGATCACTTGACAGGAATCTCCCTAAGTGGTGTGAGATATTGTTGGAGAGCCGTAACATAGATGACTTTCTAGGATCATCTAGCCAAGGAGAGCTACGAAGATCAACAAGAAAGAAGACACTACCTGAAAGGTATGAAGCAAATTATGCTCTCTTATCTAGCATTATTCAAAGCAAAGAACCTTCGACTTATGGTGAAGCGAAGGATGATGACATTTGGGTCAAGGCCATGGGAGAGGAGATGGAGTCAATTCCTAAGCATAGCACATGGGACTTAGTAGAACCACCAGTTGGCAAGAAACCCATTGGTTGCAAATGGGTATACAGGACTAAGTACCATGCAGATGGAAGTATAGCAAAGCACAAGGCAAGATTGGTGATCAAAGGGTACGCACAAAATAAAGGCATCGACTATGAGGAGACCTTTGCGTCGGTTTGTAAGTGGAATACTCTACGTCTACTTGTTGCTTTAGCTTCACATTTTGGTTGGCCTTTGCATGAGATGGATGTGAAATCTGCTTTTCTAAATGGTGAGTTAGAAGAAGAAGTGTTCATGGATCAACCTGAAGGCTTTATAGCAAAGGGACAAGAAAATAAAGTATGTCGCTTGAAGAAAGCGGTTTATGGTCTTAAACAAGCACACGTGCGTGGTATAGCAGGATTGATGCCTACTTTCATTCAAAGGGGATGGTGAGAACACATTCTGATCCAAATCTTTATGTCTTATGCTTTGATGGTATGGTTGCTTTGATTTCTCTTTATGTTGATGACTTGATTATTACGAAAAATAATCAAGAAATGATAGACATGGTCAAGAAAGACCTCATGGAACAATTTGAGATGACAGATCTCAGCCTGATGCATTACTGCCTTGGAGTAGAAGTGTGGCAAAAAGGACATGAAGTGGGTTTAACACAGGTGAAGTATGTCAAAGAGTTGATGCACAGGTTTAGGTTGCAGGATTGCAAACCAGTAAACACTCCTATTGAACCAGGTAAAAGGCTTTCTAAGCTTGATGAGTCACAGTGATTTGATGCTATGTTGTATAAACAGTTAGTAGGGAGCTTGATTTACCTTACCACGACTAGACCATATATATGCTATGTTGTTGGCATTGTAGGTCAGTGTATTGCAGCACCTACAGAAACGCATTGGAAGGCAGCAAAACGCATTTTGCGTTATGTGAAAGGCACTTCAGAGTGTGGCTTGATTTACAGGAAGCATGATGGTTTACCTGAGTTGTGTGGCTATGTGGATGCGGATTGGGGAGGTGGCTATGATGATCGTAGATCCACCACAGGGTATGTATTCCAGTTTTGTGGTAGTTGCTTTTCCTGGTCTAGTAAGAAGCAAATTACAATTGCTCTTTCCACCACAGAAGCAGAGTATAAGGCAATGTGTAGACATGAAGCTATATGGTTGAGACAAATCTTGGAATTAATTGGCATGAAGTAGAAAAATCTCACGACTTTACATAGCAACAGTCAGAGTGGCATTCAGCTAGCAAAGAATCCAGTGTTCCATGCAAGAACTAAACACATTGAGATTTAGTATCACTTTATACGTGAGAGGCTGCTGAGTCGTGAAATTTATGTTGCTCATTGTAGCACAGAAGAATAACTAGCTGATATTTTCACTAAGCCACTTACTGGAGAAAAGTTTGATAAGTTTAGATCAAAGCTTTCTATACTTAAAGTTTGTTGACTTTAAAGCTATGTATATGACTGTATAAAAAGTAGACTCTACTTTAAGGGAGAGAGTTAGAATTAAAGTAGAATCACTGTGTTACTGTAATGCGGGTCCTATCAGTGGATAAGGATCAGTTGGCCTCACCATGAGGCAAGTCGACGGGACACACATCCCGCCAACGGCAACCTGGGTCATGCATGGGTTGCCTGAGTGAACAACTATATGTACAGTGTAATTTCATTTTGAGAAATACAGTTGCCGTCATATTTTGGTATTTCCATCCGTGGTGCTCTCCGGACTGCTTGCAAGGGAGCGACAGGTACAGGTTGGCCCACTTACCTCAAGTAACTATTCATTGTGGAAAGTGATGATGGAATCACTTATTGAGATGAATGATGTTTTGGATATTGTTGTAGGTTTGGAGGAGAGGCCAACAACACAACAAGATCAAGTGAGGTATGACAAGAAGGCCAAAAGAGCTATACATATGAATAAGATAAATGTTACCAATGAACTTCTCAAGGAAGTTGGTAAGTGTACTTCATCAAGTGAGGCTTGGGAAGCTTTGAAGAAGCTTTACGAATCCAAGTCTACATCTAGAGTGTTGACTCTAAGAAGACAAATATTTCAATGTTTGCAAAAGAGTGAAAAAAGTCCAAATACTTTTGTTTTAAATGACGAGTTGGCTTGCATTGATGAGAGCATTGAGGAAGGTGAGCTTGTTCAAGTTATTCTTAATGGATTGTTGGATGCTCAAGCAAACATTGTACAAAGTCTTGCTATTCAAAGAACTTTGCCAAGTTTGTCTTTGTTCAGGATGTGCAATTGTCAAACTACTTCCAAATGTTGGTTGCTAGACGCTAATGACTCAATTATTCTACAATAAATACAAATTCATTCATATACATTATACATTGTGTCAACATATGTGGCATTCAAAAATTTCTTCCCATCTTGCATTAACTCAAATATGCAATAGATTTCTCTCTAAGCATGAAAATAAACCTATTGCAGCAAACATTTTGTCAGGATGGGCAACTATTAAACAACCTCCAATTGCTGGCTGCTAAACTCTAACGACTTTGTTATTCTACAATAAGTGCAAATCCAATAATCTATGTTACCTACTATTGTAACAAAATGTGGAATTCAGAATTTCGACAAACTTTCTTTCCATCTTGCATTAACTCAAATATGCAAAAAGTTTCACTCTGAAGCAATAAAATAAACCTCTAGCAGCAAACATTTTGTAGTGCCAATATCTGAATGCAATCAGGAATGATACCTAGAAAATAAAAGAATATAGATAAAAAGAATTCAAAACATAGAAAACTGTCAAAACGGTGCATGATTGCCTGCCAAGTACACTGGCTAAAACCCTCGTCAATTGAGAAACAGAAGAAACTTTCATGATCTTAGAAGTGAGCTTTTCTCTCAAATATGGAGGATATAATGTAGTCTATTTTATTGACAAAATTTAAGCTACAAAACAGATATTCCACTTCTCACCAACAATATAGACGATCATTATTTTAGACGAGTACAAAAAATATAATATAGTCTAAAGCATTTAAAAACTCAATAGCAAAGCATTGAGAAATTCAATAGCCAAACATAGATTCTCGGTAGGTACCAAATAGTAATGATCAATCTCACAATAGATAACGATGGAGGGCTTAATTCACCTCCAAGCAGAATCCTCATAGAATAAGTGCAACAATGAAGTATCGACAAATAAAAGCTTAAACACATCACAAAACATCTATATCCTCTACATTCAATCTCTTTGCAAAGTAATTTTGAATCGACCACCAATTAGGCTTTTCCAATGCTCTAAAAATCGACCAAATCCAACATGAATTGTGAGAAATCGGAATTGATTAAGATTATAACCCTAAATAGAGTTTTGATCTACAAAGGTCCAATCCACATATGCAAGAAACTCGATTTTGCTGTAGAATCCAATCTAGTATGCTCTAGCATTGATATCTTCTCCAAATAATTGATAGATTGTGAATGTTTCCTTCATAACCTGAAACACAAGCTCTGATACCATGTGAAAGATTTCAGATCACTAAGATCCCAAATATCCCTTTGATCTTTGGTTAGAAAAACAAGCAATTCACCAATTTTGCCAATGTAGAAAAATCAACATCTACACTAAGAATGAGATGCAAACTCTAATAGATCTTGATCAAACATGAAACAAAACATAAAATAATATTGTTGTCCATACAATAAGAATAAGATACTATATTTCACATTTGTGGATCTAAAAATAGCATTAATGAGCATTCTACACATAGAATTGCAAGATATCACAAGTATAGTGCACCAATGGATAGTAGAACCCAAGAGAACCATGTATAAGCATGAATGAGACAAGAGAGAGAGAGAGAGAGAGAGAGAGAGAGAGAGAGAGAGAGAGAGAGAGAGAGAGAGAGAGAGAGAGAGAGAGAGAGAGAGAGAGAGAGAGAGAGAGAGAGAGAGAATGTCTTCTCTTTCCATGAGTTACAACCTTTTATAACAGGTCCAAACCTAAGTTCAGACTTTGGTCCTCCATAATAAAAAAGCCCTACTATTTTTGTGACTAGATTCAATGTAACTACTACTCAAATTCAGTCCCTCCAAAACTCGTGTTCTATAGTTTTCCACACTTTTCAAAAGTGTTTATTCAAATGCTTCTAGACTATTATAACTTTGAAAAGTCAAACTCTAAGTCTAATATGAAAATTGGCCTCAATTGCCAAATATACAAATATGACCAAAATAGCAAAACTAGTTGAATTCTTTCACAATCCATTCAATCACAAATCAAAATCATTGAAATTCGAACGTTATACCAAAATTCAAACATTATATTACATAATGTTGTGAGACTTTCCGTCTCATGTACAATACATCGCGATGATATATATATATATATATATCCAAAAACAAAAAAAAGAAAAACTACACTATATTACAGTATTACTCCTTGCCAGGGGCACTGTGGTCATCACCATGACCTGTAGATTCCACATGCTCTACATTTGGAACTGCATGTGCCTGCATCAACACAAACAACAAATATGACAATGGTAAGTTTTTTATCAGAGATCAATGTACTGATGATATATGTATATAAATAAATTTGATGGACACAATGATGAATATAACTCACTATGGGGTGGATGCCCTGACAAGCTAGCTCTGCCACCAAACCCTTGTATGAATCACGAAATGCAATTTCATATTTGGCCTTGGATGGATAGCGTCCAAAGTCGTGATGTAAAAATGAACAAAAATGAATGACAAGTTAAAAATGGACCACAAATTAATCCATAAGGGATGACAGTAAAGAATGCATTGTAGAATATAAATGAATTACATACCCGCCTTTCCACTAGATCCTAACTCAGGATTCCCCATGCCATGGGTCATCCTACTCACCACAGCCTCCTTCTACGGGCGATATTTATTTGGATCTTTGGCCTCATCCTTGCAGGTCTTCCAATCTGGCTTGGAATAAGAAGACCATAAAAAAGCTGGAGTAGTTGACTTCCTCAACCTAGAGCTAGAAAATGAAGTCAATTTCAAAGGGAAGGGACATGTTGGAAACTTTGACTATAGCATACAACTTTGAGGTTGATAACAAGGCTGAATCAAGGGTCACAAGCTTGTTGAGGTGCTTCATGTCTAGGAGGAGAAGACATACGTTGCCATCTGCTTGTAATTATAAGTTCTAGCCATCTTCCAATTCTAAGGAACTCAAACAATTAAGATGCATATACTGGGCATACTACTTATGGATAGACAATTGATCACTACAAAAATTGTAAAAGGTGAATCAAAAGAAACACACTTTGAGAGGCTCAAATGTATGTACAATTGGAGGCAATGGGTGCTAGCATGGAGGAAAAATAATTAATATAGACTTTTCAACAATCTACCATATGTGTAGAATATTTTTGTTGGCTGATTCTGACGAATCCCCAAGATACTCGGATAGAGCTACCCAAGAGCACCTCTCACCTTAGACCGAGGAGGTCTCTGAGAAGACGAGACGAACGAAGACTGTGAGCCAAGTATGAGAGTCAAGGAATACTAGTAGTAATGACAAGCAAGAACTGTGTAAGCCTCATGGTGAATTCCGGAAGATGGAACGACCATGTAGGAACTAGTATTTCTAGGCAAATGTAATAAATGCAAGTAGACCTCTCTTAAAGAAAGTAGAGTGAGCCACCTTTTGATGGTGACCTCTAGTGGAGAGCATTATTCCACTTGTAATTTGAATTGTGGAAATTCCACTAGGATGCCACCTAAAGAGCTCTCTTGCTTATTTAAGAGACTCCCTCTTTGTGTAGAGGAGCTTTTTGTGTATTGTATCAACTCCATGCTGAAATGAGAAGAGCCTCCATGAGTTAGATGCATCCATTGAGCTCCTTGATCATGATGGTTTTCTTGAGTGATGCCCCTATGATCATGCCCTTCCATTCATATTGTGTGTGGTTGTGGATTTAGAGTGGATTAGTTTGCATTTCTTGTTTGTGGATTAATGTAGGAATCAGCCATCAAGTAAACTAAATAGGCTAGAAATGTGGTATAAATCTTGCATATCCTCCAACATTCTAGTTCTTGATGTTATTGGGATGTCCAAGAATCAAAAGGCTGGTTGGTTTCTTGATTCTTGGACCTCTGAAATGCTGTAGATTAGTTCTTGTTTGAGGATCAATCAACTTTCTTTGAAGGATGATGGAGAGGTGAAAGCATACTTCACAAAGGACAAGCCAAGAGGAAGGGGCAAAGAGCTACATCAACATTTCAAGAAGGAAAAGTCAAAGGAGGAGAGTGATAAAGATTCATCACACACATCAACAAGTTGCAAATCCAACAAGAAGTGCAAGGGGCATTTTGCTTCTAATTGTTTCAAGAAGAAAGAGTTTTTCAAGAAAGCCAATCTAGCCAAAGAGAGTGAAGGTGAGATAGAAGGGAGTTATGAAGAAGGTTCACTCATAATGTCTATGTACTCCTCTTCTAGTTTTGAAGTTGAAAATTCATGGTGGATAGGTAGTGGATCTAGTTCTCACATGACTAGTTCAAGAATATCTTTCACTTCTCTTGCACCTTCCAATGGTTCTAAAATGTCCTTCTTCCTTCCTATTGATGGTGAATTCAATATTGGGGGGATTGATAGTGTACCAATTTGTGTTGATTCCACTATGATTCTCAAAGATGTACTTTATGTGCCTAATCTCACTATGAATGTCATTAGTGTTGGCAAGATGTTAGATGATGGTTTCCAAAATGATTTTGGAAAAGATGCTTGCTTGGTTAAAAGGGATGGTGGTGTGGTAGCAAGTGGGACTAGATGTGGTAATATTCTCAAGATTGATGCTAATCTTTGTGGAAATGCGTATAAGGAACTTTGCATAGGTTTTAGACTATGATGAAAATGGAATTTTTAAGCTTTGAACTTGATCTATGCAATAACAAATTAATTCACCTAGTGATTCATGTAAACTAAATTTTTACGAAGGTGATGTTACTAGCAATAAAAATTATTTATCTCTTATTGTACTTCAGAAAGCTTATATAGTACTTTAGAGCAAAGATAAAAAATTGAAAAATTGTTCTATCTCTAAGTACTTACTTGATATTTGAAATCAAACTAAGGGTAATGATTTTCTAGATAAGTGTGAAAGGTAAGGGATTGGTTTCTAAACTTCTTGTCTGTTCTTGAGGACAAAACTTGTTTAAGGGAGGAAGAATGTTGCATCCATGTCCATTATAAGGGACTCAGGAGGTTTATTTCTACTCTCTCTCTCTCTCTCTCTCTCTCTCTCTCTCTAAGATCACAACATATGAAACTGAAACCATAAGGAACCATATTGAATCATGGTTGAAACCATATTGAATCATGGCTGAAACCATACTGAAGAGATTGAGAATTGGAATCCTATATGGAATATTCCTAGGATTTGGAGTCTATATAACATGTAGGAACTCGCCCATCTCCACAACCTAGTTTTAGTTTTCGATTGTCAGAATCCTCTCCTTTTTTGTATTCATTCACCGTGGCTCGTGGGAGAAGCTAATTGGGGTTTGACTCTCAGCTTCCAATTGGTTAGGTGGCTTGGCTCCACAATAATCCTTTTGGTGCATGTAATAGGATCTTGAGGATCATCAATGGCATTCCATACAATTACATACTAAACTTATTCTATGAGTTCTGTGGGGATCCATTATATTTTTGAGAAATAAATCTTGATGCATCAGTATTTGGAAGTTTATCTCTTGCTTACTTTGGATTAACAAGTTTCAAGGTTAAAGATCAATTGGATCTTGGCACTTGGAGTCCTTCTTATTGTATTGACCACTCACATAACTAACTTAAAAGCTACGAACTTAATTAAAATCACCAATATTGACCAACAATTCTACCCATCAACTCTTTTTCAATGTATCAATATATAAAATGCTTAGGTGGTTTCACAAGGGACATATTTTTGACAACTTACAAGGCTTGCCTCGAAATCACGAGTCAAGAGCTCAATCACAAAGTGCAATGGAAGGATCATAAAAAACAAGAATCAATGACAAAGAAGAGACTCGACAAGATAGTAAATGGTAACTAAAACATGAAAATGCTTTTGTAAGTAATTACCTAAAGATTCGATTAATTAAAGATGGTCATGCATTTTCCACATTAAAATAAGTCGCAACATGAGAATTTTATCTTTAGAGTATTTTTTCATAGTTTATTTAAATCTTTAACAAGGGATCCAAGATAGGCATTCATACATTTAATAGTTTGCTTTTCAAGAATAAGACGTGATAACATGAGATGCTAGTTTTCTTATATAGTAGCCAAGGCCAAAAATATGGTTACAACCAAAACCACTAGCCAAACACATGCCATTTTGCCAAAGGATGTTAGCCTGTTGCTATTGCAAGTCTAAATTTAACATTTTTTTATTCACTTGAAAAACACATTTATTCTTTGTCAATCTACTTCCATACAAGTGAATTTAAAGGAACTATTGTTCGATCTGAGGAACAATGAGTAGTATGCCAATCTATAATAGATCTATGCAAGGGACTTGCAATGAAAAAATCATTGCAATTTTGAAATATTTATTGAAAATGTTACAACACTTTGCATAGGATAGTGGTTTCTTGTAAGTCATCCCTATATCGAGGAGTATCACATATGGAACATTTCCTAAGTCTCTAATAACACCCATAGATAAAGTATAATCTTCTAAACAATCATAATATAACTTGTAGTCCATTCCCATGGCACTCAACATCTTACATGCCTTACATTTTCTTCCACAAGTAGTTTACACAACCACTTGTACATAAACAAATAATTATTTATTATTAAATCATAAATTTTCAAAACAATGTACACAATTACTTCTTTGTGAAAACCTAAAAAAGAAACCATGTAAATAAAGATGTAAGGCTTGCATCACTCCATCTATACTCTTCTTGAGAATTATATTCAATAAAAGCAATGTGACAACGAAGCGACATATCTTTGTTTCTAGATATGGGATGTCTAAATTTTTCTCTCAATTTTTTGTTCTTAAGTGTGCATATAAAATTTCTCATCTTGTTAAATGTTCATTTATTTTAGAAGCTAGATAAACTTTCTACTTGTAACAAACAATTGAAGTTCCTAAAATCTAATACGAAGCTCTTGTTTCATTGTAATCAAGTCCTCTTTTTTCTGTAAAATTTTCACACGTGTGGAAATGCCACAAAGTGTGATTTGTTCTCCTAAGGATTTGTGATTGCACCTAAATCAAGTGTAGATTGACCATCAAGATCAAACACTCAATTCTATGGCAAGAGCACTAATCTACATGCATAAAACTATCATTCAAGTACTTTCACATGTGTGGAGACTCTTGCATGAAAAAAACCAAGTACCAAAAGTCCTTGCTCTCAGGTAGAGAGAGAAAGCAAGTAAGAGGCTCGGGTAGAGAGAGAAAACAATATTGACTAGAATCTCACAATCTCATATTGATCTCAAAAAACTAAGTACATAATGAGGGAATTCATCATACTAGTACTAACTCGAGGTAGTCCATGCTCAATTCCTATTGGATGAGTGACTGAAGACTCCTCTAATTTGATTGGGCCATATCCATGAAATTCACTTATGATTGGACCCTTGACCTCATGCCAACACTTTGATCTTAGTCACTCATCAAACACAAGTCACTTTTGGCCAAATCATGGCTTTACATGTAATTTGACTATTTTGCCTCCTAAGCCAAAAATGGCCCTATCAACTACTCACACATAGATGCTTGATGAAAAACTTAACCCCTACAATCAACATAGATAGCTTTTTTAATTTTTTAATTTTTCACATTTTCTCCTTAAACATTTGCCAATAGTCCACCATTAACGTTATCTTTTAAGCATAAACTCATGAGGAAATTCATTGAAAAATCTCCAAGATGATAATATAACTACAAAGTACCACCAATAGCAATCTTAGATTATTTGTCAACAGGTATGAGATGATCTCTAGTTGCACAATATGCTTCACTACCCTTATGGATATTTTTTTTAGGCAAAACTATTTCATCAAACAACTACACAAGGAAAATATTGAGCTAAAAATAAGTACCATGTAAAACATTTGATCTTCATCCATTAGCGTACAATATTCATTCAATGTATGAATGCAGTGACACCGATAAAATTTGTCATTATTGACAAACCTAAGCATTCCATTTTCTTGCCTTAGGAATTTAACTTTAATTTAAAATATGTGCATGAGCACAAATATGATAACAATATAAAAACATGTACAAAATGATTTTTTGAAATTTGCATTTAGATAGTCTTTATTTGATATGGTTGTTGCTTGTCATAATCTTGGTGCATTATGCGAGTTGAGTGCCTAGGGATGCATGCAAGAAATAGAGAGGGACATGAACTTTTTGGTCTTGATGACTTACATATGAAGGTGCATCTTGAGTGTGGGCTTGCATGCAAGAAAAAGGAAGGGACATGATTTTCTTATTATTTATCGGATTTGCATTTAAAGGTGCAATAAAGTCCTTAGCATGACAAAGCTTTTTATCTGCACATATTCCTATGCTCTAAGACATTGACTTCAACAAAAACTCCATTGAGTATCTTGAACACATAGTAATGCCTTTTGGAGCAAGGCAATGTCAAAAATTTAAATAAAAACGTATTTTAATGCTCAAGGTCACTTAAAGAGTGACGTCTCAGGTCAACTAAGAGCAACAACTGATCCTTTGGCAATAACTTATTGCTATTGTGGCAAAGCCAATAAATGATCAACACCAAACACATATTCATGGAAAAACTCAGTTCAACTGGGCATTCAAGATCATGATAATTTTATAGATTACACAGCCATTTGCAAAGGTTGTACAGGCACCATTAGATCTTCTCATATTGTTGATCCACTTGTCAAGGAGTTGGGTAAATAAAAGATCAAAATTCCATGTTTGTAATTGGACTAATTTATGGTGTGAGTTGTATCTATGCGTCATAAAATGCTCAAAGAAAGCCAGCCAGCCAGCGATTCGTTGCTCTCGTTGGTTGCATGCACACCACACCCATCACGCTATCTCTTAGAATATTATTATCCTTCCAACCACTTTTTGAAAATCTTTGATTATTTGAGACGACTTAAAAGACTTCTTTCAATCTAAAGAAACACGTAATTCGTATAAGGTAGTAGTTTATTCTCAATGCTGACGGTAGTTACTCGATGATTCGACGTCTAAGATGTAGATTTTGGATCCTGGAAATCACCATATGCTATTCTATTGGCTCTTTACTATTTCTTATTGAAATATTCGGTTTCGATTCAATAGAGACAAGCTCGAGTAAAGCTTTTTGCGATTGACGTCTCAAGTCAAGGAGTCTCTCCAATCTCGATGCGTAATGATATATTGTCTACATTCTAATTGTCTTTAATTCTTCAGAAAAGGATATGTGAACCATATTGCTCGACTGACGTAAACCTGGCAGCTACGGAGGAATGGATGTTGGAGAAAGATCTTTGTTAGCTTTTTTTATCCATTTTAGAGTCACATATTACTGTGTCTGTAATGTGACTTATTAGTTGATAGTTGATGAATACGTGACAATGACCACTTGTTGGCAATAGCGTGAATAAACCAGGTCTTGGCATATATATATTATGCATTATGCATGGATAATGATATGGTACGAAAGAGATTAATACTCTTCTTGTTTCTGCTTTCATATTTGCGTCTGTCGTGTTGGTGTTCAACTGTTCAATTACCTTGTACCATGGTGATTTGGTTACTTTCTGATTTCATTGCTTTTCCTGTAGTTTACTTGATCAATAAGGTGAGTAATTAGGTGAGGATTCGAGGGTAGAAAAAAGAATATGCTGCACTGTTTGAATGTTGCTGATTTTTAAAAATTCTTGCCCTCGATATTTGCAAACTTATGTAGGCTATAATTATTCAAATCTGAAATTTTGTCCTTTCTAAAATGTTATATTCTATGATAGCCCAAGATTTTGTTGGAGCAAGCTATGGCACAAAATTATGCTCATAATGGCTTGAGCACATTGCACCAGCATGTAAAAGTCCAGACAGGCCTCTTAGTGTTTATGTCAAGTAAAGCCTTCGATTAGAGAGCTTTAAGCCTCTTCAAAACCATGACATCAAGCACCCACGCGAATAACCTTTGAGACTTAACCCTATACGATGCCATGTGCTCAGGTTTCCTTTGGATTTTGGGACCACCTCTAGGAACAGAATGTCCATCCACTTTTCTTTCTCCTCTGGAATCAATCATTCTCTCTCTAGAATGTGCGTTTTCTCTCTACAGAATGTGCATTCTCTCTCCTCTCTCTACGGTGGATTGTGCATGTGCTATGTGGCAGCCCGTCATTGGCTGTCCACAACATTCCACCACAAATGTAAAAAAATTTGCATTATAAATGCGAAAAGAAAACTAGTCCATGTGTGCGTCCGTACGACCGTACCATACGGCTCGGGAAAAAAAAAACCGGTGTCCAACTTCGCACAATGGCATTACGCAGGGGAAGGCCCGAAGCCCTTGGGCCTTCCTTGCTGGTCGGGGCCTACCCTCAGGCGAGGGCCCTCCCAGCAAGGAAGGCCCTCAAACGGGGTCTCCGCTCCCCCCCCCCCCCCCGAACAAAACTCTTCAAATAGGAGAAGTTGTGCACTTAAGAAACACTTGCATAATAAATCATCGTTCAATGAATCTTTCATTTGGAAGTCATAAGAAATATCGGTGATAACAAAGTATGAGGCCTATTCCTCTCCTTTAAAAAGTTTTGGAGCTCCTTGCAATCTTCTTCAAGATTGATAGTGCAAAATAGTGGTTGTTCATCAACATTTTTTAATATTTAGTTTCTTTTTTATCTGCTTCATCCACTGGCTCACCTCGAGCAATCCTTTCCCTGTGCTTTTTTCTCTGTTTTAGCATTTAAGATATTTCTTTTGAAATACTTAGCCAAATATTACTTTTTCAATCTTCAACACTTTGAAAATGAAAAGAGTATGCTTAGCTTCGGAAAAAAAATGAGAGTTATTGGAAATCATAAAAACACTTGAAAATCATTAAAGTCTAAGCTCAACATGAAGAGAAAAACGTACTATATCTTGGTGTAAGAAATTCATTCATGGAGCTCAAAGAATAAAGTCTCTGGCATTCGTCAAAATCTCTACAATTCAACCTTGTAACTACGGGGCTTGAAGAACTTCCATGAATAATTTGTGTCCGAATTTAAAAAATTGTGTTAGACATTGAGTCTATTTGTTAATTTATTAATTATTTAACATTTATGAGATATATTTTGATTTCAAAAAAAAGAATTTGTTTATCTTTGAAATTCTTTTTCCATTTCGGCAAGGAAAATTTGACCATTTGCCACCCTTGAGAAAACACTAATAAATAGTTCCATTGAGTTTACTCCCTACATATTTTTCCACTCACATATGTCCATATCTATAGAATGTAAGATGACCATGCTAAACATGGCAATACAGATTTACCTAACCACTCCAAAAGGCAAGTTGAAAGTAGTTATCATACTTTGTAAGGTTCTACGTTGGATTTTTTTAATCAAAAGATAGGTCACACTACAACATTTTGGAGGCTTTCCGATTCTATTACCGAGGCTTTTATGAAGAAATTTTTTTTTGAAAAAAGTTCCCAAACCTTGGTATATACCATGATGTATACCTCGAAAAGAGATCCTTGATAATTACCTTGGTAATCAAGGCTTCTTCATCTCATTTTTGCTTTGTTTATAGCATGTACAAACCGAGGGATATATCGAGGGACCTCGGTATTTCCCTCCCAAAAAGCTATTAGTGGCATGTCTTTTCTAAAGGATATACCAAGGGATATCCCTTGGTATATCCCTCTTAACAAGGCACCCTATTCCGAGGTTTATTCCAAGGCTGCAAAATGGGAAAAAAGTTCTAGAGTAGAATGGAGCCAGTTTGGACTCCATCCAACCCCATGAGTCTTTGCACCACTTCTTATGAAGTTGGTAAGCAGAATCATTTGTTTATAATTGATAAATAAAATTTGCATGCAAATATTTAATTTACATTCCATGCAATTGAAGATTCATGTAGAGGACTTAACATGTCGTCATCACTTTGTATCACAAGCAATCATGCAAACCAGGCAAAGCGCCAGTCCTTGAAAATGTCCTTGTTGAAGATGACATGCGTGAGTTGTCTCATGCGAGTGATCACTCACATGAGACAACCTATGGAATGAGAGGATGTCAATGAGTCTTTAGAGGAGACTTTCTCAATATCAAAAAGACCCTTTAAGGAATGCCATGTAGGATAAAGAAAAAAAATCAAAATAAATAAAAAGAATATTGTTAATTCCTTGCCCCCACCACTCCCGAGGCCTCCCCAACTCCCAATGATCTAACCATAGTGTCTACTGTCACAGTTAAGAACTCTAAATTGTTCACAGTCTAACTTGTCTAAATCCGAAAATACATTTCCTCCATTGGTTACGAAGAGGGCAATACTCTCATTGGATCCAAAATATGACCGCATCCCCAAATTCAAATCAAGAAAAAATGAAAAATGTATGAATATGCATTCCCTCACTAGAATGAAAATTTGAGTGCCATCTCCAAACATGAATGCCATCTTCAGATTGGAATGAAAATATGAGCGCCATCTCCAAATTTGAATCAAGCAGAAAAGCAAAATCAATGGATTGATAGTATAGAGTATATAATATAATTAAAGATAAGTACTTTGTTTTGTTCTAAAAAATCTGTTCTTAGTACTTTGTTGCATTTGATTACTTTCTTGTTTTTTCTGATGACGACATTGTATCATCTACACTATCTGTCATGCTTAACTTATGCTTCTCGGCTCTCATACTCGGCTCTCAGTCTTCATTCATCTCGTCTTCTTAGAGACCTCCTCGGTCTAAGGTGAGAGGTGCTCTTGGGTAGCTCTGGCCAAGTATCTTGGGGATTCACTGGAATCAGCCAACATCATCCCACCTCTAATGTGTTTCAAGACCTACTACTACTCATATTGAATGATGTCGCCCCACTTCCGCATTGGCATCTTTGATCATCACTTGGAAAAGCATAGATCCTTGTTCGCTTGCATAAAACCAAGTGCTTATTGTTGCCGGTCTTTCTCACAAGCTGCTTTTTGCAATCTGCCACAATGTAACCAGAATGTCTTATTGTTGCTAGTGGTTGACATTCTTAAAATTGGAGAGCTCCCAGCAGCTTCACAACTTGCATGTCTGAGTGCATTTCGCATGTCTTTTTCTTCTTTTTGCATCTGCCATGGATGGTTTCACTTCTCATTTCTAGACAGATTCTAACTTTTGGGAGGTCTGTATCCTCCATTCGGCTTCTGGGTGTTTCTGCAGTTCTTCTCTTAGTTGAAGTTCTAGTATTGTCGATGCTCTTTCCTTGACGAGAAGAGAAAGATCTTCGATTGGTAGGTTGTATAAGCCTTGGGTTAACAGTCTTCAAGGGAACAAACTCATCAGTAAATAGATGGTAGAAACAGATTTGGACAGATGGATTGGATAGGGGCTTGGTGGAAGGATGAAGAAATTGATAGTTCTACGGTTGAAGCTTTGGACTCTTGCAATGTTGAGCTTTGACCACCACTTGCTGGGTGTGGAGCTCGTTTTATTTATCAGGTTCACGGTTGTCTTCATCTCTTTTTTTTTCTACAGCTCCTTTTGATCCATTGCTTTTGGATCTCTTCGAGCTTCATAGGAGGAGATTCAACTATCATTGCTCCAGAGAGTTTCTTTTGATCAAAATTGATCTGACTCATTTGTTGCTTAAGTTTTGTCCTTTCCTCCTCAGCTCTCGGCTTTTCTCTTTATTTCTTTTCGCTGCTTCGCGTGCTTTCTTTCATAGTTGACTCGACGATGAATATCTCTATGAAAGACAAGAATCAACTTTAAAGTGACGTGGATTTCTGAAAGTTGCAGTGTGCTCAAAGATCCTAAACTATGTACAAGGTGATCTGAAGATGGATAGATGAATGAAAATGTGTTCTTGAGATACTCTATGGAAGACTCTCATGCAGTAGCTATTTCTCATGCAAAAATCAATCACACAAGAGGGATGAAGATGAACAAGAAAATAAACGAACTGTAAAGAGAGTGAGATCTGTATGGCACTTGTCGAACAAAACTTTCATTCATCAACATTGATAATTCACCTTGACAATTACAATATCCCATTGGTCTTGTAGAGTAATGAGAAAAACTCTGATATGCCCTTGTCAAAAACAAGGCAAGGTTGGTGACACTAAATCTACCATTGTTGATAGTAGATATTGTAAGATATGGCTTAAAATGCATAGAAGGAGAAGGTACTATTCCCATTAGTATCCTTTGGATCATGAGATTCATAAATGAACCTCTATTTAGATTTCCTATCTCTCATAGTGGTTTCATGATATGTAGGTAGTAGAAATCTTATCAGAAAGTGAAGACATATAGATTTGAGGTTGCAGGAGTGGAGATAGAATGTCAATTCCCTGGGGAGGATGCTCTTGTCTGGGAATAGTAGCAGATGCCGAAATATCGGTTTTCTCAATAACTCATTTCATATAACGTCTATGTTCGATTATCGATGTGGTAAATGCGTGTTAATGTAGAAGTTCTCAAGGAACTTCTCGACTGAGTAGCAGGTTTAACTGTTGCTTGCTATGGGCTTGTGTAGCGTTGTCGTGAGGATCCTACCATGATTCATAACTGATGTGTCGGGAAGGTAGGATCTTGTTGGGTTGTTTTGGGCTGTTGTTCATGGGCACTTGTATAATGGCATAACCTGAAAAGCATGCAAATTCATATAGGAAGAGAGAAATTAGAATATTGCTTAGTAGCAGGTTACATTCTTCATAAGCATCATAGCAGATTACAAGTTCAAAGAAGCATGAGAGAAGAGCATCATAATCAAATGATATGTACTCAATGTAAATGTATTGATTGTATTATAACATAAAATGAAGTGTTTACTCTTCATCATCAATTTTTGTATCTCCTTCTATGGCTGTATTGTCATGAAAAAATTCTCTGCTTGAGTATGCATCTAATAGATGTGCATTATCCTTGTTTCCACCAAGTTCAATATACGTAGAGTACAATGAATAATGGGAGCTCCTTAAAGGAACATTCTCATAAGTAAAACCTAGAATGTTCAAAACATAAGATCTCTTGACAAAAATGATCTTATTTGTTTTAACAAATTTATGTCCTCCTAAATAGTATGATGAAGTTTTAACATCCATTATTAGTGTCTCCCCAACTGGACTGAACTTCAAATGAGCAATACATATCTTATCCTTTAGAAAATGCCTCAGATAGTGGCCAAGTCCACTATCCCTCTGAAACGAGAAAACATGTTGTCTGAAACCACCTCGTCTTACAACAAAGTCATCAATTATGAGTGCATCTTGCAATAGAAAAGAAGACTTAAAAATAAAAATTCATATTCAAGACATAACAACAATCATAAGCAATGAAGTTAAAACACTTACACATTCTTCATGATCAGCAGCAACCAAATCTAGATGATCAATATTATGGCCACATACTGAAGAAGAATCATCTCTAAAATGCATTCGTGATGGACGAGGGAAGCTTATCTAGGATTCATATGCCATGAATTCTTCATTAGATGACATGTTTCATCCATGATTAACAAAATTTGATAAAGCTTTTGTTAGGCATTCTTCGCCGGTCATAAGTCCATTCTCACCTTCATAATCAGTTCCATGCACCAAGTCTTTAGTTTCAAAATCTACAATGTCGGAGAATTTAAAAATTGTGTCGGATAGTAAACAAAGCACCTCATTCGCACGATAGTCGAAAAACTTACACAAATCAATTGTAGTTATATATACATCATCATGATCTATATGATACACATGCAAATAAAAAAACCATTTCGATTCATTTCTAGACATTGAATCATCAGTGATATTAGAGCCAATAAACAAATCTCAAAACACTTCAGTATCAACATCAAGGAAATCACTATCCTTATTAGGGGTGTCGATAAGGAAGTGACTAATGTCCTTAAAGGATGATGCAACTGAGGATGAGGCCATCTGAGGATCAGAATCAACAGTTTTCTCATCATTTGGAATCTGAATTAGCAAGAAAAGTATGAAACTTGTCTGGTATTCAACAAAACAACATTTTCTCCTACAGATAGGACACATCGTAGTGTATCTAAATTGTTCAAACAATCTAGTAAAAATCCTATCCAGTCTTTGCTTGAACAGTGGGAAGAAATGGACAAGATCAGTGAAAATAGAGGTCCTATGGAGATAACAAGTATATTGATTATATCCCTGAATCTAACATAGTGTTCGTAAAATACTTCAAAATTAGGTTGGGCACTCTTGAAAACATGTAGATATGGGCGAAATAGCATGTGAAAGTAGTCTAAGTTCTCAGTAATTCCAAACTCAGTAAGAAATGCACTTAGATTACTCTCATGACTATGTGCCGTTAGTTTTCTTGTATCTCTGATAGCTAAATGTGAGACTGAGCATTTGTTTTTCAATTTGATAACGTAAGATCATTGATGACCTTTTTATCCTGCATTCTTTATCATTATTTGTTTTACTATCTCAGCCTTGATCCATGAGATCTGACAAAGTCTCATCTGATAAGTCCTTGCAAACAAATAAAGTTGGTGTCCTTTGAACACATACACTTGAGAAAAATCAACAAATATATGCAATGAGAGAAACCAACTTAGGTTTACAATTTTCGGACCAGTACTTTTCTTCATGGCATTTCTAACATCCAAGAGTAGCTTGCATTTGAAGGATTCAGAAACAATACTGTCATGAATAGGCCACTCATCTTTCTGAAAACTTGGCAATGGAATTATTTCAAGCTTGCCGAAACCTCCATTTGTTTGTGGTATATATGAAACTTCATAAAAATATATACCACTATATGCAAGTTCCTTTGGACCATTTTGCAAAATGAAGGACCAATAGTAATGAGTTATGATTAAAACCACACCTACTCTATGAGTATATGACAGCAAGTGAGTGTTCAACCTAAGAGGTCAGGTGACATATAAATCATCAAGGGAGTTTTTGGTTGTAGAGAGGAATGAATAGGAGAGAGTGGAATGTTGAAGAAACCAAGAGCTTCTATCTTTCAAAGCCTTAGTATTTCTTCGTAGGTTTTCCTTTGCTCTTTTTTGCTTCTATGCATTTTCAACTAGGTTTTGCACAGAGTCTGCATTTTTGGGTCATGAAGAAAATTCATCCCTAGGTCTAAAACACTTAGAAAATAATTCTGAGATCTTTTCCCGACATTGTCGCATTTTTCGCATTTTTGTGAAAAAGGAGACACTATCCCTAAAAATGCCTTGGAAAGGTTTAGGCCCTTAGAAAACTTTCTGCCATACTGTCGCATTTTTCACCCTTCGAAAAAAAATGACACAGTCTTTAAAATGCCTAAAAATCTTTTTCAGACCTACCTTTGCTTTTTCTCCTTTTTCTTCTTTTTCGGGAAAAAGCAAAGGTGTCCTTCTCATGGAAGCTATGAGATCCATGATGGCCTATTCAAAGACATCAAAATTCTTATGGACTGAAGCAGTAGCTACAGCCAACTATTTGTAGAACATGACAGTAGATCCAGCATTGCACACATGAGCTTTGGTGGGGCAACAAACCAAGTCTGACACATGTGCACATTTTTTGATGCGTTGCATACGCCCACATTCTAGATCAGAAAGTAAAGAAGTTGGATAAAAAGGTGGAGCAAGGATTCCTCATAGGATATGATGTTCATTCATCATACTACATGATCTACATGCCTGACAAAGATCAAGACTGTCAGAGACGTCAGATTTGATGAGTCAAAAACAATGGCTGACGGAGATCTAGTCCTAATGGCAACGTATCCAAATACAAGGCCATATTGGTGGCGAAAGGTTTCTCTCATAAGTATGGTGTTGACTATACTGAAACCTTTTCATCCCTAGGTCTAAAACACTTAGAAAATAATTCTGAGAACTTGTCCTGACACTGTCGTATTTTTTGCATTTTTGTGAAAAAGGAGACACTGTCTCTAAAATGCCTTGGAAAGGTTTAGGCCCTTAGAAAAGATTTTTGCCATACTGTCGCATTTTTTGCCCTTCAGAAAAAAGTGACACTGTCTTTAAAATGCCTTAAAATATTTTTCAAGTCTACCTTCGCTTTTTCTCATTTTTCTCCTTTTTCGAAAAAAAGGGAAGGTGCCCTTGAAAAAGCGAAAGTGCCCTTGAAAAGCAAAGGTGACAAAAGGCGACTCTGCCCTTAAAAACTTAATAGGGTCCTTAAGCAAAAGCGAAGGCTTGCAGCATGAAGGCACAAGTGCAACAGGCAAAAGGCGGATGATTCACAAAGGACAATGACAGAAAACTAGAATCAGTTTCGGTTAAGACTAATATATTTCTTTTGATTAGATCTTCTAACTTAATCAGTCCCTTGGACTGATCACATGAAAGAGATCAATGAAGGATGGAAAATATGTACATGAAGACACACACAGTCACGGACAGAATACAGGCAAACACTCTAAGATAGCTCCATAGCGAGTTTACAGATTAGCAATAGCTAGTCATACTATTCGCGAGAAGAGAACATCTCTCTCGCGCCAAGGCGCTGATCTGGGAAACAGACAGCGCTCAAGAATTGTATTGTAAATTTAGTTCTGATATAGAATTAATTTTTCTCAATAATCTATTTGTTGATGTGTATGATCTGTAAAACTTGAATTCATGCTATCAGTAGATAAATTTCCGTTGTTGTCTTATTCAACATTATCTATTGTTTACAAGTTTGAATTTTACACAAAAAGCAGATCTGAGGCTTGGAAGAGAATTAGACGGCAGTGAGAAGCAGTAGCTACTCCTGCCAAGTCTGCTCTATCCGGCCTTTCATTCCACATCAGTGATCTTTGAACACGATTGCCATCACCAGGCAGTCGGGTCAGAGCCCTGCGGACGGACGTAGTTTCCATCAAATGTTCTAAAAGTTCAATAAATTCTATGATGAATAGGAAAGACCCACACCTTCTAGATTTGTTGAGAATCTTAAAACATCCACCCTTGATGAGTGGGAGTCTTTTGCCACTACTACCCCTAGAACAGTATCACTACATAGCATCATAAAGCAGGATAAGGAGCTTACTAATCAAGGCATGACAGATGAGCATCGACCACGACGATATTGTCCCATACTTCGCTTCACTGGACTCTACGTGGCCATCATAGGACTTGATACTATGGTACGTGGCCTTCAAACTGGAGTCTTAGCACTTGAGGTAGATAACGAGGGATTTTGGGTAAGGGCCATACTATACATCAAGATAAATCAACAATGGATATCAATGACCACACGAACCTTAAAGTTGCAACCTATTAGGCAAGCGTTAACCTCGATAGACTTCCCATGACAAGTAAGGCACTAAGTGACCTACACCTACTAGGAGACTTTTGTCAGGTAGTACGACACTAAGTATGACACTAAGTAACCTACCCCTACTAGGAGACTTTTGTCAGGTTATGCAAATTATCATCTTCCCATTCTTCTTAGGAACGACGACAATTGATAAGGAGCAGCTTATTACCACTTCTATAGCCCTCATGTCCAATGTTTTCTCATCCCAATCGGAGATCGATAGTTTCGAGTCAAACATAGAGTAGATGAGAGCACTTTAAGTGTTTATAAATTAGCAGCCAATCTAACCTGGGTATGTGTAGGCCTAACAACCATCTATTATACTAAATTAGTGGTACCCCGACGGCCTCCCCCTTCATCTCCTACTGATGACGATCTAACCACCATTCTTAGATGCATTATTCAAAATTCAGATGAGCCAACTCCAACTCCAGAAGAGCCATCCCCTACACTTGAAGCTAACAAATGGTCTCGACAACCATGGGTACATGGATAATTACGTTATGAACGGAGTACATTTTGGTCCACAAAGGGCCACAGCCCTTCTCCCTTCAAGATGAGAGAGGTCTTCACCTTCTATGCTAGGAAGTTAGAGCCGGCTGAGTCGAGGATTGTGCAGATCTTCGATTGTATATTGCTTATTGGTGCCATCGTTGTGATGTGTTCTTCAACATATTTTTGGTTCCTTGTTTTGAATGTTCGATCTCTTGGATCTTAGAACCTAGAGGCTCTGATTAGCCTTCCTAGAGGTCTGATACCACTGAAGGGAAGTTAAATATCTGAATTCGATTCTGTTTGCAATAAATCTACAATCCCCTAGAGTGTAGATAGACACGGCTGACCTACATTACAATTTATTTAAGCATTCAATCAATTAGTATGAACCAGTGTGGCAAAATAGAGAGCAGATAACAATCGGACATCACAACATTCAATATAATTCAAGATAAGAAAAACATCTACAAAACATCTATTGTATTGTCAATGAATTTCTTGAGCGCTATTGTGACAAAACCCACACAACACATCGGCTTGGGAGAATCTATGTCTCTCACAAATGATATAAAGTCATCTTGCTTACTACCGGACTCTTGGACATCAGCTAGCAACACTATTCTTAGCTCACATTGGTATGCAACCAAATTGATGTTCAACCTATTCTCTCATGTTTGATCTATTTATATAGATGGAGAGTAAAAGGTTTAATCTAATCTGAGATTACAAGAATGGTTGATTAAGCACATCCTAATGGTATCTAGATTTGTTGTCGTCATCGTCCGTGGAGGTGGTACTCCTCCTGGTACTTTCTTTGATCTGTAATTTGCAGCGTGAAGATCCGTCGCCTTTCGATCTTTGTGTCTTCTTCATCCGCACATTTTTTCGGGCTTCGCCTTTGAGATGCTTCATTCCTCAAACACTTTACTTTCGTCTTCGGGCATCCTTTAGTCCTCGAGGCTTTGGCTTCATGTTCGGTCAGTTCCCTTGTATTTCAATAGGCATGAGCTCGAAAGATAACAAAGCTTTGTGGCTCGAAACGATTTGCTTCTTCAATGCCATTAATGCTCTTGTACTTGGCTTTGATACCATGTGAAAGTACTATGCAAAAAGTACAAAAAGGACCAAGAGTGGATCCTAATCTGATCCTCGAGAGGGATTGGTTGTCAGATTACTTGATCTATCAATCTACTTGAGATCAAGATCAATCTAGATCAATTATAGTCACAAAATCCTAACAAGAACAATCATTAATTGAAGGTAGGTGTACTTTCTGGTTTCACACATGTGAAACACTGTCTGAGTATGTACTCCAACCTGAAAATCAAGTACACATTGATAGCACCTCAAAACAATCAAAACAAATGTAGACAAATGGAGAGAATCACTCAAAATTGCTTCCAAAACCAAGATTGGTGTCTCACATTGATTATGGCCAAATGTGGCTCTATATATACAATAAGTGGGAGCTCCTGGTACTGATCATCCCTCTGATCCCACATGTGTGAAGGTGCTTTTTCATATGATGATTCATCATGCAAAACTGACACTTGGACAAAACCTTCTCTTTTGAGCACTTTTGGTCCATTTTCCTTCTATATGGAGATCTACTTGGAAATCTTCTAGAAGTCAAAATTCGCCTACTTCAGCTTATTCCACACATGTGAGCTGTCCTCTACACATGGGATATGACACCTAACCAAAGGATGTGGCTCATGCAATCAATAGATTGATGCCATGTGTCATATGTCTAGAAAACTAGTTTTTGGCCTTTTTATCCACTAGAACTTGAATTAAATCATATGTACAACCTATATGATTATGGTACATGACAAGTACACTATTTTCACACGTGGGAACAGGCTCCACACATGTGTGTTTATCTATATACAAGATTTTTGGCCTCTACCAAGCTTATTTTTGCATTTTTCACACTCCTCAAAAATCTAGCTTGGTAAATCTAGCTTGATGGAAAACATGATGATCTTGAGCTTGACTCCATGGGCTGAATTGGTCTTTGCTGGTTCAAAAGGTGTGAAGATCAGCCAATGAGCTTGATGTTGATCTGAAATCACCATATCCATGATAGTGCTTCTTTGATGTTGACATCTTTGATGAGCTTGAGAGCTTTGCACCATCCTAGCACCTCCAAAATTGATTCCTTCCAAATTTCATGTAGATGCTTGACTTTGAGGATTGCTCCTTCTTCATGTGCATGCTCCTTCATGAAAAAATAAATATTTCTTCTTGATTTATTAGGATCACAAAGATCTAACATCATGTTACCACGATCTAGAGAATTAGGCTCATCCAAAGTGGCAAGACTATGCATGCTATAATAACAAAGTGTTTGCATCATATCTTCATGCTTGTTTACCATGCTAATCTCTGATCCAATGAGGCTAAATACTTCATTATGGAGATAAGTGTCTTTAGAAGATGATTCACTTACTCTCATAAAGAGTTTACAATTTGCCTCAATACAAATTTTCAAACTATGAGTGAACAAATCACTTTTGCTCTTGCATGACTCAAGAGCATACATTTGATGAAATAACCATTTGCTTTCTAATTGATTTAAAATCAATTTCAACCTTTTAAGAACATCATCTATGTTCTCAAGAGAGACTTCATACTCAACTAGTATGGTTTTACTCCAATTTTGAGATGCAATGATCTCACTAAAGCAAATTGATTTATCAATGACATAAGAGAAATAAGTATGTGATGTATACCACATGAGATATGCTCCTCTTTCCCTTGAAATGTGAGCCACATGGACTCAACCATATTTCTTGAGTTTCTTTTTGGAATCACAATTTGAGAAGGTCTCTCCTCCTCAATCCTAGGCAACTTGAACCTTGAGAAGGATTCTCCTCCTCAATCCTTGGCACATTTGAACCTTGAGATGACTCCTTAACATCCTCTTCATGGTGCTCCTTTTTTATGGAAATTTGAGACCTCCATGTCTCATAATGATCACAACAACCATGACCACACAATATGCACTTCCTATGATTATCAAAATTACTTATGCTAAAAACATAAGTCCAAAAATCACCACAACTTGGCGTGATTTTTCTAATATTGAAATCAAAAGGCATTTCCATCTCAATAAGGCTAACTACTTGCTTATGGATATAAGTGTCCACTTTGGATGCTTCACTTATTCTCATAAGAAGTTTACAACTTGCCTTTAAGATTGAAAACTTACAATTTTCATCTTTATGAATGAACACATCATTCATGATCTTATTGGAACCAAAAGATCCTACATTATGAAGATATTTCCATTTCCTTGACCTCATAACTAATGTAAGCTTACAAGGAAAACATATGTTGCTATCTTTTAAGGCATCACACTCAACTAGTATTGCCTTAATCCACCTTTGAGATACAAAAATCTCTTCAAAGCAAAATGGTTCTTCATAAGTTGACATGAGCGCATAAATGAAACTATCTTCATTTTGTGATTGCTCCTTATTCTTGATTGATTTCTCTTGGATAATAACAATAATTTTGAACTTTTCCAAAGTTCCAAGCAAAATACTTTCCAAGGACATGAAATAAATCCAAGTTACTTTCATGAAAGTGACATCTGTCTTTGCATCTTCAACCAACAATGCACTTCCAAATGAAAAATTTCAAAAGATTTGACATGTGTTGTGATGGACTCTTGAAGATAAATCTTGCAAGTCCTTGTGAGACTCCAAGCCTCATTCACCTTTCCACAAAGGAAACACCTTTCCTTGGACTTGTCCTTCTTGTATTTGCATTTTGAACTTGAAGCTCCATCCTTCACCTTGGCCCCCTTTCTTTGGTTCTCCTTGGATGGATTGGTCTTCTT
Organism: Diphasiastrum complanatum; assembly: GCA_029204225.1. Lineage (NCBI taxonomy): Eukaryota > Viridiplantae > Streptophyta > Lycopodiopsida > Lycopodiales > Lycopodiaceae > Diphasiastrum > Diphasiastrum complanatum. The sequence goes on from CM055100.1 coordinate 28,117,232, forward strand.
TTTGTAGTATCTTGAGAAAAAATATCCTCCCTTGCCAAAAGATTGCACTCAGGATCCTTTCTTTCCTTCAATAGGATGCCACCTATTGATTCCATGTGAATAAAAGCCTGTGATATGATTCTACAAATGTAATTTTTGACTTTCAAGAGACTAGATTTGAACATCTTCAACAATCTAGAAGGACCTACACAAGATCTAGCTCACAAACCTAAGAATCAATCTTCACAATAATGACTAGTCACTTGGAAACTTTGCTTTGATCACTAAGACAAAAGCACGCAATCTTTGAATCAAATCACTAAAGAAATCAGATCCAATCTCCTACTGGACTCATCAAATACCAATGACTCTTTCTTTTGAAAGTTGAAATGCATATGAAAAAGATTTGACACCTAGATTTTCCTTTTCACTTGACTAGTTCTCTCAACACTTGAGATTCTTGAACAAAAGATGGGTTTTGTTTCAAATACATGAAAATAAAATTTAATCACTTCTTTTGGACTCACTCTTGACCCAAATAATCTCACACTTGAGATTTAGAATGGATTTGATTTGATTTGACAACAAACTATACCACCAATTTTTCACAAAGCTTAAAAAATTAGACAACTAGAGATTCACAAAGATCTCAACCATGCATGAATACTCAAATATGGACTCCTCCTCATTCTAGACATCCAATGGGATCTCAAATTGACCCTCACACTCTCACAAAGAAAGTTGAATAGAACTAATTTGAGTTTCATACAGACTATGTCAATTTTTGCTCAATAAATTGATTCAATCACCCCTATTGGATTTTACCAATTACTCTACCTCTTAAGACTTGGAATGAAATTCAAAATCAAAGGTTGTGATTTTTCTCACTAAGATATTGTGCTTCAAAGAGCTAATGCCAGAAAGATTTGATCACCTGGGAAGAGACGAACTCTCCACCAATAACAACACAAAATTAGCTTCTAGATCTTGCCTTCTACAAAGGAAGGAACTCTTAGAAAATTGGATCTCTCTCTACACATTTGCCATAGACACCTTAATGACTCTTTTCAAACCTTACAATCACTCAAACAAATTGATTAGGGTTGAACAATGTGACTTGGATCTCAATCTCTTTTCTAGAACTCTCAATTTAAGCCAATCTATGTCAAATTCTACAAAAGATTTGCATAGATGCTCTATATGCACTAGAAACTCTCAAAGGTTTCACTTGGAGGACAGATCCAAGGATGTTTTCTAGCAAATTGATGCTTCTAAACTTGACCCTATCACTCTTGAACAAATCTAGAGTGATGGTACAATGGATTACAACCTCTCACCTTGCATATCACTCCTTAATCTATGATTTTTAGCAAAATCTCTCTTAACTTCAACATACACTCAAAAAATCAGAGAAGATCAATTAATGCACCTTTTTCAAGCTTCAATTTTAATTTTTTGGCTGATCTAATCCAAGAACTAATCAAGGGATTAGATTTACTATAGAAAATGCTTGATTTTGCACTAGAAATCACTCAAATTGGGTATGTGAGTCAAATTCTACAAATTTTTGAAATTTCTCAGTCAAAACCGGAGCCGTATGGCCTCACACGTGTGAAAAGGGTTCCTACAGCCCACAACAAGATCTGGACCAAAAATTTTGAGGATAGCTATCAAATCCAACTCACTACACAAAATTTGACTAGTTTCCAAAAAACTGCTAATTTTGGCTTTGATTTGGATTAACCCTATCAAGTTCAACAAAACCTCTTGTACTAGGCTCTGATACCATGTGCAAAAAGTACAAAAAGGACCAAGAGTGGATCCTAATCTGATCCTCAAGGGGGATTGGTTGTCAGATTACTTGATCTATCAATCTACTTGAGATTAAGATCAATCTAGATCAATTCTAGACACAAAATCCTAACAAGAACAATCATTAATTGAAGGTAGGTGTACTTTTTGGTTTCACACGTGTGAAACACTGTCTGAGTACATACTCCAACCTGAATATCAAGTACACATTGATAGCACCTCAAAACAATCAAAACAAATGTAGACAAATGGAGAGAATCACTCAAAATTGCTTCCAAAACCAAGATTGGTGTCTCACATTGATTATGGCCAAATGTGGCTCTATATATACAATAAGTGGGAGCTCCTGGTACTGATCATCCCTCTGATCCCACATGTGTGAAGGTGCTTTGTCATATGATGATTCATCATGCAAAACTGACACTTGGACAAAACCTTCTATTTTGACACTTTTGGTCCATTTTCCTTCTATATGGAGATCTACTTGGAAATCTTCTAGAAGTCAAAATTCGCCTACTTCAGCTTATTCCACACATGTGAGCTGTCCTCTACACATGGGATATGACACCTAACCAAAGGATGTGGCTCATGCAATCAATAGATTGATGCCATGTGTCATATGTCTAGAAAACTAGTTTTTGGCCTTTTTAGCCACTAGAACTTGAATTAAATCATATGTACAACCTATATGATTATTGTACATGACAAGTACACTATTTTCACACGTGGAAACAGGCTCCACACATGTGTGTTTATCTATATACAAGATTTTTGGCCTCTACCAAGCTTATTTTTGCATTTTTTACAAGTACAGCAAATAAGGACCAAGAATGGATCCAAATCAGATCCACAAGAGTGATTGGGTGTTAGATTAGATTGATCTACCAATTTACAGAAGATTAGATAGCATTAGATCAAATATACATCAACAAATCTAACAAGAACAATCAAATATGATCAAAACTAATGCTTGTTGGTTTCACACATGTGAAAACTTGTCACAGTACGAACAACTAGCAGAGAATGAAGTACACTAAGCTTAGAAACCAATAGATGCATAAAATCACAAGACAACTAGAGAAACTACTCAAGAAATGCTCCAAAACCAAGATTTGGCTTGCTTGTTGATTATGGCTAAATGAGGCTCTATATATACATGAGTGGAATCAAAAGTTGTTGCTGAGTCTAGCAATAAAAAAGTGCCATGTGGCATATAGCTAGAAAACTAGTTTTTGGCCATTTTAGCCACTAGATCTCAAATCAAATGATATGTACATCCTATATGATTAATCTAAATGATATATGAATTTAATTCACATGTGGGAACAGGCTCCACACATGTGTAATCATGATAGGTACATAGATTTGGCCTAGATCAAACATGATTTTGACATTTTCACAAATGCAACAAAACTGAAAACTATACTTGCAAAACAAAACAAAAAACATCAGAATGGCCATCGAAACAGACGCTGATATACTACATCTAACAGATCGACCTACTCCAACGACCATTTCGAAAAGTGCTCACTATTTTCTGTGGCTACTCAAAACCTGCAAAATGAATGTGAAGTCAATACATTGAAGACTAGAATGTGTGTCTTCCCTTTTGTCACCTACATCACAACACAATGGCATTAGCTAAGATCCTATCACAAGCACAAATAGAGATGTAATGTTCTTAATGAGCTTACCATTTTACTTTACAAGGAGGATACCAAAAGAAACAAGAGCAAGAGGAGCAATGAGGAAACAAAGAGCAAGAGGAAGAGCAAATGGAGATAGCTAAAGCAAGAGCAAAAGGGGCTAAAAGAGAGTGGAGAAGCATCAACCACACACCCAAGGAGACAAAAAATACTCTCACCCACTCCTGTCTTCTCTTCTCAAAAGTCGCGACAATGGACATATTTTTTGAAAATTTCAAGAATCTGTTCCAGCCTCGGTATAACCCATTGACTAAGTGAACTGTTCTGAGGCCCATTATGAGGCCTACAAAAAATCCTGAAATTTGTCTTTCTCAAAAGTAGTGAGTTTTCTAAATCCCAATTTTTGTAGGGTTATTCTAAGGTTCATCTACCAAGGTCCCTATTTCCAATGCTTGAAAAAACCGGCATAGTATAGGAATGGAAAAAAAAAATATTGAGAAATGTACTGTAATAATCTCTGCTCACTATTCATACATTGACAGTATCAGAGAATGGTACTTGCTCAATTGTGCTTCATTTCATCAATTGAATGTTTTTCATGATAATGCCATATCACATGAGTCATCATTGACCCTCTTGAAACATAAAAGTGACATTATATTTGATTGAAACTCCCCCGAGGGTCAAGGGCACTGTGTGGGAGAAATAAATTGAATGAAAGTGAGGTAATCATGCAAGTAAGATTGGGTATAAGACTAGCAGATATCAACTCACAGAGATATGATGAGATGATAACAAGCGACCTTAGTAATGGATGTGAAGGCATTTTGATTGTAATAAAGGCCTACGTACAAAGATCCAAAAGCAAAGAACAAACAAGAATTGATCAAAAACACCTTGAACTCTTCAATGACATACTCTTTTGATTGGACAACATTGGATTCAGAAGCAAATTATGCAGATCTCATTTTTCATTAGTTTAGGAGTATTGAAGAGGCTAGCCATGTAATGATGCACATAGGCATGGATGTCACAAGATTTCAATTGGCCTTGTTGCAAACAATGAGTAGGGATTTAGACCTATCTTGAATTTATACATCGAGATGCCTGGAACTGCCATAGATCACCATCATATTTATGACAGAGTTCTAACGATATGAGCTTAACATTGTTTTCCTATTGTGAGATATTTTGAGGAGACAATCATGTGTCCACATATACCATTACAAACATGATTTACAAGGAGAGACCATTCCCGCCAAGGTGGTAAGACATTTTCCCATCATACTCAGAATACGCCATATGTTTGTGTAATTCCATAGCGGAGCTTATGACATGGCATTCAAGAAATCGTTTATCGGACGATACTATGAGGATCTCTGCTGATTGTCCAAGGCATGGAAGCACATGGATGCTACTTGGCATGAGTTTAGGGATGAGCCTTGCCATTTGCATTTGGGGTTGGCGATGGATGGTGTGAATCCATTCGGTTTGTGCTCCACATCTTGCTCCACTTGGCCGGTTGTTCTTGTGAATTACAACACCATCCCTTGGCTAAGTATCAAGAAGGGGCATCTAATGTTTGCCCTTCTTATTCCAAGAAGATACAAGGCAAAAAATATGGATGTGTATATGGCTCCCTTGATAGATGAGCTAAAGATTCTATGGCAAGGAGTTCAAGTGAGCGATATATCAAGACCACGTAGACAAGGAGATTTTGTGGTAAAGGAGATCTTGATGTGGACAATGCTTGACTTTCTTGGATATGGGGAATGTTCAGGTGAGATATCCTTACTATTGGTTCGATTCATGGTATTAAATCTAATGTGTATTCACAAATTTTCTTTCAATTCGAACATTAGACTCACAATTAAGTTGGTTGTTTTGTCTCAATATAGGGCTGCAATGCATGTCCCGTTTGTGGTGAGTATTTGCAAGCACATCACTCACAAGGTCTACAAAGGATGGTTTATGAGGGCCGCACTCAATACCTTCCACCCATCCTATGCGTGATGGGCTTGTTGGTCAACATCCCCACTCCATGAAGGTACAATACATATTTGGGCCAATTAATGTACATGTTGTTTATTTATTTAATAGTTACTCTCTTTAGAATTCTTTTAATGATGATTTACATTAAATGTGTGTGCTTGTTTGTTAATATTGTAGGCAAGTGATTGGCTTCAAATTTGGAGATCCAATCAAGATCTAGGGCGAATCCCTCCTGACATGAAAATGTTATCAATATTTCATGAACTTCCATATTGGAGGTAATTGTTGATAAACCATATTTTGGACCCGACACACATATTCAAAAATTTTGGGAGCATGATTTGGGAGCACTTGACGGGGTCAAAAGAGAAAAAAAAAGGGTGCACTTAGAAGAAGTGAAAAAGATGGCCGATTTATGGCCATTTATTCATCATCAGTGGTATCAGAGCCTACCTTGTCAAAGTCTGACATAGCCAAAGGCTATAAGATCCAAGGGGCTAAAGCATTCAAACAATCAACCATTAACAAGTGAAAAGACAAATTCACAAGCAATGGCTTCAATCAACAGCGTACAATCCAAGATTTTTACAGTTCTAGGTTCATCAGGATCTAACTTTCTAGCATGGAAAGTTAAAACATTGCTGATACTAAAGGTGTGAAAAATTGCCTACATTGGCAAATCTAGCCATGCAGAATATTGTACATTTTGTCAATATTGTTTGTTGGTTACTTCAATGGCCAAAGTGCCACTTGTACATACACACCTAAAGTAGGTTACCACGAGTCAAGAGGAGTGGTTGTGTCTATTTGGTAGTGATTCCTACTTTGTAGGATCTAGACCATGATTTATGATGAGATTTGTACCTACCATGCACCTACCAAGCATGACTCTTGGATCTAGGCTAGGGTTTTCACATTAGGACAAGAAAGTGGAGTCTACTTCCTTATTACATGCTAAATTTTCACCTAACTTTGCAAAGGAAGTGTGTTTTACTATGTATTCCCATTCTCCATAGTGAGAAGATAGAAACTTTTTGGAGCCTCAAGGAGAAACTCGAGTTTCCTCTCATTGTATGGTGATTACTCTATTTTTTCAATGAAACCCAGCTTTGGCACTTTGTAAACACTGTCTACAGGCCATACTACAGCCTTATTTCCACACGTGTGGAGTTGGATTATACTAATTGATCAATGCTTTGATTGTCTCTACTTGTTTCCTATCAAGCTGCTAAACTAGATCTTGTTTTCTGATGACTAGTTTCTAATAGATTGTTTAATAAGCATACAATCACCTTGTGGATCATTCAAAGATCCATTTATGGTCCTTAGTACTGTACTTTTCACATGGTATCAGAGCCAAGTACAAGGCCATTGATTTGTGTTTGAATCTAATCCAGTTTTAGCAGGTTTTGGTGCAAAAAGCTAGTATTGGAAGGGCGAGCTGGTATCCAGGTTTTGGTGAGGGGATTTGATCCCAAACTTTTTCAGGATCAAAATCCATACTGTTCACACGTGTGGGCATCTCTGAACTAGCATTTAATAACCCATATTCATTGGATCATAGAAAATTCATCTGGTGTCAGTTTGATGTAATTTTTGGTGCAAATCCTAGGATAAGCTACCAAGATCACTTGCCATTGATTAGTTCTGAATTTGTTTCATGAAAACTAATTAATCTAGGCTTATTTCAGACCTTCTTAAAGTTGAAACCAGGTCTTGAAAGTACATCAAAGTGAATGAGAGAGAGAGAGAGAGAGAGAGAGAGAGAGACAGTTTTTGTCCAAGAATAGCCAAGATTGGCAAGATTTGCTTGAGTGTAGTTTTCATCTCATCTTATCTTCATTCCAGCTTGTGAGGGAGTGATAGAACTGTGACTACAAATCCATTTGTTGGATTAGAAGTCAACATTTGAGTGAAACACTGCAAGTTAGAAACCTTTGTGAGTTTCAGGTACAAACAAATCTATATCTTGTGTGTAGAATCTTGCTAGTAAGATGGGATCAGTGGGAGCCTACCTTCTAGAAGCCAGTGAGAGGTTAAATTCTACCAATTATGCTATTTGGAAAGTGAGGATGGAGTCACTAATGGTGCTCCAGGATTTTTATGAGTTTCTAATAGATGATGAAGATGAACCTCTAAGTGCACAGGAATTAGTGAGATACAAGAAGAGGTCTAGGCTTGCACTTCACTGTATTAAGATGAATGTAAGCAATGATCTTTTAAGGGAAGTATCATCATGTAAGAGTGCTAAAGAGGCTTGGGAATCTTTAAAATCTATCTATGAGTCTAGTAACACTTCGAGGGTTCTCATGCTTAGGAATCAGATTCTACAAAGCATGAAGAGGAGTGATGAGAGTGCACAAGATTATGTGCTAAGAATCAAGTCTCTTAATAGGGAGTTAGCTTCCATTGGAGAGAAGATTCAAGATAGTGAGCTTGTTCAGATTGTCCTAAATGGTCGAGGGAGTGGCTTTACAAATTTGGTCCAAAGCTTTGCAATCCAAGACACTTTGCCTACTATAGAAAAGCTACACAGTGTATTAGTAGCTAAAGAGTGTAGGATGTTGCATACCAATGCAAGAATGAATGTTATTTCTCTGCAGGATGGTGATGAGAAAGCTAATTTCTCATTCAAAAGCAAGAAGAAGACCAATGGCAAGAAGAAGCACTTCAAGGAGACCAAGGAGGAGGATGAGGCTTCAAACTCAAAGGGCAAGATCAAAGACAAGTCCAAGTACAAATGTTTTTTCTGTGGAAAGAAAGGACATTTTGCATCATAATGTCTCGAGAAGAAGAAGGCACAAGAGAGCAAACAAAGCAACATTGCACATCAGGAGGAAGAGGAGGATGAAGAGTCATCCTTGATGGTTTCCAACAAACCACCATCATCCAAGAGCAACACCAATGATTCTTGGTGGATAGATAGTGGGGCAAGTTCCCACATGACATATCAAAAGGACATATTCTCCACCTTACTTTCTTACAATGACTTACATAGATCAATCTATACTGCAAGTAGTCAAGAATGTAAGATAAGTGGAATAGGAACAATTCCCTTGTATGTGGGATCATCCAAAAGGATGAATCTAGATAACGTTCTTTATGTTCCTAAGTTAACCAAGAATTTGCTTAGTGTTGGCCAGTTAATGGATAATGGCCTAGATGTACAATCTAAGCATGGAGTTTGTTCCATCCTTAGAAATGATGAATGTATAGCCAAAGGCTTTAAGCAAGGTAGATTGTTTAAGCTTGATGCTAATATTGCATTGGAGAGTGTTAACTTGGCAAAGGTGGAGCTATCAAAGGTGGAACTGTGGCACAAAAGGTTGGGCCACCCCAATACAAAGCCATGGAATCTATGGCTACAAAGGAGCTTGCAGTTAGACTCCCCAAGCATTTGTCAAAGTGTGGGAAGAGATGTGAAGCATGCAGCCTCTCAAAGGCTCACAAACTACCCTTCTCAAGATCTACATCAAGATCAAACTCTCCTCTTGAACTCATCCATTCAGATGTTCATAGTTTTTCACATGAGTCTAATGGTGGTGCCAAGTACTATGTAATCTTCATTGATGACTATTCTAGATTTTGTTGGATGTATCTCTTGTCTAGCAAATCAATGGTGTTTTATTCTTTTGTAAAGTTCAAGACTTTGGTAGAAAATCAACTTAGTACCAAGATTAAGGTATTAAGGAGTGATAATGGAGGTGAATATATCTCCAATAAGTTGATTGACTTTTGTAGTTCTAATGGCATAAAGAGGGAGTTGTCATGTCCATACACCCCTCAACAAAATGGAGTGAGTGAGAGAAGAAATAGATCTCTTTGTGAGTGTGCTAAGGCCTTAAGGCTAGATGCTTCTCTTGTGAGAAATTGGCAAAAATCTAGCTTGGTATTTTTTATGATAGAAGTTTGTAAGTGAATCTCACATGTGTGGAGGATGTTCCCACTTGTGGACAATTGTAAAGTAAATCAAAATGTTTGATATAGGGGTCTCATAGAATTTCATAGTCAAGCATTTAGGTGTAGGATGTTGATAGGGTCAAATTTGGCATAGATGGCAAATTATCCATTTCCACTTGTAATGCCAATATTGAGCCAAACTTGTGCCAATTAGAGTGTAGACAAGTGTCATGCTTTTGTTTGATGAAGCTTAAGAGGTCCAATAGGATTTAGAGGTGGAACCTTGTGAGGTCCAATAGAAAATTGAGGTGTGCTTGAATATAGTCCAATAGAATTTAGAGGTGCATGGATCAATGGTCCAATAGGATTAAGAGGTGGCAAAGTGTGATCCAATCATAGTTAAGCATAGTGGTAGCTCATGAATCTATTAGTATCATTGTACTCCTCCTTTTGGATCTAATTGATTTTGAGATTGAGTGAATTTTGAGTGTCATTGAATTTCTAGCTTTCTCTCTCTACCCTAGAGCTCTTGATGGTTTTTCTCTCTCTACTCGAGGAGAGCAGCTTGTTTTTACTTAGAATACTTTTGGAACACTTCCCACACGTGTGAGTGAGAGTTGGAAGTGATTGAATGCATGTAGTAGTGTGTTTTTGCCATAGAATCAAAGATAGATCTTGAATCTCAATCTAGTCTTGATCTTGGTGCATCTACACACCTTAGGAGATCACAAGTACATGTAGTGGACAATCCACACGTGTGAAATTCAACATCTCTATCCAAACCATTTTGGGGTGAAGCAATAACTTGTGCTAACTATTTGTGCAATAGATTGCCAAACCAAGCCATTGGAGGAATCACACCATTTGAAGCTCTATTTGGAGAGAAGCCCAATCTCAAAGATCTCAAAGTTTTTGGATCCACTTGCTATGTACACCAATCCTTGGATAAGAGAAGGAAGGATGATGCAACATCCATCAAAGGCATATTTGTGGGATATGGTGAGAATAGCAAAGGTTATAGAGTCTTCAATCCCATCACTAGCAAGGTGATAGTGAGTAGGGATGTTTTTTTTTATGAAGGACATGCTTGTGATTTGGATGATAGTGCTACTAATCATCTTGATGCCAAGGATCATGCTAGGATGGAGGAGGAGCTTCCAAGTGAAGAAGAACTTGAGGATCCACCTCAAGATGCAAGAACTCCAAGAACTCCAAGAAGATCTACAAGGGCAAGATCCGAGCCATTGAGGCTCATCTATGATGGTCAAGGTGATCAAAGGGAAGGCTCATCATCTTTCACATCTTACACCTTTCTTACTTCAATGTTAGATGAGCCAACATGCTATGAAGATGCTTGTAAGTCTAAAAGTTGGATGGATGCTATGCAAGTAGAGTATGATGCTCTTATTGAGAATCATACTTGGGATCTTGTGGATCTTCCTCAAGGGAAGAAACCTCTTGATTGCAAGTGGGTGTTTAGATTGAAGCATAATCAAGATGGATCAATAAGCAAGCATAAAGCTAGGCTTTTTGCCAAAGGTTTTTTACAAACCAAAGGCATTGACTATGATGAGACTTTTGCTCCTGTGGCTAAGCTTGTTACTATCAGGTTGATCATTAGTCTTGCTACAACCTTCGATTGGGAGCTATTCCAACTTGACTTCACAAATGCATTCCTCAATGGTTATTTGGAGGAAGAGATCTACATGAGGCAACCCGAGGGCTTCATCAAGGCAAAGCATGAAGGAAAGGTGTGTTTTTTTAAGAAGAGCCTTTATGGGCTCAAGCAAGCACCTAGAGCATGGTACTCTAGGCTAAACTCTTTTCTCATTTCCATCAATTTTGTAATGAGTGCCTATGATCCATCATTGTATATAAGTTTTCATGATGGCATGATCATTATTCTTGTTTTGTATGTAGATGACATTATCTTGAGTGGTAATGATCTAGATGGAATTAGAGATGTAAAAATTGCTTTAGCAAAAGAGTTTAAGATGGTAGATCGAGGCCTATTGAGCTTCATTCTTGGAATAGAGGTTATTAGAGGATGTGATTTTAGCTTCATTTGTCAATCTAAATATGCTACATCCATCCTAGATAGATTTGGAATGAAGAATTGTAAAGGCATTAAGAAACCAATGGAGCAACATGTAAAAGCATCTATTGGTTGTGATGAAGCATCCTTTGAGGACATCACATTATATAGAAGGCTCCTTGATCTATTTAATTATAACTAGACCTGATCTTAGTTATAGTGTTGTAAAGTTAAGCCAATTCATGCAAAGTCCTCTAGTTTCACATTGGAAGATGGCCAAAAGAGTTCTTAGATACATTTCATTCACTAAGAATTTTGGTATTTTGTATAGAGGAACTAATCTTGGCTTAAGAGCCTATAGTGACTCGGATTTTGCAGGTGACAAAGTGGATAGAAGATCAACAAGTGCCTTTGTCACCTTTCTATGTGATGGAGTAGTATCATGGCTTTCCAAAAAGCAAGATACCATCTCCCTATCTTCCACAGAATCCGAATACAAGGCCTTGACATCAACATGCAAGGAGGTCTTGTGGCTCAAAAGGCTATTGGTGGAGCTTCATGTCATGGAGGAGGAGATCCCTATCATCTATTGTGACAACCAATCAGCCCAATCACTTGCAACTAATCCTACATTCCATGCAAGGAGCAAACACATCGAAATTGCTCATCATTTCGTGAGGGAAAAAGTGCAAGCTAAAGAGATCAAGCTCCAACATGTGCCATCATCAAGTTGCTTGGCTGATTTGTTTACTAAACCTTTACCTAAAGATTCATTTGTCAAGCTTAGATCTTCAATTGGAGTTATTGATAAAAGCATTGTGATCTCCAAGGCTAGATTTGAGGAGGAGTGTGAAAAATTGCCTACATTGGCAAATCTAGCCATGTAGAATATTGTACATTTTGTCAATATTGTTTGTTGGTTACTTCAATGGCCAAAGTGCCACTTGTACATACACACCTAAAGTAGGTTACCACGAGTCAAGAGGAGTGGTTGTGTCTATTTGGTAGTAATTCCTACTTTGTAGGATCTAGACCATGATTTATGATGAGATTTGTACCTACCATGCACCTACCAAACATGACTCTTGGATCTAGGCTAGGGTTTTCACATTAGGGCAAGAAAGTGGAGTCTACTTCCTTATTACATGCTGGATTTTCACCTAACTTTGCAAAGGAAGTGTGCTTTACTATGTATTTCCATTCTCCATAGTGAGAAGATAGAAACTTTTTGGAGCCTCAAGGAGAAACTCGAGTTTCCTCTCATTGTATGGTGACTACTCTATTTTTCCAATGAAACCCAGCTTTGGCACTTTGTAAACACTGTCTACAGGCCGTACTACAGCCTTATTTCCACACGTGTGGAGTTGGATTATACTAATTGATCAATGCTTTGATTGTCTCTACTTGTTTTCTATCAAGCTGCTAAACTAGATCTTGTTTTCTGATGACTAGTTTCTAATAGATTGTTTAACAAGCATACAATCACCTTGTGGATCATTTAAAGATCCATTTATGGTCCTTAGTACTATACTTTTCACAAAAGGGTTAAGGTCTATTCCCCTAGGTGGATGGCACAGAGGAGATGCCTACAACATTAGGCAAAGAGCTACGTGAGTGGAGGGAGAAAAATGACAAGGCAGTAGCCTTGCTATCATCGTCCATCGAGGATAGTCTCACGCTTGACCTGGCTTCACTCTCCAAAGCAAATGAGATGTGGGATACACTGCTCACGAGATTTCAAACAAAATCACGTAGTCAAATCATGATGTTGGAAGATCAGCTAACGAACCTACAGTGGGACGGCAAAGATCTCACTTCTTTTGTAAGGAAGATGAAGGATCTATTCCTTTTCCTACACAATTTTGGAGCAGAAAATGCAGTGTTAGCTGAGAAGTAGCTCACTTACCTGTTGAGAGCCTTACCCAGATCTTTCTAGACAACCAGAACCCTGCTCGCGAAAGATCCTACAATGACCCTCGAAAAGACAATTGTCGAGATTAGAGAGGAAGTCGAGACAAGAGATCATCTTGATCACAAGGATGTTTCTAACCAAGCCCTCTACAGCAACAAATAAAAAATCAAGAAACAATTTAAGCCCAAGAGGGAGTCAAATCAAAGATCGTGATCAGCAAGTAGAGAGGACTAGCAAAGGCAAGTGGAAGAACAAAGGAAGTCGAAACAGCAAGTGTTAAAAATTCACAATTCTAGCTTGACTAGTTTTGGTCATATGACTTGTAAATAGTTAGATGGTCATGATGTGGCTTGTCACACGTGCCAAATAGCATAGGATTCCATTCATAAGGATGTTCTCAAGTAGACCTAAGTGTTAGAACCTTTGGAATGAGTCCAAATTATGCTTAGATACAAGGGAGAAAAAATAGGAGCTATTTTTGGTAATTTTTGCATTGTTGAGGGATCTCCAAGATTCCAACCCTAACTTGGTAGGGATGAAAGATCCACCAAAATTATCATTAGGGATAGGTTTAGGGCTACTCATACCTGCCCAAAACCGTGATGGATCATGTATATATAGGTGATGATATCTCACCAAAATCAATCAAGCAATTTCATGATTTTTCTCTCATAATGGTGCAATTGCTCTCTATGTTCATAATTGTTTGAGTACTTGTGATTACTAATGATTATAGGATTGAATGTAGGTCTGGTGTACAGTACTCAGACTGTGGGAGGCCGTACTTTCACACGTGTGAAGCCTTCTTCAAGGATTTGGGCCATTTAGTGAGGTTCAAGCATAGATTTTTGATGGATTTTGATGGTTCAACTTGTGCTAATCTTATGAAATCATAATCTATTGTTTCCCTCATCATTTCAAGTGTTTTAGGATCCTTATTTGCTGTAATTTTTACAGCAAGGTGTAGAAAAGAAGACTTGCATGAGATGCAGACGAGAAGGGCACACAGTCGATACATGCTGGCTCAATCCAAAAATTGAGTGTATCCACTGCCACAAGAAGGGTCATGCAGCCGTGGATTGTCGTCTGAACCCAATAAACAAATCAACACAGAACAGATAGAAGAACAGTAATAGTTCCTCCTATGTCGAGGAGCCTGAGAGCTCAAAAATGGGTGAAGAGATATTGAACAGAAATTGTTCGATCGCCTACATTTGTACAGATGTGTGTGCAGCGTCAACACCTGACACACAGGAGGTGATCCTAGATTCAAGAGCCACCTCACACTTCATGACATCAAGATGAATTATGTCAGATTTTTTAAGTGCTGATCCTTCATGATTCATTGTTCTTGGAGATGGATACAAACATCAAGTGAATGGTATTGGTTCAATTTGGCTCAACATGAATGGCCGAGACAGACGACTCGAAGATGTTCAATTTGTGTCTACATTGTAGCAGGACTTGCTATCTGTGACAAGGATCGTTGATGCAGAGATGCGTGTGACGTTTTCGAAGCATGCAATGTTATTGATGCCAGTACCAGTACCCTGATCACTCAAGACAGAAAAAAAGGCAATCTATATCACCTGAAGGTACGCCTATCTGTAGATCAGGTGCATCAGACTCATGATGATTTGTCAGACACTCTGTGACACAGGAGACTATGCCATATGAACTCAATGGCCCTTTACCAAGCAAGCCATCATGGAGCAATAACAGGGGTCAGCATCTCGAATGCGAACAATTCGACCACCTGTGATGCATGTTTGAAGGGTAAGATGTCTCGCACTCCATTTGTCAAAGCCTCCTATAGAATGACTAAGATTCTGGAATTAGTACATTTTGACATATGTGGGCCTTTCAATGTGATATCAATAGGAGACTCGAAACATTACATAACCTTCATTGATGATTATAGTAAATTCATCAAAGTGTATTTTATTCAGAATAAGTCAGAAGCATTTGATAAATTCATAGAGTATGTGAATTGGACAGAGAGATGCACTGGCAACAAAGTGAAGTAGATCGAGGTGGTGAATACATTTCGAATCACTTCACTGACTTCTGCAATGGCATCATTCATAGAAGGACTGTAGCTTACACACCACAGCACAACGGTGTTGCAGAGAGAAAGAATAAGACCTTGATGGAAGTAGCCAGATGCATGATGGCCTACTCAAAAGCTCCAAGAGTACTGTGGGCTGAAGCAGTAGCTACAGCTGCCAAGATGGTTCCGGACCTAGCAGAGCAGACAAAGGCAAAGGCATTGCTGTTCCAGGAGGATCTCCTAGAAGGTCGATGAAACAATGAAGAGTGCCAGCAAGATACGTGCCAGGCAGCTCTACTTCCACATCAGAAGAATTCTGTGGATTCAGTGGCGAACCACAGACTTTCGAGGAGGCAATTGAATGTCCAGAGAAGGACAAATGGATCCAAGCCATGAACGAGGAGATGGAATCCATGAGAAAAAACTAGGTATGGACTTTGGAGACATTACCAAATAAGCTCAAGTATGGACCAGATGGGGTTGTCTTGAAATACAAGGCAAGAATGGTAGCGAAGAGATTCTCTCTGAGATATGGTATTGACTACTCTGAGACCTTCTCTCCTGTCGTCAAACATTTGTCTCTACATTTGTTATTTGCATATGCAGTTGCTTATGACCTCAGGATCTAGATTATAGACAAGAAGACAGTCTTCTTGCATGGTGAGTCCGAGGAATGTTAGCCGATATTTTCGCATGAAAAATCGGGCTATTTTTAGAGCAATTTTCACAATTTTGTACAAAAACCGGCATGTAAGACCCGACTATTAATGGTAAAATCGGCACACAGTTGCCTATAGATAGGGGTCCCAGCCCATCCAAAATGTGGCTAGAGCAAATTTTGAGGCCTTAGAAATGGCCCATAGAATAGTATACGGCCTTAGAATTGGCCCGATTATACTAGCCGGCACTGTCGAGCGAATTTTCAATGTACTCTACTACTTTTTATTAATATAGAAAATTGCCTACTGTGTTTTTCAGGGAATTGGTTGCCTTGAAGAAACCCCAAGTCATGAGTGCTCGCCAGTAATGACACATGGAAAAAATCGGCAAAATCAACTCGCAACAAATGGTCAAAAATTGTGGGACAGAGTCAAGGAAACTGTGACAAAACTATAAGCAAATCCCGGTGCAAGTCGAAACAGCACATTGACAGACAATCACCTCGACAGCTTAAGCCATGGGCCATGGACACACAAATGGGAAATGCAAGTGGAGGCCAAAAGTGCATAACAAAAATATCCTACCTAAAAGTGGTAGGGGTTGACCACAAGTAGCAAAGAGGACTACTCAATTAAGAAAGACAATCAAGTAAAGTACTTGTTATTTATGTAACCCACAAGTGCAAAAATAGGTGGCTCACACATGTGGTACCTCCATACAACCAAGATTCATACTATATCTTTGGAAAGGATGGGTGTCACCTCAAGTCACTTCTGACATCAATGCATGGTACTTCTTCAAGGGGAGCAAGACACATGGAAGTAAGGGCATGAAGGGTGTGAAGAATGAGAAGATGGCACTTTGAAGGGGAGTTTTTTTGGAAATGCCTATAAAAGGGAGAGAATGAATGTTGAAGAGAGAGATGATGAGGGAAAACTTGAATGAATGTTGAAGAGAGAGATGATGAGGGAAAACTTTTGGTTGTGTGTCACGTGAATTGAGAGTGAGCCATCGGACGTGAGAGAATGAACGGGGAAGGATTTTATTTCTCAATGTTCTGTGTGGTGGGATGAGGAGATCAATGCCAACCTGCCTGCGCTGATGGAGGAATTAGTTATCTGTGCATAGAGCAGATTGGTGTGAGGGTCGTCCACACACACCACATTGCAGCTATGACGTTTGAGTTCCCTTCTACATCATCAACGAGATCAAAGGTAGCTGTTGCAGCTCTATGAAGATTGCTCTTTTGATGAATTCAATGCCATCCCGTCCAGGCGTAGCCATGTCAAAGCAAGGATTACAACAAGTGTTGTTAATCAACTACGATTAAGGGCTTATTAGAACATCTGGAGACACTCACGAGTACCCGGCCGACAGTTCTCTCTAATCGAGAATGGGGACTCACGTCTGACTGTAGAAAGTGTAACAGTTGAGGCCTTTCACGCGATCAGAAGCCCATTTCAACAGTCCTATACCACTCGCTCAAAAGTGTCGCCCTGTCCCAGTGACAGAGCAGTGTAGTCTATGAAGAGTTGGTCTCTACCTGTGCTATAGCTGTTCGACCCTCCTGAATTGGGCCCAACAGTGGCTGTTCTTCCATTAACAAAGCAACATCGCTTTGATTCCTTTGCAAATGTCAGCCTCTGATCTCTCTGTTGGCGTAGAACAAATCCAGTAACGGAGTTGCAATCCAATCTAGTCGCCTACAAATGTCAGTCTCCACGTATGTTTTTTTTTTTTCAAATATGCTTTGAAAAAATTGTCAATGCATGTTACTCTTTGAGTTTGTAAGTTGCAACATATGATAATGGATTTGCGTGATGTGCTATGTGATGTAAATGACATCGATATTGTTAAACTAGCATGATTTTGCTTAACCTTGAGTGAATCTAAGTAGCATGCTAGGTATGCATAGTATACATCATTACGACATATTGGGACACTTGTATTTTTTAGCATGATATACTTTCTTTCTACCGCTTTGAAAACTAACGTCACACCTAGCTTTCAAGAGTAGTTAAACATTATGTTTTTTTCAATTAAATGACGAATCATGAAGCTTGACCTCTTTGAAACACAAGTGCAGGCCGTCCATCATGCGTGGTTGAAATATACATCCTAAATTCACTATCACAAACCATATACCTTCAACCCGCTTCATTCCTCATAGATCCACATCCATAACATTACAACCATTGTCAAACACCTCCACTTGCTCCTATTCCACTCCCTATCTTTCTTAACTCGACCTCACTCTGTTCACCCTCCTTTACATCATCCTCTTTCGTTTACCACCCACACCGCTCTATCCAACACAACCATCTTCCACATATCTCACTTTCCAAACCCTTTCATACATCACTCCCCACACACTTTCCGAACCATTCGGCACCGCCATTTTCCATCTCAACCGAAGTCTTCCACTTCCCATCTCAATCGGAGCCCCCTCCTTCCAAACTCAACCGAAGTCCTCCACTTCTCATCTCAACCAGAGCCCCCTCCTTCCAAACTCAACCGAAGTCCTCCACTTCACATCTCAACCGGAGCCCAACCCTTCACATCTCAACCGACGCCCTTTCCACTGTCTCACATCTCAACCGAACCAGTTTTTCTAGAATCTTCCATTTTTCCACCATGTCGTCCAATCCCAGTTCAAGTTCAGATGATCCCGAAGCAAGCAAGCTCGACATCCAGCTATGCAGCTTAGACCTTACAGAGATGCAGACCTGATACCAATAGGCGGAGTCCTTCTTCAAGGAAATCGAATTTCAGATCCCTATCTTGACAGGTTATCAAAGCCCGTATCTGGTACACATGGCATATGCCAATTATCATACCACGGCAAGATCATGTCAAATCATAGTTCCCCCTATCAGGAATTATGTCTATAACGTATCTTTTGCGACAGCTGACTTGCAACTTTATGGGTTCCCACGAGGACCAAACACAGTCACAAGGACACTCCAAAAGATAGAGCAAACGGCATATTTCAAGTATATTGATCCCTCTGTGACCAAGTGGAAGAATAAGGATGGGTATAGGCTGGAAGCAATCAACGACAAGCAACTTCAAGCAGCATGTGCATATCTCACTAGATGCACACAAAAACCTCGAATGAAAGTGCTGAGGGTACCCATGTCCATGTTTCACATGATGGCAAATTCACGACTGCATGCCTAGAACCTCTATGATTATGTACAGTTTGTTTTGAATTGTCTTCATGAGTGCATTAAGAACAAACAGCCCATCACAATACTGGGATATCTGATGACAGATATCACTCTGCATCAAGTACAAAACGGGCCAAAGCTTCATCAACAACTGCAGCTTGCGGACACGGCATGGGAAATTCCCATTGAACATAAGAAGTCCAAGCGTGCAAGGACCACTTCACCATCGGGGTCCCAGGCTAAACGAGTCAACACCAGTATCCTCCCTCTGGTGCAGAAGCCAAGAAGCCCACCACAGGATCCACAAACAGCTACAACTTCCGGAACTCAATAGGCAGATACCTCAAGGGCTCAGTTGTCGGGCACACGGCAACAACGGAGGCAAGAGAAGCTTCAACCTGGGAGCACATCACTGGTGGGATCAGTTTCACATGGTTCCACGTCAGATGGTGGCAGCTCATCAACAGCATCACAACAACACTCGTCACCCTCACATGTCATCAACGGGGGTGATGGAGCAACTACCTCAACACTGGCACCTGACAAGACAGTACCTCAAGTCACAAGTCAGCTAGATGAGGCCACCACCCCACCCACAGTGATTACTATGCCAATGCCACCAACATCACCACTGGCACAAGTTTTTTTTTGGGGGGAGGAGTGGGGATATCCAGTCCCCAGGACATAGAAGCGGCTAGGCAACCACAGGCCCAGCAAGTCCACACACTGGACACCTCGCAATACTTTGATGCTGCAGACCTGATGGAAATCAGCCAGAAAAGGAGAAGCAGCCAAAAAGAAGTCAAACACCTCCACCTCCACCTCCATCTTCAGCTCTAACACCACTTTTATTTTTCGGTTTAGCCTCACCATCCCACACTCCAGATCAATATCCAACTCTCACTAACCCTGAAAAGCTCACTGAAGCAGCCAAGCGCTCGATGATAGGCCTATCCGAAACAAGCTACCACATGCATTGGTTGGTGAGCCAGCACCAAATGCTGGAGAGCAGAGTCCAGCATCAAGACCAAGAGATTGTGTATTATCAAAGGCTGGGCAAAGAAAAAGAAAAAGAGGCAGTAGAAAGCAGATCCGTGATGGCCGGGCAGAAATCCACTTTGGAAGAGGTCCAGCAACAACTGAAGCACCAAATGGTCCAAATCGACCAAGTACGAGACGGATCATCAAGTGCAATGACAGTTGATGCTCCTCTAGTCAAGCTCGAGAATATTCAATTCCAGGCCCCATAGGCCTCAACCATCCAGATGGAAAAATATGTAAGGCTAATCCAAGAAAGGGAAGCCGAAAAGCGAAACATCAAAAACATTGTGGCCAAACAAGAGAAGATCATCCTAGAGTCCCAGAAGCAGCTGGAAGACACTACGAAGGCCCTGCAACAAGTCTTGGACAAGGTGAACCAACTATGGGACATGGCGTGCAAGGCTCAAGCAAGTGCTCAACCAATAAAGCTGCGGGATGATGATGGGAATGATGGTGCAGGAAATCAAGACGGGCAAACCCACCCATCAGATAATAGCTCAGGATCGGGTGGCCAGGAGCCGGTGCTGCTTCCATGAGCTTTCCTCGACCCCCTCCCACCTTTAACCCTTCCTCCTACTCCGCATTTAATTTTTCTGAAACATTCATTCCAACTTACCCAATTCTTCTATCTCCCCTTTCTTCATCACCTTCTAGCCAAATAATGGGCCCATCAAAAGGTCCAGCTGACACCTACAAAGCCCGATGGGACGAGTTCCTCCAACAACTCCACTCCCCCGATGCCGCGCATAACTTATTGTTTTCGCCTCCTCCTGAACCGTTCCACCCCGTACCCCTCTCCCCAGATCATTCCATCCCTGACCCTCCAGAAACTAACATGGACATGGGGGGTGATGATGACTTCTTGGCAGCCCAACCAGAAACGAGAAGGTTCTCGTCCAAACCAGACACGGGTGCAGATGAGCCATCAACAAGCGAGTGAGCAAAAGAGAGAGATACGGGGGCACCAAGGCCCTAGACGATTATCTCACAAGGCCATCCCAACTGCGTAGGACAACTTCTCCTACCAGGCCCAGAGGCAAACTGGCTGACACGAGAGAGTCAGAGAAGTTTGAGAAGAAATACCCTCCCAACATGAGAGGAGGCAAAGAAGACATTGATCAAAGCCAATATTCCACCAGGGCCGAGATCATTGCCGCACTACAACTGCAGCCAGAATGGCGGAGTAAAGTCCTGAAGGATAGCAGGCGACTTTAGGAGTATTTGAAGGCACCGACATGAAAGCGAGTGGATTCCTTTTACATGCCACTCAAACGCAGAAACCCATGGCCGGTGGAAAAGCCTCAAGTGGAGTTAGTAAACTAGCCAGTCATTCCGGGAATTACAGAGAGAACCTCCCCGGATAATCTGAGGCTCTAGTTACTAGACTTTGGGCATAAATACAAGTCAAGTGCCGATCTCTGCGTGCAAAAAAGTGCCGAATATTGCAGATCCATGGCCTTCCTGATGCAGCAAGAGTGTTTCTGGGATTGAGGCTTGGATCCCATTAGGATCAACCCAAATACGGCCCTCCAATCAGAAGAAGACCATGAGATGATGGCCAAGCTATACTACAGAGCGGCCTTCATGTCGTCACGCTATGTGACCATGGTGGAAGACTGGCAGGAGATGGGCTTTGTCAAAAAGATAAGAGAATATCTGGGGCCCCTTAATTTCGGAAGTAAGCTTTGCTTCCAAGTTTTTGAAGCCCTGGGCCAGAAGATGAGCGAGCGAAAGCAGACGGCGTGACGACGAGGTGAACAAGATTCACAAGAAGTGCTCAAGAGGGCTGGTATGTAGCGGCCAATTGAGAAACTTCCAATTTTGGTGAATAAATTTTGCGGATAATAAGCACCTGGTTTTACGGAAGCGAACGAAAATCCACGCTTTGCCAAGTGCCAAGCGGAAGACATCACCGGTGTTGCAGTGGGTCCTGCAACAGATTAGGGGTGGATAATGTTAGCCGATTCTCTAGTGTCGAGCCAAGCTGAAGACACAAGTTATCTCTCACCCATGACCGAGGAGGTCTCATAAGGAAGAGAGCAGAAGAAGCTGAGAGCTACAATTATTGATCTCTTTTGAGTCAAGCAACAATTTTACAATGAGATCTTGGCTTCGTAAGGTAAACGAGTTGGCTTTTATTGCTCAGGTGATGCACAAAAGATCAAAGAGACTACTACTCATGGGCGTTAATTTGGTGAGGAAACTATCAAATCACATTTCATTCTTTTGTTAACATAGACAATTAGATTGAACATAATTTGGAGATATGCATTGTTTTTGGCTGTCCTTTCCTTATGAGTACTATGACTGTTTGGTTTGCCTAGACAAAAACACACATATGTCTAGATCTTCATCAAATCCTTGTTCATGGCAATGATCTTGAGTAATATTTCTATGAGCATGCTTGATTCCTTTGCATTGTGGATTAACTAGATCCTTGTTTCTTGTTTCTTGTTTAGTTGTGGATTAGCATTCAGTTCTTGCTTGTGGAATCTTGTAGTAATCAACATTCAAGTAAACTAGATAGGCTGGTTTGTGGCATAGATCTTGCATACTCCCTTACAACCAGTTCTTGATTGTTCTTGAGTAATCTAAGCATCAAGTGATGAGTGTTTCTTGATTCTTAGATTGTTAAAATGCTGCTAGGAATCTTGTTTCTTGTTTCTTGATACTTGTTTTCAGTAGCTAATCTAGTTCTTGATTGTTTTCTGGTTTAGTAGTTAGTAGTAGGATCGCTCTCTGCGGTATTGACTATGATGAGACCTTTGCACCCGTGGCAAAGATGGTAACTATTCGAATCCTAATCTCTCTTGCAACTCTTTATGATTGGGATATGTGGCAAATGGATGTTACTAATGCCTTCTTGAATGGTGATCTTGAAGAAGATATTTACATGGAGCAACCCGAGGCTATGTTTCACATGATGAGCCTAATCATGTGTGCTATCTCCAAAAGAGTTTGTATGGGCTAAAGCAAGCACCAAGGAGTTGGTATGCTAAGCTCAATTCCTTCTTACTTTCTCAAAACTTTGTTATGAGTGAGTATGATCATTCTCTCTACTTTAGATTGAATGAAAATGATATCACTTTACTTTTGATCTATGTTGATGACATTATCTTAAGTGGTGGTAACAATCTAGATATAGATGAAATCAAGATGGCACTCAAAAGAGAGTTTGAAATTCAAGATCTTGGTAAACTTCATTATATCTTAGGAATAGAGATTATTAGAACTTCTAAATCTACATTCATATGTCAAGAAAAGTATGTTAACTCTATTCTAAAAAGGTTTCATATGGAAGATTGTAAAGTTGTTTCTACTCCTATGGAATCAAATGTAAAACTAACTACAAGAAGTAATGAAAGATCCTTCAAGGACATTACTCTCTATAGAAAGCTAATAGGATCTCTTATATGGTTAACCATCACAAGACCTGATCTAAGCTTTGTGGTTGGTAAACTAAGTCAATTTATGCAAGATCCTAGTGAGGCTCATTGGAAGCTAGGAAAGAGAGTACTTAGATACATCTCGGGATCTAGAGATTTTGGCATCTTGTATGGAGGTACTACACCTAACCTTTGTGGATTTTCAGATTCAGATTTTGCAGGTGATCAAATGGATAGGAAGTCAACAAGTGCCTTTGCAATCTATCTTGGAGATGGAGTGGTCTCATGGCTATCAAAGAAGCAACCAACTATCTCTCTATCTTCCACCGAAGCCGAGTACAAGGCATTAACAACATGCACCAAGGAGATTCTTTGGATCAAGAGGATGTTATTGGATCTTCACTTGCTGGAACCAGAGAAGACTCCAATCATACTTTGTGATAACCTTTCAGCCCAAAGCTTGGCAAGCAATCCTGTTTTTCATGCAAGGAGCAAGCACATTGAGATTGCTCACCATTTTGTGAGAGATCAAGTCATTGCCAAAGAGGTGGAGCTTCAACATGTCTCTTCAAAGGAGTGTGTGGCTGATATCTTCACCAAACCATTGGGAAAGGACCTATATTTAATGCATAGATCTAATCTTGGAATGTGCTCAAAGACTATGTTGAAACTAGCATCCAATGTTGAAGAGGGAGTGTGAAAATTGTCAACATTTCCTAGCTAGTTTGAGGCCTAAATTGGCTAAAATTGTAAATAGTTTTGGTTCTGGAGTTTCACACGTGTGAACCAGGCCACAATGTTTTTATTTACTGTATTTTTTCAGTATGATGAAGTGTCAAACTTCATACCCTTCAAAATGAGACCATTTTGATGTATTTTGGTCATATAAGCCATTTTTAGCTATTTTTCCTATATAGGGAATATCTAGGGTCAAGTACCTTCTAGAGAGAGGAGAGAGAGTCATCTTCCTCATCCATAAATAGTAGGGAAGTCGTGGAGAACAGGTTGGAGAAACCTTTTGTATGCTTCATTGAGATCAATAGATCATTGTCATTGTTTCTTCCTCCATTGAGAGCATTGTTGTGTGTATTGTCTTCAAGCTATTGTGTATGATCTTAGGTGCTTTCCAAAAGTGGTAGGCTGATGTATTATGGACTGTATAATGCTATTTTGGGCCGCACTTGATGTTTATGGAAGTTTCCATTTGTGATAAATGCTTTTTGATCAAGTTCTTTGCATTCTAGGTAGCATAGAATGTGTTGCCAATTCCTAGCTTATGTAGTTTGGAGTGCAAGCATTCAAGCCAATGATCTTGGAGTTTAGATCCACTTAGGATCTGTATTTTTCACAGATACATGCACTCCCATTCCTAGCCCTGTGGACTCCCATGCCTAGCCTTGTGGACCCCAAAATTCAAAATACAAACAAAACTATGCAACACCCTCAAAAAATGCCTAGCGATATTCCTTCAGAGGAAAGGATGAACAAAACTAGGAAGAGAATGGGGGTAGAGACCCATAACAAGAGAGTTATTCCCCAGGGACAACCATCAGCTACAATGCCTTTAGAAAAAACTGTCTTGAGGGCTCTAAAAAGGTAACTTCACTTGTGAAACCCAAAGACATCATTGATTATGAATATGCTAACAAAAGTATCTGGAAAAAAATGATTGGGAAACGACCTCCTAGGATCTGCTTGGGAAAGGAAATCGCCAACACTTGGCTATCGCCTAGAGCCGCAAGGACTAAATAAAAAATACACCACCCTAGAAAAGGGGTGTGTTTAAGTAGTAGCGTAGGAAGTGTAGACCTACCAAAAATTTCAGATGATCTGAACATAGAAGTAACTTTGTGGCAGTTTCTTAGACTACCCCCACTGATGAGAAAGAAAGTCAAACAACAGATAGGGTCGGTTGTTCTTCAAAAGCTAAACCAGCCAGGAAATTATAGGACAGCTCCGCCTAGTTGTGAGCTACAATACTACAATACCTAGCACGAGGCTGATAGAGATTTACCACCTACAAACCTTAAAGTAACCCCTCAGGATAGACAAGATGAGACCAATGACAAGAGGCCCCTGACACACTCAGAAAACACACTCATACCAGAGAGGCTAGGGCAAGCGTATTGAAGATAACCCAAAGTGAGTTACGAACAGACCCCCCTAGAGAAGAGTGGATGGAAGAGAGTGAATGGTAGGTGAGTCTTGGGAAATCCACTAAGTCTGAGGAGACAATACCAGCAATACTTAGCCTCCTACACCTCGTGGATCATCAACATCATCTTCTACATCTTCGGAAGAACAAAAGAAGTGGCCAATTGAAGTTGTACCTCCAGACGAGGGCAACATAAATGGTAGCTCGAATTGGGAGGAAATTGAAGAACCGGTGTGGACCGACCCTATGAATACCGATCCAGATTCCATGACTTTCGATAATGAACATGACCTATTCGACGATCACGTGACCATGGTGAGCATGAGTACATTGATACACGATGGGCTGAGTACCAAAACCCTACCCAAGAAATCCAAGAGATGCTAGTTGATACTCTCTATTGGGTGGATGACATGTCGGGCTATGATTCTGAAGTTGAAAATGAAGATTCTGAGTCTGGATTTAAAGATAAAGTAAGAAATATCCCAACCATGGATAGGAGCAAGGGTGAGGAAATCTATGATATGGCCGGAAGAATATTCCAAGCTACATGTACGAATCTCTCATTTCTACTATGGAGTCAAGATATACATGAGAATCACATGCATCAAACGAGAGATCTGAGTAATTTAGTCTCCTATTCCATATATCATGATAGACCTATAACAGAAGATGAATAGCCCGACAACAAGATTGATGTTGGGTAGGCAACGTGATGGAAATCCACCCTTATCCTTGATTTTACCTAGGGGATAAAAGAAAAATTGGAAGTTGTGTTCTATTTTCATTTGTTCATTTTGGTGAAGTTCTTTTCCATTCGGTATGTTACAAAAAAAGGAAAAAAAGAAGTCATTGTTGTTGTATGCATTAACACTTGTTGAAGTGCAAAAATCAGATGATCCAAAGTCAAAATCATTTGCACCCACCATCACTGCACCCACATCACATTAAACACAATGTGTTTGAAACATTTATTGCAAGCTTGAGTGAATGCATCCATATCCATTGAGCTGCATAGGGCATTGTGCATTATTGTAATGGGCATATGTTTGACTGACATAGAAGTATATGGCGGGGTTAGAGAAAAAAATTGGGAATGGAAACATTGCAGCGGGGAGGGGAGTGACTCCTTTGCCCAATGGATAAGGCACTGGAAAAAAGAAAAAAAAAATCATGTTGACATTGCTTGACGACTACCCAGATCTGGCAATTTCCAGGATTCAAAGAGATGCCAAAGCGTTGACGTTGGATAAAAAGACAGATGACGTGTTTTTTCTGAATGCTTTTTCAAGCACAGACATGACGTGTTTTTTCTGAATGTGCACCTAAATCGTCCAAGTAAACCTCTAGGGTATCTCCCATCTGCTGAGAAAAGGCAGCTTGCATAACATGTTAGAAAGTGCTAGGAGCATTACAGAGACCAAAAGGCATGACTTTCCAACAGAATGTTTTCCATTCTGTGGCAAAAGCGGTTTTATGTTGACCTTCAGCAATTTGAATCATATTGTATTCGCTAAAGCCATCTAAGAAGGAGTAGGCCTCATCTCTTGCTAGATTTTCTAAGATGGATTCTCCAAAAGGTAATGGAAAATGATCGCGTTCTGTGATGGCATTAAGTTTTTTAAATCGACACAGATGCGGAGTTTTTCATTTTTCTTAGGAACAATGACGATTGGAGAGACCCACTCAGTATGGTCGATTTCATAGATGAATCCTTCATCTAACAAGTGTTGTAATTCTTCTTTGATTTTGGCCTTGTAGATCGGATTACATCCATAGGGACGGCTAGCAGTTGGTTTCGCACCCGGTTTAAGGGGAATATGATGCACAACTACTTGGGGTGAGACTCCTTTCATGTCTTTATAGGATCAAGCAAAGAGATATTTGCGCAGAAGCTTTTCAAGCCTTCTACGTTGTTCTCGATTGAGATGAGCCCCAACGTGGACAAAGTATTCGTTACATTCATTTTAGGAGAGAGTGATGGTTCGGGTAGGGCCTTCATAGGGTGAATTACCATTTGGCTCACGTTGAGCTTGGGGTAATTGGATGGTTACATCCTCAATCATATAGTCCTTAAAATATGTAGGCACATCATGGGCTGGGGATTCAATGAGGGCCTTGCCTTTCAACTGTCTGGATGGTAATTTGGGAGGTTTGGGGATTGGCATATGATGCGATCTCAAGAACTTCCTTAATAGTGGTAAGGTCTCTAGGCGGCTAAATTTGAAGGGGTTTCTTCATCTTTTCTTTCATGGTATGGCCACAAGGTTGTGGCTTTGGAGGACGAGGCATGCGGATGAGGGAGTGGTGGCACATCATGGAGGATCTTGTCATTGATTTGAAAGATTGTTTGGATAATTTGGTCATTTGACATGGTAGAGCTTGGTATCAGGTTTTTCGACTATAACCTTGGCAACTGGTTCCACTTTCGATGACTGTTGTCGTAAGGCCTTGAGTGGAAGTGCTTCCATGTAGTTGAGGATCTAAATATCAGAAATGTCCAATTCATCTGGGCAATTCTGAATTCATAAGACATTTTTGTCATCTACGAATAAATCTTTTGACTCATCAGTAGGTAGCAACTCATCATTGTGTGGAAGAATATCAATAAAATCGATATTAATGATAGGTGTATCTAGATCAAGTAATGGTTCGTTATCGGTCAGAGGAGTATAGGCACAATCATCCTGATGTTGAACACAATAGTAGGCACTCACACAATCAATGGTAGCTAAACTGTGACTCCAGTTTATGATATCAATAGATTCAACATAATGACCTTTTTCGTGGGTGGACTGGTATAGCTCAAACAGTGAATTAGTAGTAGAGGATCCCTTGTCGTGAAACCGTGCAAGTTTGAGTTTGATGAAGAAACAAAATGTTTCTAACTACAAAGCCTTGCTAGCTTTCAGCCCTCAACCTGACGAAGATGTTCGCAAACACGAAAGTCAGGAGACACGAAACACGAAAAGTTTTGCGAAAACGAAAGTCAAAGGAGACGATCACGAACGGTTCGCAAACATGAAAGATTCACGAACGAGAATCTTTTGTGGTCCAATACAAGAGAAAGACAGACGAGCAAAACCAACGATGGAAATGAAACCAACGACGCGACACGAAAAATGTTGCGAAACCCATTTTGCCCCCACGCTCCAAAGAGTACCAACAAAGATCACGCAAGTACCCAGAAGTACAAAAATCTGATCTGATGGCATGACGTCAATAGATACTCCCTAGTTCATGGCTAATCTGCCACTCTTGTAATTCCCTGATTAGTTGTAGATGCTTAAGCACTCTAATCTTAGATTTACATAGAGCAACTATACGAACTGGATAATACTTGACATGTAGATCAGTGAGATGACAGGATACACATACAACGTAGTAGTCTGATGTTAGTAAGCAATCAAGACGAAATCACAGAATACATGTCCGCTTGCGTGCAAAGACAATTCTGTCTAGGATCTGTAGATCCAACTGTCCGCTAGTAAAGCGAGACCATTACTCGTGAGAGAACCATGTTTCTCCCACGCCACTGCACTGTGTGGATTTGCATGCAATGCTTGAAGAAAACAGAGGAAGATCAATATGGCTGATTTTTCTTGTTGTGTCTGATCTCGAATTCAAATTCGTCTGTTGTTATTCGTATGTCTAAGTTTTTTTGTTCTTTTGAATTCCGCACCTTGGTTGAAACTATGTTGAATGCTGCATTAATTTTATAAATGTAGATCAGTAGTGCCTGACTACATTCTGGAGGATTGTAGGAGTGATTCAGCTGGCAGTGTCCAGCAATCGCATCTGAACTCCATCTAAATCACACGAGAATCAACTGTTTCACGATTCTCTCTTATTTGATTCTCATCAATGGTATTAGAGCATATTACACTCTTTAGTGGTATCAGATCCGGCTATCATGTCATATTTCGACATAGCCAAGAAGCTAGCAGATCCATGAGGCCAAGCATTCAAACAAACAACCATCAACAAGGGAACAAACTCCAAGAAACACTGGCTTCAATCAGCAACATGCAGAGCAAGATTTGCACAATACTTGATTCTTCAGGATCTAACATTCTAGTCTAGAAAGTTAAGACATCACTGATACTCAAGGGCGAAGGACTCTTCCCCTGGGTGGATGGCACAGAAGAAATGCCTACAACAACAGGCAAGGAGCTACGCGAGTGGAGGGAGAAAAATGACAAGGCAGTAGCCTTGCTATCATCTTTCATCGAAGATAGTCTCACACTTGACCTAGCTACACTCTCCAAAGCTAAGGAGATATGGAATGCATTACTCACCAAGTTTCAGACAAAAATCAAGAAGTCAAATCATGATGCTGGAAGATTAGCTGACGAATTTATAGTGGGATAAAAAAGACCTTACTTCTTTTGTAAGAAAGATGAAGGATCTGTTTTTGTCACTACATAACTCTGGAGCAGAGAACGTTGTGTCAGCTGAGAAGCAACTCACGTACCTGTCGAGAGCCTTACCCAGATCATTCCAGACAACGAGAATCCTACTCGCGAAAGATCCTACCATGAACCTCGAAAAGGTGATTGTCAAGATTCGAGAGGAAGTCGAGGCTAGAGAACATTTTGATCACAAAGATGGTTCTGACCAGGCCCTCTATGGCAACAAAGAAAAATCCAAGAAGCAATTCAAGCCTAAGAGGCATTAGAGGAGTTCTAAATCCCAAAAAGACCCTTTGTAAAGATTCTTTTTATATTTTTTCACAAATTTTTCTTACACATGGATCAATCAAAACACTCAAATTTGAAATCTACGTAACGTAATTTTTTGAGTCCACATTTTGATTCCATACTAAAAATGGCATAACTTTTTAGTAGTAAGTTCGAATTTAGCAAAAATTGGTGCATTAGAAAGTGCTTGACAAGGGCTTTCCAATGATATGTTAGATGGCATACTTCTGAGCTACGATTAAAAAGTTATGGCAAGTCAAAAGTATTAGTATTATAATATTTTAATAATAAGAAAGGCATCTTGCACGAATTCTTAAAGGGTCTTTTTGACTCAAAACTCCTTTAATGGAGTCGAATCAGAGGCAGGATTGTGACCAGCAAGCAAAGGGGACCAGCAAGAGCAACTGGAAGAGCAAAGAGAGGTCAAAACAACAAGGTGCAGACAAGAAGACTTGCATGAGATGCAGAAGAGACGGGCATACAATTGATACATGCTGGCTCAATCCCAAGATTCAGTGTATCCATTGCCACAAGAAAGGTCACGCAGCCATGGATTGCCGCCAAAATTCGAGAAACAAGTCAACACAGAACAGACAGGAGAACAGCAACAGTTCATCCTATGTCGAGGAGCCCGAGAGCTCGAAGATGGGCGAAGAAAGAACGAACAGAAATTGTTTGACTGCTTGCATCTGTGAAGACGTGTGTGCAGCATCAACATCTGACACACATGAGGTGATTCTAGACTCAGGAGCCACCTCACACTTCGTGACATCAAGATGAATCATGTCTGATTTCAGAAGTGTAGATCCTTCAAGATTCATAGTTATTGGAGGAGGTAAGTTATACCTTCACCAGTCCAGATACACCCAGAAGATCCTAGAGAATTTTGGGATGCTGAACTGCAAAGGAGCAAACACTCCAATGCTCGCAGGGATGGTGTTGACAAATGATGACTGTCCAAAGACTGAGAAAAAAGGAGAACAAATGTAGCTGGACGAATTGGGCAAAACAAGGAACGAGCCTCTGGTCTTGCAGATGGACAACACCTCTGCAATACACCTGACGAAAGATCATGTGTTCCATTCCAGAACGAAGCACATTGCGACCAAGTACCACTCGATCAGGGATCTTACTGAAAAAAAGATGTTACAAACCACCTTCATTAGAACGAAAGACATGGTTGATGACATCTTCACTAAAGCCCTGGACAAAGGACTCTTTGAGAGATAGAGGAGTAGTCTCGGGATCGTAAGCTATCATGTTTTGAGAGGGAGCTGAAGAAACAAAATGTTTCTAACTACAAAGCCTTGCTAGCTTTCAGCCCTCAACCTGACGAAGATGTTCGCGAACACGAAAGTCAAGAGACACAAAACACAAAAAGTTTCGCGAACACGAAAGTCAGGAGACACGAAACATGAAAAGTTTCGTGAAAATAAAAGTCAAAGGAGACAATCACGAACGGTTCGCAAACACGAAAGTTTCACGAACAAGAATCTTTTGTTGTCCAGTACGAGAGAAAGACAGACGAGCAAAACGAAACCACCGATGGAAACAAAACCAACGACGCGACATGAAAAATGTCGCGAAACCCATTTCTCTCCCACGCTCCAAAAAGTGCCAACATAGATCACACAAGTACCCAGAAGTACAGAAATCTGATCTGATGGCATGACGTCAACATATACTCCCTAGGTCGTGGCTAATCTGCCACACTTGTAATTCCCTAATTAGTTGTAAATGCTTAATCACTCTAATCTTAGATTTACATAGAGCGACTATACTTACTGGATGATACTTGACATATAGATCAGTGAGATGACAGAATACACATACAATGTAGTAGTCTGATGCTAGTAAGAAATTAAGATGAAATCACAGAATACATGTCCGCCTGCGTGCAAAGACAATTTTGTCTAGGATCTGTAGATCCAACTGTCCGCTAGTAAAACGAGACCATTACTCGTGAGAGAACCGTGTTTCTCCCATGCCAACGCACTGCGTGGATTTGCATGCAGTGCTTGAAGAAAACAGAGGAAGATCAATATAGCTGTTTTTTCTTGTTGTGTCTGATCTCGAGCAAATGCGTCTGCTGTTATTCATATGTCTGAGTTTTCTTGTTCTTTTGAATTTTGCACCTTGGTTGAAACTATGTTGAATGCTGCATTAATTTTATAAACGTAGATCAGCAATGCCTGACTACATTCTGGAGGATTATAGGAGTGATTTAGCTGGTAGCATCCAGCAATCGCATCTGAACTCCATCCGAATCGCACGAGGATCGACTGTTTCGCAATTTTCTCTTATTTGATTCCCATCAATGGTATCAGAGCATATCACACTCTTCATTTGCCAGATGAATCGATAGTAACAGAGTTGTCTCTATTTCCAAAGGTGACTCGGCCTTTGATCTAGTCGTGAACGACTCTTGCATCGGTGAGCCATGGGCGACCAAGTAGTAACTCATAGGAGTAGGCATTGCTAGGGATATTGAGTACGACTAGGTCGATAGAAAATTTTAGGCCTCCTAGTTTGATCAGGACTTGTGGGAGGAAACCGACAGGTCAAACCACACTTTGATCAGCCATCCTGAGTCGACAAGCGGGTTTTGTGAGTTTTTCTCGCATATTCCATTCTAATATGAGGGAGGTGGAAATGATGTTGACACCTGAGCCACCATCCAGAACATCTAGGACTTTGCGAGATTGGCGATGAGTAGCTGAAATCTTGATATTGTCCCTTTCACTGAGCGAATTGGTGAGGTGTAATGGCATTTTGGACAGCTCGTCAGGGGTGGTGGTGTCGGTGGATTGGATTTTCTATTTCCACTTACCTGCATGTTTCCATAGAACGTGGAAGTAGCTTGTAATAAATCTCCCCACACTTCAGTACCTTCAAGGGTTTTATTCTCTAAAGGCATGTGAGGTACTTTATGGGAGATGGAAGATTGTTGGTCTGCATTGTGAATTTGCTATCGATACTAGTGATGCAGCCTAATTTCTTCATATGGGTGAGGATAGACAATGGTTGTCAAATCTTCACTAGGAGGTACATTATGTTGTTGGGTTTTGCTAGGTGCAATTGTAGGGGTTTGGCATTGGGTTTGTGCACGAGTCAAGACCCATGCTATATGAGCTTCGACTAGTAATGTTTCTACTTGCACGGAACAAACAGGAGCAGCTAGTTTAGATTGGGAAGAACAACCCTTCACATGATGTTCAATGCCACAATTTTCACAAGCTGGTGGAAAGCAAAGTTTATTTGGGCAGCGAATACTAGGATGTTTACCTGCGCAGATAAAACATCCTCGTATTGCTGGAATTTGATGCATGGCAAACACAGCTTGGTTAGGATCATAAGGTTGGGCATTGGAGTCAACGACTTGAGCATTAGAATCATATGCATAATAAACAACTGTCTCAATGGTGTACCTCGGTTGAGTAGTGTCTTCCACATAATAAGTTGCTGGATCGATGGTATTGGGATCAAGATAATGGACAACTTGTTGTGGAGCGAGTTGGTTAACGACAAACTGTTAACATGGTTGATGCTGATTTGGTGCAGTTGGTCATGGCTGGTACACCTCTGGTCGTGGCATGGGCTGTTATGAAAGGTAGGGGTGGTATGCTCGATACATGGGTCTGAGTGCTAATGGAAAATGATTACTCAGTTGAGGGCACTCATTAGCAGTGTGATGCTATGAACAGATCGGATACCAGATATCCTCTCTTGCTGGAAAATATTTTTCAACAATATTTTTCATGGTGGTTTGGAAATCAACAGTGAGTTTATCCATATGAGTTTGTTGAGCTTTCTGCCAGGTTTCCATTTGATGCAGAAGTTCAGAAGATCCGAGCGATATTGTCATGCTTCGGGTGGTTAAGACATTCAGGATTCTTAGATTTCATTTCATGATTATCAAAGTTGTCATCAGAACCTTCATCTTCTTCACGAATAGCATCAGTCATGATGTCTTTAAGTTGATCATAAAGGTCAACTGATTTTAGTTCGTGGCGGATGTTTTTAGGCAATCCAACCAAGAACAATTTGATGGCCATACATTCGGTGATATTTTTGTCAACACATTCTACTTTGAGATGTTTAAAACGCTCAATGTAGTTTCAAACCGACTCTTTGCGACGCATCTTGAGATGGGTGATTTAGATGAATGGGCTCTGTTTAGGAGCTTCAAGGTTAAGATACCACTCTTTGGCTGTTTCATAGAGTACCATTGGGCATAGTCAGAGCTTTTCAGTTTCAGAGGTACCTCCATAGAAACGACATGCATTATCAAAGTCTTGGAGAAATCGGACTGGGTCAGATTCTCCATCGTACTTTGGTGCATCTATACGTGGAATTCTACATTCTAGTCATGGAGGAGCCGGATTCAAAGATTCAGCACAATCTCGAGACATGATGCAGTATGAGGAGTAGAGTAACAATACAAATGGTCAGGGTAGTACTATACCTGGCCAAAAAGTCAAAAAAGACAATTTTCTTGCAGAATGGAGAATTTTGGATACAAACTGGACTTTTGTGCTGTAATAGAATTCATGGCCAATACTAGAAATCGTGGACAATCAGATGAATACAAGTACAGTACTCTCAAATTCTGGCAGGGGGTGCTTTTTGTCAAAATATTGATTTTTGTATGTTTTTTTTGAATTTTTTTAAGGGAGATAATTCGCAGAGGGTGTAGAGATATCGTACTCACTATGGGCGATTTTGTGGTATGGCTGGCAATTTTTGATACTGAGGTTATGCTAACAGACAAGGGAAAAAAATGTGTTTTTATGACAAAAATAGGCTAAATCTTTGAGATAGAATTCGCGTTGGAGGACTGATCTTTGATAGATCTAGCCTCAATGATGCCAGCGAACTCTAAGACCAAGATTTGGTTGGATAGAATGGAAGATCAGCCAACGAATTCTGATATACTTGTTTGGTCGAAAAAAATGTCACTTGGGTCATTTCTTTCAAAGAAAATGCCCAAGTTGACACAAAAAAAAAAAAAATCAAGCATACACACAAGCACGATAGCGAAAAAATGAAAACAAAGAAAGCTATGTAGAAAATCTTAAAAAGCAACAACGACACACTAAAACAAGCAAGGTCAAAGGGACAAGTCATATCTGACATGGAATGGGAATTTGCAAGAAGATGTGATTGGAAGGTTTGTTTATTATTATTATTTTTAGTATAATACAATGTACTTGTACAATGATTCATTATTGTCTTAATTACAATTCATATCTAGCAGTATTCAAATTATAGTACAATGTGGGCATATGGTCGTCATCATCGCGTTGAATGAGTTGATATAAAATGACGAACTTATGATTGTCGTGTGATGGCATCTTTCAATCAAGAAAGTCGGAGTAATGCAGAAGACCAAAGTCCAATCTCTGGAGACCTTGAGTATGTAAGAAGTATTCAAGATATATATGAAGTGTGTTTCGGTGAAAATGGTAAATATTTTTTGTTTGATGTGAAATGGTTCAAAATTATCAAGGGCCAAATGCAACCGTGAAAAGAGATTGTAGTGATTTTTTGCTATTGATTCAACCAAGACATTAAGCATGGATTTTTTAGACACATTGATGTTGCCTCATCATTGTGAACAGGTGTGTCACATGAGTTTGACATTCATTTTTTCTCAATCATAATGAGTAATTTACACTATTTCATTACAATTAACAATTGTGGACCTTAGTTCCATGTTGATAACAAATTTTTTAACTTAACATTGTTATGTGCATGTATTTTTTCAACCGAATCGACTAAACAACAAATGGTGGTATGTTGTTCAAGTTAAGCCACGCGCAAGACATCTATTTGAAAATGCTTACATTGAGAATGAAATGGAGGACTTGAATATTGACAACACAAACATGGTTGATGAGGATATAGAAATATCTCCAAGTTTCTTCATATTGCAAAAAATATTATAAATGAATCGGATGATTCTGACACAAATGACAATATTGAGAGAGGATCCGATTACTATAGTGATGATGAAATTCATCTAAGCGGAGATGAGTTGCAAGATGTATTGGCTGATGAATTTGAATCTTGTGATGATGAATAAATTACATATTTGTCACAACCATTTTTGTGATAAAATGATAATTTATACAATTATAGCATTTTTATACATCCTTGCATTTTTTAAGTTTATCTTGAATTCTATCTAGCAATCACTTCGGATTCATTTTAAATGAAATGCTTTCAATCAAATCTATATATATCTTATTAAAGATCTAGCAAAAATTTATTCACCAAAGGAAAACAATTAGTGAGCATATGTTGATCATTTATATACACTTCAAAATATTTTCCTTCTGAAACATCCTCATTGTATTGAAAAACTATAAATGCAATATCTGTTAAAAATTCACAATTCTAGCTTGACTAGTTTTGGTCATATGACTTGTAAATAGTTAGATGGTCATGATGTGGCTTGTCACACGTGCCAAATAGCATAGGATTCCATTCATAAGGATGTTCTCAAGTAGACCTAAGTGTTAGAACCTTTGGAATGAGTCCAAATTATGCTTAGATACAAGAGAGAAAAAATAGGAGCTATTTTTGGTAATTTTTGCATTGTTGAGGGATCTCCTAGATTCCAACCCTAACTTGGTAGGGATGAAAGATCCACCAAAATTAGCATTAGGGATAGGTTTAGGGCTACTCATACCTGCCCAAAACCGTGATGGATCATGTATATATAGGTGATGATATCTCACCAAAATCAATCAAGCAATTTCATGTTTTTTCTCTCATAATGGTGCAATTGCTCTCTATGTTCATAATTGTTTGAGTACTTGTGATTACTAATGATTATAGGATTGAATGTAGGTCTGGTGTACAGTACTCAGACTGTGGGAGGCCGTACTTTCACACGTGTGAAGCCTTCTTCAAGGATTTGGGCCATTTAGTGAGGTTCAAGCATAGATTTTTGATGGATTTTGATGGTTCAACTTGTGCTAATCTTATGAAATCATAATCTATTGTTTCCCTCATCATTTCAAGTGTTTTAGGATCCTTATTTGCTGTAATTTTTACAATATCTTCATATCCTCACTCTGGTTGAAATGACTTTTCTTTTCAAATAAGAAAAAAGCTGTAGATATACACCTGCTGGTTGCGATATTCCTTCTTTGCTTGTTTGCTCAGTCCAAAATGTTGACAATGCAATTCATCACAATCAAGTATGCAAATCATGCAAATTATTTATTGACATTGTCATCTTACTAATATCATGAAAAGTGCTCACATAGAACATGAGAGTTTATGCCTCTATGTCAAGTGACAAATTTGAAACAAAAACTAATGTGTTTTCACTCAACCGTGCATACTAAAATTTTGAAAAAAACCAATAGATTGTGAATATATCACTGTAAGAGTAATTAAAAATTATCTTAACCAGTAAGAATGTCTTAGTACACGTGGGTAATCACTTCATAATTTTCTAGAATATAAAACGATAACCATTCGTAACATATGACAGTACTAGAGAAATCAAAATATTTGATATCTAACCTAGCGAGTTATTAGCTTAATCTTAATAAAAATCATGTATAGTAGACATTTTGAAAATCACAGGTCAATTCTTGGCCACGCGTGGCAAATCCAAAAAAAAAAATTGTAATTGTGCCACGCGTGGCAAATCTCCAGAGAATCGTGTGGATGAGTCACACCAAAAAAAAATACAAAATTTGACTAAGTCTCGGATTCACCTGGCAGCTTCACTTGGAAAAACACCTACGTATGTTGTTGTGAGATTCCCCATAATTATTTGTATTCATTTCATTACTATTTGAAATTGTGTGATAGTAGTGACTGCCTTTCATATATTTATAAAAGAATTTCTTTTGAGATATAACTTCTCAAGCTTCTAGCTTGAACTTGAAAGAACTTTTTTTTTTTTCTTTGTATGTAAGCAACAAACCTTGAATAAGTTGTGAGATACTTTCTATTAACAATATTAAGTAATTGAAGCATGCAATATACGATGCAAATCATCCAGATATAAATCATTAAGTAATGAGACACCTGATAGTTTATTGATATCCTTGGTAATTGTCTAACAATTCATATTTATCTATGAATTGAATACAACTACATAGTACTATCAATAAAAATTTAGCATTGTTTGTCAATAAGTATGAAATAATCTAGCAGTGCGATAGCCTTCATCACTCTTGTGGATGAATTTTTTGGTCAAAACACTCTCTTATGTGTATGCAACTTTAGAAATTGATGAACTCCATAGTATACATTGTGTGTAATGGAGTGTTTCTTTAACTCCTATGCAAAATATTGCATAGCATCAACGACTATACTAGGAAATATATTGAGCTGAGCATAAATAAACTCATAACGATTGTGTATCTATAGGTCATTAACCACTTGAAGTTGAATGATGGCATCAAGCTCTCATTTCTTATTGAAGGAAGAAGTATGCTCGGTGCTTTCTGTGACATGCAAAAGAGGTAAACATAAGATTAGATAATGATGCTTGATATCAATAGTATCATAGGAATAAATTAATCTAATTACATCATTGTAACTTAGAAACCAATAGATCTATAACATCAGTTTGGTTTCCATAAATCTTGAGAAATGAATGCCCTGAGTACTTTTATTGTAAGATTTGTGTAATGAGACGTGACAAGAGATAAGCTTGTATATCAATGATTGCTAAAATGTTTCTATTAAAGTATGCAAAATAATTGGAAACAAAAGTGTATTTATGGACAAAAGCCCTTTTTGATTAAACATTTACTATGATGATATTATTTTACCTTATATGATATTTTCTCCTATTAATCATGTAGAGGTTGCTAATTAGTTGAAAAAATAAAGGATCAATTCCATGTTCCACCATAAGGAAACGATGATAATTAAAGGTGAAACTCTCAAGTTATACCCCCCCCCCCCCCCCCCCTTTGCGTCAAACAAACTCTTTAGTCTTCTTTCTACTTTGATCTTTGAGTCCCACTAATTTTCCACAAAATGGGCAGGCCCCAGCACGTTTCAAGAGTCAAGAGCCTCTTAAATCTTCTTTCCAGTTATGTTAGAAATGGTCGGCACATCAAATATTCAACTAAAGAGAGTGGGTGCAATTTTTCGCACGATGTGGATTGGTGGAGTGTAGAGCAATTTTCAACTTAAGCTTGACTTTTGGGTTTGAAAATTTGACAATACAATAGCAACTATCATACTCTTCCTAATATCTATGTATTAGAAAATGTTCAAATTAATTACAGACAGACAGACAGAGACAGAGAGAGACGGACCCAGATGAGACGAATTGCGATCCAGAGTCGTGAGGGCGACGGGAAAGGCAGCAGCACACGAGCAAGTCCATATGCAGTGAGGAGCAAGAAGTGGAAGATGAGGATGGCGATGGAGGGGTTCAAGCCCCCCAGCAGTCCCATGGGCCCGCTCGAGAACATGCCCCCCATGCCCAGATACTCGAAGCAAGCTTGTCGTCTCACTTCCTCCACCATATCCGTTGCGCTGAAGACTTTGTACAGCGAGTCCGCAAGGATGTTAATCGTTGCTGCCATTGGCTGCACACACACAGACCACGATATTGCTTAGAATATTATTATCATGGTTCGCGTGTAACGCATTGTGCTATATACCAGTTTAAATTCAACATAATTTTTCAAACTAACAGAAACACGTGTCCATTAAGCAGTTATTTGACTTATTTGTTATCACTCCTAGGATTAATCATCACTAATTCTCTCCTTCAGAGAAGGAGTCCTTCTCGGCTTCTCCTGAGTCTCAGTCCTGTGGCACGTAGATCTAGGTGCTGCAGATTCTGTGCTGGTCCCTGGACTATTGACTGTTTGAACTTTGCAGTTTTGTATGAGATATTTGGTTGACAAACCTGACACAGTGACACTGATGCCAACAAATTAGTAGTTGGCCTTATATGTTACTTTACGTAGTAGCGATCAGCGTTCTTTGCGACATTTGCGTTGATTATAAACTTTTGAATCATAGTTTTTTACTTTTTCACCAATTTGGAACTTGGAAGGAAGAAGTACCGACTCCCGAGTCCGGACATAGTTTATATGCTACACTTGTCTTATATGAATCTTTTATGTACGGAGATCTTGGTTGCATCAGCATGATGTCATCCGTGAATGTAGTCTCACGTATGGCTATAGCTCAAATACATGACACATGTTGTTGTTGACGTCTAAAGTGAACATTAGAATTTAGCTTCTCTCAAATGTTAACTTTGCGGTTGAAGTCTCTCTGCAGATGGAGCTCGTGCCGAAGTGCCACTTCAAGCAAAACGCTTTCTTGACTCTTGGCCTCCAAAGTTCAAACGTTCAAACCCCATTATCAACTAGAGTGTGTGTCACCGTGTTGTGCTACTCTACTGTTGGGTATGCGCACTCATTTGGCCGGTGACCGGCGGCGTGATTGGGATTCGGAAAGGAGGCACCAGCCCCGTTGTTTTAATCACAACCTTTCCTGCTACTAGTTTAGGAACAAAAGGAGGCTATCAGGGACAGGGTGTAATGTCAAGGCAAAGAATCGCATCTGCACGAATTTGTGTCACGACGTAAAAGTAGTGATAGTAACAGGTGATAGCGTCGAGAATGTAAGCCAAGGATGTCAATACTTACGAATTGACTGAAATTTGTTTTGCAACAGCAAGTCCCATCATACATGCTTTCAATATGATGAAGAAGAGATATTTAACTAGTATCAGCTGGCAAACCAAAGACACCATATACTGGTAACTAGACTTCAAGAAAGTAGTAAATTGACAGGGGTTACCTTTCTTAGGACGTAAAAATCTTGTAAATAATCACAAAGAGCTGGTGCATTACTGAAATCTTGTATTGTTCTCAGCATGTCTCTCAAAATGACAATGTCCGTCAGTGCAACAGTCATTCCTCCTCCTGTCAAAGGATGCCGCATATTCAGCGCATCTCCCAGCACAAGAACTCCAGGTCTAGCTCGAGGAATAGCAGGCATGCTTTTATTTGGCATTGCACGGATCTTGCTCTTATCAATCGCTTGTAAAAATGGCTTGCGCAGCTTCAGCGGCAGCTGCCAAAACATCAATATGATAAAATTAATGCCTCAATGTAATTTAACGTTAATATCTATAAGTTAATACTGCTGCACCCTATGAAAGACTGTAACTAAGACGGTTTCAGTGCACCTGCGGAAATCTGATTTGACGTTAAAGTTCTCAGCAGAGAGATAAACTCTTACCTGACCAGCTACTACAGTACTCAAATACTTGGCCATCTGCCCGTTGCTTCCTGAAGGCACTTTATCCCCGGGAACGTCCACCAAGCATCTCACTTCTGTGCTACTAATGGGATAGAAAAGGATCGGAGAGGGATCTGCCAAAATAACATGGCCATGATTTGCGAATGGCAGGGAACTGCAATCCTCAACTATAAGGCCAACAAACCATGATGGCGTCCTGACCTGTAGAACGAATACAATAAAGAGTTCCAATAGATGTAAAACAACGTTCCGAAAGTTCGTAAATTCTCGAATAAAGGTGTGATCACATATGATCCCTCAGATTGCTATCTCGGTATAGGTTATAGCAGCTAAATAAGGGGAATGATGTCTGAAATCGACAACTACAAGAAAAGCACCTTTGGATTTGTTACGGAGCGTCTCAGATTTGAAAATGATCCATCACATACAAAAGTCATTGGAGCATGGAAATTTTTCTCCTCCCCCACCAAGGATTTGTAGCGAACTCCTTTCACTATTCCGTCACTTTCTATAAGAGAGAGTACATTGGCTTGCTCCAGGTTGATCCTGCAGCGAATGTTAGAAAGAGCATCAGAATCATAGATGTGAAAGAACTAAGACGGATAAGATATGAAGCATGCACCCTGAGAAACCTCTGTTGAATGGTTGAAACATGCCGAATTACATATACTGCCAAGACTTTCTTCGTGACAGATAAGTTAACTGTACTATCGTCTTAATACTTTATCTCTGTCACCTCAGATCTTTCATAATTGGGCTGCGGAAATTGAAGTTGGGGACTCCATATCTAATTAATTAACCCTCATTTTTACTCATTGGTCGTAATTTTGAAGCCCTCAAGATCCTGCATGGACATCTCTCTCTCTCTCTCTCTCTCTCTCTCTCTCTCTCTCTCTCTCTCTCTCTCTCTCTCTCTCTCTCTCTCTCTCTCTCTCTCTCTCTCTCTCTCTCTCTCTCTCTCTCACACACACACACACACACACACACACATCAAAAGATTTAGCATCTGGCAATAGAACTCCCAAATCAGAACAGAAAGTAATGGATATAATTCACTCTTCCACTACACGCTGATCCTGAATCCTGATGACAATATTTCTCAATCTTATTTTAGTATTCAAAAGTTAATATTCCAACTTTTATCTCTTTTCATGACAACATTCAAACAGCTAAAGACAACTGCCTGTACATTATGAATGATTTCCTGACCTCGCTGTAAGCTGGTCCTTGAATCTGATTATTGGTTAAGATGGGAGTGCTACCATCAAATGGGTACATGCTTAACAAATTGTTATTGGAAGCAGCTTATAAGAAAGTATGCTAATCGACTCTCTAAAAACAAATTCAGATAACGGTTGGTCAAATTAATATTTAAAAATTATTACAAAGTTTCTGTTTCGCAAAAGGTGACTTGCTTGATCGACTAGTATGAAGAGAATATGCGTATTACCGAACTCAAGTAATCGCTACGACGTTAGCTGCATGGTTAGACTTAAAAAAAGCTTCGCAGCTATGGAGGAGTAGATGTTAGACAAGCCTGTAGATACATCAACCAGTGATTTGAGCCAATTGTTCAGTGCAGCTAGCTTAGAAGTTCTTCGGCAAAATTCCTCTTATGGCCAATAGAACTCTATACTCGCAGTAATTTATTACGAGAGAGAGAGAGAGAGAGAGAGAGAGAGAGAGAGAGAGAGAGAGAGAGAGAGAGAGAGAGAGAGAGAGAGAGAGAGAGAGAGAGAGAGATACAAGGGGTTGGATGCTGCTTTCATACGCATCCTCTGAACAAATCTACCGTTGTGGAAGCCTCGTCCTGAAATATTAGAAGCATATCCCTCCAGGGGGTAAGCTACTTTTGCATGTGCTTCGCTCTTGAATAATGCATAACCAAACACCGTCTGAGAATCTATTTCTTCCACACAATCTGCATATTCGCAGCATAAAATTCATCAAGGTTCAAAGTGATTATCGTAGGAAACTGAAGTGAAACTCTTACTTAATCGTACTGGGATTTATCTAATACTCTCTCAGATTTTGAACTGCAGCAGTAACAAGCCAGATCCGCAGCATTTGTACCTTCAAGGCCTAGCTCCAATAGTTTCATATAGCCACCTGGCTGAAGAAGCTCCCCAACAAT
Source organism: Diphasiastrum complanatum (assembly GCA_029204225.1). Taxonomy (NCBI): domain Eukaryota; kingdom Viridiplantae; phylum Streptophyta; class Lycopodiopsida; order Lycopodiales; family Lycopodiaceae; genus Diphasiastrum; species Diphasiastrum complanatum. The sequence continues at coordinate 28,161,075 of CM055100.1, forward strand.
GCGGTCTTGCTCAGTCAAGTCTCTCTCAAAAACTTTAACCTTTCGCCCATCCTGGTTGAAATAAACAATCAAAGTTTTCAGTAATTGATTGTATATATCACGGCATCTAATTGCAAACCAATTCATTATGTCAAAGGTGAAATCGCAGTGTCAGAAAAAAAAAATTTCCTTTTCTGGGATGTGAATAATTTGAGTCAAGGTGAGTAAAGGAGGCCTGGATCACCAACATGACTTATTGGAGGAACAAGGATGTATTTTGAGGATGACCCGTCAATTCATGTCAGCGTGATTGGGTGTGTAAAGAGCTACGAACCTTTGCAAGGGTACAAGCAAGAGCAGCCCCAGCAACTCCAGCCCCGACGATAATGCAATCCACTTCTTCACTATCGTCATCTCTGGGTTGTAACTCTCCAGTATCCGAAATCCTTACCCACGGCTTACGCTTCTTGCGTTGCTGCACTTCACCTTCAAACCTTCGACCTCTGGAAATCTCAGTGAAGAGGCAAAACACCAGCACCACAACAGATACCAACCATAGGAATAGGATAGGAGGAACGAGCCTAATCCTTCTTGTCAGCCATGCTTCAACAATTGCATCAGGAAATTCGGCCATTAAATCTGAGCTGAAAGTTTATGACGAATACAAATCAAGTATCAGTCGAAGGATCAGACGCGCGAGGCAGAGCGAGAGCGAAAGATGATGGAGGAAGAGAGAGGCCGCTCGAGAGATATAAGCATTCCGAGAGAGAGAGAGAGAGAACGTTGCAATATATACATAAAAGACAAGGGCCAGAGTGGCATAGTTTGAGATCCGCTTTGGGTGGACAGACCCATTCCACTTCCACGTAAATATACAATTTCAAACTTCTGGGCCCTTGGGTGGTTGGTATGAAGCCCTTTTCAATACATGTGGTGTACTCATTGGCACCTTCATGGATGAACTTGTGGTGATGCCTAGGGTCTTTGTCAACCAATCTACCTTTGTCAAAGCCGGAAATCAAGCAAGTCAAAAGGAGGGAGCTCCATTAGAGAGATATTAACATCACTATAATACTAGCTAAAACATTTACTTGCAAAACCCATCGATGTTTTCGAGTAATGTGCTATTGGATTACGTTCGGCCTTATACTCATTGTAGAATGCATCTTTGCACGTAAGAAATGTTGGTACATTGAATTTATAACAACGCACTCATTTCGTAGTGTAACTAAAATAACCTGCTCCCAAAGCATAAGACATGAATATCTATAAACTTGTTGGAATGGTTAGGTTGAGATTTTTCTTTTTAATATTGCACCGTAGTCTTAATGCTCTATAATTTAATTGGAATGGTTCTTTTGAAATTTTTTTTAATTGCATGCCATTGGTAGTATGTAACAATAATGACGTAATCTCTTATGGCATTTTCAAAGAATATGATGTATATGGTCCAAGAGAAATAATACTATTTTCCATGGAGAAGCTGAAAATTTGAAGGTTCGACATTGCATACATAAGATTATCCTTCTTTTAAAAGATCTAGTGATGTCATATTTTGTTGACTCTTTCTGGCTAGCACTAGGGCCTTCCTTCCTTCCTGATGAGCATATTTGTTCAAGAGAAGATTATAGGAGTTTGGACATGCTACGAGTTTATAAGTTATTGTATCATAGATTTTGACAATTAATAATTTTTGCCAAAATATTACAAACTTTTGAAATTCAAAACACAACGAAAACAATTTCAAACTCACGTGTGTAAGAACAACACATGATTTTTAACAAATGTGTATACACACAAAGAAACGCAATCGAATTGATTCATGACATCACTTGGCCAAATATTAAAAAAAATGAACATTTTTTTGCAAATTTTATCAACATGTATTCTACACAAATATGCAATGTATTGTCAATTATCTAACAAATATATCATTAACAAGTATTGTCTATCATTAAGTCTCATATGCATGTGGATCACCAATAACCCTCAATTCTCACAAGGAAATCATGTGCCACAAGGACAATAATCTCATGGATAGGTGCCCTTGAAAGGGGTCCAATCTCTCCATGCGTAGTGTTAAGCTATGTATTCACTCCATTATATAATGCATCCTAGACTATGTCTACCATATGATCTTGAACGTCCATTTCATCATCATTGTCATCACATATGTCTTCAGCACACACTAATCTCCAACATCACAAACTTGAATTGAAATTCTCATTGGGGTGCTCAATGTGACAAAATTTTATAGCAAAATGAATCCCAATTTAAAAAGTGATGGAGGATGCACAAATAAAAGATCTAGATCCAAACTATGAGCTAGAATCAAGACTAGTTACCAAAAGTAGCAAATTTGACATTTGACTCCACATTAGGCACATAGATTTGATCAAATGAACCAAAGTAAAGAACATCAAGCTTCTCAAACTTGTAAACAGGTTCAGTACCTTCCAAACCAAGCAATTAATGCATAGGAATACTCACATCCAATAGCTAGAACTCGCCACCAAAAGACAATGATGATAGAAGTGGAAAAACTCGATTTTTCTTGATATTTGGGTTTAAATCCCATCATAAATTTATACTTTTCAAGCTCCGATCTGAGCATATTAGGGCACCTCTGAACTTATCATACCCTAACCCTAATATCTACCCTAATAAGTCATTGGATCCACCCTAACTTGGGGTCAAGATCTCGAGATCCAAAAACAATGTAAAACATGCTATTTTTAGATCCTAGAATTTCTCTAGCCTATCCAAACACATTTTTGCCTCATTTCAAAGATGCTATCACAATCTAATATGAGGAATGAGCTTATTGGAAAGCATCCTATGTGATTTGGCAAGTGTGGCATATGTTTACATGGCCATCTTGCCAATTGCAATGCATGTGACCAAAATTGGTCAAGCTAGAATTGTGAAATTTCAATACTCCTCATCACAATCTAGCTAGATGATAACATAGCTTTACTAATTATGCCAAGGGCTGATCTAAGCTTCAAAAAAGCATTCTTTTGAAGAGGCTTTGTCAATATATCAACTATGCATTCTTCACTTGAAACATGCTCCAATGAGATGGATCCCAGACCTTCAACTTTACATTCATGATCATTTGCTATAAAAATGGACTTTATAGGTCCTACATAAGGTGTGAGTTGAGAAAAATACTCCCTTTTACCCGACATGTGGGAGCTAGCCCCACTATCTATCCACCAAGGATCTTCACCTTTGACATTTGATGATGAAAAGGTTGACATCATGAGTGAGTCCTCATGATAGCTCTCTTCCTCCTCTTGTCCAATGTTGGCTTGGCTTTGATCTTGCTTCCTCTTGAAGCATTCCGAGGCATAATGCCCCATCTTGCAACAATAGTAGCACTTTATTTTAGATTTGTCCTTCTTGGACTTGACTTGTGATGATGAGGATGTGGATCCTCCTTGATCTCCATCCTTTGCTTGCACCCTTTTGAATGCTCCTCCCTTGGTCTTTGCTTTGCCTTTGCTCTTGAAAAATAAGGCTTTGTCATCACCATCATTGATGGAGAGCCTCTCCGTCCTTGATTTGATATGAGCCTTCCTACTCTCCTTGGCCATCAACACACTTTGAAGGTCTTCAATTGTAGGCAAGTTTCCCATGATGGCATAGCTTTGGACAAGGTTAGTAAAATCACTACATAAGCCATTCAAAACTATTTTCACAAGCTCACTCTCTTTAATAGGTTGACCAACATAAGTAAGCTCTTTGTTCAAATCTTTTACTCTCAAAACAAATTGATGTCCACTCTCACTCCTCCCTTGGAAGCATTGAAGAACTTGGTTCTTGAGGGAAAGTAACCTTGAGGTATTCTTGGACTCATAGATCTTTTGAAGAGTCTCCCAAGCCTCTTGGGCTGAGGTACATGCTCCTACTTCTTCAAGAAAATCATTTGCAACATTCATCTTAATACAATGAAGTGCACTCTTGCACCTTCTCTTGTATTTAGTTGCTTCTTGTGGATGGATTGGCTCATCTTCCTCTCCATTCACAATATCCATCAAATCTTGCATGATAAGGATGGATTTCATTCTTAACTTCCAAATTGAATAATTTGAAGAGTTCAATCTATCACTAGAATCCAAAAGATAGGCACTTATGGATGCCATCTTCAATGATAGGGAGATAGATGTAAAGAAACAAGATAGATTGTACAAGATATGATCACTACTAGCTATCCCACTCTCTTTGGGACCTGAGATGAATCACTCTCTGATTTCTCAACAAGATCTAAGGTGATCTTGAGCTTGATCTATCTTCTAGATCCAAACTAGATCCAGATTTATTATAGATTTGATCAAAACTTGTCTCCTCCTTGATCTCGACTTCACAAGAAGGGTGAATCCACCTATACTGAACCAAAAGCACTTTATAACACACAAATGTGTTACAAATAAAGCCTCTTAAATTCAGGTTGAATCACATTGACCTATTCAATCACAAACCTATCCAAAATCGAGTAGAATAGAAACACAATTTTCACTAGTTTTGCATTTCTAGATGAAAAAATCATCAAAACACTTGATCTGAACCTAAAAGGTGTATTTTAGGACCTTAAGAATCCTAATAACGACCTATTTAAGCTCTCAAATGACTGATCCAAACTTCTATAGAGTGGTGGCATTCAAATCCTTATGAAAATCTCTACTAGGAGACATGTACTCCAAGATTCAACTCATAAGAACTTTCTAATTTAGTTTGGTTGAATGGAAATGGGTCAACCTCGGTTCCTGCAGCTATAACTCATCAAAACAAGTTCCTTTTGATCCATTATCACTCAAATGAAACCAAATTTGAAGGTACAATCACTAGATTAGCAACTAGTAGCAAGAGCAAAGCCAATACTACTAGGATCTAAGCTTGAGAAGATCAAATCTAAAGCTCACTTTTGATTAGGCTCTGATACCATGACAAAATTTTACAGCAAAATGAATCCCAATAAATCCTAAAAGTGATGGAGGATGCACAAATAAAGATCTAGATCCAAACTATGAGCTGGAATCAAGACTAGTTACCAAAACTAGCAAATTTGGCATTTAACTCCACATTAGGCACATAGATTTGATCAAATGAACCAAAGTAAAGTATAAAAAGCTTCTCAGACCTTTAAATAGGTTCAATACCTTCCAAACCAAGTAATTAATGCATAAGAATACTCACATTCAATAGCTAGAACTCGCCAACAAAAGACAATGATGATAGAAGCGGAAAAACTTGATTTTTCTTGATATTTGGATGGAAATCCCATCATACATTTATACTTTTCAAGCTCGGATCTGAGCATATTAGGGCACTTTTGAACCTATCATACCCTAACCCTAATATCTACCCTAATAGGTCATTGGATCCACCCTAACTTGGGGTCAAGATCTCGAGATCCCAAAAACATGTAAAACATGCTATTTTTAGATCCTAGAATTTCTCTAGCCTATCCAAACACATTTTTGCCTCATTTCAAATATGCTATCACAGTGTAATATGAGGAATGAACTTATTGGAAAGCATCCTATGTGATTTGGCACGTGTGGCATCTATTTACATGGCCATCTTGCCAATTACAATGCATGTGACCAAAATTGGTCAAGCTATAATTGTGAAATTTCAATACAATGCAGAGATCACAAATCCTACAATGCGTGCAACCAATGGCAATAGTTCTTAAACAAGCGGGCCCATCTCTACTTAAGATTGGCAATGTCACCACTAACATTTCTAATGATAATGTTTAGTAGCTCATGTTAGTTATTGAAACAGAAGGTGTTTTAATGCTACAAATGGAGATGATCAAGTCCATTTACACAAGAACACCTACAAAAGCAAAAATGACGAAACTTGAGTAATACATGATTTTCCGTACTTTATATACATTCTCAAAAGCGCAATAAACTAAATTGCATACACATGTTCAAATGTTTGAAAACATAAATTGCTTATTGAATAAGTAAAAAGCTAACACAATATAAAGAGAACTAAAAACATCTCTAATGTAAAAATATTAGAATTGAATTTCCTAACAATTAATCTCATTCCAATTATGTATTTTTGAATTTGTAATGTACTAAAATCTATTTAAGTGAATGAGTTCTAAATCTATGTTCCAAATTTATGAAGGAGGATGGATATACATGCAAAGTAAAAAAAGTTGATTGGTAAGCTAGTAGGAGAATATCTAATTGCAATGCAGATTGAGTGATACCTTGTACAATTGCCAAAAAAATGGATGGCTATTGTTGCCAAGGGCATATGGATTCTCCTTTGGATGTTATTGAATCAAAAAAAGTCTTTGAGACATCAATAATTGCACCAAAGAGATGAGATATTCTTAAGTAAAAAAATAAGATCCTTAAATCTAAAGATTTTTTTGTCAAATGAAAGTGACTCTTTATCTAAAGCAAGTTCTAGTAGTGACACTTCAAGCTCTTGGAGTTTTGATACTGCAGATGATAAATGAATATCTAGGAAGGAGTGAATGAAAAAAAAAAAAAAAAAAAGGTCAAAAGCATGAATCTCCACCAAAACGAGCGAAGAAAAACATTATGGACCTAATATCTAGAATAAATGACTTGCAAGTCAAAGTATATGAGGTAAAAGATAAAAGAAATAAAAGCACCTAAAACTAATGCAAGTTTATGGTGTACAAGATGTGGCTCACCTAGAAATACAAATGGTGAATGTACGGTAAATCAAGTAGCACAATATTATTATGTAGGTGAGCTTTTGTATCTATGTGCTAATGATGTTGAAGGATCATGTTCATTATACAAGACAATATTTAGCCTTCAAAGCCTAAATTTACATCCAATATATTTGTACTTGCTGAAACAGTACAATATTTTCATAAAGTTGTCTATGCAACTCAAAATCCATTATAGTATAATTGTGTTCCAGAGACTTGTTTTAATTAGTGTGGTGCATCAGGACATTATTCACTTGAATGTTTTGAATCATAGAGGCAGATTGGATATACTACACTTCTATGTTCAGATTGTTTTGTAGAAGGTCATCTTAATATAGAAAGTTTGAAACCATAGAAGCCATAAATTTTCGTTAAATTGGTGCAAACATACGGCAATGCCAACAGAGAAAGAAATCATCTACAAATAATGTTGTTGTTGTTGTACAAATAATCAAGATGATAGAAGATAAACCTCTCAATCAACTTGAAGCAAGTTGGTCAAGTGATCTTGATGAAATTCATAAAATTTCATCCAGAAGTTTTGCCAAACATGCTAAATTAGAACTTGACTTCACAAAAACAAACAGAAACATGTGAAAAAAAATGAGTCGAAGACAAGTAAAAATCTGATTTTTGAGAACTTAAAAATTGATTTCGATTATGACCGAAATTCTAACAAGCTATTCGCTAAAGATATTGCTACTGAAGTTCAAGATTTTTTATTGAAGACATATAAAAAGAAGATTTTCCAATTGAAGGTTACTTTTTGAGATTATCCAAAACTGCGATTGATCTTAAACCCCTAAATCCTAAGAATAATTATGATATAGTTTCGGATGTTGGAGCTTTACAACCGAATATTATTCTTCAACAATTATGGTTGGATAATAATTACTATTGAAAGCAATTAAGAATTTTACTCCAACTTAAGCAAAAGAGAAGCCCAAACTGCAAAAAATTCATTCAAAGTTTATCTTAGAAACTTAGGAGCTCTGAAATTGATATTATATTAATAGGAGGTTGTCTTATTGAAATGTACCGATTGACTTAAGTTTGAATATAATGACATAAGATAAGACACATGCACTTGAACTGACAAATATTTAGCCAACTCAAAGCAAGATCAAACTAGTTGATTTTATGCTTAAAAAAACCAGTTGACAAACTTAAAAAGGTTATGGTTTATATATAGATTGAATTATTCATTACAGAATTTCTAGTAATAATAAAAAAAGGTGATCTGACTTATTTTGTGCTAATTGGAAAACCATAATTATACCAAATAACATTTTTGTTTATTGGAAAAAGAAGTTCTCAGCTTATAAAGAACACGAAATCTTTTGAAACGGGAAATGGCGGAGGATCCATTTTTTTTAAGCCCTTACAGTTTTTTAGCACTTCATGCAAATTTTGAATCTTAAATTTAAAAATTAATGAATCATAATTCCCTTGATCTAACAATTGGAATGATTTACAATTATATTAGGTGCTCATAGCTATTGGACAAAAGCATCAATAATTCTTAGAAACTAAATTGTGACTCGATGATCAAATTTGTCTTGTTTGGCTTATAGTTGTATTGAAATGAGATTCGAACTTGAGAAAATCCCACTTCAACAATTAGTAAGTTTTTATTGTTTTTCTTATCTGGCTCTTTTGGTACCATATGTAGAAAATAGTCCTAAATAAATTAAAAAGTCCAAGATTAATTGAGACAGTGTTAAGCGGCAATTTAGGTTTTGGACCTGCTTTAAAAGGATGTAACTCGATACTCTCTCTCTCTCTTATCTCATTCATGCTTATACATGGTTCTCTTGGGTTCTACTATCCATTGGTGCACTATACTTGTGATATCTTGCAATTCTATGTGTAGAGTGATCATTAATTGTTATTTTTAGATCCACGTGTGAAATACAGTAGGGTACTGTAATTTTATGGATAGAAATAGTACTTTATGTTTTAGTTCATGTTTGATCAAGATCTATTAGAGTTTGCATCTCAATCTTAGTGTACATGCTGATTTTTCTACATTGGCAAGATTGATGAGTTGTTTGTTGTTGTAACCAAAGAGCAATTGTAGATTTGGATCTTAATGGATCTCAAATCCTTCACAAGTCTTACATCCACAAATTATTCCATATGGAAAGTGATAATGGGTGTCTCTTGGTGTTCCATGCTGTCTATGACATTTTCCAAGATGAGGACGATGAATCCCTTGGTGGACAAGAGCAAGTAAGATAAAAGAAAAAGGCTAGATTGGCCTTACATTTCATCAAGATGAATGTAAGCAATTTCCTCTTGAAAGAGGTGACATCTTGTATCTTGGCCAAGGAGTCTTGGGATTCATTGAAAAGGATTTATGAATCCAAAAACACTTCACGGATACTCATTCTTAGAAATCTAGTGATTCAAAGCATGAAGGGAAGTGGAGAGATTGCATAAGAGTATGTGCTTACAATCAAATCATTGAAAAAAGAATTGGCTTCCATTGGAGATAAAATCCAAGATAATGAACTTGTGCAAGTCATTCTAAATGGACTAGGTGATGAATACCCAATCTAGTCCAAAGTTTTCTCATCCAAGACCATCTATCTACTATTGACAAGCTTCACAATGTGCTTGTGGCCGAGGAGAGTAGAATGCTACATCTCTAGGCAAGGATGGGATCGATGTCCTTGCAAGGTAGTTATGAGAACAACAACTTCTCATTCAAAGGAAAAAATAAGACGAATCCATCCAAGAAGAACCAAGGCAAGGAGGCTGAGGACAAGGATGGTGGATCGAGTTCCAAAGGCAAGATCAAGAAGGACAAATCAAAGCTCAAATGTTTCTCTTGTGGAAAAAGGGGACATTTTGCATTCGAGTGCTTCAAGAAGAAGAATGATCAAGAGAAGGACAAGCAAGGCAATCTTGTGCTTGAGGAGGAAGATGATGATTGCAATTCATCCTTGATGGCATCTACAACACCAACATCAAGCAAGGACATATGGTGGATTGATAGTGGGCCTAGCTCCCACATGTCTCATCAAAAGAAATATTTTTCTACCTTACTCTCATATAATGATTCTAAAAAGTTTATATTCACTACAAGTGATCAAGAGTGTAAGATAGATGGCATAGGATCTTTCCATTATATCTTGGATCTTCTAAAAGGATAGATCTTGATAATGCTCTTTATGTACCAGCCATCACAAAAAAAATTGTTGAGTGTTGGACAACTCATGGATAATGGATTGATGTACACTTCAAGCATTGTATTTGTTCCATAATGAAGAATGATAAGTGCATTGCTAATGGCATTAAGCAAGGAAGATTATTCAAGTTGGATGCTTATGTTGTCATTGGAAGTGTGAGCATGGCAAGGGAGGAGCTTTCTCAAGTGAAGTTGTGGCACAAAAAGTTAGGCCATCCTAACTATCAAGCTATGGAGATCATGATTTCCAAGGAGCTGCTAGATGTTTATAAAAATGATCTTTTTGAAACTATTCATTTGATGCCACATTTTTTCTTGACTACAATACAAACTAATGATTTTGAAAATATTATAGGTGGAACGGTGAACTGAATTCCATAATATACAAATCTATTCACACTTCCATTTGTTGGCGAGTGAGTGTTTTTGTGTATTCTATTTGATTATTCTATATTATTTCATTTTGATTTTTATTTTTCTAAACTAATTTGTTGTGTACTTGTAATTGTAGTGGCCATTAAAATTTATATGAGTGTTGTTGGAGTCATCTTTGAGACAAATCACCATAAGAAATGCAATAGCATTCAAGCAAATTGAAATGATTGATGCCAAGGTAATAAAACAACATGTATTTTTATCGCATCTTTAGATTTAATCTCATTAATAATTCTATGTACTATATTTCTCATATCAATAAATTGGTTTTACTTCTTCAAACATCTTTGTTTTCTAATTACCAAATATGATGGCTTGATTTTGCAGTTCTCTTGTTTGAATGTTACTTTAAACGAAGAGTTGATTAAAAAAATTCTAGAAAATTCAGTACCTAGTGTGCAAATATTATCTTTGCCAAAGCTACTCGCTTCAGACGAAATGGATGTGGAGGTGTTAAGGACATGAAAGAAGAAGAGGAAATAGAAGAATTGTAAATACACATTGTACTCAAATGGTGAATAGATGTCCAGAATCACATTTTCATCGAGCCTCTAGGGGCAAAATGATGTTTATGTATCTGAGCATCATTGTACATATCAACATTGCTACATAAATTTCTACTCTTTTTAGAAATCCACTATTTCAATGGTTTTATCATCTTCTTTTTTTAAAACCACAATAAATAATACCAAAAGCACTCTCATGAAGTAATCACACCTATCTAATATCTCACAACACCAATCCACACACACCACTACCCATTGATTAATTACAGTACACCATCAACATAATCACCAAACATTAATCAATTCATTAACTACACAAGATTAAGCATCTCGACATTCTATGGTAGCTATAATAATCTCACTTTTATAATGGGAAAAAAAATTAGGAGCACAAAAATCAAGACTAAATAGCATCACACCAAAATAGAATGGTTGAGGATCCAAAATGGTAGTATTTGTTTCTTACACATTAACTATGATTTTCACAAAGGAAAGGGGTTCTATTTATAGTATTCTTAGTGAGGGCCCTTCTCACTTTTACTCATGGGAATAACTTGGAAACTTTTAATAAATTAAAAGCCTGAATTTAATCTTGTAACTTTCCAATGATTATTTGCTTGCCCCATGCTAACTATTTGGCACCAAGTTGGACTCATACATGCAGGATGCCATACTTGGGCCTTTTGCTAGAATCTGAGTGGTTGGCACTTCAAGTTGGACTTATACACATAGAATGTCATGCTTGGGCCTTTATTATTTAAAAAAATGTATTGACTTGATAGGCCGTTCACAGGTGAGACTTCCCTAAGTATCATTGTGTTCCATTGAAATGCTCCTTGAGCCTTGTATTCCAGCCCCCATGTTGTCATACTTGATTAATAGCTCTTCTCCAACATTGAGGGTTCTATTTGAATATACCACTACATATGTATCCTTGCCATTCTGGAAAAAAATCTTTTCTTCCATTAATGTGCTCTTCATGATAACAATTTGTTAATGAAGAGTAGCCAATTGGGCTACTAACTACAACGTTTCCATCTATATTTGGACACCCATCAATATACATATTATTTACCTTTGACACGATATTTTTATGCTATTAGCATGAAATTGTCACTTTATAGATAGAACAATTTGTTTATTGTACATTTTTGCTTCCAAAAGCTTAGCATTTACAAAGAAAAATATGTATACTTATTTCCTTTGAAAAGAGTCTTGGTCACTCAGGTTCGTAAATGATTAGCTTGTTTCATACATTTTTTGGGACCTCTTTGCCCTTCTTTATGTGTGGAGACAACCACAAGGGACTAGTATATCATAACAAAATAAACATTATATAGTAATTTCTTCCAAATCATTCAGGTCGTATCCTAACTTATAGGGGGGCCACCCACAATTTGAATGGGCAACCAAAAGAAAAGACTCATGAGGCAAGAAGGCAATTGGATGGACATGGATCTACAATGTAAATCATATTCAGGATGGGAGCATCAACAAATACGTATACTAGGCAAGTTGGTGACAAAGGGCCATGCTCAAAAGTATGGCATTGTTAACGAGAAGGCATTTGTACTTGTGGCAAATATGGTAACACTTTGGATCCTTATCTCTCTTGCAACTTTATGTGGTTGTAATATGCTTCAAATGGATGTCACTAATGCTCTCTTTAATGGCTACTTGGATGAGGAAGTTTATGTGGAGCAATATGAGTTGTAGGGTGCATGAGCATATATAATACTTCCAAAATTGACACTATCATAGTGTCTCTTGAAAAAACCATCTAAAGTCTTTCACTCCACAAAAAGAAAAAAGAAAAAAGTGTAACAAAGACAAGGGCAAGTCATCACTTCCAAAAATGGGATTGTCACCAAGAAGTATGGTTTGTAAATTTTCAAACTAAGAAAAGAGGATTTTTAGCATTTCTTTGTCAAATGATGCATTCTTGGCCTTGGTAAACATTAGGTTTCTAGAAAGAGTACATAAGAGATGAAGTGATGGATGAAGGTTCATCTCTTTAGTGACCAAAATAATTTGCATAGTTTTGAATCCAAAAGACTAGATAGATTCAAAGTCATCATGGTTCCATGTGGTATTACAAAATGGCAAGGAGGGAGAGTTCAAGGTATGGGCTATTATAGTCAAAAAGTGGAGAGTTTTAGATGGGCCCAACTATTTTTATGGAGAGATTTGAGATGTTGAGAGAGCCAATGATGATAGAGACTTGTCTAAATAAGAATCATTTGTTTGTTGTTAAGGTTGAGTTCAAGGTGTGTGTGTGTGGAGAAAGGCGGGGGGGAGTATGGGAGGAGAGTATGGAGGAAGGATAAAACCTATGCAATATCTATTAAAATCTCATGAATGCCTACCCCCTAATAATTCTAAATGGACAATATTACATAATTTCAATTAGAATGGATGCCAATGGAAATTCAAATTTTGAAGAAGACACAAAGAAGCCCTTGTGAACAATTTTTAACATATGGACATGAGTATATCTCATACTTTGGCCAAAGCACACTAATTATCTAATGCATCACATCCAAGTACTATTGGCATGCATGAATTTCTAGACCTCATGAGGAGGAAAGAGAACTCTACCAAACAAGCCATCTCACTTTCATCTTAAATAAGGTCTTGCATGACAAGTAAGACTTTAGAAAGTTGATACAACTTGTATGTAGGACCTAAATGTTGATCCCATTCATGTCATAAAGATCCTTTTTTACTATGTTCAAATATTGGAATATTTATATGTGTCAAGAAGCTTTTAGGTCCATTTACTAAGTAAGAAAGATATCTTAAATCTAAGCAATACACTTCATCTTTCAATCCAACATAAAGTCATCCTACTAATGATTTCCTATTCACATAACAATTGGATTCATATCCAATGCATGTAACAATTTTCAAACATACACATATCCTATTGAGGTAGAAATTCATCCAATAATTCATTTATTTACCTACTTATATGTAGTATTGCAAGAAGATATATACCTCAAAGTCAAATTCAAAGTGGTGCCATCAATGAAATATTATTTTCAATCATGTATTGATGAAACGGGTTTGAAGATTGTAGACATTGGTATGTTTTCTAGTGTGTGTAGCCATTTTGTGCACATTATTCCTAATTTGATGTTTTTGTCCATGCATGCTCATCAATATTGCATTTTAGAATCACATAAAATCATAACTTATGAGCATTCAAGCAAGAGTGACTCCCTAGTAGTACCTATAAAAAGAGTATGTTTCATGATAAAGTCATAGTTGAGACATGAAAATGTCAACTCCAAGTAATAAGACTTTTATTCTTGCAATATTTTTAATAGATAAAATCATACAAACAAAAGATTTTCAAAAAATTGTCAAATACAACTTTCCAAGCCATGTGCCCATATTATAATAAATAGATTATTTTATATAAACAAAAGATTGTCACCAAATTGTCAAATTCAACTATCCAAGCTATGTAACATGTCAAAATACTAGTGGGGACACTTGGAAAAGAAGCCATCCACAAACATCTCTTTATAACTTATAAGAAAGACCGTGTATTTCATATCACTTAGGTATGAATTGTAGGCCTTTTGTAAATGGTGCTCTCATATTTATTGTTATATTATACAATACAAAACTATTTATTTAGAAATATGGCTTTTTCAATGACCTAGAAGAGCCTTAAAAAATTAATGGTTAAGTTTTTCTCACACATGTCGTCCTCCTGTTGTTAGTGTAACAAGAACTTCATTTTAGGCTCCTAGATGTGCTCATGAGGGCAATAAAGGCACCAACCAATATTCTTAGGCTTTGTGCCCTGTTTTTTAATCAAGGTAGCTACAATAGAAGGACCTCTGAGTGTGTGTGTGTGTGTGTGTGTGTGTGTGTGTGTGTGTGTGTGTGTGTGTGTGTGTGTGTGTGTGTGTGTGTGTGTGTGTTTTAAACCTAACAAATTTTGCAATTATAGATGACAATAATAAGTCGATTTGTAATGGTCCTGTTTAGTAAAGATCCTAACCACACATGTTAATCTTCATATTGAGGAAAATAAGCTCACATGCAGCCATCCACAACAATAACCAAGTAAGGACAAGGGCATTATTGTGGGGACTACATGTGTCTACACTTAATCTCAGTTGTTGTCCATTTCACAACTTGATATCAATACACACAACAAGGATTTCATATATATGTCTCAGTAAAAAGTCAAATAGATTTTTTTTCAACACTCTCAGAAACCAAACACTCCCTTAACCAGTTTTTTTGAAACTGTATCTCCAGTATTTTCCATGAGTAAAGTTTTGCAAATGCAATTCATAGTATAATAAAACAATCCAACATAATTACATGCCACATCAAACATGGTATCAAATCTAATTTCTTATCAAATTAAGTCAAATGGATAATTTTTTCAGTAGCCCTCCCATTAAAAAAAAAATCCAACAATACCCATTGTCTTGTATTTTTCAACGACAGAGTAAAAAAAATTTTCTTTTCCAAAAATCTAAACATAGTAAATGGCCATTACAGTAGTTAATCAATGTGAACCAAAAGACACTGTCTTTTGAAGGTTGCGAAAGTATCTATATATATAATATTTTTGAGAGAAAATTTACCAAACTAGCTTTCAACCATTATAGGCAAGTACCAATCGTAATGGATATAAGGTAAAACACCTCCTTATAATTTGACATTTCATGGCTCTTAACGAACCCAAGAACTGATAAAACATGCCAAGTAGGTGTCCCCAAGTTTTTGTGTCAAAAAAGATGCGGCTAATTTTATGCTATCAATAGAAGTGCACTTATGTATCACAGCTATACTCTACAAGACCATGAAATTAAGAAAACGTTTACACTAGCCACATTTCTAGCATTTTAGCCTTATTCAAGTAAAATGAGAACAAGTTCAATATTTTAACAACTCAAACTGTTAAAATCAGATAACAGTATTCACGCCCAGAATTATATGAATCAATCAAATTCATGAACGCTATAAATGTTGCATAGTCATGAGAAGTAAGTCAGTACAAGTTGTAAATTCAAGAAAACTAAGTACATCTTTTAACAAATGAAAACATTCATTCGTTTCGAATCCGGGTATAACAATGCTTGAGAGGCCAAATCCAGGGAGTTCAAGCCCAAAAAGCCCAACTGCATAGCAAGAACCAACACCTGCAATGTCTACACCTTGTTCTCAATTGGTAAGATTGACTGCCAAAGAAAGTCTTCAGGTTTATTAATACCATGAATACCTAGATAGACTAACCAGTCACAAGCAAGCTCGTCCTATCCACATTACGAATTTAGAGAGACCATGACAATACTACTGGGAGAAGTAGTGCCTATCTATCAGGATCAATATCAACCATCATGGGATCCTCTGATGGATGTTGCGGACTACCCATTTGTCGATGAACAAGATTATCAAGAATGGCCATCAGACTCATATGGTTATTATTGAAAATCTGGCAAGTCCATATTCTTGCTGATAGTCATCGAATAAAACTTTACGGTTTACGCAAGTGAAATCATATCTACGCTTTTTCTAGAGCACAAAAAATATATATACTTATACATATGCTCTCTACATACTTTGACAATGCGACTCATCTTCATCCAAGAACCAGCCAGAGCAGTGCCATGGGATTGGCACTTGTTTGGCATCAAGAGCAGGTTGTCCGATTCTGGGTACGACATGGAATATTCTAGAATATGGCAAGAGGCTTCTGCAATAATCCCAAACACTACACAACAGAAGTAGAGAGTCGGAAGTATTAGAAATAGGCGACCAGTTGGCATCCTGCGCGTGTGAGTCCAACATTGGGCCTTAGTCTAATAAGTGCCATGGAGCACAATTATTCAATAAAGTATTTTAAACTTGACCTCAAGAAACACAAAGTGATCTTGACGGTCAAGATAGTGATTTTGATGGAACTTCAATAGCCAATCAGAGTGAAGGGGGCTCACCTTTCAAATCTATAAGAGGGAGCCATTTCTCTTGTATTTGATCTCCTTCTACTCTTCCTAATAAAACTCTCTCTCTCTCTCTCTCTCTCTCTCTCTCTCTCTCTCTCTCTCTCTCTCTCTCTCTCTCTCTCTCTCTCTCTCTCTCTCTCTCTCTCTCTCTCTCTCTCTCTCTCTCTCTCTCTCTCTCTCTCTCTCTCTCTCTCTCTCTCTCTCTCTCTCTCTCTCTCTCTCTCTCTCTCTCTCTCTCTCTCTCTCCACTAAGAAAATCATGGAGTGGTCAATAGGATCCGTAGGTAGGTTTTCTTTCACTGTTCACCTCCCTTGAGAAGATCAACCTCCAGAGGAGAATATCTAGAGCCAACAACGCCTAGATAAGCACAAATAAACGAAATCGAGAAAAGACCAAAAAGAAAGATAGCATCAGAGGTGAACGCTGCACCAATCTAGGCTATTCCACGAGTAGATCCAAAGCTAAGACTGACTACCTTAGCAAGTCTAGATCCTCACTCCTATTTTGTCACTTCTCCCCATTGGATCAAAGTCCGTTACTACACGACACAAACCCTTCTTTGCCCTCTAGATCCGATTGATTAGGGAGGCATGGAAAGGGCCCAACACTATTCTAACCACGCCTAGATAAACCATCCTATTTTAACCACACCTAGATTAATAACAAGTAAGAGAGCAAGAATAGAATACAAAGGATGGAGGTGCTTACAACCTACACTCTCTAGTCTCTCAAAAATCATCAACAACATACAATAGCAAGAATAAGCAACGGGAAAGCAAGAACAAAACACAAAAGTGTGTGTGTGTGTGTGTGTGTGTGTGTGTGTGTGTGTGTGTGTGAGAGAGAGAGAGAGAGAGAGAGGGGGGGGGAGAAGCAAGGACGCTCATTGTCAATCTCGACAAAATTTTCTCCTCCAATTGGACATAGAAATATGGTACAAAGCCTGGTGCCTTTTATAGATGGGAAAGGCCCTTGCCCCTTTCTCCTATTGGTTAATTACAATAGCAATGATCCTAATCCAAGCTGCTTAAACTAACACAAAATGCATCTAATGATTCTAAGAAAGCACAAGGGCACTCATGTGATTTATGTGAGTTCTAATTTGGGCCCTTTTAGCTTTTTTATTAACAACTTCACTTAGGGCCTCTAATGTCATTTTAGAGTTTTAAGCCCCTACTCACCTATTCGTTATTCTACAAGTTCTACAAGACTAGTTTGCATGCTCATTGGGTTGGGCTTATACACGCAAGAAGCCAGTGCCCTCGCACTTATTAGTCTACATGTACAATGTGTTGAAAAATGAAAAATCATCTATCTTGACTTTAGGCTTTGGCAAAGTTTTTTCTATGTGTCTGTAAATATTGCAAATGCCAAATTTGGCCTAGAGAAAAATGTTAGATGTCTCTCTCTCTCTCTCTCTCTCTCTCTCTCTCTCTCTCTCTCTCTCTCTCTCTCTCTCTCTCTCTCTCTCTCTCTCTCTCTCTCTCTCTCTCTCTCTCTCTCTCTCTCTCTCTCTCTCTCTCTCTCTCTCTCTCTCTCTCTCTCTCTCTCTCTCTCTCTCTCTCTCTCTCTCTCTCTCTCTCTCTCTCTCTCTCTCTCTCTCTCAAGCATGAAACATAAATTAATATATAACACAAACCGTAAACCAGTAGCATGAAACACACACATGCACACACACACACACACACAAAACCAACACACACACCCCCTAAACACTCATGAAGAGAAAAACAAAGAGAACATTATAGAGTGCTAATCAAAACTCCCGAACCACACGATTATATCCTACTGCATAATGTCACCACATGCTCCCTCCCTACAGTGTTTGGGATTTTTTGTGGAACTCATCTTCCAACAAAAAACATTTGAACCACACCTTTAACGGAAGAAAACAAGGGCTACACACCTTCCCAGAATTAGGAGTGTTGGTTACCTTTAACTCTCTCTCTCTCTCTCTCTCTCTCTCTCTCTCTCTCTCTCTCTCTCTCTCTCTCTCTCTCTCTCTCTCTCTCTCTCTCTCTCTCTCTCTCTCTCTCTCTCTCTCTCTCTCTCTCTCTCTCTCTCTCTCTCTCTCTCTCTCTCTCTCTCTCTCTCTCTCTCTCTCACTTAGGGCCTCTAATGTCATTTTAGAGTTTTAAGCCCCTACTCACCTATTCGTTATTCTACAAGTTCTACAAGACTAGTTTGCATGCTCATTGGGTTGGGCTTATACACGCAAGAAGCCAGTGCCCTCGCACTTATTAGTCTACATGTACAATGTGTTGAAAAATGAAAAATCATCTATCTTGACTTTAGGCTTTGGCAAAGTTTTTTCTATGTGTCTGTAAATATTGCAAATGCCAAATTTGGCCTAGAGAAAAATGTTAGATGTCTCTCTCTCTCTCTCTCTCTCTCTCTCTCTCTCTCTCTCTCTCTCTCTCTCTCTCTCTCTCTCTCTCTCTCTCTCTCTCTCTCTCTCTCTCTCTCTCTCTCTCTCTCTCTCTCTCTCTCTCTCTCTCTCTCTCTCTCTCTCTCTCTCTCTCTCTCTCTCTCTCTCTCTCTCTCTCTCTCTCTCTCTCAAGCATGAAACATAAATTAATATATAACACAAACCGTAAACCAGTAGCATGAAACACACACATGCACACACACACACACACACAAAACCAACACACACACCCCCTAAACACTCATGAAGAGAAAAACAAAGAGAACATTATAGAGTGCTAATCAAAACTCCCGAACCACACGATTATATCCTACTGCATAATGTCACCACATGCTCCCTCCCTACAGTGTTTGGGATTTTTTGTGGAACTCATCTTCCAACAAAAAACATTTGAACCACACCTTTAACGGAAGAAAACAAGGGCTACACACCTTCCCAGAATTAGGAGTGTTGGTTACCTTTAACTCTCTCTCTCTCTCTCTCTCTCTCTCTCTCTCTCTCTCTCTCTCTCTCTCTCTCTCTCTCTCTCTCTCTCTCTCTCTCTCTCTCTCTCTCTCTCTCTCTCTCTCTCTCTCTCTCTCTCTCTCTCTCTCTCTCTCTCTCTCTCTCTCTCTCTCTCTCTCTCTCTCTCTCTCTCTCTCTCTCTCTCTCTCGGACGTGAATGAGTCTATTATGGGTGATTGGATATGGAAATCAAGATTAACTACATCTAATCATTATATTTGGATTTTTTCTTTTAGAAGAAAGTGAGACATTAACTTCATTTAATCATTCTATTTGGATTTTTCCTTTTAGAAGCAAGTGAGAGATTAACTTCATCTAATTATTCTATTTGGATTTTTCCTTTTAGAAGCAAGTGAGATATTAACTTCAAAGTATCGTGGCACTCATCCTATCGCTCAATATTTATTGGCCAAACTATACTTGAAGTCTCATAAGGGTCAAAGATTAAAGCATTTCCAAAAAACACTTTAAAGAGTTTACCTCTCATACTCTTGGATTCTTTGTGTGCACTCCATTGGCCCAAATATGATCGTTGACAATCCTCCTTGTCCAAATCCTAAGGCCTTTGCATTGTGTGCATGTACATGGTATCCTCTCATCATATTCTGGTTGAAACTGGTCCAATAATCCAATTGCAAATTGCACAAATTCTTTCAGTGTCATTCAAGTGAAAATTGACAAATTCTAACATGTCACAAAAATTGACAAAATAGTCTTTGTACATTTAGTGCATTTGCAACCTTCATTTGTGATGGAGTGGTGTCTTGGCTTTCCAAAGAGCAATATACTATATCACAATCGGAGTACATCACTATTACAAATAAAAAAAATTCTGACATAAATCAATATACATACATGTGATGGATCAATAGGCGGTCTACGTCGACTGATGGAAGAGCTTGAAGATGAACCAATCAATAGTTGTTCACTGTACTTTAGTCTTGCTTGCTCCTTTTTTCTATGATAGAGCTCAATTCTTTTTTCTTTCTTTAAATCACGTGGAGGTACGATAATTTCCCTAGAATTTATAATTCCAATCAAATGTCATTGTAAGAATAAATTTGCAAGAAAAATTATACACTCATATTCAAATAACAAATAAAGTGCAATTGATGTCAATATCAATAACAATATATACATGTCGTTGCGATCATGAGATGAATCGCTATCTGATGATGATGACATCGTTGATGACATATACACACTGTAGCCAGCTACTCTATACCACATCATAAGTAATCATTATGAGACTGTATGTACTGAACAAATATAATAAAATTTGCTAAAGACATGCCAACATCTAATCCATGTATATTCTAGCTATGCTTAATGTAAATCTAATATTCTAGTAACATTGCTATCAAGAAAATTGCTTGGGTGGAGCAACACATGACGAGCAATCAAAATGAGGTTCATATTGACAAATGTTAGACATCAGTAGGTAGTGCGCGCAGGCCTATCTCAACTAATTTAAAGACCACATAGCAGTCAATGTTCGAAGCTTTCAGTTTGAACTCTTGTCCAAGATGAGTGATGATCTCACTCAATCTTTCTTTCAAGATGGAATGATCAAAATCAAACAATCAGTCATATACTCAATTGATTCATTGCCCACTCAATCACTCATTTGATTAAGTAATACTTGGCTTGAGTTAGTTAGGGATAAATCTCTTTGGATTGGCCTAGTGTGCCATGGTATCTCATGACGAGCAATATGCATTTGTCCTTTCTATTTATGGTTGCTTTGTATGCAAGATGATGTTTCTCGAATTGAAAAGAAAAGACGAGCAATTGGACAATGTCAATTAATCATATACTAGATAGCACACCATTGATCAACATCTTTATTACAATGCTAAATGATATTTCAACTAATTACTATGATTTCATATAAGGTTATATAGGTCACACACCAACAATTAAAAAGATATATCATATAGGTCACACATCACTAAGGTCCTCAATATAACATAAATGCTTTTGATCATGAATCTAAATGACCCCATGCAACCATTTAAGAGGTGACATGACAAAAGCAAAAAAATTCTATTTGACCATATAATTATGTCATCAAATTATATCAAATCTATGACACCTATTATTAATAAACTGAATGTTTTATGACATCACCAATTTGACATAATACTATGTCATAAAATCTTAACAAACTTGTCAAATTACTTGTTTAATAAAAATGTGTACTATTTCTTATCTCATGATTTTGTCTTGTATGTCAAATCTCAAGAAAAATAAAATTTATAACAATATAAAACTAGTTTTAACAATTAAATACTACCATAATAATCTTTGAATTGATTTTTTATGTTCCATTTAAGCATGCAAGCCCATGTGGGGGACTCTCTCACATGTGAAGAGAGGAAAAAAAACCGCGTGGAACATCCACGCGTGGATATCGCGTGGATTATCAAGCGTGGATAACTTCTGCATGGATAATCCACACGAAACTTGAATGCCAATAAAACAACATTCCCGCGAGCATTCTTGCTCCATGGATATGCCGGCCTTAAGGCTTTTATGGAATCCCATGGATTGTTTCCAATCGTAAACTCTTAACCTTTATTGTTTTGTGATTGTTTACTTTGTGGTTTACAAGTAAGTTCAATTTCGATTTAATTGAATCTGTGATTCTATTTTGTAGAGAGGCTCTACAACTTCAAGCGTTCGTGATGCGGAAGAAAATGTGGAAAATTTTGAGGAGCAAAATGTGGAAGAGAACGTGAATGAGAGCGAAGGGGAGTTTGAAGATGTGGACACCAACGTACATCTACACGAAGGAGGCGAGGAGGGAGGAAGTGATGATGAGTAGAGTTTTTAAATTAAATGTAAGGCCTTGTAGAAAGCAATGTAGGAAGGGAGAATTTATTCTCTCAGCAATGTGCTTTTTTTTAAATCAATCAATATAATGTTTTGGCACCACATCATTCTTGCAAAAATTTTGAATGCATATATTTTTAATTCATGAATGCAAATGTATAGTCTATTGAATGCACATCTATTGAATGCAAATGTATCTATTGATGTATTCAATACAATGTATAGTCTATGTAATGCACATCTATGGAATGCAAATGTATCTATTGATGAATTCAATGCAATGTATCTATTTTAGCACATGATTTGCATGCTAGAATGCACAATAGAAATTAATGGAAAGTAATGCAAACCACAATATAATGCATCAATAGATAACACATTAAGTTATCAACTAAATATCAAATGAATCAAAATAAATGTGAATTTACCTTTACTATTGTATCTCCATTGTTTTGCAATCTTTGTTTTTCCTTTTGCATGCACTTGATCTTTCAATCCTTTGCAATGAAAGCTCTTTTTTCATTTTTCATATCCAAGCCTACATCACAAACAAAAAAGATCTTAAAACTTATGATCACAAAACACATACTATTAACATCCATCAATGAACTAGAAACCCTAAACACTATCAATCTTCTCACTCACATTCATCCCCATCTCATCCTCACTCCCATCTATACTCTCTTTTTCTCTCTCTCACACAACAGAAAAAAGGAAGTCGACCTCTAGTTTAGGACCGAACCACATTTTGGTTCGCACCAAATGTTTTTTTTTGGTCAAAAAAAATTGCATGGATTATCCTGTGGATAATCCACGCAAAATCCAAAAACTTAGTCACGTGGATACCGCGTGGATATAAACAAAAATTTATCCATGCGGTATCCACGGCCCCAGCTCTTTGGATTTCACGTGGATAAAAAAATTTTGCGTGGATAATTTGCCACGTAGTATCCATGCAATATCCACGCAAAAGCCGAGCCTTTTTTATAAAATCTTACTATGGCTTGGATTATCCACGCGTGGATTATCCACACGAAATTAAAATTCTCATTTTCGGCTCCGGGTGTTGGAGGTTTGCCTGGCAGCCGGTTGTCGGAGTTGGCATGGATAATCCACGCAGTTTGAATTTCACGACATCCGGCCGATCTGCTAATGGAAATGACACTTGCGTGGAACATCCACGCGTGGATAATCCACGCGCCTGTATCCACGCGTATATCCACGCCAATCTACGACTATATCCAAGCGAAAAAAAATTTGCCCGCACGTCCTCCTTTGTATTGTGCGTGGATATTTGCTACATGTATTCTTGTGCTATAGGAGATATTTGGGTAGCATTAGAGATAGACTCATTTGGTTTGGCGGATTTGTCACGTGATGATACGACAAATGATAATGATGAACCACCAAATGAATGAGTGAGACAGTACGATGTATTTCAATTCATTGTAATATTAATCATATTGCTCACAGATGCAATTACACTTTATTGATTGACTAGTTGACATCGAGCAAGAAGTCGATGCATGTGAGTACACAATTTGTGATCATCATTTTCTTGTGATACATAAATTTCTTTATTCACTTGTGCATATGACAACCAAAGTTGATAGAAAATGGAATTCAATGTGTTGATAGGTATCAAATTCCAAAAGTGAAATCCATTTACATTCTATTTTATACCGTGGTTTATGCCGAGGGGCCTTATTTTCATCGGTCTCGATATTACCCTTGGTTAGTAGAGTGTCCTGGAATGCCTCTGCCCACCTGGACTCTCTTTATAACCCTCTCTATAAATGTCTCAAAAACAAGTTCAAATTTGGTAGGCTTATACCAACATCAACCTCGGTATACTTCTCAAATTAGCTTCAATATTCCAATGTATGTTCCGAGGCCCTCTAGTGGATTTATAACCCTCTCTATATCCCTCTCTATAAATGTTTCAAAACCAAATTCAAATTTGGTAGGCTTATTCCGAGGCCAAATACCGCACCCGAGGCTCGAGCATTCCGCTCCCCGAGCGACTCATTTTAAAAACTATCTATCTTTCAAAGAAACGCTCAAAAAAAGCCTTGGAAATCGCCCGTCCTCTTCTAGTGCCGTTATGGCCACTCGGAGGTTGGGGACAATGAATTCAGCTGGCATTACAACCTTGAGGCCATAGGGTAGTTGAAATGGGATGTGGCCAACGGCAAGCTTATAGGTTGTCCAAAACGGCCATAAAGCTACTTGAAGTTTGTGTTCCCAGTCAGATCTACTGGCTTCCACAGTTTTTGTGATAATGTTGCACAGAATTTTATTAGAAGACTCAACTTGACCATTACAACGGGGATAATAGGCGTACAAGAAACTTGGCTAGGAGTACTCATATTGTTTCATTCAAGGAGTACCACGATCACTCACAAGTTCTAAAGGGCATCCAAAGCGCGTAATAATGTTCTCAAAGAGAAATTTAGTTGTGCTAGTTGTATTAGCTACTCTAACGGCCTTCACTGAATCTACCCACTTTGTAAAATAGTCTGTGGCCACTATAATGTATCGGGCTTGACTTTTTCTAGCAGTAGGATGGATGGGTCCAACATAATTTATGCCCCATTTTTCAAAAGGGTTCTCTACTATAATGGGCTTCGAAGGCATAAATCTTGACTTTCTAGGCTTCATTGTTCATTGGCAAATATCGTAGTGTTTAACTAATGTTGCAACGTCTCGATGCAAGGTAGGCCACCAAAATCCTTCTTGAAAGACCTTTCGAGTGATAGTGCTAGCTGCTAGGTGTCTGCCACCAATTCCTTCATGAGTTGCACTAATGATGGATTTTATTTCATGATCTAATAGGCATCTCCAAAGAATGTGATCTACTCCCATTCGGTATAGTTGTTCGATTATCAAGCTATATGGAACAGCTTTTATTATCAACTTGTGTTGATCTAGAGAAGGCAGTGAAGGATCAGGTCGTCCTCTCACAAGATACTCTACTACGTCAATAGCCCATTTAGGAACTACGTCCGCATAAAAGATGTGAGCATCGAGAAGTTCATCATCAACTCCCAATTCTTCTCGACATGTCGTCAATCTAGAGAGGTGGTCAGCCAAATAGTGCTGTTTTTTGGTCCTAATCACTATTCGAAATTCAAACTCTTGGAGTTGTAATAGCCATCATGTAATACGGCCCGCCGTACAAGGTCGATTAACCAAATACAACAAGGGTTGATGGTCAACATAAAAGACGAAAGGTTTGGCCAAAAGATGATGCCAAAATTTCTTAATGCTAAAATTCATGGCAAGGGCCTCTCGCTCGGTGGTGGTACAATCAATTTCTGCTTCAATGAGCTATCGACTCACGAAGCGGATGGGAAAATCATTTCTCTTCTCCCCTGGTTGCCTCAGTAAAAGGTAGTGGAAAGTGGTCCTCCTTCGTGACCACATTAAGTTTCTTGAGATCTACACAGATGCATAGTTTCTCGTTCTTCTAAGGCACAATCATAATTGGGGATACCCAGTCGGTGTATTCTATCTCATATATGAATCCAGCATCTGATTCTTGTTGCAGCACGACTTCCTTCCAAATTCTATTAACTCTAATGTTTATCTTAAACACAGAGGCCCAAGCTATGTCATAATAGCTCTATATGTTGATGACTCTCTGATCTTCAACAATTCGAATTGGTTACTTCATGAACAAAATCGCTATTGTCGAAGGAATTCAAAATGAGCGATTCGGTGTCAGTGTACTACCTCCTCGGGATCGAGATATCTAGAGACGAAGCAAGCAAAAGGATGGCGATAAGCCAAGAAAGGTATCTAACCAATGTACTTTACAAGTATGGCATGGAAGACTGCAAGTCCACAGACTCGCCTATGGATCCGAGATTCAAACTATCAAAGGACATGTGACCAATGACTGAAGTATAGAAAAAGGAGAAAATGCCCCAATCAATCGGTAGTTGGATCGATCATATATGCCATGGTCTCGAACCCCGATCTTGCCTATGCAGTCAACACATTGTCACAATTATGTCCGGCCTACCTCACTGGAAGGCTCTACTGAAAGTACTAAGATACATTCAAGCCACAAAGCATTATGCTTTGTGCTATAATGGACATACGGATGATGATCTAACTTTGATTAGGGGCTGGAGATGTGGACACAAGAAAATCCACCTCTGGCTACTTATACTTTCTAGCAGGAGGACCCATTTCATGGAATAGTCGAAAACAGAAATGCATTTCTTAGTCTTCCACAGAGTCCAAATATATTGTAGCCACCTCCATAGTGAAGGAAATTATTTGGCTCAGAAGATTGCTTTTGGATCTAATGTTCTCTCAACTCAAACCAACTATACTCTATTGCGACAATCTAAGTTGTATAGTTCTATCTCTAAACCCACGAACTCACTCTAGAACTAAACACATTGAAGTTCAATTTCATTTTCTTAGAGAGAAAGCTCTAAACAAGATTGTTGAATTAAGTTACTATCATACTGATAGTATGTTGGCTGATATTTTGACTAACCTTTGTCGAGGGAAAAGCATGTTAATTTATGCAACTTATTAAGTTTCATTCAAGAGTGTTGGAGTTAATCTTCACTCCTACTCACCTGAAATTATTCCCTGAGCACTACGATATTCTCTCTCTACAACGACAATCATCATATTTGCATAAGTCGAATAGTCTGTACATATAACTATTTGAAGCATAGCAGGATCGACTCGACTTCATTGATGTCGACTTCATCGACTTAATCGAAGTCTATTGACGACTTCGACTCCATCGACATCTTCTCAAGGGGGAACAAGTCGACTCGACTCATTCGACACCTTCGACAATTGTCGACTATCACTAGTCAAAATGGAGCTCATCATCTGCTCTGTATACTACGGACTGCGTCACCATTCATTGTGTAGTAACTGCATCACTTCACGATTGTTAATTCGCATAGTTGTAACATTCACGACCACTACAACTGATGTGTATATACATATAATAAATCAGTAACGAAAGTATGAGAAGACTCATATCATAGAAGAAGAGTCAATAATCAGTGGTAGCGTGAATCAGAGTTTCTTTTGTGAACTCCCTTGTATCAGACTATATGATTCCATAGGATCAGAAATTTTAGAGAGAGTGAAGGTAGTTTAAGAAGTAGAGATAGTATTCAATCTATAACTAGCATAGTAAGATCACAGCACATAATGCGCTACTATTGTGAACCATACTCGGGCACAGGATAGTGATCTGATCATTGTATTCACGGTCAAATGCTTTCTGATAATATCTGTCTCATGTACTGATACTCATTCCACGACTCATTCGAATGAAGCATGCTTGTCTTAGGCACCTAACTGTTTCGCTCCCTTCATGGTTGTCTTCGACACCTACAAGGATATTCCCTTGGTCGATCTAAGTAATAGTCTGAATCAACAGATTGGTAAAGATCCTATCATGATTTAATGTTGAGTTTTTCCTTTGACTGAATATTGCATTTAGCGAGGGTGGTATCAGAGATGATAAATAGTATATTCAAATACAATCATTTTGTTTCATATAACCGTAAAAGACTTGGCTCGGTCTCATTTTATGTCTCTCATAACATGGAAAAGTGTGGGAACAATGGTCTCATGGTTGTCGTATTATGTTTTTTCTAACATAGAGTCGATATATTTGGGCACCACTAAATTTCGGTCACAAATAGTCTTTCATAAACTACAAATAATAGTGGCTTGAGTTTTTGTCACCTTTGATAAGTTATACACGCCGTTCTGTTTATTAAATTGTGGTATTTCTCCAACCTTTGGACCTAGGTATTACGCTAGGCAATTCCAAAGGAGGGCTAATGATAAAATATGAATCCTACTCACGACAATTTATTTTGACCGTAATGGTGGACTACCCACTCTTCTATTTCAAGGAAGTCGGAATATTGATCACACTAAGCAAAAAAAAACCATGAAATTTGATAACCGACACTTGCTCTGAGTAAGAATTCCTACATATTCCACCACCAAATTGCATTGACATTAGGCTGATATAAGAGGCTTATAGTAGGTGGGTCTTACAAATGTTGTCGAGCTTAGAGTATGAAATGATTCGACTTCAACAAATGACACCTAACATAGACATTTACTTCATACTAACATCTTGACCTACAAAGTTTGACACTTTTCAAACCTATGTTAATACAAAGGAAAATTGCTCCTCAACCACAAATAATAAACAAACTAGCACAAATAATAAACAAACTAGCGATACTTTTGTGCTAAGAAATCAAAGGGCCAAGAAACTATGTTTCAATCTAAAACTCTATTGAGGGCTTCATAGCATCAACTTAGTAAACATTGAGTGACAATTTCGCGAAAGGTATTCTACTGCTCAAATGATACTTCCAACATGAATAACAATCATTGTATTTCCCAACACAATAGCCACAATTGCATGCATAAACTTTAATGGATGAGGGTTTAGAAATATACCCAAATGTGTTGGGAGAACACCGATCTTTTGGCACTTTGCCAATTCATGAGTTTGTTATGTCGCCTTCTGGCCTTGTAAGTACCGTTGGCCCAGAATACTAGACATAATGAGCGGGCTTTTAGGTTCCACAGTGGCTGCCCATTGAGCTTGTCTCAAGATGGTGACTAAGATTCTGTACAGTGGTCGATGTCACATAACTATGCTCTAATTCAGGTTAGAGCTTATTTCATAATTCTTCTTCATGGACCAAACTACTAATTCTCAGATTTAGAGTTGATGGAACGAATCCATAACAGGTCCAGATTGTTTGCATATAAGTCTGAATAGGCTCTTACAGGTCAAAATCTACGCTAGGACGGGTCCATCTTCACAAAACAGGTTCGGACTTTATCACAATAAGTCTACAAAGTACTGGCATATTTAACATTTCTCTAAAACAGGTCTTAACCTTACACAACAGGTCTGTGAAAGGGAGAACAGGTTTGAAAATTTATCACAGCAGGTCGTAACTTGGCATAACAGAGATGGAAAACCACATGACAGGTCAAGATTTTGAATGGCAGGTGTAGAAATTCTTAGATACATTTCAAAATTTTGCATGATGGAACAATAAGATCGTTGGAAGTTCATTTACAGATCACTAAACTTTCACAGCAGATTCAAAACATGTGCTACTAGCCAAATTTTTTTAGTCACAGATGTGAAGACCATGCTACCAGCCCTGACATGTGTACTGATGGAATTGGTGAACTTCGGAAACCCTTCGGCTTTTTCGGATAAGTCAATTTTGCAGTGCACACGATTTCGCAGACATGTCACATTTTTCTCTCACTTCGGCATTTTCGCATTTTCGGGAAATGGACCAGGGCGTGAATGGACAATGCGAATAAAGAATGCAAGGAAAGCAAAAGTGGACAATGACATGAAACTAGAAGTAGTTAGAGTTAATATTTTCTTTTAATGACTACAGATTAGATTAATTGTCTCTCCACTCTCTATATATAGGATTAATGATAGACAAAAATATGTGTGTTAGTATATAATACTAGCTAGCTATTCGTAAGAGAGAGCAAAACTTTCTTGCGGTGGTGCGCTGTTTGTGAACCAAACAGCGCTCAAGTTTTGATGTAATAGTTTAATTCAGATAATATAGATGAGAGATTGCATTGAATGCAGTATTTTGCAAACGTTTTGTTCTTAATGAATTTTCTCCTCCGCCCACTTTTTGTCATACAGTTATCTGCTAAGTGTTGCAGAAGTAGAAAGTTGATATTTCTTGTTTCTACGCTTCCGCCTTCGTTCGTTTTCTATCAGTGGTATTAGAGCGGGTTCTTGGAGTGGAACTCCCACAGATGGGCTAGAATGGCCTCCAACATTTCACAGAAGATCAATATTCTTTTTGAATATTGTATGAATTTACTGACTCTCCTTTGAGGGTATGTGCAGGTACTTATGAAAGTGCCTGACGAACAAAGAACAAATATAAGGGAAGCTCCTTAGATCCTGCTTACAAATCCTAAAACACAAAAGGATAACACACTATGGAGAAACCACCCAACCAAGTATAAGCATCCAATCAATCTCTAGAAGCCTCACCCCCAAGCCAAGGAACAAGAAGCATGAATGTAGAGTGAGAGCCTGGCAATGAATCAAGAACCATGACGAGGAGTAGGGCGAGTTTGGACCTCTTATATAGAGTCTAATGCATCCTGGGCACATAGCCATGCATAGCCCTATGTTCTCTATACATAGATTCACCGAGAATAGAGTCCTATGCATGGACCAACTATTCATAGAATTGCTATTGATAACTCTACACATGTGTACATTGTCTCATACCTTGTCTAAACTCCACTTAGCGTGTTCTGGGCCTCACAAGGATATTAGTTACTTTCGGGTCACGTCCAATATGACGTGGCATAACTAACAGCTTGTTTCACTGGAGTAGCGTGTATCCAAGACTAGGAGTATACTGTATCCTATGTACTGGTCATGGACATAACATTCTTCCCTCCTTAAACTATTTCTATCCTTAGAAACTAAAATTCGGGAAATTCTTCTTTATGCTATCAACTCTCTCCCACGAATCATCATCCTCAGTACGACCCTTCCACCAAATTAAGCACTCAGAGATAGAACGATTTCTCAATTGTTTATCTCTGGTTCTGAGCACTTTCTCAAGTTCCAAAGGTACACTAAGCAACAAATCTTCCAAATGGGATAAATCCTCATCTGATCCAACTGTATCACCATCATGTAAACTTAGTTTCAAATGACTTACATGAAACACTGAGTGTGCAGTCGATTTTCCTTAAAGATCGAGTTCATACTCCAAAGAACCAATTCTACGTACAATCTTGAAAGGTCCACAATAACAGGTAGACAGCTTATAATGCTTCCCTGTACATAACGTCTTAGAGTCTTTTGGAATCCTAAGATATACCCAGTCATCAGATTTAAATTCTCTTGGATATTGTGAAAGATTTCAGATCATTCAAGATCCAATCCATGTCCCAAATCTTTGGTTACAATAAGGAGCAAACCAACAATCCTGCCAATGTAGAAAAATCAGCATCTACATACAAAATGAGATGCAAACTCTAAGAGATATTGATCAAACATGAACCAAAACATAAAATATGTTTGTTGTCCGTACAATTACAATACCCTACTGTATTTCACACGTGTGAAACCGAAAATAGCAATAAATGATCATTCTACACACAAGATTGCAAGATAACACCAAGATAGTGCACCAATGAGTAGTAGAACCCAAAGAGAACCATGTATAATGATGAAATGAGAGATAGAAGAGAGAAGATATGTCTCTCCACGAGTTACATCCTTTTATAGAGTTTCCAAACCCTATTTGGCCACCTGGCTTTCTCTCCAAAATGTAAACCCTACTATTTTTGGGTCTAGATTCAACGTACCCAAAGTTCAAATTTGAATCTCTCTCAAACTCGACTACCAACTTTCCCACACTTTCCAAAAGTGTTTATTGAATGTATTTTAAACTAATATAACTTTGAAAAGTTTATCTCTAAGTCTAAAATGAGTTTTGGCCTCTTATTGACAATTTACCAAAATGTGACTAAACTAGACTAAACTAGTTGAAATCTCTCACAGATATCTCTGAAGATCGGTATAGTGTTTAGCTTTATCCTTAGCACTCCGGATACTATTCTTAGCCACTTGCAACAGTTCTTGCATATGATCATGCAAAAAATCAGCAACCTTCTGGATCTTAACAGACTTTGTCTCAACATTTACTAGAGATCTAGGTTGAAAACCGTACATAAGCATAAAAGGACTGTAACCTGTAGTAGAATGTTTTCTACTATTATATGCAAACTCAACCAGTGGGAGATAATCTTCCCAATGATATTGCCTATGAGAAACATACGTCCTCAATATATTTTTCATAGTTTGATTAGTCCTTTCTGTCTAACCATCTGATTCAGGATGATCAGAAGAACTCAAACTCAAAGAAGTTTCCAATTTATAAATACTGCTGACCAAAAGTGACCTCTGAACTTAGGATCTCTGTCACTAACAATGTCACTTGGTAGACCATACAACCGAAATAATCTTTCAACAAAGATCTGGGCTAAATCAGAAGCCTTCATAGTTGACTTGACTGGTATGAATGCAGCTAACTTAGTTAACCGATCCACTACAACCCAAATAGAATCATTTTGCCCTTTTCCTGCGTAGTATAATGCAACTGAGGACCAGTGAATTTTTTGCTTTCAAACGCAAGTGGCCTATCCATTTGTAATAGAACTGCTCCAACTGCAACATCACTTGCGTCTGTTCTCACGACGTAAGGTAAATCTGGATTTGCAATTTGTAACATGGGAGCTGAAACAATCATTGTTTTAAGTTTCTCAAAACACTGATTCAATTCCTCGTTCCAAACAACAGGCGGACTAGGTTGATTCCTCTTTTCTTTTTATTAACAATTCTTTTTGTCAGATTATTAAGCAATGCTGCTAACTTAGCATAATCCTCAATAAATCTCTTGAAGAAAAGTGTAAAACCTAAAAAAGACTTTACCTGCCTCACTGTTTCCGGAATTGGCCACTCAATCACAATCTTGATTTTATCCTCGTGAATCTTGATCCCATTTACTGTGACCTTATGACCGAGATAAAACAACTCTTGCTTAAAGAGTTCACACTTGGACTCTTTAGCATAGAATAACTCCTGACGGAGTTTCATCAAGACGGTTTTTAAGTGTTCTCCAAATGGCAACACTAGAAATTCATAATGACCAAATCTAGAATGAAATTTTGTCTTTTGGACATCTTCTGACTTAATTCTTATTTGATGGTATCCTGTCCTGAGATCTATTTTGGTGAAATACCGTGCTCCACCCAAGCGATCTACAAGGTCATCCATCCTGGGTAACGGATATTTATTCTTTATAGTCACTTTATTAAGGCCCTTGTAATCCACACATGTCCGGAAACCTACTCTTTCTTCGTTTTAAGAAGAACAGGAGCACCCCATGGTGATTTACTAGGTTGTATATGTCCCATCCTCAGATAGTTTTCTATTTGATTTGAAATCTCTGTCTCCTCTTTCTGAGAGAACCTATGAGGTTGTCTAGAGACAGGTTGACTCCGTGGAATTAACTCAATCATGTGGTCTACTGACCTAGACGGTGGTAAACCATGAGGTAACTTAGATAAAAAAATATTCCTAAATTCATTTATGATCTGTTATTTCACTGCTTGTTCATGATCTAAATTTACTGAGTTTAAAATTGCTGAGAATTCACAACCATTTAGATTCATTTTAGAAACACCACAACTGGAATAGCATAAATTGAAAAAATTTCATACTCAGAATAATCCAATGGTTCCATTTTATTAACTGTAGAAATCCGATCCAACAGACGTACAAAATTATTGCCAAATAATGTAACTACCTTATCACCCTCCTTGAAAGTGAAAACATGCTTCTCAAAATCAATTAACAAAGAAGGCAATTCATTGAATAATCATTCGTAACCTAAAATCAAATCAGTGGTCTAAAACATGAAAATTAACTAATTCTGTGTGTCCTTGCACCAAAACTAGGAGCTTCGGGACTCTGCTCCTGAAGCTAGATAAATATCCAATAAAATACTCAGTTCTTGATCTTTAACTGTGCCAATTAAACGGAAAAGTTCATTAGGCAAGAAAGAAGTAGTAAAAGAACATTCACACTCACAATCAGTCAAGTTAATTTCCAAAGTCTTACCATTGCCTCCTGGGATTTCAATCATGTGAGCAGATCATTTCTTCCTTTCTGAACAAAATTTTCTCATATGTCTAGGCTTCTTACAGACAAAACATAAGTTCTCCCTTTTAGCCTTTTCCCGGGACATAGATTTTTTGAATCTCTTTCTCTTCGGCTTTATGTGTTCCGATGCTGCTTGATCTAATTCGTCAAAATATTTTGCTTGATCTGGACCGCGCTTCTTAACCTTCTTGGTTTTCAAAGTGGTTGGAATTTGCGCAAATTCCTTCCTGGATGCCACCACTGTGGAATCATATGCTTTCGCAATCCGAAACGCATCCTCGAGGCCTTGAAGCACATTTCGCCTGCATTCGTTTTGATAGTCGGCTGGCAAACCCAGGACAAACTGCCATAATGCCAACTTCGCATCGAATGATGGAACCCTATTCCATAGGTCCATGAATTCCTGGATATAAGAGTCTAAACTCTTTGTGCCCATCTTGCAGTTCACGAACTTTAGGTAGTAGTCCACGTCATCAGCAACTACGAAAGCTTTTTTGAAAACTTTCGCAAACGCATCCCAAGTAGTTGGCTTCACCGGTAAATCTCACCACCACGATGACACTTTGTCGCGTAAGAATAGCACAACACTTTCAATTTTGAAGATTGAAGTAACTACTCCACTTGTCCAGCAAGTCCTCGACGACCTCAGGTTTCTTCTCCTTCTTCTCGTCTGAATAAACCTCCGGTTGAAAATCGAGATTGGGTGAAGACATCAATTTGACTTGATTCGAAAGAACCTCCATTTGTTGATCTCTCATCTGATTACGATTATTCATATCATTGAGTGTCGTACTCAACTGCTGACAAATCACCATATAAGATGGCACACCTGGATTTGCAGCTTAATTTGAAGTTTCTTCGGCCATCTCGATATATCTATCCTGGAAATTACTAAATTTAGTTAATATATGATTAACTCATAGTGAAGTACTGTTGACCAAAAAATTGACTGAAATTGACTCCAGTATGGTCAAATCACTATTTTTAGTCAATTTCATAGACATTACAAGAAATTGGAAAAAACTAAAAAATTCGAGTTTTCGCACTTTTAATTTTATTTATTTTTTAAATTTTACGTTTTCTAGAAATTCATAAAAAATCACAGTCAGTTATTAAGCAATCGAAATCGAAAATTCAATTCACTGTTCAATTCTTAATTTACTTCATTAATGTCCATCAAGCATGCAAGACATGTGACATTAAATTGATTTTTTACATTACGAAATTTTACGTAAAAATTCGGTTCTACGGAAATTGTCAGCTATAAAATCCAGTTTTGTATCTAATTGTCAGAGTACATGTTTTATGACCACTCAAAACAAATCTAACCAATTCATGCATGTCAGAATCACTCAGAGAAACCACATGCAGACCTCAAAATAGGAAATTGTCATGCATGCAATCAAAACAATTGGAAATTTTACCAATTTTGCTCACAAAATTGCAAAACTTCATATGCTCATATCTTTGGCTACAGGACACCAAATTGGGTATTGTAAAGCTCAGTACAGAGGGAGACCCAGTGAACAAGACAGTTGCCACATCAGCCTACCACCTAGGACTCACATGTGCGAGTTCAGAATAGCCAATTAAGCTGTAGAAGGGCACACTTTTCAAGACCAAATTGTCAAAAAAATGTGCAAACACTCAACCAAGCTGTAAAGTGATGATCCAAACAGTCTTAAATGGTCTCTAAGAGTTCCATGAAGCCCTCATATAGATCCTATGAAGCAGTATGGGCTGAGAACCATCAATTCTTGGTTTCTAAAAGTCAAAATTGCTACAAACTTGATGGAATTGAAACATAAGCCTCTACCCATCAATTTACAGGTCTGATAGCTTGCTGGGAGGGTTAAAAGGAATACAAATCATGCTGGAAAAAATCCAGAATGATCCCCTTATAGATTTAGAGATATCCATCCCCCAAAATTCACCAAAATTGGTCACTTTTTGACTTCCTACAAATCCAATTGCTGGAATTCTTGGCTCTAACTTCTAGGATAGCTTCAAAAGCTCTGATTCATCTTTTTTTAGCTTCAATTGATGTTCAACAACCTCCTACCATCCAATTTCATGAAAAAAAACAAGCAAAAATCATGAATTTTATCACTTTCTAGGTCTTTTCACCATGCACAATTGGAATTAATGGCAAGAATGTTTTCCAAATCCACATGCTAGATTTTGAATTCTACCCTCCATTTTGTGCCAAAAACATGGAAAACAAGCCAAATTTGGCCACAACAGAGCCTAGAATCCAAATACATGGGAAGATCCAACATGCAAACTGAATTTCAACTATTTCAAAGTGAATTAACTTGCTGGAAATTTCAGATCCTTCACTAGTTTTGAGCTACACATGCTAAAACTCCAAAAAAGACACCAAAAATGATTTCCTAGCACAATTCACCATAAACCACAATGAATTTGAGAGAGATATGGAACATGCAAATTGAATTTGAGAATATCCACCAACTTGCAACCTTGCTCCTCTCCTTGGATGAGAATACTAGTTGAATACCACCAAGCTCCAATGAAAAGCACCACCTCTCCAAGCTTGTAAGCCTTGTTCTGATACCACTATAAGGGAAGCTCCTTAGATCCTGCTTACAAATCCTAAAACACAAAAGGATAACACACTGTGGAGAAACCACCCAACCAAGTAGAAGCATCCAATCAATCTCTAGAAGCCTCACCCCCAAGCCAAAGAACAAGAAGCGTGAATGTAGAGTGAGAGCCTGGCAATGAATCAAGAACCATGATGAGGAGTAGGGCAAGTTTGGACCTCTTATATAGAGCCTAATGCATCCTGGGCACATAGCCATGCATATCCCTATGTTCCCTATACATAAATTCACCTAGAATAGAGTCCTATGCATGGACCAACTATTCATAGAATTGCTATTGATAACTCTACACATGCATACATTGTCTCATACTTGTTTAAACTCCACTTAATGTGTTCTGGGCCTCACAAGGATATTAGTTACTTTCGGATCACGTCCAGTATGACGTAGCATAACTAACAGTTTGTTTCACTGGAGTACCGTGTATCCAAGACTAGGAGTATATTGTATCCTATGTACTCGTCATGGACATAACAACAAAAATAAGAAGCCTTATGGGCTTAAGGACTGACCTCTCTTTGAGGGTATGTGCAAGTACTCAGGAAAGTGCCAGAAGAACAAGAATCGGAACAAGAAGCTTTCTAAGCTTAAGATAGTAAACAAGAAGGCTTTTGACAAAGTCTATAATGAAGGCTCAGAAGAGTCTAAAAGAAGGCTTATTACTAAGTCTATAATGAAGGCTCAGAGGAGTCTATAAAGAACAAGATAAGGGCTAGGGTCTGATCACCCTAGTGACACTTTCCACCATGATTGAGGATGGGAAACCTCTAGAAAAAAGTGCCAATGACCATGATTGAGGATGGGCAACCTCTAGAAAAAAGGGCCTAGGAATTGATGGACATTATGCAAAACAAGATGGACATATATCTTGGTTTTTCCTTAAGAAGATTGCACTTGGGTGAATTCCCAAGTTGTGACTATAAAAAACTATATGTAAATAAAAGTCAAGATTAAACCTTGTACCACCTACTTTGCTACATGCATTCTAGGCTATTTGACACCTAGAATGGGGCACCCTCCTACACTCTCACTTCATATGCCAAATCATCATAATAACTCTCCCAAGCTAATACACATCACCCATTCACCCTCTCTAACTAATACACCTCCTCCATGCACTCCACTTCACCATAAGTCCAATTGGAGTCTTCCTCACACCTCATGCACTTTGGAAGACTCTCCACTCTCTATATAAGTGGAAATGTGCCCTACTACCAAGGGGATTTGATGATTTTGCATCCAAGCTCTGCCCATTTGTTGTTTGTTGTGTACAGGTGCTTTGGAGAAGAAGATTGAGGCATTGGCTTAGGGAGGGTATGCTATTTTGTGGATTGCAGGATTCTTGGAGCTCAAGCCCTCTTGGATGTCTATCTCTCTTTCACATTCTCTCACACACACAAACACACACACTCTCTCTCTCTTTCTCACCTTCACCCTCTCCTGAAACCATGGTATGATCTTGAATCTGATATCCATATGTAAGAATGGTTGATTAGTACCATTGTATGTCATGCCATCTGTGGCCTAATGTCCATGCATGTCAGTTTAGACTCTTGCATGTCATGCCCTCCATTGTTTAATGTCCATGCATGTCATTTTAGACTCTTGCATGTCATGCCCTCCATTGCTTAATGACCATGCATGTCAGTTCAGACTATTGCATGTCAAGAATCTATGATCCAACATGATTTCATCACAAGAATCTACGATCCAACATGATTGCATGTCAAGAATCTATGATCCATCATGATTGCATGTCAAGAATCTATGATTCATCATGATTTCATGTCAAGAATCTATGATCCATCATGATTGCATGTCAAGTATCTAAGATCCTTCATGATTGCATGACGGAAGGAATCTAGATATGGAATTAAGAAAATTGAAAAGAAGTAAGTTGATGTTCCTATTTTGAGACCCTTATTGAAATCCATTGCATATGTAATTGGCATAGGCCAATTGGTTTTACATAATGACAAGAAACATCCTTCAAGGGGGACTCCCATCTTGACCCCTCAGTGCTTCTACTGTATGTGAATGAATTTGTGTGATACATTATTTTCAAGTTTTAATTTTCAAGTCTACTTTGATCTCATTTAAGTTGATTCAAGACTAGCTTTAGGTGAATAATAAGTCAATAAATCTATTGGCCTTTTAAGACTTTTAGGAAACGCCTTCACCTTAGAGTTCACAACTATGGTCGTCGAAGCAATGGATGGGTTAGTTTTCGAGGAATGTGAGACATAGCTGCTTTGGATTCTCAAAAAGTCCTCCTCACTGGGCATATTTGCCTCATATGCCCTACTTTGGGACATGATTGACTACAAGGCCTTAGTCCCGCGTGGTAGCGATACTAACCAGAACAAAATGTGGAATCAAAAAAAAAGCTACAAAACAGATCTTCATAAGAACCTTTGCATAGCTCTCTGAAGTTCCATCTCAGTGAGACCAAGGCACACAGAAGTTTGCGAAGGTTAGTTCTCAATATAAGTGCTCTTGCGAAGGTTTCCCAATTAAAAAAGATGGAAAAATTAGAAAAAACCCTTGCAAACACTCAAATTTTCAGTTTCAGTGGCCAAGAACCTTTGCAGAGAATTTTGAAGTTCCATCTCAATGAGACAAGGACACAAAAGTGTCTACAAAGGTTAGTTTGATTCCAGTGAGCGGAAAATTGGATTTGAGTGCCTAAAAATCATTAAAATCAGAAGATCCATCAAATCCTCGCATAAGTAACCTTTGCAGACCATCCCAATGTCTTCAAAATATTTTTCCATCAGTGATGAAGCCTGCAAATGTTAGTTACCAGAGATGACTGATACATGATCAAAAAAGTGGTTTTGAACATTCGTAGACAGCCATAACTTTTTTATTTGTAAGAAAGAACCTTCCCCCCTTGGAACAGAGCCAGATCACATCCTAGATCCAGCCCTTGACAAGCATGTGAAGGTTAATTCCCAACATATCTAAAGAAATCAAGATTTTTCATTGCAAAATAGTGAAAGAACCTTTGCACAGCCAACCCTTGCACGAGTAACCTTCACAGACTAGATCAATAGTTAGATCTACACTAGATCCAGTTACAATGAAAATCTTAGGCCAATCGGAGCAAGGATCAAAAAGCTATCCAAGAAAAACCACCGTAAGAGGCCTGAAATCACACTTTTGGCCACCCAGACTGATCATATTCCTAAAGATCCAGATTGAATTCCACAAATCCATTAAGATCCAGCTACCGTGGACATCTCGGCTGAATGAATCTGAGATCCGGACGATCAGTTTCGAGAAGGATTGCAAATCAAGCTCCAAACCTACCTAGAGTAGCAGCCGCGCAAATTGAGGTAGAAGCAGAACCAGCAAAAATGAATCCAAGGGACCCACTTGTTCCTATCGCACTCCTACAAGTAGTTCGGAGAGCGTCTCGACTAGAGATGCCAAAATATGACAGATCGTCAGATCCGATCAGATTCCTCTAGATCTATGAGCAAGCGTGTGAGATCTATGGCAAGCGGACACCGGCAGAAAAGTTGATGTTGTTTCCAATGTCACTGATTACGGCAATGCATGACTGGTTTTTTAATCTCTCAGCCAAAGAAAAGTCTACTTGGGAAGGGTTAAAGTGGCTTACATCACGTGCTTTGAACCAAGAAAGTTCCTTGAAGATTTGTTTCTCCTATTGAGCAAGGTCAAAATGGGAAAAAGAGAAAGGGTTAGGGACTACATAGAATGGATCAAACACTTATAATCTAACTCCTGATCATGCGGTCATTATGTGGTTCATCGTGGGGTTACCATGAAGTATCAGAAGAGAGCTGAAAAGACAAGAGCAGTACGCTACATTGCAAGAAGCAATGTAAGACACCATTGAGGAAGAAGATGAGGGTTCAGACGATAAATCATATCCGACCCGACTCCCTCGGTAACATCATCATCCAATTCTTTCAATATATCAACAAATTTGTTGATGGAACAAATGAAAAAGTTACACAAGCAACAGATGGAACAACTTACGATGCAATTTAATCAGAAATTGAAGGCCTTGCAGGGAGCTATAGCACCAACTCTGAATCCACTAAAATAGAATTAGATACAATATCCCCGACGAGAGAACGTATGGTATCCGGTTTGCACCCAAAACCATTCAGCGAATCAGTGTCCAGTTTTGAAACAAAATCTCAAACTAACAAAAAGGTTTTGTCACCTATGCAATGCATCTTCACGCGAAACAACATTTTGCCCATTCAACCCTCGGATCATACAACAGAAAAGGAATTAGTGAGGTATGGTGTGCCAAATAATCAACACGCATGGCCTTACCTGCACCACCAGGGCCAACTAATACTCAAGTGGCTCATATAAATCTGGCAACAATAGAACAAGAACCACCACCCCAACCTGAGCAGCAATAATGGTATGGACTGAAAGAGACGTTTGTCGATCCGGCAATCAATGAATACTATGCAACCTATGCTGCACAACCTCAACATCAGGAAGGTAAGATCTATGGATGATATGGATGCGGCGAAGGCCACCGAATTGCAATTGTCCTTACAAGGGGCTATATACGGCCTTTTGCAAAAAATACGTATACGGGCATTGCTTCAAGAACTGGAGAGCCAGAAGTAGCAGTGGAAGAGCCCTTATATTGTGCGGGCTACAAAGGACGAGCAATGTCCTCCATATCGTGGTAGCGTGGGAAAGTGAGGAACACAACATCACCCTGCCAATCCACCACAAGAGGTTCAAGGGCGAAGCAGCAGTGGTAGATGGAGGATCAGGTGTAAATTTGATCTCCACTACCTTGTATCAAAAATGGAGTTTGCAAGTATTGAAACCAAAAAAATTTGCCATCAAATTAACATATCAATCATGTGTAAAACCAAAAGGGGTAGTTGACGACATCCTAGTGAAAATAGCGGGAATGCAGTTTGTAATCACTTTTGTGGTGATGGACATACCAGAGTCCCCTTCTACCTACCACGTTTCACTAGGAAGACCTTGTTGAGGATCGCGCAAGTGGTTCACAATTGGAAAACCGGAAAACTCACCTTCGAAAATAGAGAATAGGTTGTAAAGGTCAATCCAACCACATGGGTGGTAAAACCGATTACACCAAAAGCTGACGACGGATCGTCCACCATTGATCACACAATTGATCGCCCAAGGCAAGCCAAGGGAGGTCATTACGACCTTAAAACGGAAATTGTGAGAGAGCAACCACCCAACCAAGTAGAAGCAACGACCATAAATTGTAGCAAAATAACATACACTATATAAATTAAATTCTCCACAAATAATACTTATCTTGTGAGAATATCTGTGAGATCCATAGGTTGGAGTAGAGATATTCAAAAAACTGATCTGAATTCTTACTCAAATAATACATCAAGAATTAATCATCACACTTAAGAATCATTAGAATTCCTTATAATCGTCTGACAATAATTAAGTATCTATTTATGATTCATCAACCATAAATATTTAGATTCATATGATTCGTCAATCATAATTTTCTAAAATCCAAATCATACTTAATCATTTACAGGATATTGGAGTATATATCTAACATAACTTAGGAAAAGTAAGAGTCATTCCAAAAATCTTTCCATTAAGAAAATACTGGATTTAGGAATACTTTCAAAACATGATTCTTTAACTGAAGTGCAAGATTCAAGCTCTATAAACAACTAGTAATTAAAGACTAGATGCATACCGAAATGACTCCTCTTCAACAACAAAAACTTTATATTACAATCCAAAATCACATCTAGATACCCAAAGTCCTGTTGAATATCAATTCAGTTATTATTCTTGGATTCATTATGATTTGTTATCCAATTGAGCTCTTTGGGATACAATCACTAATGAGCTGAGTCCCTTCCTTAACTAAGGAATACTCTATCCCAAAAATACTGTATATCCAATGCACACAATTTTAACTGATGAACCCAAATGATTCACTAATCATGCGTCTTACAAGCTATATAATTCCAAAACCATCAGTTCCTGGTGAATCCACATCACACTAATCGTTTTACTAATTAACTTCATCCTGGAGTAATCAACTACTCAAGTTAATTGCCAATGATCCAAAAATCTCAAATGTCTAGGTGGAGAATTCAATTATACTAGTATGACACCACATTTAGATCCTTACCCAAATCATTTATAAGTTAATCCATAAACCTTCTATACAAAGATTTGTTAACTCTGTAAGTATCTGTCAAAACAATACTTAATCATATGTTCATGTTCACCAACTAGGTTAAGTGCACCAGATAACCTTAGTAACTAGGATTACACAGTAGATTCATATAAGATTAATCGTGCACATATGCGAATAATCTCACTATGACCCAGTACATAAACACATTCTTACTTGGCATATTCCTCCAAAACCCACATATGTTACATATCTCACTGAGATCTTGTAACTCAGCTACAAAAGATTTTCTATTTCTCATGAGTAAATAACATATCCATAAAATCTCTGAGATGAATAAAATTCACTCTTAGCAGTTTTTCATATCCAACTTATCTCTAATAGCATAATTTCTTCCACTCAATCAACCCCTCTCTGATCCTAGTACTAAAACTAAGATTAGATTGATCCAATACAAAACTCTCAAACTTAATTTCTGATCAAACTTACTTCTATTTCAATCAAAATGTAATTAGTAGCCTTTGACCTTTTATTGTACTACTTATAGATAATGATTCAAATATCAAACATGTTCTAGATCCAGATTGTCCACACAATCCCTAGAGAATTTCTCTTATTCGAAAAGTTCCAATTAGGCATCTTACTCTGAATCTATCCGAAATTCCTTTCAGATCAAATCTCATTTCTATATTCTAGCTGGTTCTCTTCCAAAAATTATGCAAACCACAGATTCTCAAATAGAAATTTATCTCACCACTTCACCCCTCCTTTTAAAGAAATTATCAATTTCAATAAAAGTTAACTGGAAAGATGATATATGAAAATATCCAATTCAAAAAAAGTTAGTAATAAGTGCTTCCACTAAAGAATTTACTTCATCACAAACAGGACTTCTCCTTCAAATATTTCCAATCTGAGTGATGGAAACTACTACTCCATCGAAATCCATTTATGCAACAGAGATATTCTATGTTTAAGAAATTGAAACATTTTAACCTTAGAATTTATCTGAATTCCAAGTCTATTCACACAAGTAGTAATTTATATGACATAGCAGTCTTCCAGAAGAATAACTTCATGCTGGAAAAAATCATATAAATCAGTCTGATATTTTATATTCGAGAAATTAGTAAGAAGTAAAAGATTGATTTAAAAAACGAGAAATAGATTTGAGGGCCTCTAGTTTTGTAAATAATGAGATACCATATTAGGATCTAGATTAAACCTCAAAATTTTTCAAAATACCCCACATTTGATCAAATGGTTTTTTTTTTTCCCACATCGCGACTAGGTACTGAAACACACCATTGATCATCAAATCTTTATAGTCCTAGAATTTTCTTTTCAAAATTACTGATGTCCCATACCATCAGCTTTTCCTTCTAGAAAACCCTTAACCGCCTTATCTGATATTCTAGAGATCCACTGATCATCTAGTTGTCCTATAATCACTATAGGATATTATCTCTTGTTTTCAAAACGCTGGAGAATCCATTTATTCGAATGACTGGCATGCCTATCAGATGGATACTACGAATCCACATATGATCCCGT
This sequence comes from Diphasiastrum complanatum, assembly GCA_029204225.1. NCBI lineage: Eukaryota > Viridiplantae > Streptophyta > Lycopodiopsida > Lycopodiales > Lycopodiaceae > Diphasiastrum > Diphasiastrum complanatum. The sequence goes on from CM055100.1 coordinate 28,205,748, forward strand.
GATATAAACAGAAGGATTAACATGGTTAAAAATTACATCCTGATCCTTTTTGGTTAATGATAAGCTTCAAATTCCTACTGATGCATCAAATCTAGGGACAAGCTTTTGTCAACTAACAGATCCAATGTAATCCACGTATCATATTCCACTTTTAACCTCACAATTGACATCCAAAACTGTGGATAACTCAATGGTTACAAAGATAACATTTATTAATTCAATTACATGAATTTAATCCAGGAAATTAATATCTAATATTAAACAATTATTTACAGGGACTACCGAAATCCTAACTGCGAAATACATTTCCCATTCACACTTACTACCTCTGATGTCCACTCTTCTTCCCTCCTTGGAATTTTCAATTCCCTGAATATCTATTTCAGCTAAGGTACCAAGAAGACGTAACAACATTAGTGAATGTTGAAAATTGATTACTGTAGGAAAAAAGTCTGAAACAATTTCATTTTTCTCTTATACCTGGGCTGAATATCTGATATATCAAAAATCATTTACTAGTATGTGAAACCATACTAGTCTGATCTTTTGAATATAATTCACCATAGGATTTCACTAGAAATGAAATCAGTTATGTAATTTCTATTATTGCAAATTTTCCAATAAAATTGGACTGTTTTTTCTTTTTTATTGACTGGTTTGGCATTACTCCGTTAATATTGACAAAACCTATCCAAACGTAGAATATGAAATTACATGAATGGAAATCCCATCAATAGGATTTCAATAATACTTGAACCGTATTCTATCAGATTTACTGTCTAGATAATGAATACTATTGCCACTCATTCAACCTGGTCATTTCATATTGTTTGATGATTTCAATCAAATTTAATAAGTATCTTGCACAAACGTTCACTTGACTGATTTCTAGCGATCAACATCGATTAGAAAACTATCAGACAAGTAGCTAATTTTAAAATTTTAATCAAATTGAAATTCAACAAAAATGAAAAAAATTCAAATTTTTAACTTTCAATCTGGGAGTTCTCACTCCAAAAGTTTTAAAAAAAAAATGTCAGCACAGTAAAACTGTCGACAATTCATTGCGGTTTCTTTAGTCAACTTTAATTTATCTATCACTGAAAAATAATTTAGACTTAATGAAAACACTGTGACCAATTCTGACTGATAAACTCAGTTTAATCAATTCACTAATCTAAACTGATTTCATAGATAACGAAAAAATGACCGAAATTTTAATTTTTTTTAAAAACTCAATTTTTGTTTTATTTTACGTAATTCGAAAATTCTGACAAAAATACTGTTAGTACTAAAGGCAATTGAAATCGAAAAATCGAAACACTATCTGATTTCTAAAGTTACTAATCCAATGTCCAACTGGCATGCAAAGCACACTACATCAGTCACAAACATCATTCCGGAATTTTTTACATAAACTTCAGTTTTATGAAATTTGTCAGCCAATATCACTGATTTGTGAGCCAACTATCAGAGCACATGCGTATCACCACTCAAATCGATTGTAAATCCATCATGCATGTCAGAATCAATCTAAGAATCAGCATGCAACCAATCCATGCAAACACAGTATTTGTCGTACTATACCAACAAGGTTAATATAGATTTTGTAGCAAATAATGTCGTTCCCACAGAGGACAACGTTAGAAAGTTATGTATTTGGTACAATTATGACAGGTGGTTTTGAGTGTTATTCTGATTGTCGACAGACATTAGAAAGTAACCGGTATTACTTGTGTTTGGGGAATGTAATGTTAATAATTTCAGAACAACAATGTGGCCTCTATCAAATCGAATGAAACGCGTTCTACAGGTGAGATGTTATCAGAGTGGTACAGCAGTACTACACTCCGGCTAATTAAGGTGTCAACAGAGAGTCAAGAAATGTTCAATGTATTCATAGTTGTGCAGACAATTAACTAATTGTGTTCGCGAACTGTTCGTTTCTAGACAGAAGTCCTTAACAACTTAAGTCCAATTTAATGGTTAAATAACACGAATGGTTTTAGAGCACGTTAGAAACTTATGTCAATTATAATCAGGAACACAGATCAAAGACTCAATTATTCAGACAGGGACTGTCATCTCATATGTATACATACATTTTTATTCAATGATTGTGCTAGACTGTACCAAATGTAGTCGTTATTCGAGTGACAAAAAGAAAGTATTCGCAACAGACGAATAAGATGATTTTAAGATAGTTCCTTCGAGCATGCTTTACGAATACACGTCAAACGACTGTAATGCGCTAGAGAGTCTGTATGATCAGAGAGTAATTCATGTAATGTGTTAGAGATTGCTAATAGACTCATGATCACTCACACTCAACAGTGCGGAGAACAAAGATAAGGGAGAATAAATTTCAGCACTCTATTCACTTCTTCACCTCTTACATATGCATAAACTCTTCTCTCTTGATGCTCAAGACTGAAGTGTGAGATCAATATATGTTCTACGGGGCAAACAAACACACCTCTAAAACAACAGGTGCATCGCTCCCGCGAAAGGGTCTAGCTAACAATTAGATTGAGTATACGTTCAATTATACCATAAGAGGCATATTTAACTAAGAGTTAAAATTACTCTAGTTTAGCATGTCTTTTCATATCTAGTCATTTCGCGTGGACGACCTAGTAAAGGCTATCCAAAGCAATGTCTTTATTTTTAAAGGTCTTGTCCTTAATTACAAGGCAGGCACTTAGGAGATATATTCTCAAAAAATGACTTAGGCCTCTTCGTGATTTATACTTATCCAGCTCATATCTTCATTTTCGAATTTATCATGCCATATTTATGTTGATATTCAATATTTAACAGTTTCGTGGCATCACATATCCCCTTCCTCAAATGTGAAACGTCCTCGTGAACATATCATCTTTATTTCAAGGGTCATTCGTGAAACATTCTTGTTCTTCAGATTTTCATTAAGACGAAAAGATATTTCTTCATATGTTTTCCTTTAGATATTTCTTCGTCTTAGAGAATATGTGTCTGTTGTTTCTTTAAATAGGTTGATTTTATTTGATCTTTGAATTGTTGATAAGAACTGGAATCAATCTTTGAAACATCTTCAAACTTCAAAGATATATATAAGCATTACCACGACATAGATAAAAATAAATATTTACAAAGGATTCAATTCATCATGTAGCTTTTGAGCGAACTCCAAGTTTTGTTGAGCCTCAATCAACAGCAAGTCTTCTTTGGATTTCATATAATGGCCAACTGGTAGGTTGCCGAATTCTTGAAGCTTAACCGGGAACAAGGTTCCATCAAACAGCTCCTGAGTTAACTTTCTGTCTACATCTGAATCACTTCGTAGTGTGATTTCTTTACAATAGCGAGCTGAAAATCTTATGAAATTGGTTTTAACATAAAGATTCTAAACGAAAAACATTGTCTTTGCCGCGAAAGTTCCAAAATGCCAAAATGAATATGTACAGAATTGCTTATAGCGAATTGATTTCCTTCGATCTTGCAGATTGTGTCAAATCTCCGCAAAATAATCTGCAAGGTTTCGCTCGCAATCCACGTAAAGACTGAAGAGTTTAAGATAGGCCATATTTACATTAATCAACAAACCTACATCGTCAAAAGCGCCTAGATCTGCAACAACTTGTGGTTTGTACAGTTGAACTGTGACTTTCGCTTCCAAAAATGTCGTTTATTGTCTTCGTTCCGCAAAAATTGAAATTCTTTAATTCGAATATATTTAAGAGCATACATAGCAGAAGAGCCTATGTATAACTCTGCTGAACCGAAAGGCACGACCTGGAATTTTTCATGGATTATGCCCCAGCAGAGACATTCTTTTTGCTCGATAGAGAGTTGGGCTTATAACCAGAGAAAGTCGTCTTTGTCCCATGGTTGCTTCCAATCGTCAAAGGCGATGTCTACTGCGCCTTTGACTGATTGCGATGTGTTCGCTTTGGCTGTTAGATGCAGTTGTCAAATCCTGAGTTTGCAACTCAGCAGCCAGCTTCTGGTCTTCCAACTGCTGCTTGAGATCTGACAACTCCTGTTTGAGCTTGTCAATCTTCGCGACTGTCTCCAAATATTTTGGATGGTCAGCAACTCCTGACAGACAGGTACAGCTTGTATTTGCTACATCAGATCATCAATGCATAGCAAGGCCTGAAGATATTCTTCGTGAGAGTTGGGCCCGCTGCAAGATGGGGTGGCTTCATTGGACAGCTCCTTCAACTCAGCCAACTCTTCCTTGACAAGAGCCTTCGCATCCTCGAGCGGTTGTAAGAACTCGACTCAAAAAAATTTGAGCATCTGGCCTTGGAGCTGGTTCAACTTTGTGAGGTCTACTGTGACCGGGCCTGCATTGCTGCACAGAGTAAGAGCAGCTTCTGCTTTTATTCGTGTCATTCGCTCCTCCTGCAAATATTTCTGAAGAGCGACATTGTGTTGATTCGCAGCCAACAGTTGTTGTTTCAAAGAATTATTTTGAGTCTGAAAATTTTCGGACTTGGCCTCAATCGTCTTATTAGTCTGCTTCAAAGAATCAGCTTCATTTATTACAGTCTGAAACTGTGTTACGAGAGAATGATTTCGTTCAATCGGTTTTGTGTTGTCTAATTCGAGCGAATCGATCTTCTCATAGGACTCCTTTAAAGAGTCTTCACATCTTCTCTCTTAGTTGACAAACTCCATGGTGAGCTTATGGTGGTACTTGTCCAACTCATAAACTTCAGCCACTAAGTTCTTGGCTCTCTCTGTCATGGTGCGAAACCACTGGGGCTGATTATCTGGTTCATCATCATCTTCAACAGGTGCCCCAGTGTCGCCTTCCGTAGCTGCTTGTGTCTTTTCTGATGTGTCAGATTGAGTTGCATCGTCATCTGAGGTAGATGCACTCTGTTGTTTCTAGGATGTGGAGGCAGATGTTGGTTTTGAAGAATCAGCAGCATCAGAAATTTCCGCGAAATCATCTCACAGGATCCTAGAAAATGATACAAAAACTCACAAAATTTTCTCAAAATTTTTAGTAAGATACTAGAAAATTTCTTGAAAAATTGGAGAAATATGCTAGAAAAGATTCTAGAAAAATTCTCGAAAATACTTTGAAAATATCTTGAGAGATTGAGAGAAGTCTAGAAAAATTTTTGAAACTTTCGAAAACACTTTGAAAAATGTTGGAAGGTGATAGAAAATTTCACGAAAATTCCTAAAAAAAATAAATAAATAAAAAAGTCACGAAAAATACCAAAAAAGAGAAAAGAGAATTCGCAATAAATTTCAGAAAAATACTAGAAGAAAATAAGAATAAAAAAAATTCTGGTCAAAGGTAGTATTTCTTGAGTCTGGACCCATTAATTTGTGTAGGTAACAGTTCACCTTCAAGTGATTGAAGTTGTACAGAACCATTCCCAAATACCTCTATAACTTTATAAGGTCCAAGCCATCTCATACGGAGTTTTTTGGGGAACTTTTGATGTCGATTATCATAAATCAGCGCAAAGTCATCAGCTTTAAGATCACATTTTTTGATACGACTGTCATACTTCTTCTTCCTTTGTTCCTGGATTTCCTTCGTTAATTTGTGTGAATTTGCACGAGCTTCAGCTAGTTCTTCAATATTGGTCAACATTTCGTTAATACATTCTTCATCTATTCGTTGAGCTTGAATACGAAAAGTTTTCACCTCAAATTCAATAGGCAAAATAGGATGCATACCATACATAAGAAAATATGGTGTCTATTTTGTCATGATTTTTTCTATGTTACGATAAGCCTAGAGAACTGATGGTAGTTTTTTATTCCAATCCGTTGCATGTGCAGTAGTAATTTTGTTCAGGATCTTACATAAAATTCCATTAGCTCTCTCTGTCCACCCATTTGCTTTTGGATTATGCGGTGTAGTTTTTTTGTGTTTGATCAGAAAATCTGTTGTCAGCAGCCATATAGTGTCATTTAGAAAATGTGTACCTCGGTCACTTACTAGTTCAAGAGGACAACCATATCTTGTGATTATACTTTTGAATAAGAACGCCGCGACAGTTTTCGCATCATTTCGTTTGGTCGTCTCTGCTTCAACGTTCTTTGTAGCATAATTCGTTGCAACAAGAATATAACAACATTCAGTATGTCGAGTCACAGATTTGATTGGACCGACAAAGTCAATCCCCCACTTCTCAAATGGTGGAAGAGGTAGGATTGGTGTCAACGACCAATTCATTACTTTTGTAGGCTTGCCAGATCTCTGGCATGGATTGCATGAACGAATAAAATTTGATGCATCCTTAAACATGGTTGGCCACCAGTATTTGGCGGTCAATATCTTATTAACAATATTCTTCAAAGCAAAGTGTCGTCCAGCATCTTCTGAATGTAAGGCTTGAACAACCTTTTTAATATCTGTTGTTTCGAGACATCTTCGTAGCTGATGATCAGCACCAAGCTTGTACAAGATATTGTTAATAATCATATAAGGTGCTACCTTATATTGAAAAACTGTCTTTTGCTTCAAATCATAACATCAGGATATATCTGATCCTTGAGATAAGTAATAATATCAAAATATAATGAATTTGTGGATGAAATTTCAAATAGATGTTCGTCTAGAAAATCATCATTAATTGGTTCTTCAATTTTTTCCGTGCTGAGTCACAATAGATAATCAGCATTTGTATGATACTTTCCTTGGCGAAGTTCTACTTGATAAGTGAATTCTTGCAGAAGTAGAACCCATCGAGAAATTCGTCCTAATAGATCTAGTTTATTTACAAGATACTTTAAAGCATAGTAATCAACGTGAAAAATAAATGCATATCCTAGCAAATAATGTCGAAATTTTTTAACAGTGAAAATCATTCCAAGTGCTTCTCTTTCTGTAGCCGAATAATTCTTCTATGAGGCACTAAGCTGTCAACTTGCATAGTAGATGGGATGATCTTTTTTCTAATCATCCTTCTGGCTCAGACAGACGCCAATAGCAAATGCAGAAACATCAACATAACTATGAAATAAAATAGCTGAGTTGGGTAGTCTCTGAATAGGAACATTGATCAACCTTTGCTTAAGTTCTTCGAATGCTTTCTATTGTTCATTCATCCACAAGTATTCCACTTGTTTCTTGAGTAGATGAGTAAGAGAAGCAACAATAGAAGCATGATTTTGAATAAATCTCCGATAATAGCCGACATGTCCTAAGAAAGCTCTTAGTTCATGTAAATTGGTTGGTATCTGAAGATTCTTATAAGCTCGACTTTATCTTTGTCGACTTCTATTCTCTGTTAGATATTATGTGTCCAAGTAATATGCCTTCTTTCATACCGAAAAAACATTTCTCTAGATGAAGGGATAAACAAGTATCTCAACACTGTTGCAATGTTAATTTCAGATTCTGTAGGTGTGTCTTTATATCACTATATACACAGAAATCATCAATAAATATTTCGAGAAAAGTTCTTAGGAAGGCAGCAAAAATTAACATCATGATTCGTTGAAAAGTCGTTGGTGCGTTGCAAAGACCAAAGGGCATTTTGTTGTAGGCATAAGTGCCCCAATCCATAGTGAATGTGGTCTTTGAACGATCTTCCTTTCGCACTCCAACCTGATTATAGCTAGAGAAACCATCACAGAAACTGTAACGCTCTTGACTAGCAACCTGATCTAAAATTGAATCAGTGAAGGGCAGAGGATGATGATCCTTCCTTGTGGCAGCATTGAGCTTGCGAAAATCCTGGCATATTTGTATTTTGCCAGTCTTCTTCTTTGGAACAACAACAATGCGTAAAACCCATTCACTGCCTAAGACGGAATAGATAATACCTGCCTTAAGGTGCTTGTTGAGTTTGTCCTTAACCATGAGGGAGTACTTTGGATTGAGACAATACTGTCTCTGTCGAACAGGTACAACATCTTCCTTAAGATCAATACGGTGCCTTCCAAATTTTGCAGGTATACCCTTCAAATCGTCGAGCGACCAAGCAAAAACATCTTGATATTCCTTCAATAATTCTGTGAATTCCGCTAGCTCCGATTCTCCAAGTGACTTTGAAACATGCACAAATCTGCCAGGTGCAAGTTCAATTAGTTCAGTAGAATCTGGTAAAATTATACCTTCTATCATACTAGCCTTGGTATGGCCATGAATTTCGTACATGGTTGACTCCATAAATGTATTCTTGTCGTCAGCCTGGTTCTTGTTACCAAATTTGTGTTCAGATTTGTCACTCGAATCATCAGACTCTTTCGAGTTTGTATCTACAACTTTAATTTCTTCATACGAAACATCCACGTCAACGTTGCAGGCATCGAAGAATTCTTCTTCGTCAGCATTCTCATAACATTCAAAATATTGTACTTCAATGTCAGATGCATCAGAAAAAATATTTAATGCATAAGAAGATTCTTCTGAGGTAAAATTGGTGTCAGACAAAGAAGTTTCACCTTCATATTTGTCACGACTCCAGATGATTATTTGTTCTGGTGGCTTACCTCGATTATTGGTCTCACTAGTCTGAAATCTCAACTCTCTAGATTTCCAATGAACACTTACGTTTGATTGATAAAGCCAGGGCCATCCAATTAGCACAGAATAAGATGACAAACCGAGTGGTTTGATAACTATGAATCCATTGTGAATGGCTTGGCTTGAATGTAAATAGTGACATCCTTCAGTTCTCCAACAGGGTTTCATCGCATTGAATCAGCTAACTTGATGTTTTGATGTGTCGGTTGAATGTCGGAATATCAATTTCAGGTGTACCAACATCACCTAAATCAATAGACAAAACACCAGCATCTGGCAGAGAAATTTTTTTTCTTCTTTTTAAGGGCAGAAAGACCTTTCAGTTGCTTTCTGTAATAAGTGTTATCTGCCAACAGCTGCTCAAAAGTAATGTTCAGACGAAGAGATCCAATATCAGTCACTATTTCATAGTCCTTTGTCTTTGATTTCAAGATTGGCTTGTCAATAACAGCACTAGACAATTTAGTCTTCATGATTTTGTCGTACCCTTCCTCGAACGTGGCTACCTTCTCTGCAGCAGCTGACTGAAATTCAGTGTGGACATTTCTTTCGCTTCTGCTGAGATGTCTTTTGCAATAATTTTGCAACATCGCGGTCATAGTCAGGGTCATCTTTAAGATCTTCTTTAGTCGTAGATTTGTTCGTTGATTTTCTAGAAGATTTCTTCTTCTAAGATTTTCTGCGCTTCGTTGAAGATTTATGTTCGGGTTTCGAGGAGCCTTTGTTTCTCGTTGTGACTTTAATATCTTCTCCACGTCACTTGGCCAAAACTGGTCATCTATCTTTGCCAATTTTCCTTCAATAACGTCAATTCTTTACAAACATCATCAGGCGAAGCTTTTGCTTTCGAGTCTGTAGCAGCTGGTGTTGCTACATACTGATATTTGGGTCACGACTTCTGTGGCTGAGGGAAGTCAGGATACTTGTGGCTAGGCTCTCTACAGTTTGAGCATAACGGTACATAACCAATCGGCTTTCGTGGTTGAGGACAGTCTGGTGAAAAATGTCCCAGCTCTCCACAGTTGTAGCAGTTGTCCGACGCTGGTTTAGTAGTGGTTTGATACTGGTCCAACAAATTCAGGAGGATTATGTCTTCTTGGTGCAAACTTGGGTCTCTCCTACTGGGCTGATGCTGAGGTACCCTGAACATAGTTAGTAGTCGCATCATTTTGAAAAATAAAAAGTACGTCCTGGGCAGGATCTTCAATATACTTGACATTCACAGTGGTGGAGTTTTACTAAAAATGTCCAGAAGTTCCACATTTTGTACACCACATTCCTGAGTTGGAAGAAAATGCTTTTGGTCGTCTGCAACTTCAGAGATCTACACTTTCAAATCATTAAACTTTTTATTAATTAAGATCAGCCATATTACTCTTCCAAAGCTTTTCAACTATAGAAGTTGATGACTTATCCTCGATAAATTTCGTGTCGTCCTTTCGCTTGGATCATCGTTTATTATTTTTTTCTCCCTTATCAGCTTCTAATTTTGATGAATCACTGCTTTCAGACTCCGAGCTTGAAGAACTGGTGCTTGAGTCAGAATCTGAATCATCATCGTTGTCACTGGAATCAGTCTTAGACTTACGAGATCTTTTAGTTGAGCGCCACTTTTGTGCTAGTTTCAAGGTCTCGAAATTTTTGGCACTAGCTATTACTGTTGCTAAGGAGGTCATGTCCCCTTGTCTGCAATACCAATCAATTTTTGGTGGTAAACTAGCCAAAAACCATTCGATCTGCATATCAACGGGATATACACTGGTTAGTTTTCCTATAAGATTTTTAGCCTTTCGTGTATATTTGCGAAGGGATTCTTTAGTCTTCTTCTGAACATTTTTCAAACGTCCAAGAATTCTAGATTTGTAACTAATTTCTCTGAATTAGTTCAGAAACGCATCTTTCAGTAGTCACCAGGTTCCTACACTGCCTGGTCCAACTTGAACTTGACTATACCATATGCGCGCCTGCTTTCTTAGTAGACCAGGGAAGATTCATAGTTTATCTACGTCAGTTCCTTTGTTATTTGCATTAGCGATTGACTCAAATTGAGAGACATAGCTATTTGCATCATCAAAAGTAGTCCCTTTAAGATAATCATACTTAATTTTTGAGATAGAAGTCAAACGTGCAGCAGGACCCTCCATACCAAAGCTAATTAGGAGTTTAAATAACTGGGCAGTGATTTCGTCTAGATTTCTTCGACTCGCACTCTCACTCTGTCTTCATAAAAATTCATCTCTAAGCTTACGATATCATTCTAATCGGGATTCTCTATCTGACATACACTAGAGATGGAGATGGATGTGTCAGATTTCTTATAACTTTCCTAAGCTATCCCCCGCAACGGCGCCAAAAATTGGTATATGTCATACTATACCAACAAGGTTAATATAGATTTTGTAGCAGATAATGTCGTTCCTACAGAGGACAGCGTTAGAAAGTTATGTATTTGGTACAATTATGACAAGTGGTTTCGAGTGTTATGCTGGTTGTCGACAGACATTAGAAAGTAACCAATATTACTTTGTTTGGGGAATCTAATGTTAATAATTTCAGAACAACAATCTGGCCTCTATCAAATCGAATGAAACGCATTCTATAGGTGAGATGTTATCAAAGTAGTATAGCAAAACTACACTTTGGCTGATTAAGGTGTCAACAGAGAGTCAAGAAATGTTCGATGTATTCGTGGTTGTGCAGACAATTAATTAATCATGTTCACAAATTGTTCGTTTCTTGACAGAAGTCCTCAACAACTTAAGTCCAGTTTAATGGTTAAAGAACACGAATGGTTTTAGAGCACGTTAGAAACTTATGTCAATTACAATCAAAAACACAGATCAAAGACTCAATTCTTTAGACAAGGACTGTCATCTCATATGTATACATACAGTTTTATTCAATGATCGTGCTAGACTGTACCAAATGTAATCGTTATTCGAGTGCTGAAAAGAAAGTATTCGCGACATACGAATAAGATGATTTTAAGACAGTTCTTTGAGAGCATGTTTCACGAATACACGGCAAACGACTATAATGTGCTAGAGAGTCTGTATGATCAGAGAGTAATTCATGTAATGCGTTAGAGATTGCTAGTAGACTCATGATCACTCACACTCAACAGTGCGGAGAACAGAGATAAGGGAGAATAAATCTCAGCACCCTATTCACTTCTTCACATCTTACATATGCATAAACCCTTCTCTCTCGATGCTCGAGACTGAAGTGTGAGATCAATATATGTTCTACAGGGCGAACAAACACACCTCTAAAACAACAGGTGTGTCGCTCCCGTGAAAGGGTCTAGTTAAGAATTAAATTGAGTATACATTCAATTATACCATAAGAGATATATTTAACTAAGAGTTAAAATTACTCTAGTTTAACATGTCTTTTCATATCTAGTCGATTTGCGTGGACGACCTAGTAAAGGCTATCCAAAGCAATGTCTTTCCTTTTAAAAGTCTTGCCCTTAATTACAAGGCAAGTACTTAGGAGATATATTCTCGAAAAATGACTTAGGCCTCTTCATGATTTATACTTATCCAGCTCATATCTTCATTTTTGAATTTATCATGTCATATTTATGTTGATATACAGTATTTAACAATTTCGTGGCATCACAATACTACAAATTAGGGAAATGATTGGCATGCAATCAAAACAGTTTCAAATTTTGCCAGTTTTACTCACAAAACTACAAAATTTCAAATGATCGTAACTTTGGCTACAGGACACCAAATTGGGTGCTATAAAGCTTAGTGTAGAGGGAGACCAAGTGAACAAAATGCTTGCCACATCATCCTACCACCTAGGCTTCACACGTGCGAGATCAGAGTGTCAAAATTCTGTAGTAGGGTGCATTTCCACAAGACAATATCATGCAAAAATGTGCAAACACCCATTCCAGCCCAAAATTGATGCTACCAATAGTCTTAAACAACCAATTAGACTTCCATGAAGCAGTCATACTGATCCTAAGACATAGTAGAGGTTGAGAACAAAGATTTCTTGATTTGTAGAAGTCAAAATAGCTTCAAACTTGATGGAGATGGTGCATAAGCCACCAGCCATCAATTCACAGGTCTGATAGCTTTCTGGGAAGGTTAAAAAGAATGCTAATCATGCTATAAGTAGTTCCAGAATGATCTCCTTATGGATTTGGAGAGATTCATCCCCCAAAAATCACCAGAAATTGTCATTTTTTGAACTTTTTGGACTTCCTACAAGTCCAATTGCTGGAATTCTTGGTTCTAACTTCATAGAAAGCTTCAAAAGACTTTGTTCCACCTCTTTACAAGCTCTACATGGTGTTTTACAGCCACCTACTATCCTACTTTATGAAAAAACAAGCAAAAATGATGATTTTTAGCTATTTTCCGATTTTTTTCATCACAATAAATTGGAAATTCATGACATACAACTCTTTCTTTAATACATGCAGACCAATTTACAGAATTATAATCATCTACTTGCTCTGATCTTGCTAGATTTTGGTTCTTACTATCTATTTTGTGCCAAAAAGCATGAAAAACCAAGCAATTTTGACCAAGACATAGCCTAGAATCATAAATCATTGGAAAGAACCGGCATGCATCATTAATTTCATCATTAAAGAACCCTAAAACGAAAGTACACTTGCTGGAAAATTCAGATCTGCCAAAGATTTGATCTACACAAGAAAAAGCTCCAAAAAAGCATCACAAATTGGCCTTCAAGGACAATTCTCCATAAAACCACAAAGAATCCCAAGAGTAATGGATCTTAGGAACATGCAAATTGAAACTGGGATAGTACACCCACTTGCAACCTTGCTATCCACCTTGGAAGAGAATTCTCATGGATCCAATCCGAAATTTCGACGAAAGGTAGCCCTTCTCCATGTTCTCCAATCTTCGTAAGCCTTGCTCTGAATACCAATATAAGGAAAGCTCCTTAGATCCTGCTTACAAATCCTAAAACACAAAAGGATAACACACTATGGAGAAACCACCCAACCAAGTAGAAGCATCCAATCAATCTCTAGAAGCCTCACCCCCAAGCCAAGGAACAAGAAGCATGAATGTAGAGTGAAATCCTGGAAATGAATCAATGACCATAATGAGGAGTAGGACGAGTTTGGCCTCAATATATAGAGCCAAAAGCAACCTGGGCACATAGCCATGCATAGCCCTAAGTTTCCTATACATAAATTCACCTAGAATAGAGTCCTAAGCATGGACCAACTATTCATGGAATTGCTATTGATAACTCTAAGCATGCATACATTGTCTCATACCTTGTCTAAACTCCATTTAGTGTGTTCTGGGCCTCACAAGGATATTAGTTACTTTCGGGTCACATACAGTATGACGTGACATAACTAACAACTTGATTTACTAGAGTACCGTGTATTCAGACTTGGAGTATATTGAATCCTACTTACTGGCCATGAACATAATAGCAACCATTGACTGTATGGATGGGCATGCTTGTCAACTGGATTCAGATCCAGAACCCAACTCATCATCACCCAAGTGCTATACCTTGGACATGCCAATAACTTTCGAGGTGAATATGATCAATGTGTTGGATTATTCTCTCACTAATCAACTAATCGACATTTTAATCTTCGTCCAACTTTTATCCAGACCTGTAGTTTTCTTCGTGTTTTTACACATCTACATAACTACTCAAAACAGCTCACAGTGATAGTGTACGTTCATATCTGCAGACAGACTATTTACGACCAAAGCCACCGACTTGCATTAATCCATCAGCAAGTAGTTTCTGAGAGGTCCTAACTGGATGGATGCCAGCACATCACAACCAACTGGATGATGCTTTTGACGACCTAATTGCTTATTATAAATAGCTATTCATATTTCAATATCTAATGATTAATCTTACAATCAAGAAGATGAATAAGAAGAGGATCAAGTATCGAATAGCTAGAACTCTCTCTCTCTCTCTCTCAAGTCTGCGACCTTGTACACTCTTGAGCATTCTAGTTCAGTTCTTTAGAGTTGATTAGAGATTGCTATTGCGCTTATTGTAGGAAAACAAGTAATTATTCTTTCACAGAGAACATGATGCAAGTTTGAATAAATCAAACTAATATCAGTGTCTTCAATCGAAATTGTATCTAATCTATGTACTAATAGAACAGTATTAGTTCTGATTGAATATGTGTGCGAAATTTATATGTGAGAGTAAGAGACAACTTAAGACAATTTAGACAATAAGAAACTATTGATTAGAAAACAAATTTTTATAACCCTGAATCTTATTCATCAATATACATCATCTCTTGTTGTCTTATCTCGCTATTGTGTCTCTGATTGAGAGAGTGAGTTACAATGAGTAGTGCACATGTATTTATATAGTTACAGGACAGGTCTTTTGGCCTTTTATTTACAGGTATTTTGGCCTTTCAATGCTGTAATAGTAGATATCTAACCGTTGTCGATGGTTGATATATAAATAGACGCTCTGTTTTCAGGCTTGAATAAATTTTGTTCGCGAATTATTTGCAACAGTCCATCTCTTCATCTCAGCTTCATGTTTTGTGAATTGTTCGCGACATTTTCATTTTTTGTGAATTGTTCGTGACAGATGACAATTCTTGAGCTTGAAGAAGAAATCTAGAATATTCTATGAATTGTTTGAGATAGTTTCGCGACAGGTGAGCTTGAAGAACAGTCCAGAAGATTTCGCGAATTGTTCGCGACAATTTCACGACATCTGAGTTGAACAAGAAACAAAATATTTTGCAACAAGATTCTGTTCGCAAATCTTTCGAGCTTCAACAAGAAAGCCATGAGCTATTTCGCAAATCTTTCGAGTTGACTGCAAGACAAATTCTGCGAGTCCTTCGTGAATCTTTCGAGTTGACTGCAAGACAAATTTCATGAATCCTTCGCGAATCTTTCGAGTTGGTCATGAATATAAATGTTTCGAGTTTGCGTTCATTTCTTTCTCATCCTTTGTCAAATAAACTGTGCGCTTTGTTAGTAGAATCAAGATCTGTCTGGTTGGTTGTTCTACAGCTCCCTCTCAAAGTGGCAGTTAAATTAATCCCAATCTTCTTCGCTGCTTCTCGAACAAAGCTTTACTTAGTGGATTTGTAAAGATATCAGCTATCATTTTCTCTGTGGGTATAAAGATTGTCTTCAGTATCTTTTTCTCGATTAAGTCCCGAATCACATGATACTTAATAGCTATGTGCTTCGTTTTCGAGTGAGATACAAGATCTTTTGTAAGATAGATTGCTGAAGTGTTATCCATTAATAAGACCTAAGGTTCAAAATTAGATTCATGAAATCCTTCCAATATCTGTTTAATCCATATCAACTCATTTGCCATCTTGACTGCTACTACACATTCTGCTTCACAAGAAGATTGAGCTACTGTTGTTTGCTTCTTGCTAATCCAGAGTATGGCTGCGCCAAATGCTAGAGTACAACCTCCTGAAATACTTCTGCTATCATCTTTCATGGATGCCCAGCTTGCGTCACTGTAAGATTCGATGTGAAATCCAACTTCCTTCGAATAACATAGTCCATAGTCTTTTGTTTCCTGGAGATATTGTAGTACTCTCTTTGCCAACTTCCAAAAAAACAATCTTGGGTTCTGATTATATTGGCTCAGCTTGTATACTGCAAATGCTATATTAGGTCTAGTGTTGTCTGCTAGATATAACAATGATCCAATCAGCCTACGATAGGGTGTTTTGGCCATTCGTTCCTCTTCCTCAAAAGTCTGCGGACAATCTGCCTTGCTCAGTATTGTTCCAGGTATCATGGGAGTATGCACACCTTTGCATTCGAGCATGTTGAAGTCTTCAATGATCTTTTGAGTGTACTTTTGTTGGTGAAGATACAACTTACCACCTTCAAAGTCTCTCACGATCTGCAAGCCTAGATAGATTTTAGCTTCTCCTAGGTTAGTGATCTCAAATATTTCAGAAATGTCTCTTTTGACATCCGAAATTAGCTTATCTCTTTTTAAGAAGATAAGTGTGTCATCAACATGAATAGCTAGAATGATTATTTCTTTTGTACATGTTTGATATAGACATTTGATTCAGCAAATAGAGGTTTGAAGCCTATGGAACGTAGTGCTTCGTCCTTCCTTCTATACCATTGTCTTGCTGCTTGCTACAGACCATAAATGCTTTTATTCATGTGACATCCATATTCTGGATACTCTTGGCCTACAAAACCAAGTGGTTGGTCCATGAATAAGTCTTCTTCCAATTCTGCATGCAGGAAAGCAGTTTTCTCATCCACAATATAGATTTTCAGATCATGAGCTACTACATACGCGAATAACAAGCAAATTGATGTATGTTTGACTATAGGTGAGAAAGTATCAGTATAGTCGATCCCATACTTCTATGAAAATCCTTTAGCAACTAATCTTGCCTTATATCTGTTGTTTTCTCCATCAGGACCTGTTTTGATCTTGTAGATCCACTTGCACTTGACTGGTTTTCTACCATCAGGTATAGGTGCAAGTGTCCATACATTGTTCTTGTACATGGATAACATTTTGTCCTCCATTGCCTGAATCCAGCGATCTTTATCTGGTCCATCTACAGCTTCCTCGAATGTTTGAGGTTCATTAGAGAATCCACACAATTCGATGGTTGTATTAAGAACATTCTGGCCATATCTTTATGGTGGTTTTTGTTGTCTATCAGATCTTCTTACTATAGGGAAAATAATAATTATTCTTCCATAGAGAACACGATGCAAGTTTGAATAAATCAAACTAATATCAGTGTCTTCAATCGGGATTGTATCTAATCTATGTACTTATAGAACAATATTAGTTCTGATTGAATATGTGTGCGGAAATCATATGAAGTAAGAGACAACTTAAGACAATTTAGACAATAAGAAACTATTGATTAAAAACGAGTTTTTATAACTCTAAATCTGATTTATCAATATACATCTCTTGTTGTCTTATCTCGTTGTTGTGCCTCTGATTGAGTGAGTGAGTTACAATGAGTAGTGCACACGTATTTATATTGCTACAGGACAGGACTTTTGGCCTTTTATTTACACGTCTTTTGGTCTTTCAATGCTGTAATAGTAGATATCTAACTGTTTACGATGGTTGTTATACAAATAGATGTTCTGTTTTCAGGCTCGAATAAATTTTGTTCACGAATTATTCGCGACAATCCATCTCTTCGTCTCAACTTCGTGTTTCGCGAATTGTTCGCGACACTTGTCTCTTTGCGACATTTTTGTCATAGTCTGTTCTTAGGTTCAATGAGGACTTTAAATCCTCTATTGGCACTCGACATCGCGAATTGTGCGTGACAGATGACAATTCTTGAGCTTGAAAAAGAAATCTAGAATATTTTGTGAACTGTTCGAGATAGTTTTGCGATAGGTGAGCTTGAAGAACAGTCCAGAAGATTTCGCGAATTGTTCGTGACAATTTTGCGACATCTGAGGCTTGAACAAAAAACAAAATATTTCGTGATAAAATCAAACGTGATTTCTATCACCATTGTTTTGTTCGAAATTGATAGGCTTAGTCATGCATAAACAAAGACAAGGATAGTTTATTCTGTTGCGGACGATAAGTTTTCTTTCTTGTTGTTCGAATTCTTTTTATTCAAATTCTTTTCTTTTTGAGTTTGACCTATCTTTCATACACCTCTTTCCAACATAGTATCAGGGTATTGATTCTTCAAGGCCTAATACTATCAAAGCGTAAGCTCTTACGCTTGGTATCTTTCGTGATATCAAATTATTCTTCAGTTCGAATCAATTTGTTTCGGTATTAGAAAATTGGTTTCCATGGCACTGTATCTTTCTCTTAACGACAATCGAATCATCAATAGTCTAAACTTCCAGATGGATTCTCAAAGTAAAATCGGTCTTATCGCAGACAAGTTGAATGGATCCAATTATCATTTATGAAAATTTAAGATGAACACCTTGCTAATCGCCAACGAGTTGTCAGATGTTGTTACAAATATCGAAGTGAAGTCTGAAGACAACACTGATGACTCAAAATGGAAGTCAAAGGATGGTAAGGCTTTCGTGCTTATTATTCTCAATATATCAGATGCTCAGATTGGCCATGTAGCTGAAGCCAGAACTTTGAAAGAAGTTTGGAACATCCTGAGCTCACTATATGATGTGATAGACGTAGTTACTAAGTTACATCTTCGAAGGAAATTCTTCACACTCAAGATGTCAAATAATGATTCTCTTCATAATCATATTAACCAGTTTAAAAATCTCTTGCAACAGATGGCCATTGTCGGATCAGTCATAGACAATCAAGACGCAATTATGACATTACTTTCAAGCTTGTCCTCTACATATGAGAACTGGATGATGATCATCACGACACACTCAGATTTAACTCTTACCAAAGTTATCACTATGTTGCTGCAAGAAGATAATCAAAGAAGTCAAGACACTTCGTCTATCTCTTCGTCTCATGATCTATATGTGGATGATTCATGGTTTCTGAATTTCGGAACTACTCAACATATGACCAATCATCGCAAGATTTTCCAATCATATTATGAGTAAGTAGAATCGCAGATTTAGGTCATAGAGTGGAGTTTGAATCTGACCAACGTAGAATTATAGATAGAAGTAATAAGATCATTCCACTCGACAAGAGGCATGGATACTTATATAGAGTGGCACATTGTTATTTAGATTCTAGTCAAGCTTTGAAAACCTCTGTTCTTGTCAATAAAGCATTATTATGGCATTATCGGTTAGGACACTTGAATTATACATCTGTTTCGAACATGTCCAGACAATCCCTAGTACTTGATCTCGACTATCCTTCTGGTAAAGTCGATCTCCCTGTCTGTCATAGCTGCATATTTGGAAAGTAGACTAGGATTCCTTTTAGTTAGATGTTGTTCATATTATGTGGACCTATGCAAAGTCCTTCATTACTAGATGCAAATTATTTCATTACCATTATTGACGAATTTTCCAGAAGAACAAATATTTACTTCATTAAACAGATTTCAGAAGCTTTCATCAAGTTCAGACAATTCAAAGAGCATGCAAAAAATTAGACTGGTAAACAAATTAAAACATTGAGACATGATAACGGGAAAAAATACATCTCCACCGAATTCAAGGAGTACTGCCTTAACAACGGCATTGAGCAACAATACATTACCTCCTATTCACCTCGTCAAATGGTCTTGCTGATAGAAAGAATAGAACCTTAGTCGAATCGGCAAAGTGCATGTTATCAGAAGCGACACTTCCGAAGTCCTTATGGGCTGAAGCTGTTTCAACAACAACCTATATTCAGAACAGATGTCCTACTAAGGGTCTCTTAGACAAAACACCATTCGAAGTTTGGACAGGTACCAAACCTTCTTTATCAAACTTACGAGTTTTTGGATGTACTGCTTATGCACAGATTCCTCATGATCTCAAGAAAAAGCTCAACTTCTAGAGCATCAAATGTATTTTCATCAGCTACACTACTTTAGATCAAGCCTATAAGTTGTCCGATCCTATCGAGTCGAAGATATTCGCTAGCCAGGATGTCATCTTTATCGAATATCAATTTATCGACCTCAAGGGAAAAGGCAAAGCTCATATAGCTGACTCTTCGGTTTCATTCGACACATTGAACTTCCTAGTTCCTCACTCAACCATTCCTATTGAAGGTCCAGGCTCATCTACTTTCAACGAACAACATATCAATGACAAATCCGAAGATGATGATGATGCAGTTCAGCAACTACAGCATGATGAAAGTGATCAACTTCCTCTACTCCCCAGAAGATCATTAAGAACTAGTAGATCACCTATCAGGTATATTGACGAGTTTGCATCCTATCTTGTTTAGGAGCCGACTACTATCAAAGAGGCACTCAGTCAGCCCGATTCTGATCTTTGGAAAGAAGCTATGGATAAAGAGTATTCATGTTTTATCAAGAATCAGACATGGACGATTGTCGAATTACCTGCTAGCAGAAACATAGTTGATTACAAATGGATTTCCAAGTCAAGTACAAAGCAAACGGAAGCATCGATAGAAGGAAAGCTCGACTTGTCGCCAGAGGATTTTCTCAGGTATCCAACGTCGATTACATTGAGACATTCGACTTTTATTATCATTTGCTACTATAGCACATTTGGAAATACATCAAATGGATGTACAGACAACATATTTCAATGGAGTTATCGAAGAAGACATTTACATGGTGCAACCCAAAAGCTATATTATCGAGGGTAAACATAATCATGTGTGTAAACTCCATAAGGCACTTTATGGCTTGAAGCAATCTGCTCGAGCATGGTTTCAAAGGATCAATACTTTCCTTATTGATCATGGCTACACACCAGGCTCTTCAGATTTGAATGTTTATTTCAAGACAATGCAGCAGTCTTTTATCATTATCATTTTGCATGTGGACAACACATTGCTCTTTGGCAACGGTATCGATTTGATAAAAGAAGCTACGACAATGCTATCCTCTGAATTTGACATGACCGATCTGGATGAAGCTCATTTTTGCCTTCGTATTTAAATTTACAGAGACAGAAATCAAAAGTTGATCTACATTACTCAACAGAGGTACATCTACAATATGTTAGTCAGATATAATCTGGTTAATTGTAAGTTAGCTCTCTCACCAATGGAACCAGGTCTCAAATTGTTGAAGGACCAGTGTCCCCGAATAATCAAAAAAGAGGAGCAAATGTACGAGTATCCTCATCATTCGATATTGGATCTCTTATGTATGCAATGATCTGTACCGGGCCAGACATAGCTTTTGCAGTCAACTCCCTAAGTCAGTATATGACCAACCCTGGTATAACACATTGGAAGGCTCTCATCAAAGTCATGAGATATCTTCGAGCTACTATGGACTTTCGCATTTGTTATGGAGCATTTGACAATGACAAACTCAATTTACTCAGTGGTTACATAGATGCAAGTTGGGCAGGAGATATAAACACTTGTAAATCTACTTCTAGATTTACATTCTTCCTCAACAATGGTCCAATTTTCTGGAGCAGTCGCAAGCAATCTTTGATAGCTTCATTTTCTACAAAAAATCAGAGTATATCACAACCTCACAATCGACAGATATCAATCTGAGTCAATATGCTCTGACATTATTATTTTGTGATAATCAAAGTGCCATTGCCTTGTCAGCCAACCCTAGATTTCATTCTAGGAGTAAGCACATTGAACTTAAGTATCACTATGTCAGAAGCAAAGTTCTCAACAAAAAGATCAGATTGCAGTACTGTCGAACGCAAGATATGATAGCAGATATTTTCACTAAAGCATTAGGCTTGGATGCACACAGGAAGTTTTGTGCAAAACTAAGTTTAAAGGTCAAGGCATTCATGGATTTTGATTAATCGAGAGTGTTGTATTATTCTCTCACTAATCGACTAATCGACATTTTAATCTTCGTCCAACTTTTATCCAGACCTGCAGTTTTTTTCGTGTTTTTACACAGTCTACATCCAAGATGTTCTTTGCTCTTGCAACACCACCTTTATTGAACTTCTCTCGATGCTTCCCATATACACAAGATTCGCACATCAATTTCAAGTGATCTTCTATGGTAGGCAATCATGTTATCATCTCCAATCTTCTCATCAAACTGAGGCTTCCCAAGTTCAAGTGACCAAGCCTCTTATGCCACAACTCATTTGCGATGGAATGGACGATACAAGTCCATGTTGCCTCTTAATTGTAGCATTCAACCTGTACAATTTTGTATTGGGCTCCCTTACTCCATCCGCAATAACTTTGAACTTTTGGTTCACATCTTTCACAAAGCAACGATCATGGGCGAATTCTACTTTCAACTTTTGATTAGTAATGACTCCAACAGAAAGTAGATTTTTCTTCAAACCTGGTACGTAAAGTACCTCCCTGATCATCCTACTTTTGCCATCAGGTAGTTGGATTGAAACAGTGCCTATCCCCTTGATCTTGCACAGCTCACCATTTGCTTGTGAAACGGATGTTCCATTATCTAACGCTTTCAAGCTACTAAACCAATTCTTGTTACCTGTCATATGTCTTGTGGCTCCCGAGTCAATATACCATGCTTGTTCATCTTGATTAGATGACAATGTAGATATGAAGATGCTAGAGTCTTCAATCTCACCCTCATCGACAAGGTTACCTGCTTGTTTTGGTTTCCCCTTGTCTTGTTCCGCCAGGAATTTGTGACATTCACTCTTCCAATGGCCCTTTTTACCACAATGGAAGCACTTGCCTTTCTTTTTGGTCTTACTGGAAGATCCCTCATCCTCCTGAGACTTGGCCTTGCCCTTGCCTTATTTTTGGCGTGTCGCAAGATCGTCAGTATTTTGACGTCGAGCTTTCACCATTTCTCGTTGTTGCTCTTCCTGCATCAAGATTCTTGTGAGCTCGTCAAAGGTTGGCAATCTTTCTCTTGATGCTATTTCGCTCACAGACATCTGATAGGGTTCTGCAATGCCACACAATGCATTGTGCACCAACTCCATGTCACGTATGCGCTCACCATTAGAATGCAGTTCATCCCTCATTGTCTTGATTCTGGTCATGTACATCTGAATGTACTCTCCTTGCTCCATGCGGGCACTATTCAGCTTTGACTTCAGAAACATGATTATTGACGGATTTGACGTCTCAAACTACTCCTTTAGCACATCCCATGCATGTCTAGGTGTAACAACATCACAAATGTGGGTAATGATGTGGTCCTTCACTGACAAGTTAATGAAAGTCAAAGCTTTCCTCATCTTTTTATCAAACACTTTGATATCCGTTTCATTTGGCGGCCTTCTCTCATCACCTGTGACGACTTCCCACACATCTTTCTCCATCAGTATGTTTTTCATTTTGAATTTCCACACTGCATAGTTGGAAATCCTGTCCAATTTACTACTTTCACTCAAAATGGACTCTCCCATGTTTGTTATCGCAAAACTGCTTGAAACTTTCGTCGTAGACTAAAAGCAGTATGCCGAGGCCAATAGTGATGTCAGAAGTTGAAAATAATGACCTGCACTTTTTCCCTTACCGGGCCACTCGTCGTTTTCCCACAAATTTGAAAGCCAAATCGGCGTCGCCTTCCGAAATGCACTCAGTCGGCAACTCCCAACTACGTGCCCAGTGGAATGGTGAAATCAATTCTGGCGCACTCCGCTGCAATCACTCTGTTTTGATGTACCGTACTTGTAGGTACAGTCCGGGTGCCTTTCATTTGGAGGTTATAGCCTTTCGTTTGGGTCAAAATGGGCAAAGGACCCAAAAATAGGAACTTCTAGTTTTTGAACTGTTTCTTCACTTGTAAAGGGACTGATTCTGATCCAACTATGGATATACCTTCTGAGTAGCACAATCTGAGCCATCGATCTTGTAGCTTCTCTAACCAACGGATCTAAGCACTTCTGTGCACCTATGGAGAGTCTTGTAGACGCTGTCCACTCCAAAACACTATGGTTTCACCTTGGTTCCACGCGCGAACAGTCCGCAACCTCCCTATCTACGGCCGCGCCTCCCCAAGCTGGTTTTTGCTTGATCTATTTCATTTTTGAATCAATTTGAGCACAATCTGAGGCCTGGAGTAGGGTCGTCCTACTGATACCAAGTCTGTAGAGTGTTCAATCATGAAATTCTGTGGAGAAATGATGATTTTAGCTCAACTTGACAAAGTGGCTTTTTTCACCTTTTACCGCAAATCTACTAGGTTAACTGTCTGGAGACAAATCTTTGACATAAGCCACAAAATCTCTCCATGGCTGGTTGACAATGTAATTAGCTTCCTTCTTGTCCTTACGGCATCCAAAACGGTGCACAAACAGCGAAGAAATCACCAGTTATGTAAAAAAAACTGTAACCCCAAACCCGGTTTCAATTTTCAACTGGCTTCAAAATTGTCAATTTTTCACCAAATTTTTCCCTGTCTGATGCTATGCACAGGCTAATAATCCCTCTACTGAGCTTGGCAAGATTCTATAAACTAGAAACCGTGCACCAGTGCTTCTCTTTCCATCTTCAACCCGCCGTAAACCTCAAACTCTCAGAAGACAGTTCTCCTGAAGCTCTCTTCAACTCTGCGGAGCAAGAAGTGAAATTATGCTGCAACAAGAAGTGATTAATTCTTTCATACCAGGGCCTTGGAGCTTGCTTAAGACCATATAATGCCTTATGCAATCTACATACCAAATGCTCTTTGCCTTGAAAAACGTAACCTTCTAGTTGATAAATGTTAACCGATTCCAGAGAATCCCCCAGATGCCGAGCCAAGCTGAAAAACAGAGCATCTCTCACCCAAGACTGAGGAGGTCTCAGGAGGAAGAGAGCAGGAAGAAACTGAGAGCCGAGCATGAGAGCCGAGGATTACTAGCTAGGATTACAAGTTATTTCTATGTGACCTTACATGGTGAATCCCACAGAAAGAACGACCATGTAGGAGCTAGTGACATTCCTAGGCAATGTAAATAAATGTAGACCCCTCTTAAATAAAGTAGAGTGAGCCACCTTTTGATGGTGACCTCTAGTGGAAGAGCTATTTCCACTTGTAATTTCTAAACTAGTGGAATTCCACTTAGGCTCCACATGGGCAGCCCTCTTGCTTATTTAAGAGCCCCCCTCTCTTGTGAGGGAGCTTTATTGTATTGTCATTTCTCTTGTATGAATCAAGAAAATCCTCCGCGAGTTATTGGCAATTTGGAAGCTCCTTGTTCATGGCTATTGTGTTGAGTGAAATTCCTATGAACATGCTTTGATCTCTTTGTTGTGGTTGTGGAATAATCCAGAATTCATGTTTTCTTTCTTGCAATGTGGAATGTAGATTTGGATTAGTCTTCTTGTTTCTGTTTATGTAGTTTCAGCATCCAAGTAAACTAAATAGGTTGAGATTGTGGTTCAATTCTTGCATATTCACTAACAATTCTATTCTTGATTGTTCTTGGGTATTCCAAGAACCCAGAGATGGGTATTTCTTGATTCCTAATATGCTAGTAGGTAGTTAGTTTTCTTCTTTCTTGATGCATGATCTGTAGATTAATCTTGATGCCATATTGTTCCCTGATTTCTTAGAGTAATTTAGTAGATAGAATCGTAGATTGCTCTCTTGTTCAAAACACTAATCTGAATTGAGCAAGGATTGGTTACATGGATTGTATGTAAATGCATGTAGCTGGATTGGACAAAATTGTTTCATTCCACTGACAAGCTGGGAATACAAATGGTAAACTGACAAACGACCTACCTGGAAACAATTCTAAGCAAGAGGATCTAACTAGATAGAACTGGCTTTTGGAAACAGGCAGAAACACCCGGTTTCTTTAGCGGAAACCTCCTAAGAAGATGTAAAGAAGTAAAAAACAGAAACAAAAAGAGAACAGATTTGTGTTCACAGATTCTGGCTGAATTTGTGAACATTTGGCACCATTACCACCGCCACACAGACACTTATAATCACCAAACCATTTTGATTTGTACTGCCAAACCATCTTTCTGAAGTCTTACGCATCTCCACAGAGCTTGTCACTTTGGTCTCGACCAAGGTGTAGCTCCGTTTTCAACCGAGCCTTCACAATCCTTACTTGGCCGAGCTCCACGACTCATGTCTAGACCAAACCAAGCCTTGTTTTATTTCCTATTGGAACCACACGACAACTCTTGACCGAGTCCCTACCAGAAATATCTAGCCACGTCCTGAGTTAAAATCTCAACCGATACTTATCGATCAGGTCTCAATCGAGTGTTTTCATTGACATCTCAACCGAGCCACTTAGTTGACATCTCGACCAAAGGGTTTCGGTCTCATCTCAACCGAGTGTTTTCAGTCCGATCTCGACCGAATACTTTCGTTCCAATCTCGACCGAAGACTTTTGTCGAATCTCGATCGAAGACGTCTGTCACGATCTCGACTGAGGACATTCGTGCGAATCTGACCGACGGCATTTGCTCAAATCTCGATCGATAAGATTAGAGTGATTAAGCATCTACAACTAATCAAGAAATTACAAGAGTGGCAGATTAGCCACGACCTAAAATGCATCTGCTGATGTCATACCATCAGATCAGATATCTGTACTTCTGGGTACTTGCATAATCTTGCTGGTACTCTTTGGAGGGCAGGAGAAGGTTTTGTTTCCGTCGTTGGTTTCGTTTTCCAAAGCTCCTTCTCGATTAAGATCATTTTCATCTTGAACTTCGTAAAAATCATCTCCGTTGAACTTGTTGATCAGACGGATCTCTGAGGTTGAACCTTCCATCAAAATCGAGAAAAACAGATAGAACACAAACGGAATGAACTAGCTCTATAGAACAAGAATGTATTAAGTTCTATTATAAATCCTAAACTCTAGTAATCCAATAAACTAGTGCTCTGATACCACTTTGTTGGTTCTTGAAATGGAGATTGTCAACTCTGATACCAATCTGATGGATGAATACCAACGGATGAAAGACAATGGTGATGAAACAACAGTGATAACTGCATTAACAGGACTGTGGATTACTTAGAGAATGGAGATTGTGAACTATTCTTTTTGTGTTGAATAAGATTATCAGTGTAGGAGTCTTAGATTGCCATGAGAGAGGGATTGCATAAACGATTAGGCATCTGAGACAGCCATGCAATCTTCTATTGTTGATAACCTGATATGAAGAGAATGTAGAATTGACTTAGGCGTTAGAGACAACCATACATTTCTCTGATAATGATGTGTGCATAAGAGGAGTGAGAGTTAATTTCATTCAACAAGAATGCAAAGATGTAGAACAGTAGCAAATCTGTATAATAATGTCGTAAAACAACAATCAAACCACAATACAATTGTGCATTATGCTGATAAGAGCGCAGTCCTACTTACAAACTCAAATCAATTGCGAAAGTTCTGAGTATATCTCTCTCTATATATAATCACTAACTCTGAGGAGTCAGCTACTGAAAGACCAATTTTGGTTGTAGATTTATCTCTCTGATCATCTGATCTATGTCTTTTCAATTGCTCATTTACACATATAGCAACTGGAAGATCTTGCATTATTCTAACTTTACATTTACAAGATCGTTTAACAGCTGATTAACTGACTAATTAGAATAGTTGTTATTGGAGCGTGAAGACGTAGACAGTCTGTACTTGAAATCCTATGTATTTCTGCAGAGTGTCATTTTTTTCACATTTTTTGCGAAGCAGTGTCGCATTTCTAGAAGTGTCTGAAATGGCCTAAAAAATTGACTTAGCACAAAGTGTCGCAAAACACTTAGTTGTTCAACCCAAGTGGAAAGGCGACAGTGGTGGGTTTTTCGGCTATGGAAATGTTGGAAATTAAGCCCACAGTTTTCTCCTTGGTGAATGACTAATTTCTATTTCATAATTCTTCCTGCATGTTTATTGATCATTGATCTAGGGTCAAGTGAAACCAACTTTGGTTCTACGTCTGCTCATCTGATACCTGCAGGAATCACAAACTTAGACAGACAATTTATTTGAAGAACGCTTACAACGGGCATCCGGCTGATCTTCAGCAAAGGGTAACCAATCTTGCCACAATTTCAAAGTTCACATGTCAAGTTTAATAACTTGAAGTCATTGAAGACTTGGCCATCTTCAAGGACTTCCAAAATTTGCATTTAGAAAAGTCTGCAGAAATACATTACTTTTTCAACAGTCTGCAGAAATACACTATGTTTTCAACAACTTCGACTTTTTCACGATGTGACCACGAGATTACATCTTAGAAGGAAGTTCTTTACGCTTCTGATTCTACTGCCATCACTTCTCAGATCAACAGCTTCAAGTCCTTGTTAGATCAGTTATCATCTGTAGGATGTTCTATTCAAGATGATGATGTCGTTATGACCTTGCTTTCTTCTCTTCATCCTATGAGCACTTTGTCATAATGATCTCCACACAACCCGATCTCACTCTTCAAAAGGTGATCGGTTATCTTCTTCAAAAAGAAATGCGGAGAAAGACCAGCAGCTTGTCCATCAAAGACAAATCCATGGCTCTATACACCAAGAAGAAAGACTATTCCAAGGGCAAGAATCAAGTGCAGCAACAACAGCAGAAGCCCCACAATCAAGGTGAGCATGGTGGATCGCGCAAGAAGCTTTTCTGCAGATATTGCAAAAGAGCTAATCATGACATCAAGGAGTGTCCAGTGTGAAGAATTGAAAAAGATTATCTATGTTAGATATAGGGGTCTTATGTTTTTTTACATCAAGCATCTAGGTGTAGGATGTTGATAGGAATAAATTTGGCATAGATGGCAAATTATGCATTTCCACTTGTAATGCCACTATTGAGCCAAAATAGAGTAAGAGGCTAAACACTTGCTAATTAGAGTGTAGACAAGTGTAAAGTTTTTGTTTGATGAATTCCAAGAGGTCCAATAGGATTTAGAGGTGGAACCTTGTGAGGTCCAATAGGAAATTGAGATGTGCTTGAATATAGTCCAATAGAATTAAGAGGTGCATAGATCAATGATCCAATAGGATCAAGAGGTGACAAAATATGGTCCAATCATAGTTAGGCATAGTGGTAGCTCGTGGACCTACTAGTATCATTGTACTCCTCATTTTGAAGTCAATTGATTTGGTGATTTCATGGATTTTGTGAGTTATTGGATTTCTAGCTTTCTCTCTCTACCCGAGAGCTCATGATGTATTTTCTCTCTCTACCCGAGCTGAGCAGCTTGTTTTTACTTAGATTATTTTTTGAATACTTCCCACACATGTGAGTGAGAGTTGGAAGTGATTGAATGCATGTAGTAGTGTGTTTTTGCCATAGGATTCAAGATTGATCTTGAATCTCAATCTAGTCTTGATCTTGGTGCATCTACACACCTTAGGAGATCACAAGTACATGTAGTGGACAGTCCACACGTGTGAAATTCAACATCCAAAGTACATCGCAGCATGGCAAGCTTCAAAAGAAGCTATATGGATCAGGTAATTACTTCACGACTTACATCACACTCAGTTTAGTGCTACCACCATTTTGTATGACAACTTGAGTTGTATTTCACTGTCACTGAATCCCAGATTTCATGGCAAATCCAAGCACATAGAAATTCAGTATCATTTCATTCAGGAGAAAGTTTTCTCAGGGCAAGTGATCCTTCAATACTGCTCCACAACAGAAATGGTCGCAGACATCTTCACCAAAGCGCTTCCCAGGATCAAGCACCAGAAATTTTTCAACAACCTGAACCTGACGAAGATACCAAGGCACTAACCGAAACCTTAAAGGGAACTGTTGAAGAATAAGCCCACAATTTCCTCCTTGGTGAATGACTACTTTCTATTTCATTCCTGCATGTTTATTGATCATTGATCTAGGGTCAGGTGAAACCAACTTTGGTTCTACGTCTGCTCATCTGATACTTGCAGGAATCACAAACTTAGACAGCCAATTTATTTGAAGAACGCTTACAACAGGCTTTTGGCTGATCTCTAGCAAAGGGTAACCAATCTTGCCATAATTTCAAAGTTTAGATGTCAAGTTTAATAGCTTGAAGTCATTGAAGACTTGGCCATCTTCAAGGACTTCCACAAAACTTGCATTTAGAACAAGTCTGCAGAAATACATTATTTTTTCAACATTCTGCAGAAATACACTATGTTTTCAACAGCTTCGGCTTTTTCACATTTTTCCAAAATGCGACACTTTCATAGTTCAAAAGCTTGACTATTTTAAACACACCTTCAGGTCTTTGCGAAAAATGCGAAGAGAGAGAAAATTCCCGAAGGTCATCTATTTTCATGCGTTAAGCTGTTTTAAATACATCACCGTCTTTTTAGGGGCACCTTCGGCTTCTTGCGAAAGATGCGAAGAGAGAGAAAAATCTCGAAGGTCGTCTAAAATAAACGAGGAACATTCCAGCGACGTCCTCATCCACGTCAACGAAGCTAAATTACTGACCGTATATATTGTGTGCAGTTGCCACAAAAGCCATATACTTCCAAGTACAACGGCTTTTCTAATTAGATGACAAGCACTACATCACACTCAATTCAATGCTACAACCATTTTTTGTGACAACTTGAGCTGTATTTCATTGTCACTGAATCCCAATTTTCATGGCAAATCCAAGCACATAGAAATCCAGTATCATTTTATTCAAGAGAAAGTTTTCTCAGGGCAAGTGATCCTTCAATATTGCACAGCAGAAATAGTCGCAGACATCTTCACCAAAGCACTTCTTAGGATCAAGCATTAGAAGTTCTTCAATATGCTAAACCTGAGGAAGATACCAAGGCACCAACCATGACCTTAAGGGGGACTGTTGGAAATTAAGCCCACGGTTGTCTCCTTGGTGAACAATAATTTCTATTTCAAGATTCTTTCTGCATGTTTATTGATCTTTGATCTAGGGTTTCTTTTGAAAGCATTTGTTGTTGTTCAAAGGAGTGCTTTGTGCATTGAAACAGGTTGAAAGAGAAAATCAAGTCATTGCTACATGGCAACCTCAATTGGAGTCATGTTGGAAGCCAATGATAGGCTTACCTCAAGTAACTATTCATTGTGGAAAGTGAGGATGGAGTCACTTCTTGAGATGAATGATGTTTTGGATATTGTTGTAGATTTGGAGGAGAGACCATCAACACAACAAGATCAAATGAGGTATGACAAGAGGGCCAAGAAGGCTCTACACATGATAAAGATGAATGTTACCAATGAACTTCTCAAGGAAGTTGGTAAGTGCACATCATCTTTGGAAGCTTGGAATTCATTGAAGAAGCTTTATGAATCCAAGTCTACTTCTAGAGTGTTGACTCTAAGAAGGCAAATCTTTTCTTGTTTGCAAAAGAATGAAGAAAGTCCAAGTACTTTTGTTTTGAGAATGAAAGCATTGAATGATGAGTTGGCTTGCATTGATGAAAGCATTAAGGAAGGAGAGCTTATTCAAGTAATTCTTAATGGCTTGTTGGATGATCATGCTAACATTGTTCAAAGTATTGCTATTCAAAAGACTTTGCTAAGTTTGATGGATCTTCAAAAGATCTTGATCAATGAGGAATATAGGCTTCAAGCAAGAGGTGGATCTACATCGACACTTCAAGAGGATGCTATGTTCACAAAGGGCAAACTCAATGGGCAAAACCAAAAGTAAGTGGTCTAAAGGGCAAAATCAAGTGGATGCTTCTTCAAGTGGCAAAAAGAAGGATAGATCGAAGCTCAAGTGCTTCTATTGTGGCATCAAAGGACACTTTTCAAGTAAGTGCTACAAGAAGAAGAGAGATCAAGGAGACAAGCAAGGTAATCTAACTCTTGATGAGGATGGTTTGGATGTTCAAGATGCAAATGATGATGCTTTTGTGATGTCTTCATGTATGCTTGCTAATGATGGAAATCTAGATCCTTGGTGGATTGATAGTGGAGCAAGTTCACACATGACCTTTCACAAAGAGTACTTCACTTCTTTGCTGGCATATGGAGATGACAAGAGGGTGATCTACATGGCCAATGATGGTGAGTGTGCAATCAAAGGGATTGGCACAATTCTTATTTCTCTCTCTACAAATAGGAATGTTCATTTGGAGGATGTCTTGTTTATTCCATCTACTACCAAGAGTTTGCTTAGTGTGAGCCAAATGCTAAGTAAAGGCCTCAAGGTGGAGTTTGATGGAGATGCTTGTTTGATCAAAAGGAAGGATGTCTTGATTGGAAAAGGTAAAAGACAAGGGAAATTGTTCAAACTAGATGCTTGTGTTATTGCTAACCAAGTTGGATGTGTTGCAAGGGAGCAAATTTCTATTCAAGAAGTTTGGCACAAAAGGATGGGACACCTCAACTAGACCCAAAATTAGTAGGGTTAGCATTTTGGTGGGAAAGCCAAGTAGCCAAATAGGATTTGGACCTGCTATAAAAGGATGTAACTCGTGGAGAGAGCAATCTTCTCTCTTCTCTATCTCATTTCATGCTTATACATGGTTCTCTTGGGTTCTACTATCCATTGGTGCACTATATTGGTGATTGCTTGCAATTCTATGTGTAGAATGATCTATATTTGTTATTTTTGGATCCACACGCATGAAATACAATAGCTTGCTCTCTGAAAAATCCAGCAAGTGAAGATCCTTGATCATCCTCTTGATCCATACCATCTCCTTTGTGCAATGTGTAAGAGATTTGTACTCGGCCTCACTAGATGACAATGAGATAGTGGCTTGTTTCTTTGGCATCCATTATATAGCTCCATCACCAGGTGATGGGGCTATATAATGGATGTCAAAGAAACAAGCCACTATCTCATTGTCCCAACTATCCAAATTTGAATCTACCCAAACTTGCATTCTAACTTTTCCACACTTTCAAAAAGTGTTTCTTCAAATGAAATTTACACTAATGAACTTTGAAAAGTCAACCTCTAAGTCTAAAACAAGTTTTGGCCTCAATATGCCAAATATGGAAATATAGCAAAATGAGATGAAACTAGTTGAATCTTTCACACTCCCTCTTCAACTAGTTTTAGCATAGACTTTGATAATACTCCAAGTGAAGTCCTATGATTCATGAACAAGTCTTTTCCCAATGCTTTGGTGAAGATATCAGCTACACATTCCCTTGAAGACACATGTTGAAGCTCCACCTCCTTTGCAATGACTTGCTCCCTCACAAAATGATATTGTATCTCAATATTCTTGCTCCTACCATGAAAGATAGGATTGGATGCCATTCTTTGGGCTGATTGATTGTCACAAAAGATGATTGGGCTCTCTGAAAAATCCAACAAGTGAAGATCCTTTATCATCCTCTTGATCCATACCATCTCCTTTGTGCAATGTGTAAGAGCTTTGTACTCGGCCTCACTAGGTGACAATGAGATAGTGGCTTTTTTTTTTACATCCATTATATAGCTCCATCACCTATGAAAATACAATAAGCACTAATGGATTTCCTATCCATTACATCTCCAGCATAGTCTGAATCTAAAAATCCAAAAAGATTAGATGATGATCTCTCATACAATATGCCAAAATCTCGAGTTCCAATGATGTACCTCAAAACTCGCTTTCCTAGCTTCCAATGCTCCTCACCAGGATCTTGCATGAATTGACTCAATCTTCCAACACAATAGCTTAGATCAGGTCTAGTAATAGTTATATAGATGAGTGAACCAACTAGCTTCCTATAGAGAGTAATGTCCTCGAAGGATCTTTCATTACCTCTTATAGTTAGCTTTACATGAGACTCCATAGGTGTATCAATAGCTTTTGCATCTACCATATGAAATATTTCTAGAATAGAATTAGCATACTTGTCTTGACAAATGAAAGTAGATTGAGAAGATCTAATGAATTCTATTTCCAAAATGTAATGCAAATTACCAAGATCATGCACCTCAAACTCCTTCTGAGCATTCTTGATATCCTCCACATCTTGATTGTCTCCACCACTCAAGATGATATCATCCACATAGATTAGCAAGATGGTAACATCATTTCCAGCAAACCTATAATAAAGTGAATGATCATACTCACTCATAAGAAAGCCTTGAGAGAGTAAAAAAGTGTTAAGCTTAACATATCAACTCCTTGGTGCTTGCTTAAGGCCATACAAACTCTTTTGTAGAAGACACACATGATTTGGTTTTGTTGATGAAATGTAGCTCTTGGGTTGCTCCATGTACACTTCCTCCTCAAGATCACCATTCAAAAATGCATTTGAAATGTCCGTTTGTCATAGATCCCATCCATAAAGTGTAGCAGGTGAAATGATGACTCGAATGCTTACCATCTTTTCCATGGGTGCAAAGGTCTCATCATAGTCAATCCCTTGTTGTTGAGCATATCCTTTTTCCACTAACCTTGCCTTGTACTTGTTGATAAATCCATCTTGGTTTGTCTTCACCTTGAAGATCCATTTGCATCCAATAGCTTTCTTGTCCTTAGGCAACTCCACCAATCTCCATATTCCATTCTTCATAAGAGCTGATACTCAAGATCCATTGCTTGGATCCACTCCTCTTCTTTCCTTGCTTGATTTACACTTGTAGGCTCATCCAAAGAGGTTAGGAAAGCAACATAATTTCCAGAAACTACTTGATTACCTTTTTTATCATATGTGAGCCTTGAAGGTACTTGTCTTTTTCTTGATGTTCTCCTTGGCTTTTGACTTGATGAAGGTCCATCATCACCACCATCCAAAGTAGGATCCTTCTCATCAACATCAAGAATGTTAGATCCATCCACTCTACCATCAACCCATGCTTGAAGACACCTTTGAAATGTTCCCCTCATCAAAAATGACATCTCTACCAACAATCACTTTGTTAGTAGAAGGAATGTAAACCTTGTAGGCTTTACTCACCTCACTATATCCAACAAAAATACCTCTTCTTGAAGATGGATCCTCCTTGGTCCTATCATCAAGAGTAATGTTGACATATCATGTGCATCCAAAGGTTTTTAGAAAGTCGACACTCGGCCTCCTCTTGAATAACATCTCAAAAGGTGTCCTTCCATCCAAAATAGCACTCGGCCACCTATTGCACAAGAAATTGCCACACAACAAAGCTTGATCCCAAAATGGTTTGTCAAGATTAGCACTTAACCTCATAGCTTTAGCACTTTACATAAAGTCCTATTCTTCCTTTCAACCACTCCACTTTGTTGAGGGGTCCTTGATGTTGTATACTCCCTCTTGATCCCATGCTCATCACAAAAGGCCTTGAACTTGTTAGATATGTACTCACCACCATTGTCACCTCTCAAGCACTTGATCTTTGTGGAAAATTGGTTCTCCCTTGCATTCTTGAACTTGACAAAGACATCATACACTTCATCCTTGCTCTTTAGTAGATAGATCCAACAAAATCTATTAAAATCATCAATGAATATTACATACATCTTAGCTCCACTATTGCTAATTGTAGTAAATCCATGAATATCCAAATGTACAAGTTGAAAAGGCTTTGTAGATCTAGAAATAGATCTAGTATAAGGTAGTCTATGTGACTTAGACAAAGCACAAGACTCACAAACATGCTTGACATTACTTAAGGAACTTGGAAGACCAATCACAACCTTCTTCCTTGCCATTACCTCCAAAGCTCTTACACATTGCACAAAGGAGATGGTATGGATCAAGAGGATGATCAAGGATCTTCACTTGCTGGATTTTTTAGAGAGCCCAATCATCTTTTGTGACAATCAATCAGCCCAAAGAATGGCATGCATATTGAGATACAATATCATTTTGTGAGGGAGCAAGTCATTGCAAAGGAGGTGGAGCTTCAACATGTGTCTTCAAGGGAATGTGTAACTGATATCTTCACCAAAGCATTGGGAAAAGACTTGTTCATGAATCATAGGACTTCACTTGGAGTATTATCAAAGTCTATGCTAAAACTAGTTGAAGAGGGAGTGTGAAAGATTCAACTAGTTTCATCACATTTTGCTATATTTCCATATTTGGCATATTGAGGCCAAAACTTGTTTTAGACTTAGAGGTTGACTTTTCAAATTTCATTAGTCTAAATTTCATTTGAATAAACACTTTTTGAAAGTGTGAGAAAGTTAGAATGCGAGTTTGAGTAGATTCAAATTTGGATAGTTGGGTACATTGAATCTAGACCCAAAATTAGTACGGTTAGCATTTTGGTGGGAAAGCCAAGTGGCCAAATAGGGTTTAGACCTGCTATAAAATGATGTAACTCGTGGAAAGAGCAATATTCTCTCTTCTCTATCTCATTTCATGCTTATACATGGTTCTCTTGGGTTCTACTATCCATTGGTGCACTATCTCGGTGATTGCTTGCAATTCTATGTGTAGAACGATCTATATTTGTTATTTTTGGATCCACACGTGTGAAATACAATAGCTTGCTAGTCTTGTACGGACAGCAACAGTACATAATCATTTCATTCAAGTTTGATCAAGTTCTATTGGTGTTTGCATCTCATTTTGTGTGTAGATGCTGATTTTTCTACATTGGTGAGATTGGTAGTGTATTTCTCTTTCTAACCAAAGATCATTCAAGTAGACTGGATCTTAAGGATCTGAAATCTTTTACAACCACCTCTTGAGGATTCATACGGATGCTGATGTAAGAATTTATGTATGTCCTCCTCAATGGTGACTAGTTTTGAAACAATGGTACGGCCCCTTGATGTAGATGGCCCTGTTTCTGTAGCTTGAGAAGTTGTGGTTGCTTCTTCTTCTTCTTCCCCTTGATCCATGTCGGTGTCCATTTGACCTCATCTTGTTGAGGTGGCGAGAAGGGTGGCATGAGTGGGGGAGGGGGGGTTTGTTTGCAATACCTGAGCAGAGGCTTTTCATATTCTCTTATAAGAGATTTTGTCGTTGCCAATTCAGCCGATGCCTCACTCGTGAATCGATCAAATCTGTCCTGGAATTCAGACAATGAATGATGATATGTCTTGATCTTCTCAAGAGGGACAAGACGATCTAGAGCTTCCATATAAAGATAATTGTCACGCTCCGTGGCTGTGGCATCCAATTCTCCTAGGATCCTTTCTTTGTCAAGGTTGCCCATTTCCAGTTGCCCTTGCAATAATAGAACTTGTTGTTTCGCGTCCTGAACGGCTTCGTCAACCTGATCTTGTGCATTTGTTAGCACATTCTAGAGAGTTGATATGTATTTCTCCAAGGCATCTACATGTTGTTATGCCTTCTTCAACTCCGCTTTTGACTTATCTTCGTGTTGTTTGGCGATCTTTAGCTCTCAGTTCAGTTGGATGAGTTTTTGATTGATAAGAATGTTTTTTGATCCCAAATCGACAATTTGCTTTTCGATTGTCGCTTTTGATCAAGCATAGTCTGGATCATCTAAGGCTTTCTTCAATTTCTCAAATGCTTTCAACGTCTCAATCGTCCAAATTAGTACAATGGTCAACTTATATATAGATCATGTTAAGTCTACAAAAAATAAAATGAATATCTGATAATAGTTTGCAGGACACATAAAAATATAAACTCCTCGAATTGTTCCTGGTGGTGGCAACTCCACATTGACTTTGATTTTGAAATAATTTGTAGCAATGTCATGTCTTGATATCACATGTCCAAGAACAACTCCATGAGTAACCCAAATCTGACACTTTTCTAGATTTAAGGAGATTTGGTACTTGCAACAATGTTCAAAATAATTTTTCCAAACAATCCAGATAGTTTGTATCAGTACTATATGGAGTCCGAGATCATCCAAGTAAATTTCAAGAAATTTTTGCAAATAGTCTATGAAAGCAAATTGCATAACCCTCTAGAATGAAGTCAGTGCATTACAATGTCCAAATGGCATAATTTTATAAGCATATGTTCCCCATTTCATTGCAAAAACTTTTTTATGTCAATCCGCAGGTGTGAGTTTTACTTGGTTATAACCACTGAATCCATCCAAAAAACTGTAGGCTTCTGCTCCACATCAAGGCGATCCAATATGCTTTCTATAAAGGGTAATGGAAAGTGATCCTTTCGCGTCATTTTGTTCAAGCTGGCTTTGAGATTTGAGAAAGAAGTAAAAAAAGGACCAAGAGTGGATCCTAATCTGATCCTCAAGAGGGATTGGTTGTCAGATTACTTTATCTATCAATCTACTTCAGATTAAGATCACTCTAGATCAATTCTAGACACAAAATCCTAACAAGAACAATCATTAATTGAAGGTAAGTGTAATTTATGGTTTCACATGTGTGAAACACTGTCTGAGTACGGACTCCAACCTGAAAATCAAGTACACATTGATAGAACCTCAAAACAATCAAAACAAATGTAGACAAATGGAGAGAATCACTCAAAATTGCTTCCAAAACCAAGATTGGTGTCTCACATTGATTATGGCCAAATGTGGCTCTATATATACAATAAGTGAGATCTCGTGGTACTGATCCTTCCTCTGATCCCACATGTGTGAAGGTGCTTTGTCATATGATGATTCATCATCCAAAACTGACACTTGGACAAAACCTTCTATTTTGAGCACTTTTGGTCCATTTTCCTTCTATATGGAGATCTACTTGGAAATCTTCTAGAAGTCAAAATTCGCCTACTTCAGCTTATTCCACACATGTGAGCTATCCTCTACACATGGGATATGACACTTAACCAAAGGATGTGGCTCATTCAATCAATAGATTGATGCCATGTGTCATATGTCTAGAAAACTAGTTTTTGGCCTTTTTAGCCACTAGAACTTGAATTAAATCATATGTACAACCTATATGATTATGGTACATGACAAGTACACTATTTTCACACGTGGAAACAGGCTTCACACATGTGTGTTTATCTATATACAAAATTTTTGGCCTCTACCAAGCTTATTTTTGCATTTTTCACACTCCTCAAAAATCTAGCCTGGTAGATCTAGCTTGATGGAAAACATGATGATCTTGAACTTGACTCCATGGGCTGAATTGGTCTTTGCTGGTTCAAAAGGTGTGAAGATCAGCCAATGAGCTTGACGTTGATCTGAAATCACCATATCCATGATAGTGCTTCTTTGATGTTGACATCTTTGATGAGCTTGAGAGCTTTGCACCATCCTAGCACCTCCAAAATTGATTCCTTCCAATTTTCATGTAGATGCTTGACCTTGAGGCTTGCTCCTTCACATTCACATGAGATATGCTCCTCTTTCCCTTGAAATGTGAGCCACATGGGTTCAACCATGTTTCTTGAGTTTCTTTTTGGAATCACAACTTGAGAAGGTCTCTCCTCCTCAATCCTTGGCACACTTGAACCTTGAGATGACTCCTTAAGATCCTCTTCATGAT
Source organism: Diphasiastrum complanatum (assembly GCA_029204225.1). Lineage (NCBI taxonomy): Eukaryota > Viridiplantae > Streptophyta > Lycopodiopsida > Lycopodiales > Lycopodiaceae > Diphasiastrum > Diphasiastrum complanatum. The sequence goes on from CM055100.1 coordinate 28,244,961, forward strand.
GCTCCTTCTTGATGGAAATCCGAGACCTCCATGTCTCATAATGATCACAACAAGTATGACCATTCAATATGCACTTCCTATGATTATCAAGATTACTTATGCTAGAAACATAAGTCCAAAAATCACCACAACTTGGCATGATTTTTCCAATATTGAAATCAAAAGGTATCTCCATCTCAATAAGGCTAACTACTTGCTTATGGATATAAGTGTCCACTTTGGATGCTTCACTTATTCTCATAAGAAGTTTACAACTTGCCTTTAGGATTGAAAACATACAATTTTCATCTTTATGAATGAACACATCATTCATGATCTTATTGAAACCAAAAGATCCTACATTATGAAGATATTTCCATTTCCTTGACTTCATAACTAATGTAAACTTACAAGGAAAACATATTTTGCTATCTTTTAAGGCATCACACTCAACTAGTATTGCCTTAATCCACCTTTGAGATACAAAAATCTCTTCAAAGCAAAATGGTTTTTCATAAGTTGACATGAGAGCATAAATCAAACTATTTTCATTTTGTGATTGCTCCTTATTCTTGATTGATTTCTCTTGGATAATAACAATAAGTTTGAACTTATCTAAAGTTCCAAGCAAAATACTTTCCAAGGACATAAAATAAATCCAAGTTACTTTCATGAAAGTGACATCTATCTTTGCATCTTGAACCAAAGAATGCACTTCCAAATGAAAAATCTCAAAAGATTTGACATGTGTTGTGATGGACTCTTGAAGACAAATCTTGCAAGTCCTTGTGAGACTCCAAGCCTCATTCACCTTTCCACAAAGGAAACACCTTTCCTTGGACTTGTCCTTCTTGTATTTTCATTTTGAACTTGAAGCTCCATCCTTCACCTCGGCCCCCTTGCTTTGGTTCTCCTTGGATGGACTGGTCTTCTTTTTGTAGCATCTTGAGAAAAAATGTCATCCCTTGCCACAAAGGTTGCACTCAGGATCCTTTCTTTCCTTCAATAGGATGCCACCTATTGATGCCATGTGAATAAAAACCTGTGATATGATTCTACAAATGTAATTTGTGACTTTCAAGAGACTAGATTTGAACATCTTCAACAATCTAGAAGGATCTACAAAAGATCTAGCTCACAAACCTACGAATCAATCTTCACAGTAATGACTAGTCACTTGAAAACTTTGCTTTGATCACTAAAACAAAAGCACACAATCTTTGAATCAAATCACAAAAGAAATCAAATCCAATCTCCTATTGGACTCATCAAATACCAATGACTCTTTCTTTTTAAAGTTGAAATGGATATGAAAAGATTTGACACCTAGATTTTCCTTTTCACTTGACTAGTTCTCTCAACACTCGAGATTCTTGAACAAAAGATGGGTTTTGTTTCAAACACATGAAAATCAAACTTAATCACTTCTTTTGGACTCACTCTTGACCCAAATAATCTCACTCTTGAGATTTAGAATGAATTTGATTTGTTGAAAACAAACTATACACCAATTTTCACAAAGCTTAAAAATTAGACAACTAGAGATTCACAAAGATCTCAACCATACATGAATACTCAAATATGGACTCCTCCTCATTCTAGACATCAAATGGGATCACAAATTGACCCTCACACTCTCACAAAGAAAGTTGAATAGAACTAATTTGAGTTTCATACATACTATGTCATTTTTTGCTCAACAAATTGAATTCAATCACTCTTATTGGATTCCACCAATTACTCTACCTTTTAAGACTTGGAATGAAATTCAAAATCAAAAGTTGTGATTTTTCTCACTAAGATATTGTGCTTCAAAGAGCTAATGCCACTTAGAAAGATTTGATCACCTAGGAGAATACAAATTCTCCACCAATAACAACACAAAATGAGCTTCTAGATCTTGCGTTCTACAAAGGAAGGAACTCTTAGAAAATTGGATCTCTCTCTATACATTTGCCATAGACACCTTAATGACTCTTTTCAAACCTCACAAACACTCAAACAAATTGAGTAGGATTGAATAATGTGACTTGGATCTCAATCTCTTTTCTAGAACTTTCAATTGAAGCCAATCTATGTCAAATTCTACAAAAGATTTGCATAGATGCTTTATATGCACTAGAAACTCTCAAAGGTTTCACTTGGAGGACAGATCCAAGGATGTTTTCTAGCAAATTGATGCTTCTAAACTTGACCCTATCACTCTTGAACAAATCTAGAGTGATGGTACAATGGATTTCAACCTCTCACCTTGCATATCACTCCTTAATCTATGATTTTTAGCAAAATCTCTCTTAACTTCAACATACACTCAAAAAATCAGAGAAGATCAATTAATGCACCTTTTTCAAGCTTCAATTTTAATTTTTTGGCTGATCTAATCCAAGAACTAATCAAGGGATTAGATTCACTATAGAAAATGCTTGATTTTGCACCAAAAATCACTCAAATTGGATATGTGAGTCAAATTCTACAAATTTTTGAAATTTCTCAGTCAAAACCGGAGCTGTATGGCCTCACACGTGTGAAAAGAGTTCCTACAGCCCACAACAAGTTCTGGACCAAAAATTTTGAGGATAGCTATCAAATCCAACTCGCTACACAAAATTTGACTAGTTTCCAAAAAACTGCTAATTTTGGCTTTGATTTGGATTAACCCTATCAATTTCAAAAAGTACAAAAAGGACCAAGAGTGGATCCTAATCTGATCCTCAAGAGGGATTGGTTGTCAGATTACTTGATCTATCAATCTACTTCAGATTAAGATCAATCTAGATCAATTCTAGACACAAAATCCTAACAAGAACAATCATTAATTTAAGGTAAGTGTACTTTATGGTTTCACACGTGTGAAACACTGTCTGAGTACGGACTCCAACCTGAAAATCAAGTACACATTGATAGAACCTCAAAACAATCAAAACAAATGTAGACAAATGGAGAGAATCACTCAAAATTGCTTCCAAAACCAAGATTGGTGTCTCACATTGATTATGGCCAAATGTGGCTCTATATATACAATAAGTGGGAGCTCGTGGTACTGATCATTCCTCTGATCCCACATGTGTGAAGGTGCTTTGTCATATGATGATTCATCATGCAAAACTGACACTTGGACAAAACCTTCTATTTTGAGCACTTTTGGTCCATTTTCCTTCTATATGGAGTCTACTTGGAAATCTTCTAGAAGTCAAAATTCGCCTACTTCAGCTTATTCCACACATGTGAGCTGTCCTCTACACATGGGATATGTCACCTAACCAAAGGATGTGGCTCATGCAATCAATAGATTGATGTCATGTGTCATATGTCTAGAAAACTAGTTTTTGACCTTTTTAGCCACTAGAACTTGAATTAAATCATATGTACAACCTATATGATTATGGTACATGACAAGTACACTATTTTCACACGTGGGAACAGGCTCCACACATGTGTGTTTATCTATATACAAGATTTTTGGCCTCTACCAAGCTTATTTTTGCATTTTTCACAAGATTCACACAAATTCTCATCTTCCCATTCTTCTTAGGAATGACAAAAATTGGCAAAACCCATTCAGTATGATCAATTTCGTCAATAAAATCTACTTCGAGTAATCTTTGTAATTCCTTCTTAATAAGATCAGTGACGTTCGGATTGCAACGATAGAATCTGGTCACTTTTAAAACTGCATCAGGTACCAAGGGTATTGTAATTAAATAAATAAATATTGGAACCTTACCACGGTTCAATGAACCGTGGTACGGTTCCCAGGACCCACGATTCTGGAACCGTGGGTTCTATGCTTCTAAGGTTTCACCAAAATACACTCAAAAAAATCAGGGGGTTGTTAGAGAATATATTGATTTTCTAGAATGTGCCAATATATAATCTCCAAGAATTTTGACTATCATAAATTGACAAAATAAATAATTTGATTATAGAAAATCAATAATAACCCACGATCTCATGAATCATCGGCCATAGGCTGGAGATGTTTCAATATAATGAAGCCTCTGTTTTGAGAATGTCACTTGGGAAGTGGGTAAAATATTTTGAGATCTGTCGTCCTTTTGTCATCTTTATTGTTATATCCTATCCTTTTCTCTGAACTAAGCTTATTTGCACAACTGAAGTTTCGGCCATCTTCAACTCTTGTACTAACCAGTGACACTGTTTATCCTATACGTGAGACGTCCACCAGCTCAATTTTGTAGGCTGTTCGTTTGATGTTTACTGAATCATCCTGATGCTCGCTTTATCTTCTTCTGTGTGCTTTGACTGCAATGAAAAAACTAATTTCTGCATTCTAAAGTGAGCATATCATGTCTTGCAGTGTTCAACAGTGTTGGAGTGAGATGGGTTCCTGCAGATGGTGGTCCCAGGAAACTGAGGAAACTGTTGCCCTGGTGACAGGCGCCAACACAGGCATAGGATTTGCGATCGTGAAGCGCCTGGCGGAAGAAGGACTGACTGTAATTTTGACAAGCAGGAACGTGCAAAATGGGCAAAAGGCGCTCGATTTGTTGAGGGAAGAAGGTTTGGATGTGGTGTTTCATCAACTGGACGTCACTGATCCAGACTCGATCATTCAATTGGCCAAGTGGGTTAAAGATCAGTTTGGTGGAATCGACATTCTGGTATAAGGCTATTCCCCTGATTTTTCTTTTGTCCAGGCTGTATACAGATTGTGTAGGAAGAAAATAGAAAAAGAAGACTATTCCTCTTCTAGCTAAGCGGAACAGTATGGACGATGTAAGTATTTTCATTGAAATGAAGTGATCTTACTTTCGGCATTTCAAATTAAGTGTCACGCGATCAGTGATCTAGCCTTTTGAGGAGGTGAAACAATTGTATCTATTTTAGGATTAAAATCAAGTCTTCTTCACGTTGCTGTAGATCAACAATGCTGGAATTTCTAGCTTATCGAGCCCCTTAAGCTCTGACAACATACTGCAAACAAATCACTACGGTGCAAAGAATGTGATAGAAGCGATGCCTCCATTGTTTAGGCATTCCACAGCAGGCAATCGAATCATTAACGTTAGCTCGATGATGGGACAGCTTAGCGTAAGCATTCCTAAGTTTACTTTTCTTCCGTGAGCTAAAGTTTTCTTACTTTTCTTACTTCAATTCCAACATGTTTGACTGAGACCAAAAGTTTGCTAGATCTCTGCTCAATTCTAGCGTGTTTGACTCAAACTAAAAGCTTGCTAGGTCTCTCGTTTTTCTTTCTGACTCATGTAGTATAAACCTGAAAACAGATGTTTGAACGAAAAGACAAATGTAAGCTAAATTAATGCAATCTCAAGCTCATTCCAAGCTTGATATTAGTAAGCTCAATCCCTAAAAAGATGTAAATCAACCAACTAGTTCCATGTTTAACTTAATCCTAAGCAAAATCTCAAAACACTTGTACTAACTCTTATGTACATGACCCTTAACCAATCCAAGTTAACATTTACATATGTTAGTTTCCTTCTTTAGTTGCTCTCCTCAAATCATTCCAAAGTTACATAACCTTTATAGTTGTTTTTCTTTCCTATTTTTCATCCATATGAAACTAGAAGATAGAGGTAAAAACAGTATGAAGTTTTTGAAGTTCTGTGAAAGTCTATATATAATTACAGAAAAATAAAAATAAAAAAATAAAAAAAAACTTTGAAATTTTTGGAATGAAAAGAAGATTTTAATCTTTGGTAAAATGCACAAGCATCCAAAATTTGATTCCTACTATGTAGCTATCAACCTAGGCACTTAAAAAAAGATTCTTTGGGCTTAGAGGAAGGGCACCCCGTTCTAGGCCCCACAGAATCTTTTTGAAGCCACCAAAATAGCAACCCTCCTACAAACTATACTCACTTCAAACTTTTTCTTCAAATCTTCATTAACACAAAACAAAATTATTATTTTTCCCCTTTTCAAACATTTAAACATCACCGCCCCTTCCAAGTAAAGATGAAAAATATATTGGGCACTATTTTTTTTTTATACTTTGAAACCGTCTAGAATCAAAAAGAAAACCAGCCACTATTAGACAACACAAATTTTCTATAAGCAAAGAATTAGTGTCTATTTACAATTCACAAACACATCCAAAACAAAACAAAACAAATAAATAAATAAATAAATAAAAATAAATGGTGGTTCTTCTTAATGGAAATTGAAAGGAATTTCGAACGTTATCAGTTTCACTTTTGTCTTGGCTTTGATACCACTTTTACAAATGAAGAGAATCCAACCTGCCAGCTTAAGGATGGTGCCTTCCAAGGTCTTCAAATTGTCCTCCAAGAATCCTCCTTGCTCTAAGGTGTCCAAGCTCCAAGCAATGGTGCTCCTCCTTGATCCAAGCAATGTCTCTTGTGAATGATTGTCCAAGCTTCAAGCTTCTAATGATAGCTTTTTTTAAGTATCCCTACAATCTGCTTGTTCATGCTCTCATCTTCTCCATTAGCTTGCGAATGGTAGGGGGCTTTTGCAATGCTTGATCGTCAATAGATCGGTAGGCCTTGATCGTCAATTGATCGGTTAGGCCTTGATGGTTTTATTCAGAAAGTGTGTACCTCTATCGAAGACAAGCTCTCCAGAAGTTCAAATAATCCTATTATCTATTCTAAATAGAACCAAACAATCTCCTTCGAGTTATCTTTTGCTAGCATGCGTGCTTCTGCCCACTTGGTGAAATAATCCACGGCCATGATGATTTCTGCTAGAGGATGTTGGGTGTATCGGCCCTATGAAGTCGATGCTCCATTTTTCAAAAGGAAGATATCGGGTGTCACACAACATCGATATAGCCCTTCCACTCTCCTTCTATATAAGATGACTATTATCAAAGCAAATTTCAAGGCCTACAATCGTAGTTTTTGTCTTTCTTGAGATGTCATATCCAAGGGACTTCTTATGTTGATAGATTTGTCGCCATAGCTACATACCATTCTGGGGTCATCATAATATCCACTTTCAACAATTCTTTCAAATGATCAATTTCTCACTCACTATTGGTTACTCCTCCTAATTCACATATATAATCATTTTGCAGTCTAGTTTATTTGCTTTAGACTGTGTAGTCAAACACTTGAAGAGATTTAATCCACTTAATCAAGCATTTAGGGGGTTGTTCATCATCAAGGTAATGCCTATGGTCTTGGTAAAAAAGGTCACCTTGTGATGTAGAAAATAGTGTCAAAGTTTTGAGGCAATGCAAGCAATCTCTAGACAGATCTTCTCAACTTTGGAGTAGTTGAGTTTGGCTTTGTTCAATTTTCTTTCCATAAAGATGATGGGGTGGTCGATCTTATCTCATATTTGGCTAGACAACTGTTGATGCATGTGTCAATGGTGCTAGTGAAGATGTAAAACTCCCTATCACACATTGGCAATTTCAATATCGGGGCATTGGCTAAGGCTATCTTCAATTCTTGAAAAGTCTACTCATATTATTTTGTTCATAAATTTTGCTTTTAGTAGACCAATCATTGAATAGGCCATTACATATCTTTAATGGGAGCCACTCGATCCTAGGGATGTTTGGAGTTGGCTTACAATGGTAGGTGCCATCATGGCTAGTAACATCACTATTTTCAACGAATCGGTGGCCATGCCATATTTGTTGAGCCTAACAACAACACTCTATAGGGAGCTCTGAATAGACGCTTGTTAGCATTCAAAGCAATGCACATTGATGCACATTTTTTAAAGCACTTTTCTAACATCGTGAGGTGCTCATTTACCGTAGATGCTCCACATAGGTCATCTATAAAACTCTTAAGGCTATCATCTCAACTATCTTCAAAGTGTTCATTCATGGAATGTTGATAAGTCCCAAGGGCATTTGTCAGCCCAAAAGGCATAACATGGTAGGTGAACACCCCAAATGTGGTAGTGAACTTAATTTTCAATTTATCCTCTTCTGCAATGGCTATTTGATTGTAACCAATAAAACAGCCCACAAATGAGGATCATTCTCTTCTAGCCATCTCTAACACTTGGTCTATAAATGGTAATGGATGACAGTATTTCAAAATATGTTCAATATTTTGTAGTCCACACATACTCGTATGTTGCGCGGTATTATCGAGAAACACCACTTTGAATTTTCTAATAGAAGTATTTTTTTTCATTCTCTTTCGGGCCATTGTTTCTACTTTATTGGCTTGGCATCAGCCTTCAATGGTATTGTGTGGGTCACTAAATCAAGAAGGATGCCTTTCAAATCTACGTAACCCAAAGCAAAAATGGGTTGGTGTTTTTTACACAATCGGTCATACTCTTCTTTTTCATCAGTAGCCAAAGAGTCTCCTAGTTTTATATTTTTTGGCTCACCTAAGGTTCCTAGATTTACAAAGCATATGTCGGCATCCCTTACCTTGGGAGGGCCATCCTCAGGGTCTTCCACTCTATTTCTACCATGAATCCTAGCCGATCTGCTAATTCTAAGCTGATGATCTTTACTGCCAAACATGCATCGACTATGGCTCCCAATAGGGCTAGGGCATCTATTAAAGTACCAACCAATCTTCCAAGTGACAATTTTTTAAAAACGAAAGAAAGATGACATGAGTGGTGTAGCTTGATTAATTGCCTTCATGTTCCAATGATGATGGCTTGTCATTCAATATGATCTACAATTCGAGGACTATCAATGTATCTACATCTGAATAACATTGCAGCAAACACTCACCAAGGAGATGTGGTGCATATTTGATAAACCTAATAGAATCATAGTTACCCCAAGTACCTTACGCATTTAGGTGAGTTTTTTGAAGTCAAAATAAGTTAAGTTAAAAACTTTCCAATTTACTTTGCTGCACTCTTTAGAAAATGAACACTTATAAATATGTGAATTGAAATACAATATAAATCTTAAATTACACAATCCAAGACCGGATCACAATCTCCCAATACCTAGGCAGACCTTGTTAGCATCAATCTTAAACTATCACCCACACAAGAACTACAAAACAATGAAATGATGTACAGAAACTAAAACACAAGCAAGCTCCCTAACTTCCCAATTTTAATGTGGAAATTATCACAGGTGAAACATTAAACACAAAAATTTAACTAATGTACACAACAGTACAAATTTTTCATAATTTTGTCAACACAATAAATGATCTTCGTGAAGGTTGGACTCACAAAAGGTGATTGACACGACGAGTAAAAAGCTGGGACACGCTCTGAATCTTTGTGAGATACTCGTTAAATCATTGAAAGAAATACTTCAATAAAAAAGAAAGTTACTAGAATCATACTGACTTCACAATATTTAACTGCAATATCAAGTAATAACCTGCTTTGTTTGGGTTACAAAAATGACAAAATGTTCAACTACCTTAACAAAATGTGAAATCAATTCAGCAGATTCATAATTATACCTCAACACAAATTATATCTCAACACAAATCTACAAACTTATGCTCATAATTGAACTTCTTAGAGACCTCCATGCGAAGTAAAAGAAAATACCTGGAGGATATTGCAACCATCTACCAAATAGGGTTTGAGAAATTATGCATTTCTTAAATTTTCAAAACTTAGCTTTTTGTGAGCTCTGACTGCAACACATAATAATTTCCCCAGTAGCTGGTCAGCATCCACTGTTTTGCACTACATCAAGTCTATTTTCACTAGGAGTCAACAAGCTGATAAACGCTCTTATAAATAGCAATCAACAAGATAGTAAAATCTTCACAAAATGTTTTAATTTCCAAGAATCATGGATTCTGGCACCTTTGTCTACCTGATTATCCAGCTTGGGACAACGCTTAAACTCATCAATCAATTAGTTGTTTTGCGATTAGGTTTTAAGATTGAGTTATGGTTAAAAAGTTTAAGAGTATGAAAGTATACAGTGATTTGCCAACAGCATGAAAAGATGGGGTTTTTGAGAAATAAATTGTTTTGAGTCGAGCGCAGTGAATTGCCAGATGACTTCCTGTAAACTTTCAAGCAATGTATGCTCAAAACCCCAAATACACTCAACTACAGCAACAATCACTGACCTTTGACTCCAAAATAATGCTCGATCTTATAAAGAGACCAAGACTGTTGAATGATGGAGTAGATGTGATATGCCATTTGACAATAATCCCAAGATAGCAAACAGTTTTGCTAGATTGACTGATTACTTCATGCCTGCTCCTCTTGATATTTCCTAATACCGAACAGAAACATAACTTGTACAAAACCAGTTATTATTGCCAAAACCTTTGTGCATGGAAGAAAAACTTGAAATTTAAGCAAGACAGTCAAATCAAAGTGATCCAATCTTAGCGATATGGAGGGTAATGTTCAGGTTCATCATGTGGATAGGAAGGACTGTCATATGCTTGGTTCTTCCCGTATGACTGACTTGCTCCTCTTTTTCTGCCATATGCATAGCCTGAAAAGTCCTGGTGCTGATCGCCACCTTGGTATGGATCATTACCTGTGGAATAAACAAGTTGAGGATCATTGTGACCTCGGTGCTCAAATGGGCTTCCACCATAACTGTGTAATGATGGCACATGATGACTATATCCTGATTGTTGGAATTGCTGTTTGCGTAACTGTTCATTTTGAAGAAAATCAACCCTTTGCTGCAGTTGCTTCGCCCTCAGTGATGACAACTTTTGCTGGTAGTATTCATGTATCTCCCTCATGCGCTGCAAAAAGTTCACCACCCGGCTATGATAACACTTTCTTGCAATAAATTTTAACCTACAGGTATAAGACATACAAGTGACTGGGCATCACGTTAACTCGAAGCAAGTAATTTCTAACTGCATTTTGTAACCTGCTAATATCTCAGAAAGAATGAAACACCAATTTTTAGTGAAAACATATCAAGATAAGCAACAACAGAAAGGTTCCAAGTGCGTCTTCTTCACTAATGCAGAGGTATCTGTGGGGTAAATGCCTGCAGATGTGCACATGACACAGGTCTACAAGCCCTGTCATGGGACTGCAAAGTTCATGTAACTACCAGAGTGCTACAAAAATTTGACTGGCCCCTTCTTTCTAATGATAGAATCAAAAAGTAAAGAGACTAAGATGAAGCCATGGAACTAGACAATTTCCAATTAAAGGCCTTAAACGAGCCATTGACCCATTCAAGCCAGGTCTGGAATAACCTAGGATGAACAGATCCACAGTGCACATAGATAAACAGAAATGAGCTAGTATGCTGGCTTCAATAGAGAACTAGAGATTGTCCACTGAACAGCAATTCTTTCCTGAGAATCACAAGTCCGTTTCAGCAATTCTTTCCTGAAAGAATCACAAGTCCGTTTCAGAAGGTCCAGCCCATTTTAAACATCAAGTAGGACCTTTTGCTAATGGGACTAATTACTCGCGAGTAGGAGTCAGCAGTTACAAGTGGCCATTGTAATGACTATTATGTATTCATTAAGTCCTAACTAAGAAATAGATAATGTGAAATGCAAGACAAATCACTGATTTCTAGTTTATTTTAAAATTTTGAAGAAAAATTGGCATTTCACCAATTGGCCGATAATGTTTGATTCTTCCCAAAGATCCCGATTCTGAACTGCCAATTCTTCCGATTGTAAAAAGGGAGAAAACCCTACTTGAGATCATGAGAGGCTTTGTCGAAAGAATTTTTATAATATTCAATTAATTGCATAAGTGAACTGATCCATACAAGCTTTAGTAATCATCTTCACCCAGTTCTGTATTTCTTCTTCCCAATGGCTTGAAAAAGTAGAAGGGCAACTCTACTCTTCTCCCATCAGCCTATCTACACTAGAAGATGGAAGAGATATTGGCAACTCTTCACAAGCAACTTTAACACCTTTCACAATCAGATGAGGAAAAGATGGATTTAAGACTCTGAGAAAAGGAAACGACAAACTCCAAAAAAGAGTTACGTTGGGTCCTCCAATACGAGGTGAGTTCGTAAGGACTTGCTTTCCTCTCCTTAAGGTCAAAAGTTCAACTCAATCTGTTGCATGAATGAGGATATACAAGAGAGAAGAAAAAGTTCCATCAGACGATGCATCAAAAGAGAGTGATTCTTGAAAACAAGCTCAAGGGATGTGGGAGGAAACAAAAACATGGGCAGTTGTTCTAGCAATATAAAAACAACTTCAACAAAGGTGATTTTCTCTCTATTCGAAGAAGAACTACAAGAAACTAAAGTGCTTGACATCCTAGACAAGGTCCATCAAATACAAATGCACCACTAGAAGAAGCTAAGAGATTTTCGGACATCACTCTAGGCCTTGTGACATTTCATGTAAACAGAGCATGGAGACCAAGGAAGACGGTTCCACAAAGTTTATCGGCTACAAGTTTCAAAATATTCTAAGAGAAACAAATCAGACGTCAGAAATACCTGGACCATTATTTATGGACAATTTTCTTACATAAATCTAAATTGAGGAGACGCAAGGGTGTTGAAAAGGCAAAAGAAACAGGTCGATGGGGCATATTCCAAGACAACCAATTGTTGTAAAATCCAGGGGATTCAAATAGTGAAACAAGTCAGCTCTTTTAGCTTATTAAGTTAAAACTTCCTGAGGGAATACAAATACATCAAGGAATTTTCTTTACTTTTGATGATGAGTTGGGCCAAGTAAAGGAATTATCATCCAAAGCATAGATGCCCAGAAACGCGTTTCTGGGAGGACACGTTTCGGAAACCGCGTTTCTGAGAAACGCGTTTCCCAGAAACGTGATTAGAAAAAAACAGTTTATAAACGGCCAGAATCGCACCAGCCGTGGAGGTAAATTTTTTTATTTTGAGTTACAGGTGTCTGCATCGAGGCGTGTGCATAGTCGGCAGGCATCTACTCGGCGATACGGAGGTGGTGTGCACGGTGCCAGGGGGATCTGAGCTTCGTGGAGAGCGAAACGATCAGTTTTCGATTTTTGGTATGTGTAGGCTTGATTTTTTGCAAGTGTTGACATTGAGCTGTAGGCAACCAAATCGAGCGTAGTTTGGCTCTAGACCACCTTTCTTCATGCCCACGATGATTCCTACGGCATCAGTTTCACCACATTCCAAATGCTTGTTTTTTTTTGCCATTTTCACAAAATGACTTGTGGGAAAACCGATTCAGGCGATGTCTGAGCCTAGAATGCATTTCCACATGCCTGACCTCCGTTCCGCCCGTCTACGTCCATATCCCAAATTTCAATTTCCATGCCCTAATTCCATGTTTTTTAGGGTTTGGGCATGGAGCATCGTGCAAGCATCTGCCAGTAGCGTGGTTTAGGCCTGCACTGCACTCCTTTACGCCTACAAGGACTCCCACGCTAGCGTTAGTCGCCCGTTTTCGCTCATACTGAAATGATTCTATCCCTCGCCCTAATCTCGTGTGTTTTTTGGCACTTGCTATGATTTTACTAGAATCTATGTGACGTGTGCTCGGATGTGTTGAGCTCTGTTTTAAGCTGGTAATGTTTTTCAATGCAGTTTGTTTTCTTCTACTGAACGGTTGCCTGCTTATTTTTGTTTGCAGGTTTGATCTCATGTTGACACGATGCCGGTGCGGGACCGAGGCCTTTGGGGCAAGGTTGAGCTTACTGAGGGGGATGTGGCTACACACCATGGCACAGGATTCCGTAGATGGAGATGCTTGCATTGTGGTGGTCTCTTCACAGGATCACTTACCAGGGTTAGGGCTCACTTACTGAGGGTCAGAGGGCCGGGTGGGTGGGCATTGGGCATATCTGATTGCCCCAGGATTTCTGATGAGGAGAGCCAGAGGTTGTCTATTATGTACGGGCACGATGGTGCGTCACAAGTTTCCGGACAGGGACAGGGAGCAAGAGCAGCTGCAAGTTCACAGGCAGGGCAGGCACGGCCTACTACGGGTGCAGAGCCTAGTACAGCATGTTCTGGACAGGGTTTAGGTGCAGTGCATGGTCCAGGCGAGGCCACTCCAATTCCAGCCGTAGCAACAAGGCTTAGTTCAGAGGGGAGAGCGTCACATGAGCAGGTTGGATCAACGGCAGCGGGTCCTTCTCGTCCCTCCTCTTCTTTGGCGACAGATGTAACACATGCTTCGACAGGTCCGCCCAGAAAGAGTGATACACCCACAGATCAGCCATCCAGTTCGCGTGTTAGACCACGAGCGCCATATACACAACAGAGAGAGGTTAGGCCCAGACAGCAGACCCTTGATCGATGCGGGTTGCATAGAGGGCAGCAGGCCCAATGCACTCTACTTGTTGGCCAGTTCTATTACGAGTGCGGCATTCCTTTTGTTGTTGCTGACACTTGGGTGTTCAGGGAGTTTTGCACACAGATGGCAGTCGTGAATGCTACATGGACGCCTCCCAGACGAGAGGTATTGCGAGGCAAGATGCTTCGTCAGGAGGAGGAGACCATCACGCAGGCGCTGAGTTCCATTCGCTCAGCTTGGCAGATGTAAGTACTTTGTTTCCATAAACCCATTGCATGCGTTTAGGGTTTACTCGTGGCGCATGTGGCTAATGGGTGTTTTGTGGCAAGTATGGATGCACGATATTGAGTGATGGATGGACCGACATTCGTCGGCGATCTGTCATCATTGTCTTGGTTTCTTGCCCGCTTGAGTATTCCTACGTGGCGTGGATGCGACTCGAGGTGGTGACGCCATCACAGCCGATTTCATATGGGAGGTTATTAGAGATGTTATTGTTGACATTGGGGTGGAGCATGTGGTCACCCTGTGTTGCACATTGCATAGACTTGCTCATCCATGACCTGTGTGCACTTCCATGGATCAGAGAGGTATTGTTCTCCATTTGCTATGTTATCTTGATTGACGCCTGCTCCATGCTGCTAAACACAAGTCAACTACCGTCTAAACTTTTTATTGGATGTCTGTGTTGCAGGTCACTTCCGGCCATGCGCCTGGTCACTTTTGTTACCAGGAAGAGGCGTGTGCGGCTATTCCGCACCTTCTCACACCTAAACCTGAAGAAGCTAGCACCCACACGCTTTGCCTTTTACTTCTTGGTGCTGGAGCAATTGGTAGTAGTGAAGGACGCATTGCGGCGGATGGTTTCCAGCGAGGCCTTTCGAGAGTTCATGGACGTCCCACATGCGGCGTTTTTCCGGTCCACAGTGTTCGTTGATGAGTTTTGGACATGTGCTGAGGAGATTACTGGGGTCCTTCTACCCATTTTCATAGTGTTGCGCCTACCCATTTCTCGGCCTCATTTATGAGCTCATGGACCGCGTCGGCGAGGAGATTTTGACGTCAGCCTTGGACGAGCACAGGTATGACTCTTCATTGTCTAGTTTGTTGTTTCTCAATCAAGTCTGGTGCGTTTCTTTTATGCTATGGTTACCTAATTGTTGTAATTTGTCTATTGCAGGAGGCGCGAGATCTCACGTATCTAGGAGGCCAGATGGGACTACTTCCACCGACGCATCCACGTCGTAGCCCACATACTGCACCCCTTGCGGTGCGAGACTCGGGATCGGGACGATCAGGAGCTGCACCGGGGATGGGTGGAGTACGCAGAGCGCGTATGGCCTGGACCAAGTGGTCCGATGCTCGCTAACATTGCACGCCAGCTGCTCATCTTTGAGCACTACCAGTTTCCTTTCGATGGAGAGCAGAGTCCGCGAAGGGAGGATCAGCTGAGGCCCGTTACATGGTGGGGCTACCACGGGCGCAGCACAAGTGACCTGCGGCGACTGGCCGAGAGAGTCCTTGCACAGGACTATTCAGCAGGAGCTTGCGAGCGGAATTGGAGAACCTGGGCCTTGTATCACACGCAGAAGAGGAACAAGTTATCCATCGAGCTAGATTAATTGATAGCCCTTTTCATTACAAGAGGCAGACAATCGTTTAGCAGATAGCAATCGGAACCGAACCGTGGCTCAAACCGAGCCGATTCAAATCGACAGGTTCGAACCACAGTTCATGGTTCAAACCGCGATTCGAGCAAACATTGGCCTGCGGACTCCAAAGTCATAAGAAGCAACACTTAGACTTTACGTATGTGCGTCAATAGAGCTAACAAAACCTCTTGTACATTATTTCAGAAAACAAGAATGCAATTTCTAAAAATAGCAAGGAGTTGAAAATGGTTTTCCTCTATCCCCAACTCTATTTAGGTTGTCTACTGATGAACTCGAAGAAAGGACTAGAGAAAATGGACGCGGCTTCCCCGTAGAACGCTAACCTTCCTACTATCAATTTATGCATCTGATGATGTATTAATTGCAAGAAATAGGAAAAGTTTGCCAAAACATTTAAAATATCTGGGTGTTCCTTTAATGTTTCCAATTTGTAGATTAATGTACGCAAAACCAGATGATCATAGGCATAAGGCCAAATCCCATTTCAAGACAACTGGAAACATTTCAATAATAAAGACTTGGGCTTCAATTTTGAGTAGGACGACGAGTGGAATTTAAGGGTAGAAACAGAGTTACTATGAGGGCTCTTTTTAAAGAAGAAGCCTTGTGCCAATAAATTCAATATTTAAAAAAACTTAACATAGAGCCACTAGCCCACTAGCCCACTAGGCTACTCCCACAAGGCCAAGGAGGAATCAAGGAATAAAGGTTGCAATGAAAAAATATCCAGAAAGAGAACAGGATTTGAAACAGGCAACAAAGAAGTGGTACAAGGTGCATCACATGTGCCTCTCTTTTGCCACTCCACGGATACAAAATCGAAGAACAGCATACCATGCATCAATTGGAAAAAACTGAACTATTTAGTTTGCTTGACTAGCGTGCTTGAAAAATAGGATACTTTCTTGAAGAACTTTTAACTGATAGGAAAATACACTTTAATTGAAGCAAATTTTGTACTGCTAATTGTTCAGCTACTGGATTTTGCTAAATTGGAATAAAACAGCAGCTATGTACAGCTGCAAAGCGTGTCAATCAGAAAAGCCACGCTATAGACCCTGCCTGATTACGTCAGTAAGCAAAATCAGGTTTTGTTGCCCAGTTCTTGAATACATTTTCTAGCCACTACAATAACCATGCCCTAGTCAAAATTCTGCAAAAGCCTGAAGAGTGTGGAATAAATATAAACTAGTTAGCAATAGAAGAGAATGAAGCAAGCAAATATCTTTCATAAAAGACTGGCTGAAAGAAAATACCTCATGGTGTCTTGCCCGTTCTTTGTCCTCTTCAACATTCTGATCCTGTGTCAGCTGCCTTGTTTCAAACATAAACATCCTTTCAAGCTCTTCCAGGGTCTGTGGCAAATGCAGCTCATCATATCTGACCTCCACTTCCTGCTTCTTCTCTTGACCATAAAGATAATCCAGCTGTCCATGTAATATTCTCCTGTCCGGACCTTGGTCATGATTGTACAATCCCCTTTCTTCCAAGGTTATGCCTGGGCCCTTCCCATTGAAAGACGATAGGTTACCCACAGCAGAACTATCTCGACCTTCATGAAAGAGTGAATATATTAGCCAACTAAGCACTACTACGTAGTTCGACCTCTCAACGAAAGAATTAACAGGCCCCAACAACTGAGCATATTTATATCTAACAAACAAATGATGTCAGTCAAGTTGAGGAGCTTCGAGAAAGAAATATCTAATATCTACACAACAATTAAGGAACAGAACAATGAAGTCAGTTAAATATCATCTGGAGTTTATAACATATTAGAAAATAGATTTACAGCCACATTGTCCTACAATTGCACAAACAAAATGTCACATTTGGAGCTCACTCCAAAAGTGACGTCGGATTCAGCCATAAAGGTTGCCAATACAACAAATGTGCCTGCAAACTCTAACATTTCTTAGATACTGAGCAACTAGATAACTCAAATTTTGGCTGAGACACCCCTGAATTATTTCAAGCTCGTAAATGTAAAAACCCGATAAAAAAAACAGAAAAGTGCTCATTCTCTTCTTTACAGATATTTACTGCCCTTTTAGGCACCTCACTAAACTCAAACTAAGACCATAAACAATTGATCCTGACCTTGTGTTAGATTATAGACGGAAAAAGAACCACTTGAGCCATTCAAAGTACGAGGAGAACCTCCATCCCACATCCTGTGATTGTCTGAATGAGACACAAATCGCTCTTTTCCAGCTCTGCTATCATTCGCATGTGCAAGATCACTTTGGCCAGGAATTGACAACACAATTGAATTTTGCTGAAGTCGTTCAATGTGTTGCATTTGTGCTGCTATGATAGGATTCATCGGAGGTGCACCATATGAGCTTTGTGAACCTCTCATAGACGGGGGTTTCGGATCATCTTCCAGTTGATTCAAAAAATTGTTCAAAAAATCTACTGCCTTGTTAACAGTATGTCTATCTGGCCCAGTTACACGAACTGTGAATGCAACACTGCCACCAGAATGGCTATCTTCAAGTCTTAACCGACAACCTGTATCTTTCTCTAAACTTTGTATGACTGAGCCACCTGTTCCAATAATACGTGGTTTTAACCGCTTATCTCGTACAGGAATAGTTTCAACCACCTCCCTAGACTTCCTATTAACTCCTAGAGTGCTAGGGCACCCCTGCAGAACAATAGACAACGCTTAATTAAATAAACGCTTAATTAAATAAAGGTAAGAGAGACTAAAGAACAGCTTAGTTGTAAGCAAGCATGTAAACTAATGTGAATCTAGTCCTACCACAGCTTCCAAGAAAAAATCTCTGCTTCAACAGCGTGTGCATCTTCCCTTTATGTTTGAAGATTCAAAGTGTTCGTTATTGAAGTAAACACAATGAACAAGCATTCACATGAAGTGATCATTCCTGGTGCTCAGGAGAATGTTCATGAGTAAATTGCAATGATGAATCAACAAACCAAAGCAACATTCTTATATGTGCACCAGGTAAAAGAACCTTCCATAGCAAGAAAACAACAGGTATACACAAGAAATTCATAGCAGTTGAACTCTTCACGTCAATGTGGCTACGCAAAGTAGCTGTCTTCCAACGACAAGTTTAAGAATCCTATGGCTTAGGGATTACGCATGGATGGAAATTTTTGCAATGACAACACGAGAGCATTTTTTTTCCAGCCATGAGCCTTCTGAAGACACTACTTGAATTGAATAGAACAAATAGAAAAATCAGAACAATAAATACACTTGACGGATCAAAAAATGTCTGAATGTGAAAAACAATTAACAATAAAGAGAACGATCCAAAGAACGGCACACAATCTACAACAACGAAAATGCTTGATAGCTGTCCGTCAGGAAACAAACTGCACATATGAAACAACATCGAATTCCCTACAGGTGCCTATCTTTATTGGAATGAAGTTCAGTTTCCACAAGATCAATCATACCCAAAATTTAACATTGACAAGACAATGCACTTAAATGTTCCAATGTCTTAGTTGCATAGGGCTTGACCTTTGCCTGTGTCCTGATTTCAATAATGACTGATTGGCAACAGTCCGTGCCAAAAAATTAAGTCGCATTTATATTCTGCTCCAAGAAACTATGTGCTGGATAGATAAAAGTAGGCAAAAGAATAATATGTTCCCCAGCTGGTAGAAGTTGATAACTGCCATTCTAGGAGACTTTTTCAGAAGAAGCCCTCTTATTGCTGATGGAAAGGCTATAAAGCAACATGACTCGTAACCATTGAGAGGGGGAAACCCAGGAAATATCTTAAGACAACGTCCGGAGTTGGTTCGAGTACTTACCTAGACCTCCACAGACTTACCTGCGGAAAATGGCCAGTTTCACCACAAATACGACATGTAAGTTCTTCTTCTTTTCTGCGCTTCCAGTTTCTCTCAATGGCCTTGGCTTTGGCCTCCCAAACCTTGGCTTCCCTGCTGGTGAAATCAGTAGGCACTGCGTTAGGGTCAGGAATGTGTTCTTCCTCATCTGATTCACCAGCAGTAGTAACAGGATTAGAAGGTGCCCTTTTCTTAGGGTCTTTGCCATCTTCACGAGGATTAGTAGGTCCAGTGTACTCTTTCCCATACACCTCCTTAAACCATTCCTCATCTCTATCGTCGTCCTTAGGAGATGTTGCCATTTGGACAAAAGTGTGCTACTATCGGCTTCAGCTTGTAGCAAGGATGCTCTGGCTTGTGGCTTGTAGCAGAGCGATGGATAGTGCAGACGACGAGACGAAGCAGCAGCAAGAGCAGCGGCAGAGAAACAAATAAATAAAGAGAAGGAAATATGCTACGACAGACGACGATGAAGAAGAAGATGAGCATGACCTAACAGCTTCGGTAGAGCGCTAGGTCTTTTACGCCCGCCCACTTCGATGCTAGCCACGTGTTACTTCAAAAAGAGATTAAATGAATACTAAAGGGGATTGGATTTGAACTTTGTAACTGGCCATAATAAGAAGTTTCATGCTTTTATTAATAGAAGATGGGAAAACTTGTCACAAAGTATGAAAAATTTTATTAAATAAGTATAAGCCATAAGGTAGATTGAGATGCTATTTAAGGCAACGATTCTCTTGCGCTTGTTTGTTCACTTTTCAGTTCCTCAGTGCTTTTCATAAGCCATTTCAAAAGTTTCTTTTTTTCGAGTTCAGTGGATTTGAAGTCTTGTTTGGGTGATTTACGTTGTGATGTAGCAGCTCAGTTTGCCTTCCAACCTTGTTACGGTGAATTACATTGCGATTTAGCCTTTCTATATGCATCACGCTACTTTCAAGCTTTGTTTATAGGGATACATTCTTTCACTGTCAATATGGATGACAGATGCTTTACTTCATTTTATGTTTTTTTCATTGATTGTGGTTGTTTGTCATGGTCCAACAAGAGACATAATACACTGGCTTTATTTATTATTGAAGCTGAATATAAAGCTTCAGAAAGTGTTGTACAATATAAAGCTGAATATAACCTTCAGAAAGTGTTGTTTGGTTGGGACAATTGCTTACATAGATTCAACTTCACCAGAACTTTGGGAGTGTCATTTTATGTGATAGCCAAAGTGGTATCCAACCCTTGAATGTTTATCATGCTAGGACTAAATACATAGAGATTAAGTATCACATTGTACATGAGCGTGTGATTAACAAAGAGGTTAGAGTAGTGCATTGTAGCATTGTTAATTAGATAGTCGTTGTTCTTAAAAAAAATAAGCAAGGACAAGTTTGAAATGTTTAGAAATAGACTTTTTGTTTGTAACATTGAAAGTAAACTTAAGCTTTAGAGAGAATGTTTAACAAGATTAAAGCTTAATTTGACTATGACGGTAGAAATTCATTAGTATAGTGTTTTTTTAGACAGTGTACACACGTCTTTGTAATGGATCCAATATAGTCATGCATGTGTCGGGTATTGACACAAGTGTTCCAGTCAACGATAGCCTTGCCATGCAGGACTGCCCTAAAAAGAAATCAACATTGTGTATATAGTGTGGAAAGTTTTTACACTTAGTGTGTGTGGTCGGTGAACCTAGGACCTCCTCCATTCCGATGGGGTGCTCTACCATTGAGCTACCCGTCCATTTGTGTTCCTAGAGTGTTGTGCAAGGGCTATAGCCTTGACACTTTTTAACACTCCCCCTCTAAGCATAGCCCTTTTTAGCTACCGCCCGCCTAGACCACACCCACGACCATGGCTCTAATACCATGTGAAAAGTTCTTACACTTGGCGTGTGTGGTCGTCGTTCTTGGCACTCTTCAGCTCACTGCAACCACGCTCCACCACTGCTTCTGATTCTCGAGCGCCATCACCAGTTATCAATCATCAAACACAAGCGCCATCCACAACATTTTTCCAAAAACCTAATGCGCCAAGAATCTGCTAGGATTCAACATTTTCGTTATATCTTTTTGCACAACAACACGCTGAGGGGTAGTGTTGCTAGAGCACAAATCCGCACTCTAGTTCACTATTAAAATATCAAAACATCAAGAAGTTTCATCCACCTTTTTCCTTTCCTACACACAACAGTTTTTACCACAACCTTTTCTTTCAAACCCTTTGTTCAAAACTGCTTCTGAAGTCAACCGGACCGAGTCCTTCTATCCATTATTGACCGAGTGTTTCAATCCGCTCTCGTCCGAGCTATTCAATTCTATTTGGACCGAGTCATTATGTTCACATCTGGACCGAGTCGATCTCAGTTACTTCTCGACCAAGTCATCGTGTCAAGTCTCAACCGAGTCCTTGACTCAGATCTCAACTGAGCCCTTAACTCAGATCTCAAACGAGCCATTGAGTCACATCTCAACCGAGTACATGAGTCACATCTGGACCGATCCGAGTTTGTCGAGCCTAGTCCGTCAGTCTAGTCTCGACCTCGAGCCGAGTTCCACCAGAACCTTGTTACAAATCTCGACCGAGCCGAGTCCTCACAAACAGACCAATATGTCTACACATAATTCTTCTGGTTCTGATAACCCTGATGCAGATAAGATAGAAATAAGTCTTGACAGACCAGATATTGCTAAAATGACCACCTAGTACCATCAAGCACATCAGTTCCTATTGACCCTGATCAACTTCCAAATCCCTGCTTTGTCTGGATATCAAAGTCTATGCGTCCTACAACCCAACAGACAGATCTTTCCATTTCATCTTACCTCTAAACAAGAACCACTTTTATAACATCTCTCTCTTTGGAGCTGACATCCATACTTTCCGCTTCCCTTGAGGACCGAATGCAGTCACCAGAACGCTCCAGAAGATCGAATCCACTACTTACTTCAAATATATTGATCTTTCAGCGGAGACGTGGAAGAACAATGATGGATATCGGGTCAACGCCATCAATGATAAACCTCTAGCTATTGTCTATGCTTATCTAATGAAATACACACAACACTATAGGTCGAAGATCCTCTGTATACCAATGTCCTTATTCCAGATGATGGCAGATTCAAGACTGCATGGCCAGAACTTGTATGACTAGGCCCAGTTTGCATCGAACTACCTCCATGAATGTATCAAGAACAAGCAGCCCTCCACCTTACTGGTGGGCTACCTAGTGACGGATGTTACACTGCAGCAGGTGAGCAACAGACGAAGCTGCGATATCCCAGCTCCATCAAAGAAAACCAAGCACCTAGATCCTATTAAGATAAATCCCAACATAGGCCTCCAGTAATAAGATGACCACCAAATGATGGCCCGACTCTATTATAGAGCGGCGTTCATGTCGTCTCACTATGTCATGATGGTGTTGTTACTTAGTTTCTTGTTTTCTTGTTTACCTTAGATTAATTTGAGATTCTTGAACGGTGTCCCAGTCGTTTTACAATAGATAGAAGTAGAATTGTATGGAGTTCATATGAGTTGCATGCTGATCTTTAGATGGCCATTTTTGGCTTGCAAGTTCCTTGATTTTGTGAGTGCTTCTGAAGTGAACGAGACTAGAGAATCCATTGACAGACTGGATTTAAAACCTATACTGCAATGCGAATCAGATCTTTTTGCCCAAATGGGCAATGTGCTAAGAAGATAATTTTGCAGGGCTGGTAGACCATGAGATCAGTACGCTTGAGGTTAGAGTCATTACATCTAGCCTTTTGTTGCCAGAGATGGGATTGGCTGCAGTGGAGATCTCGTCCCCAAAAAGATAGTGAGTAAATTGGTGTAATGTCATCTTTATAAATAGATTTATTTTAGTTGAAGTTAAATGATGGGTGTCACAGTGAATTGCCTTGTTGCATTGCAAGTATGGCCAATGTGATGGTTGGGGACATGCATCGCTATGACAACGTTTTAGTTCATGAGCAAAGGCGAAAGAAATGTCTTTGTGTTGATGACAAGGCTATTATGGACTCTGAAGAGTAGTATATGCTTAGATATATTATCTAGCATTAATAACGTCTACAAATGAGCTTTGTTAATCACAAAAGGTAGTGTTTTTATTTGCTTAATTGCGTATATGTATCACTTTTTCAAGTGTTTTTCTTATTTTATGCACATCCCTTGTCTTGTGACTAATGACTGGTTTCTCAAGTTTGGAATATGCATATAATCTAGGCAAAGCAACTCACAAATGCAAAAATCAAGTTATTGCATTTTTAGCTTTCACCAATGTGAGGATTTTTTGCCTTGCCTTGCAAGTTTGCCTCTAAGATAAGTATAGATGTTCAATTTGGTTTGGTCCTTAGTCAATTCAAAGTATCTCTACAATAATAGACATACAACTTCGATGTAAGGCAGCTATGTAGATTATAGTCTAGCATTACACATTTTGTCTGATTGCATACCAACCTAATAAAATGGAAAGTTTTACCTTTTAAATTATATCTCAAGTAGATCAAAAGGGAAGTAGTATTTCATTGTCTCCATTTGACGAGAGGGTGGTTCAACAGCAAGTTTTTCACGCGTGTGGAAGTCAAGAAGTCAATGTTTGCTTGATGGGTTACATAAAAACATATTTATTGAAGCAACATATAGTGGCCATCGATATTTGTATCATGCATTTTTATGTCATGTTAGAGAAACAAGTATTGATGTTCATTGTTGCACAATGTCAAGGAACCTGTTGGATTTATCTCCTCTACTCTCCCAAATCCTATTTTAATCTGCCTCCATTCATGCTGCATTATTACTCATGTTGTCGCACAGTTTGCATATTTACATGTAAAATAAGACAGGCGAAAAATGCAACTGTCTGCATAAATACAAGTAAATTTTCATAGGCGAAAAAAGTGACACTGTGTTTTCACACGTGATTTGTGACAAGCGAGAAAGACGACACTGCCCTACAAATGCCGAAGGTGCCCTAATGGAAAAGCGAAGGTATCTTGTACATCAAATTTTAAGGCATTTGTTAGAGTGTCGCATTTTTCGCATCTTCACAAACGTTCATTTCCGCGAAGACTGATGTCGCGGCCTTCTCACGCTCATCCCATGCATTGTGCAATCAGATTTGACAACGACAACTGCCGCCCACGATCTCTCACAAACAGCACATCCACTTTGTACCTTCTTCATCTGCACACTTGTAACATTATGTATATATTGGATACCATCTGCATATTCATTGAGAGTGTGTGAAAAATAATAGCATCAGAAGCTTATCATAGATAGACGAAGTAGATGCTTTCGCGCATCGATTCTTTGTATTGTCAGTAATAGATTTATTCCTTTTTCAGATTAGATTAGCTTTGTGAAGCACGCGGTTTCGTCCGCTATTGTCTTGTGCTCACCAACATTATTGACCTGTATATTTTGCTATACTTAGTCTGATTACAGCTCTGTTTGTTCTGCTTTCAGATTTGTGTCAATATTGCTATGCTTTTCTACATTTCGTCTGACTCTCTTATAGCTTAATCTGGTAGTTTGTTCTTCACAAATTATTATTAGTCTAGTTGCTCACGACTAATATTTAGTCTTGCCTTTCGCGACTAATTCGTGACTGACAATTAGTCTAGCTGTTCACGACAAATTATTATTCTGATGTCTTCATGCTTAATGTTTGACTGCGTAATCGAATTGAACATGATTTCTATCACTAATGTGCATAGTCATGTTTAGGGAAAGAGTGAGATAGCCTATTCCGCTGTGCATGAACACTTTTCGTTCGAGTTCGTTTCTTTTTTTGAGTTTCGAGCTCGTTTATTTTCGTGTTCGTTTTCTCTCTCACTTACCCTCTTTCCCCAACATGGTATCAGAGCTATTTTCTGTAGCCTGATAAGCTTCCATAGTAACAAGACTCTACTAGCCGATAGAGTAACTGTCTTCTTGTTTTATATTTCGCACCAGATTTTCATACTTGAGTCACTGATAGTTATTTCTATCACCTAGACTTATCTTCCACATGGAAGGCCAGTCCTATCATGGACAAGCTTGATGGAGCCAATTACCATCTATGAAACTTTAAGATGAAAACAGTGCTAATGGCTAAAAAATTGTATGTCGTTGTTACAGGTGCAGAAGGGAAACCCGAAGCAGACGACGCAACAATCGCCAGATAGAAGCTGAAGGATGGAAAGGCTTTCACGCTAATCATCCTCAACGTTTTGGATACTCAGATCGGCCATGTATCCAAGGCCCAGACATCCAAAGAAGTCTTGGACATCTTGAGCACAATATACGAAGTGCGAGATATAGCTTCCAAGCTACATCTTAGGAATAAATTTTATTTTCTCAAGATGGCGAATGGTGATTCCCTGTAGAATCACATCAACCAATTCAAGAACCTACTGAAGCAAATGGCCACTGTCAGATATGTCATAGATGATCGAGACGCAGTGATGCAACTGCTTACAAGCTTGCCAAACTCATATGACAGCTGGGTGATGATCATCACGACACATCCGAAACTGACTCTTTCAAGAGTCATTACAATGTTGTTGTAGAAAGACATGCGGAGGAATGAAGCCTCTAGTTCCTCAGCTGATTCTCATGCTTTGTACACTAACAAGAGCATGACTAAGCAGAAGAAGAAGAAGAGCCTAAAGCAATCAAAGCAAGACCAGAAACCAGCACAGCATAAAGAACAGTCGAATCCGCAAACGAAGAATAAGTTGTTCTGCAGATACTACAAGCGAAACAACCACGAAATTCAAGACTGTCGGACACTGCAAGCAAAGAACAACAGCAAGGGGCAATCAAATCAAGTGGCAAATGCAGCTACAGAAGCTCCACAACCCATTCAAGAAGCGGATCATGATGCCTTCATGACCAACCATCAAGGAGCATCCAACGATAGTTCTTGGTTCTTGGATTCCGGTGCCACTTAGCATATGACCAGTCTCATTGGCTATTTCGAGTCCTATACACCCTACGGTACCAATTAATAAGTTCACCTTGGCGATAATTGTAGGCTCAAAGATCTCGCATAGTAGTAGCCATCCCGCCTGTCAACAAGGATTAGAACACTGGATAGGTACCTAACTATGAATAGATGCTACTTTTAGTTAGTTCCCTACTTTTTCCCTAACTCTGCCACCATTAACACTACACACCCCTAACTCTACCTCCCTAAACTACCTTCATCATGATTTTGGTGCAAGAGAAGAGAAGAATATAAGAGATTGAGAGGAGAAGAGAGAAAGAGAGAGATAGAGAGTGAGAGTGAGAGTGGGAGTGGAGGTTAGCTCTATTGGATTTACTCCTTCTACTCTCCTAAATCCCAATTTTAATCTACCTCCATTCATGCTACACATCTTTTGGCACTATTGCCAGGGATGGTAAGTGCCAATTGGAAATTGAAAAAATATCTTGAAACAAGGTGACAATCTATTGAAGATGAATGCCAACTGTAGGAAGTAGTTCAAGCAGTTCAAGAGCTGAGCATTTGGAAAGGTATCGAAAGCTTCGTGAATTTTTTTTCAAAAGTCTTCAGCAAGCTTTTCAGCGCAACTCATCCCCTTTTGCTACTTATCGGGAAGAGAAATAATATTTTGATAACCTTCTTGACAAACCTGAAAATTTTTCAGATCCTAATCCAGAACTTGTTCCAGATTCTGTTCAAGATCCTGATCCAGAAACATATCCAGAATCTGATCCTGAACCTGAACCAAATATGGAAGGTCCACAAACAAGATTTACATCTATATCCAAGATAAAGTATGATTATTTTAAAGGTACGTCGTCAGATGATACAGATAGTTACCCATCATAATTTGAATCTATTGCCATATCAAACAATGAAGAAACTATTGTGGAAGCAAGTGCAGATATGGTATAGCCAGATGGACAGAACTGATATCAACATCTGGGACTAGCTTAAGGATGCATTTCTCAAGCAGTTTTGAGAAATTGGATATTCAACATGGGTGCTTGCCTGACTAAATTCTGTGCGGAAGAAATAAAAGGAGTCTCTGCGCAGATATACCCGCAAAGCTCGGAATCTTAATGGCAAGCTAGTTGGAGAGTATCCTGTTGCAATTCAAATTGAATGGTATTTGATAGGCCTACCTTTGAAGATGGACCGATATTGTCGACAAGGACTTTGTTCGATGTCATCGAGTTTGCGGACTGAAGATTCATCGAGTGAAGATAGTGATTCATCTTCCGACTCTGACTCTAGTTCTGAATCTTCTTCCTCCAGTTATGACTCTTCTTCCTCCAGTTATGACTCTTCCAAAGATGCAAATATTATTAAACGTGAGAGAATTAAGAAGAAGTCGAAGAGACTTGATCATGTTTAGAAAACTGATAAGAACATGAAGAAAGAAATTGCAAATCTTACTTCTCGAATGCACAATCTTCAAGTGCAAATTTTTGAAGTAAAGGAAAAGAGAAGAAAGCTGTCGAAGATGAATCCCAGCTTATGTGCACAAGATGCAACACTTCAGGACATTCATTGTCCACATAATCGGCCTCTGCAGATGATCGAATGGATGATGTACAACAGCGGTAGTATGGTCTTGAGACACGATTACCACTGCTCAATGTACATTTTGCCAATGAAGCATCGTTGTTGGCATTGGTAGGAACACTTGTCTTCTACATTGGTTTGCACATAGATTTTGCCTTTGATGTGACTTGAGAGCCCTTCACTGGTACAAGCTGCCACTTTCTTGATGATTTGATGGCCATGGTGAGGCAATTGGAAAAGCATGGATATTGTAGCGCTTACGTAAAACCAACTGCTTATTGATGATGGCGGTGGTGGTGTTGTCACGAATATTCCATCTTGTTGGGAAGATGGATCTTTTGCTGGATCACGAATGCAGTGCTATAATGTGTTCCATTCGTTTTGAAATAAAACATTGTTGATGAAGCACATGGACTACTTCTTTTCCTGGTTGAGTGTTGTTGTAGTCATTTGTGTAAGTTGTTGAAGTGGATACAAATGACAATCCTTGTAATACTACAATTGTAGAGGTTGGAATAGAATTGTTGATGAAATATCACTACAGTTTTGCTGCAAAAGAAAACCCACCAAACCATACGACAATAGAACAAACAAACAAGCAGCAACAAACGACATAGTTGACAGGACAAAACTTGAAATAAGAGAAAAAATGAAAATTTGTAGCAGATAACTCTATAGAAGGATTTGCATGACACTCTTAGACCAAACCCTTGCAATCCAGTATTGAACTTGGCACAAGGCCATAGCTACACTGTTACGAAAGAAAAACAAGTGATAACATATAGCATTTATGTAGCATGTAATAAGACAATTATGTCTTAGATTACTTTCACTCAGATAAAACATACGGGTTATCATATAGACACAAAACTCATGATTCATCAGGCGGTAGCTCAAAACTTGGCTCCAGGGTATGATATCAATTGCTTGGTCATAGAGACGTAATGAAGACACAGATATGAGGTGGTACATTCTCGGTCTTATCTATGAATGATGTTTGAGATAGACCTTACGTGATTGCTAGATATGATGTAACTATATTTGGATCAGAAGCAACTATGTATCCGTGGATGACAAAAGATTCAGTAAGACTAGACGAGCCTAGACACATCTAATACTACCAATTTTAGTAAGGTGCAAATGGATCAACTTGATGAGCAGGCACAATGGTATCTTCTATATAGGACATTGCTGGGTCTATGTAGTCGGAATCAACTTGTGTGATAGACGATGTAGCAATATGTTGACTCTCTACAAAAGATTGTTGTGTTGGATGGGGAGCGATCGGTCGTGGATAAGAAGACTCTGGTTGAGAGCTGAAAAGTGGTGTAGGATGGTTCATAGAACCAGAGGATCAAGGTTGATGAAAAATTGGGCCTATTGGCCTTGGTTGGCCTAGGTTGATGAGGAGCTGAGGCCGTCGTGAGTGCAATCCACATGGCTATGTATTAGATATCATTCCTTTGCATCACCAAGTAGGATTGTGGGGAATAGTCTGAGCTTTTCAGCTTCAAAACTATCGTCGTAGAATGTACAAGTGTTCTTGAAGTCTTGAAGAAATAGTACGGGTATTCCCCATCATATTTGGTGCATCAATCCGTGAAATTCTCCCTTCCACTTTGGGAGGAGGCTGACCTGACTTCCCACTCATGGTGCTCTAGTAGAAAATCAATACTTAGGTGATGGATGGTGGATGATGAGTGTGATAACCTATCCTTGCTTATCTATGGCTCCCTACCACATTATATCCAAGGCAATCCCTATTGAATATACCTAAGGCTTCTCCCAACTAGACAAGATAGGAATAGGTGACCAAGATGTTGATGGTAATGGTGAATATGTATAGGCCTAAGTATAAAGATATCTCACTGGTTCACTTTTGGCAGTGACAGATCTCATTTTCACACTTGGATTGATGATGCTAAGTTTCCAAGTTTTGATCTTTCGAGATGTATGCTAGCGCATGCATCGCTACCCAATAGGTTCTGGGCCAAAGCTATTTCCACTACAGCTTACTTCCAGAATAGATGTTCGACCAAGGCCCTCTCAAGCAAAGCACCCCATGAGGTGTGGACAAGCTCTAAGCCTTCTGTGAAGAACTTAAGAGTGTTCGGATGCGTTGCCTACGCACAAATCCCGAAAGACACGAGGAAGAAATTGGACTTCCAAGGTCTCAAGACCATCCTGATTGGATACACTTTACCTCATAACACATACAAGCTATATGATCCCGATAACCAACAAGTCGAGATATAGTCTTTATCAAGGATCAGTTTCTCAACATCAAAGGCAAGGATGTTGCTCCAGGAGAACCTTCATCACCTGCCATTGAAACGACAATCCGAACTTCTAGCTCAGGCATGTCCATTGTCAATCCACTATTTGACAGCGAATCAGATGAAGACGTTGCTGCTACCCAACAACAAGTTCATCAATCAAATCCTCCCAGAAGATCAAGCTGAGTGTGCACACGGCCCACAAGATATACTCCTAAGTCTGTATGTCTCTTGATACATATTAAAGAAGCCTTTTGTTGAGAAATTTACTGTCAGACATTAATTTGTATCAATTTTATTCTGTGATAATCAGAGTGTTATCGCCTTATCGGCCAACCCTAGATTTCACTCTAGGAGTAAGCACATTGAAATCAGATATCACTACATTAGGGGCAAGGTTCTCAACAAGGAGGTAAGCTTAACATACTATAGAACGCAGGACATGGTTGCAAATATATTCACGAAGGCATTAAGTGTTAATGCACACAACAAGTTTTGTGCATTGCTTAGTCTGAAGATCAAGACATTCACATATCCAAATAAAGGGGGGGGGGGGGGGGGGTGTTGGATTTATCTCCTCTACTCTCCCAAATCCTATTTTAATCTGCCTCCATTCATGCTGCATTTTTACTCATGTTGTCACACAATTTGCATATTTACATGTAAAATAAGACAGGTGAAGAATGCGACTGTCTGCATAAATACAAGTAAATTTCCACAGGCGAGAAAGGCGAAAAAAGTGACACTGTGTTTTCACACGTGATTTGTGACAGATGAAAAAGGTGACACTGCCCTACAAATGCCGAAGGTGCCCTAATGAAAAAGCGAAGGTACCCTGTACATCAAAATTTAAGGCATTGTCATAGTGTCGCATTTTTTGCATCTTCACAAATGTTCATTTCCACAAAGGTTGATGTCGCAGCCTTCTCACGCTCATCCCATGCACTGTGCACTCAAATTTGACAACAACAACAGCCACCCACGATCTCTCACAGACAACACATCCACTTTGTACCTTCTTCATCTGCACACCTGTAACATTATGTATATATTGGATACCATCTGCGTATTCATTGAGAGTGTGTGAAAAATAATAGCATCAGAAGCTTATCATAGATAGACGAAGTAGATGCTTTCGCGCATCGATTCTTTGTGTTGTCAGTAATAGGTTTATTCCTTTTTCAGATTAGATTAGCTTTGTGAAGCACGTAGTTTCGTCCGCTATTGTCTTGTGCTCACCAGCATTATTGACTTGTATATTTTGCTATACTTAATCTGATTACAGCACTGTTTGTTCTACATTCAGATTTGTGTCAATATTGCTATGCTTTTCTACATTCTGTTTGACTCTCTTGTAGCTTAATCTGGTAGTTTATTCTTCGCGAATTATTATTAGTCTAGCTACTTGCGACTAATATTTAGTCTTGTCTTTTGCGACCAATTCGTGATTGACAATTAGTCTAGCTATTCACGACAAATTATCATTCTGATGTCTTCATGCTTAATGTTTGGCTACGTAATCAGATCGAACGTGATTTCTATCACTAATGTTCTGTTTGAGTCTGATAGGCGTAGTCATGCTTAGGGAAAGAGTGAGATAGCCTATTCCGCTGCGCACGAACACTTTTCGTTCGAGTTCATTTTATTTTTTTTTTGAGTTTTGAGCTCGTTTCTTTACCCAACAGCACCTAAGTTCACACAAATATTTGTTTGCACATTGTGGACATGAAATACATGCTACAAATTGCATGACATGTTTCTCATGATACAATTTTGGCATTGCCTTGCAAAAGGCAATACTATGTGTATAACTTGGTCAATGGAGTCTGTGCACAAGTCAATGTATTAGAATATAAGGGTGGGAGCACACAAGACACTGTTTAAAAGTTTGTTGTGAGAGCTCCATCCTTTAGATGTGCATTCACATGCAAGTCGTAAACAACAAAAGAAATTATTCTCTTTTAGGTTTCTCACATGAATGACCATGCAATTTGACAATACTTTATATGGAAGACATATGTAGCAGCATTGTTTGATCCCTTTCTTTTCCTTACATCATAACCAACAACAATAATAAACCAAACGAGTCAAACTTATGCCATCAAGGTGCAAGTTATGCATATATCTAAATATCATCTCCAAATCGATGGCATGCCACGTGCTATGATTTTGAAAAATGTCTGCACAATGAAACTCGCACGACTTGCAAAAAATTTACTCGTAGAATGTCAAAACCCGTAGATTGAGCCGGATTGATTTTTTTGCTTTCAAAAGCAACATGATGTCCATCCTACATCAAGATGGCTCCAATCGCATAATCACTAGCATCAATCATAACCACAAATGGTTTCCAAGGATTGCAAATCAAGATTGGTGCATTTGTCATACTTTTCTTAAGCAACTCAAAACTATTATTCATATCCTCTATCCACACCACAAGTGAACTCTTAGCCCTCTGGCTAAGTTTCTTAAAGCCTTTCAAAGCTTGAGTGAGGGGAAATGGCATCCTAGCAAAATGGGATATATGCCAACGGAAAAACCTCACAAAATCCAAGAAAGACTTGACTTACTGAAGTGTAGTAGGAACTGGCTAGTCAATAACCCTCAAGATATGGTCGGCCTTTACTCCTCTTTCGAAAATCTTATGCCCCAGGTATAATAATTCTCTAATGAAAAAATTATAGTTAGGCTCTTTGGCAAAGAGTTTTTATTTACTTAAGATGTCCAAGACAATCATAAGATGCTCTTTATGTTCCACCAAAGTCTTACTAAACACTGGGATATCATCCAACAACACTACCATGAATCTTCCCAAATATGGCCTGAACAAATCGTTCATCATTTGTTGGAAAGTCGCTAGTGCATTAGCTAAACCAAATGGAAGCACCAATAACTCGTAGTGTCCAAACCAAGTTCAAAAACCCATCTTAGGTATATCCTCTACCTTAATGTGAATCTGATGATACTCTAATCTTAGATCTGTCTTGGTAAAATACCTTGCACCACCAAGATAATCTGTTAGGTCATTCATCCGTGGTAGTGGATACCTATTCTTAATTGTAACTTTGTTCAAATTTTTATAGTCCATGCAAAACCTTATAATCCCATCTTTCTTGGTGACTAGAACCACTGGTGATGCCCAAGAAGACTTAGTAGGTTTAACCCACCCTTTCTCTAGATACTCACTTAATTGCCTTTGTAGCTCAGCCTCTTTTGATGCACTCATCCGATAAGGGTGTTGTAGGTACAAGATAAATCTTGTGATCTACAAATGTTTCAGGTGGTAAACGTATTGGAAGGTCTAGAAAAATATTATTGAATTCTTGCCTAAGTTCACTATAGGCTTCAAATTCAGGAGTGTTCTCACTAGGTAAGTTCATGGCATTAAGTTTAATACTCTCATCATCGCAACAAATCAAGTTCTTGTGAAAACATAAATAAACTTTATACTTTGTGTTCTTTAGCAACAAAATAAGTCCATGCTTAGAGTAAGGTTTAATACTAGTAGCATCAACACTTAAACTAGCACTTATCTTTATTAAAGAACAATCATGCATAAAAGTTAAAGATTTTTCAACAAAATCAATTTTCAATAATTTATTTTTATCATAATGCCATTGTTGTATCCACATTTGCTAAATTAATAACATGGAATTCTAGTTTCTCAACTTAGTCCTATATGTGCAATGGTATATTAGGAACCGCATAACTCATGGGTTCAAAATTACATCCAGATGCCAACATCACACAATACTTCTTCTCAGTTTTTTGGATGGGAAGCTTTAGCATCTGCACCAAATTCACATTTATAAAATTACGAGTGGATCTTGTGTCAAAAAGTACATTAACAACATGTTCTCCAATTTCAACTTTAATGCAAATTAAGTCATTAAGTCTTTAAAGCATTGAACTAAGAAAACAAACATCCATCTCATGACTTTGAGATATGATACCTGAGATTGAGGCTTTGTTTTTTAAACAATCACGTGGAAGGAGACTCTCTCCATTGCAATTGAAGCAAAGATTCTTCTTCCGTGCTTCTGCTAGGTCCTTCTTGCCACCTTGATGATTATCAAGGTGGTGTTTGGGTTTCTTAAAATTAGGATTGGAAGATGTCTCATTGGTAACTTCCTTATCCTAGTATAGGGGTATAGGGTTTAGGGTCGGTGTCGGTGTATTATAGGGGTTCGTCATTGGGAGTGGAAACCTTGCCTTCTCCTGCATAACACGATGATAGAAGGGACGAGAGAGAGAGAGAGAGAGAGAGAGAGAGAGAGAGAGAGAGAGAGAGAGAGAGAGAGAGAGAGAGAGAGAGAGAGAGAGAGAGAGAGAGAGAGAGAGAGAGAGAGAGAGAGAGAGAGAGAGGTCCAAAATTTTATTAGCAGAGTTTTATAATGAGAATAAAGATGTGATACGAAAGAGATGGCTCCCTTTTATAGATTCCAAATGTGTTCCTCCCTTATCAGCAAGCAACTTTTGAGAAGAACTGAATGAATGCCAGCAGACTCCAGCCAACTGGCAGCATTTTTTGATGACCTAATTGCTTAATATAAGTAGATGTTCATATTTCAACATCTTAACTTAGATCAAGTATTGAATAGTTAGCTCTCTCTCAAGCCTGCGAGCTTGAACACTCTTGAGCATTCTAGCTCAGTTCTTTAGAGTTGATTAGAGATTGCTATTGCACTTACTGCTTATCAGCGGTCACACTTAATTTAGACTTATATTCTAGCAGCTCAGAGATAGCTAGTTTTTGGATTACTAGAGTTCAGGATATATAGGAGCCTAGTACGTTCTTGTTTTTTCAGAGCTAGTTCATATTATGTTTGTGTAATCTCTGTTCCTCGATTTTAATGGAAGGTTTAACCTCAAAGATCCGTTTGATCAACAAGTTCAACGGAGATGATTTTCACATGTGGAAATTCAAGATGAGGATGATCTTGATTGAGAAGGAGCTATGGGGATACGTAAACGGTTCAATAGCCAGATCAGCAAAATTTGAATTGCTCCCAACATGGGAAGCAAAGGATGGCAAAGCACTTGCCATTGTATCCTTGAATCTGAAAGATACTCAAATTGCTCACGTATCAAACAACACCACCTCCAAAAAAGCGTGGGACATTTTAACAAGTATCTACGAGACTTCATATGTATCGACTCGTCTCTTTCTGAGGAAGAAGGTACTTACACTCAAGATGAGTGAAGGCACCTCAGTCAGCGATCACCTGAATGAGTTAAAATAGTTGCTGAATCAGCTTGTTGCGATAGGTTCCCCCATATCAAAAGAAGACTCAACGATGTCTCTTCTTATCATTCTTCCATCCTCCTACGATAATCTAGTATTGCTTTTGAGCAATACTCCTACGCTGTATCTTCATAAACTGACAGCAAGTTTGTTGTAGGAAGAAGTTAGGAGAAAAAGCTTATCCACGACAAGTACCAAGTCAATGGAATTGTACTCTAATAGGCATCAGTCCAAGAAGAAGAATTTCAAGGACAAGAAGACAAAGGCAGAGCAGCCAGATTCAACGCAACAACAGCATGGACAACAACAACCATCCAAGACCAAACTCTTTTGATGATATTACAAAAGATCAAATAATGACATTAAGGATTGTCGCATCCTCAAGCACAATGAA
This sequence comes from Diphasiastrum complanatum, assembly GCA_029204225.1. NCBI lineage: Eukaryota > Viridiplantae > Streptophyta > Lycopodiopsida > Lycopodiales > Lycopodiaceae > Diphasiastrum > Diphasiastrum complanatum. The sequence goes on from CM055100.1 coordinate 28,281,000, forward strand.
ACGAGAAAGAAGATGCAGTAGCACCAAGACGGAGGTTCTGACTCTATCAAACTAACTTTTTTTCACGAGCACATGTATGGGGCCATTCAAATCACCGAATAAAAAATATTACCATCATTTTTAGGATTTCTTACATTTTTGTTTTCTTCTAAGATCCAATGTTTCAAGAAACCCAAATTTTTTTTCATAAGGCCCATTCCTAATTTAGTTAATTGCATTTCATTGTCCCTTTCTTTATATCCATAATTTTTTCATATGACCTCGGATGTCAGTACTGCAAAAACGAAAGTTGTTGGATAACGTGGCCCAAATAGGCTGCAGAGATGTTCAGTGAGGTGTCACAGTGCACTACTAGTGGTGCATGGGCCTTGGAGGGTATACCCATTGGGCTCTCACTAGTGCATGCTTGATTGTGTGATTAGTAGCTACATGCTACTGGTGTGATTCCTCCTTCCCTTGTGAAGATTGATCCATTGCTTGGGGGCTAGATCCGTAAGATCTAGGTCTGGTTGGGTTGGTTTGTCCACCATCCAATTCCCTTGTGTTGCTTGTTATTGGCGTGCTTAGTGTAGGATCCTTGTGATAGGTCTTTATATTGGTATTAGAGTAAGTTCTAAGCGGTTTTGCCATTAGCTTGTGCTCAAAAGGAGTCAAGGTTGTGAGTGGATTTGGAATCCGAAAATTTCGACTCTTTGGTAAAAGCAAAATAGTGTGCAATAGGCTTGGTGGAGTTTCAAATTTCTCTCCCCGTGAGTCACTATTTTTGGCAGTAATTGATTGTGTGGTAAGTGCACTACTAGGTACACAATCGATTGGTTATTTTGCACTCGTAAATAGTGATTTTGGAAGAAGACTTCGATTTCTTTTTTTCCACTCTGCCATTACTTTTTTGTTGGACACTTGAGAATAAGCAACCGTAGTTTTTCGAGGTTATGCTAGACTTTTTAGGCTTCTTCTAATCACATATGCAAAGCTCATGATATGGCCTGTATTTGATATGTGATTGGTTTTGGTTAGCAATTCGCAATGTCTTTGCTTTATAGTAATTAAGCCCAGTTAGGCATAATTTGCATAAGCACGAAAAAGATATTCTATATTGCTTAATCAATCTTTTTGCCCAAAAGTGTTGGAAAAAGTTTTTGCATGAGTAGCATCGAAATTTCTCGATGTGGAAACTTGAGAAAAATGAGTTTTTCTCATTTTTTCACAATAAATTTATGAGGAATGGCTATAAGCCAAAAAAATTTGCCTTTTCTGCAGCTTTGAAATAGTTTTCTTCTTGTGCCATTTTGTGGACATGTTGTATTCATGCAGGTAGACAGAATTGAATTGTTTACTAATTCTCAACCAAAATGCTTCTTTAATAGTTTTAGAAACAACGATATACTCTGCTTCTGTCAAGGAAAGAGCAATAGAGGTGTGCCCATCTTGCATCGGAATATCCACTGAGCCGATGGAGATTGTCGTTGTCGACTTCCCCATAGCAGATGCACTGGTCCGTAGTAGCTCGAATATATCTCATGACTCTTATAAGAGTCTTCCAATGGGTAATGCCAAGGTTAGCCATGAATTGGACGAGTGAGCTTACTACAAAAGCGATATCAGGTCTTGTGTAGACCATTGCATACATGAGAGATCCAAGTATCGATTGATACAAATACTCTCTCATCTGCTCCTCTTCCTGCTTGGTCTGGGGACATTGGTCCTTCGACAATTGCAGGCCTGGATCCATCGGTGGGTGAGCTAATTTGTAATTGATCAGATTATATCTATTTATCAAATAGATTACAAACAAGAAACCCATACAAATTGAGCAAAATGCTTCAAAAAGTAATCCTAAAATACACTTTCAACACTATTATGCCAAACCAAGATGCCTAAATGCATTCTAATAACCATCCATGGATTAGGAATATGCTGAAAATGAAAAATTGGCATAGCTCCCCATCAACGGCGCCAAAATTGTAGCAAATTTTCCTATCCATATTTAACCCTAGACCTAAGCACCCACAAAGTATCAAGCGATGAAGAAGATTCTAACATGTCACATAGAGATTTGTTCTCATGAGAGCAATAACATAATTCAGATTCATACACATGCTTATGATTCAACATCTAACACTACGATCCACTGACCCTAATCCGCAAGATAAAGCTCTCTCTCTCTTTCTCTCTCTCTCTCTCTCTCTCTCTCTCTCTCTCTCTCTCTCTCTCTCTCTCTCTCTCTCTCTCTCTCTCTCTCTCTCTCTCTCTCTCTCTCTCTCTCTCTCTCTCTCATAAAAAGTATAACAAGATTTAATCCCAACAACTAACAAATCCAAATAACATAAAGATCCAAAGAAAACATGAGAGATGGAGAAAGGAGACGAGCAAGGACATCCAAATGCAATTTGGGAGAATCTCCACTTTCTTGATTGAGAATTTGAACATGAGAATTGAATTACAAATCACCACTATTTAGAGTGAATTTTACGGACCTCGGCCTCAATTCCTACCTCCTTATTATTCAAATTTGAAAATTGGGGGGAATCATCTTTGATTCACTAACTTGACTATTAGGCCCAATGACATTTCATTAACACAATTTGGCCTAAAGTCCCAATCAAATAATTATGTGATCATCGAGTTGGACTTACACATGCAGGGTGTCAAATCCCTCTCACTTATTAAGTACTAATAAATGAATAATCTAATTAGGGTTGCCTTGATATTTTCAAATTCTCCAACAATCATGTCGAGGCTTATATTTAAGGTCGTGAACAATGGCAATTTAATAAAGCAAAGAGACTCAAAATTTTACATTCCTTGGAGATTCCCGATAAGAAATAGAAAGATAATTGAATGAAGAAGAGTCATGATGCTATGTGGGTAGTTGTTGACAAGTTAATCAAAATTAACCAATTTATACCAGCTAAATCTATTGTCAAGACATCTAAACTATCTCAGCTTTTTGTTAAAAAGTTGTTTAGATTGCATGGATCACCAAATAAAATTGTCAATAATTGAGATTCCAAGTTTAGTTTTGAATTCTCATAGTTAGTTTTGAAAACTTGAAACAACCCTTAGTCTAAGTTCTTTGAATCACCAAGAATCAATGGGCAAACAAAACATATTAATCAGATAATAGAAAATATGCTTAGAGCATGTATATCTCATAGATAATATGGTTGAGAAAAGCGTCATCCAATAATTGCCACTAAATATAGTCCTTTTACGCTGATGTATGACTTTCAACAACATTCACCAGTTTATGTGTGACTCAAAGAATTTAAGGTGCAAGCTGTAATTAATTTCTTGTAAGATATATATGAAATGTTGTAACTGGCCAAAGAGAGCATTAAAACCATTCAAGATAGAGCTCAATAATATGCTAACCATAGTCACTCATCTCAAAAATTTGAGGTCAACAGAACCTAGATGTATCCTAAATCCTAAAATTTTCTAAGGTATTTCAAATTGAAAAATGTCATAAGCTATCTCCACGATATAGTAGACCTTACAAGGTTGTAAAGTAAATTACCTAGATCGTTTATGAACTAGATCTTCTAGTTCGAGTTGGGGTTCATCATGTATTCCATGTAAGTCGTTTGAAGGAATGACATAGTAGAAATGATGACCTCATTTCAAAAGGAGGATCTCACTACCATTGTAGCTATACTAGATAAGATTGTTGACACCAGTTGAGAAACCATATGGTTTTTAGATATAAGGTACATTAGAAAATCAGATGGTAAGGACACTTGGATGAGAGAAGACTATCTAAAAATCATTTATTTTAATTTGTTTCCTTAAGAGGAGGCTCTTAAAGAGAAGAGAATGCGTACTGACTCACCTAAGATGAGGGTCTCATTTCGTGAGTTGAAATACTAGTATGGAGATACAAATCATTTGGGTGCCAAACATTAATATTCTCAATTGGCATCTCAGATTTATCTATATTTTTGGGGCGAAGGTTATCTTCCAAAGGAAGTACCTGTTTTGAAGTCAGGCAAGTGTTCAGAAGTTTACTGCTTTGGGAACCTTCGCCGACCATAATATCATCATTATGAACCTTTGTCGACATGAAGATGGATTTAGAATGCCAAAATTAGGTTGGACATAGGTTCAGATCCTGAAAATTTTCATTAAATACGGTACTTGGGTGAATGATGCACCTAGGCAATAGTTAAACCCTCGCCAGATCTTTAGAACCTTCGCTGAACTACACCAATGGTCAGAAACCTTCGCCGAGAATTATAGAAGCTATTTTTATATTACTGAGCATGCCTACAAATCTTTGTCCATAACTGATTAGCCAAACTAGTACTTTGTCTAATGGACCCTCAAAATTAGCCTATATAAAAGAGATAAATTTCTCACTTGTGCTAGTGAAGCTCTTGCGAATTTTTCCCGTGACCAAACTTTTCCGATACTTTCTTACAACCTTTTGATACACTCTTAAGTCTTCTCTGATTTCAGTTTTGACTTTTTGCCATCATGTCATCTACTAATACTAGCATTCACCTCGATATGTGGTTCACCGTGATGTTCCAACTGCAACGGATCTCATGGTGCTTCCTAGCACAAGCAGGGTGGCTGAGTGGATGACCCTTTTCTGAGCCCCCTTGCTCACTGCAACGGGTATCCATGAGCGTGGCTTTTCAAACAAAATCAATATTCAATTTATTACCATGGGCTTTAGTACTTGGGACGAGAATAAATAAGTTTTATATCACCTATTAGGGAGCTTCCCACAAGGTGCGAGTTACTGATGCCACTCTTGCTACTATAGGAATAGTTTCTAGACCATGCCCATTGTCAAACCATAAGCATGCCAAAAATATCATAAATCCTTGCATGGACACCGCCATAGACTTATATTGGACCAATGATGGTTACTTGGTAGAGGCCATCTGAGATCCAGCCCTCCAGTCGATCGCCCAGTTACTAAACAACTTCTTGATGGTTGGCAACCTCATGAAGGAAATGATCTCATCTCAAATTCTCCATCGTTTGGTAGAATCTAACTATAAGTTAGGTTAGGGACCCTTAGAACCTTATAACTGGTATGAAACAGTTTTTGGAGAGCTCAACAGAGCCGTTAAGGCTAACACCAAACAACAGTTTGCTGCTAGCTCTCTTTTGTCATCCTTATCCGCCTCGTACCTCAATAATTAGATCCATGGATTTAGTGCTGAGTTAGTGCTAGCCACCTGTAAAGTAGCACCAACCAAGTCTCCAGCCGGGCATCCAGCTCACAGAGTCGTCAATGGGTACGTAGCAAGATTGTCATTCTCGACTCGCCTCCTGTGTCTCGTCATCGAACTTGGCAACCATCATCAACTGTGCTACCGCCCCCCCCCCCCCCCCCCCCCCCCACTGCCACTCGCACCACACTACCTATTAACTTCAGCTGTGCAAACTGCCTCACCCCCACAAACCCGAGCTACTTCACCGGACACTCAACAATTTATGGATATGTTCGATGATTCCGATCTAGGGGCAGATGAACTATTTCTTAGAGCCCTGTGTCCTTTGAACTAAAATCTCCCGAAAGAGGATTCGAACAATTCCATGAAACTTTTGATACATTTCATATAGCACCAAAACAGACAGAGCTCTCGAGATCAGTCACGATATACGATTAGGATCGTTCATGCAGTTGTATTTTCGAAGTATTTGGATACCACTATTCCAGAATGATTTGAAGGAGAAGATATCTTCAAAGAGAAAGATCCACAAGCAAGGCATCAAGGCCAATCAAGACAAGCTCTTGGATCTCCTATTCCTTCTACTGCTGCTGCTGCTACTACACCCATGGATTTTGGTGACACACTTGGTTTAGTTTCTAACCTTGCATGAGTGATCCAGACCAAGATTGATGAGAAGATTGCAATGGAGAAGCACATCTCTGAATTGGGATCAAAAAACACTCTGATCAACCAGAAAGTCATCTAGCTGAATAGAGAGTTCAAGATCGCCAAACCGCACGAAGCAAGGTCAGAATTGGAGTTGAAAAAGACCAAGCAATCTGTAGAGACCTTGGAAGGAAATGTGGCCATGCTCTAGAATACTCTGACAACTGTGCAAGATAAAGTTGATAAGGCAGTTCAAGATGCAAAACAACAAGTGTTGCTATTAAGAGGGCAACTAGATATGGCAAACTTGGATCGAGAAATGATCCAAGGTGAATTGGATGCCACGAATCTGGAGAGAGATACTTATCTCCAAACAAAAGTGCCAAACCGTCCTATTCCACCAGAGGAGGTCTGTTATCTATTTAAAAAGGTCGAGACCTACAACAAATCATTGGCCGAGTTCTAGTGTTGATTTGACAGACTCAAACGAATGGCATCGGCTGAGTTGGCAAAGGCAAAGTCCACTATTAAAGAATATGAAAAAAGTTGTCGCTCAAGTCCTAGAGACAACCCCGCATATTCAAGTACCATTGATACCTCAGTTCTCGCCATCACAACAAGATCAGGGAGAAATGGATATTGGAATGAATCAAGGGGCACATGAAAAAAAAACCACCATGACTTCTCAAGCCATCAACGCGGGCCCATCTACATCAATGACAAGGCTCTTATTCCAAAAACCGATCACCGTCGAAGAAGAGATCTAGAAGTTTTTATATCAGCATCCACATGAGTCCTCGAGGGGTGGTTGGATGATAAAGTTTAAGACTTCAGAGATTGCAGATGGCAAGGAATTGGATAAGCTACCCGCATTGGGTGAGCAACCAACATGGAAAAGAACGATATTTGAGAAAGCTCCAAATTCTATAAGGAGCTATGTTGCAAGCCATCACCAGCTTCGGGTGGATCCATACTACGTTCCGATGCCGCGAAGAAATAAATGAAAAGATTTGGGTGTGCCAATGGATCAAATCAATATCCATACTCCAAATTGGCCCATAATCTATCAAAAATACAATTGGACAATTGTAGTGGATTTCAATAGAGCCCTACAGGCCTATGGATACGAATACACGTCTTCACTAGATCCAACCGTTAGGCAGTCGGCTATTTTTTGGGAACGATTTGACCAAGTTGGTGTCCGTTTCTACCAGATGGGATGATTGCCTACCCACATTGGCTTTCGATCCAAATGTCCCTATGGCATTCGACAAGGTTCAAGATCAATTGCTTGTAGCCAGATTGTACTTGCGATGCTGGGTGGATTGTGGGAGTCTAGATTTACAACATGGACAACTTCTAATTGGATTTCAGATGCAAATAAGTGCTTTCTTCTGCACAAGATGGATTTCAACATGGATCGCCTGGAGTTCATGGAAAAAGTGCAATATCAACTGATCAAGGTGCGAAGAGAGGTCAACCAGAGCCCTAAATAAATAATCTTGTGAGGTGTCATGGGACCACCACCAATTTTGATGGGGGATACTGTTGGAGGGTTTGCGGATATTGAGGCAACCCTAACCCTAGTTAATAAGTGAGAGGGATTTGGCACCTTGTGTGTGTAAGTCCAACCCGATGATCACATAGTTATTTGACTAGTTAGAAGTTAATAAAAGGACCTTAGGCCTTTTTGCGGGACTTTTACTGTCGTAGGGCCTAATAGTCGAGTTAGTAAATAAAAGGGGGTTACCACCAAAATTCATATTCCTATTGGTTCCCTCCAATTCTTGAATGGGCTCCCACACTTTTTCAAATTTGAATAGGTAAGGGGGTAGAAATTGGCCAATAGGTTTTGAGGCCAAGAAATCCACTATATATAGTGGTAAATTCAAATCATTTGTACATGTTCTCTTCATTTCAATACAAGCAGGTTGGCCCTCTTATGGAATGGATAAGAAATGTCCTTGCTCTTCATCTCTCCTCCTCTAACACTCATGCTTTCTTTGTGTTTGCTAATTGTTGGATTTGATGCTTATTGGGATTGATCATTCTTATGCTTTTGTGAGAGAGAAAGGGAGAGAGAGGAGTAAGTTTCTATCATTGTTGTGGATTTAGTGTTAATGGTTGTAGTGTTAATGCTTAGTGTTAATGAATCATTCTCACATGCTGGATTATGAAATATTCTATCGTTCTCATGGGAACGAACCTCCGCGTGATAACAACCCACTTCATCTCTTTGATGCTTGAGTGAGCTTAGATCTAGGTTTGAAGGTGGATAGGAAATGCCCACTACAGTTTGATTGCGTTCTTACCTCAGTGTGCTTTGATGGGATCTGTGAGTTTGGAACTCATTCTCAACTTGAAAATGAGAATTCTTCTCAAATTTGGTCAGGCTAGGATAATATTTTGGCTACGAGATATAGTTATGTGAGGGTTGAAGTTACGATGTAGTGGTATGGGATGTTGTAGCCATGTGGAGACCTAACTGTGCTTGATGGTGGTCTATAGCTCTAATGCATGAGGGGAGAGATGGCAATATCTTTATGGATGGGCGATTCTTCACTTGATTGTGTCCTTACCTTGGATAGTTTTGACGATGGGAGTTCCTAACACCTTGCCTACACTTCTGACTTCCAAGATTCATATGAAGAGTGTTTTCACATTCGAGTCCTTGGTAGTATTTTAGTTTATTATGGTGTTCTTCTATTGGTCAATTCAAATATAAGGTACCCCCCCTCTTTTACACTTATATTTAAATGTCACCATGTGGCACTTGAGCTGGCATGTTGCTTGCCATGTAGGGGCAAGTGAAAATGAGATTTTGGAATTAGGAATCTTGGCTCGCATGTTACTTTGCCAACAATTTAAGATATGCACCTTGGTTTGCAAGGGGGGCTTACACTTGGGACCAAAGAAACTTTGGTTGCCAACCTAACCAACTAAGCCAATCCCATTGGATCAACTTAAGAAAAATGGACCAATGGCATGTAAAAGATTCAATTTAACCATTCATCTTGCAACACTCCCTTTAGGTGATATGAGCCCAATGCTGCAACACTCCCTTCAAGTGTTGTCAACACAATGTGAAAGAGAAAGGAAAGTTGTAGTACAAGCTCCACTCTTGTTAATCCTAGATTTTTTCAATTTGCTTTTTGGGAGTTTGTATTGCTTCGTCATCAATGTTCTTATACATTTTTCATAAATAAATGCATCAAATTGGTCTTAGTCCAAGAGAAAGTGGTCTGAAGCTTATTTGCCAAAAGCTTTAAAAAAATGGGTGGAGGTGCACTAGTCTCTTTTCACACTATTAATGCAATCAAAACGTTTATTTGCAACACGTTTGTAGCGGGGTATTTCCTTTAACACTACAATCCACTAACACTGGCATTTAACGTCCTTTTATTAACTTCTAATTAATCAAGTAAGTAAGGTTATGATTGCCTTGAGATCCACAAACCCTCCAGCAGTATCCCCCACCAAAACTGGTGGCGGTCCCATGACACCTCGTGAGATTTATTTCGGAATTTGATTTGCTTCGCGCCGAATCTTTATTAAGTGGTATTGGATTTTCTCCACAAATTTCAGGCGCGACTCGTTGAAATATCGAATGTGCGATAAGAAGCACTTATTGACATATGACAACCAATTAGTTGTCATCCAGGAAATGAATTTTTGCTCCCATGAACCACCCAACATCGTCGCACAATAGTATAGTACGGGTATGACAACTAATCTTGAACTTTGTCGGACACCATTGACATATTTGGATTGAAACGAAGGGATGTTAGGACAATCGTCCAAGCATGTATGAATGGACGCCAACATAGCCAAATCTTTTGCAAATAAGGCGGACTACCTAATCGTTGGAGGGCCCGATGGAAATCAATTGAGATATTCCAGTTGAATGGCTAGTAGATGATGGGCCAATTTGGTGTATGAATGTTGATTTTTTCCATTGGAACACCAAGATCTTTCCACTTATTCTTGCGCGACATGGGCACGTAGTACGGATCCACCCTGAGCTGACACATGCTTGTCACATAACTCCTAATAGAGTCTGGAGATTTCTCGAAGACTATGTGGTGCCACAGTGGTTGCTCACCCAATGCAAGTAGCTTGTCAAGCTCTTTGCCAACTTCTATCTCAGACGTCTTGAACTTTACTACCCAGCCATCCCTTGAGGATTCATGTGGATGTTGTTGTAGAAAATGCTGAATTTCCTCGACGGTGACGAGTCTTTGAAATAGTAAGGCAATCGTAGAAGTGGATGGCCCTACTTTGGTAGCTGGAGGTACAGTTGTCTCTTTTGCATTCGGTCCTGCCCTTGATCTTGAGGTGGTGGTGAGAAAACAGACATGACCGGCATATGAATCAGTGGTGTGGTCTGAAGACGTTGGTGGTTGCTTGCTCGGACATTTTTCAGGGTGTCCAACTTAATTTTGATGTTCTGAATCCATCTGTTAGGTTGGGGAAGGTTTATATTGAGTGCAACATGCTCGGCAAATGTTCCTAAAGTAGCATAACTCTGAACTCTCGCCTAGCTTCAAAATAGGTACTTTCTCTACAAACCAACCTTCGCCCAACTCAATATAGGTAAATTTGAACTGGATGTATCAACTGGCAAGTCGGTGAAGGTTCATATGACTGTTTGAATCATGATCTGATCTTGATAGTGATTTTGAAGTCATTTTTCATCAAAATTTGATTTTCGAAAATACTTTCCTTCTACTTTTTCTTCATCTGATGACTATTCTGACTTTTGCTCATCATTCTTGTGTTTTTTTTTTTCTATCTTTTCAAAAGAAAAAAAAAATTCAACAAATAAGGGATACAACAAAGTTATAAAACAAATAAAGTAAAATATGTATACATCCTTGATTAAGTTGGTAGATATGGCTGTCAAAACTTGCGTAATCTGCTGCCATTCATAGGGGTATCAAATATTCTTCCATCCAAGTGTTCCAAGACCACCGTTCCATAAGATAGTATCTCTTTAACTCTATATGGTCCTTCTCATGTGAATTTCAATTTTTCCTTGATAAGTTTTCCTCTTGTACATCAGAGCTAGATCGCCTTCCTTCAATTTTTTTTATATGTAAGCGACGATCATGCCATGCTTTGTGATAAGCTTTCTCTACTGCTAGTGCATGAACTACCATCGATCTGTTTTTACAAATTTATGCAAAGCCTCATGACACAATTGTAAATATTTAGCATCATTGTCTACTCGCTCACGATTCTCAATTGTAATCTTTATGGTGCTCCAGTTATGAATTACTTGCACAACTCGTAACCATGGACGTCCCAATAAAATACGATATACTGATGGTGCTTCTGGTAAGTCCATTACTACAAAAGTAATGACAAATTGGATACCCACAATCTTCACTTGTATGTCTTCTACTATGTCTTTAGGATGAACCGTAGTCTGATTAGCTAACTTGATTGCAAAATTTGCAGGTTTCATCATTGTAAGGCCCCATTTAGTACATAGCTTTGTAGAAATAAGGTTGACTTCTGAACCTCCATCTGTATCGGCAAGGTGATATTTCGTTGTTCACTCTCCCAAGCTGTCCCTACATTAAGTAGTTCGTTTCAATCATCAAATCCGACACAAAATAGTGGTTCATGTTGGACTGTTGGCTTTGATTTGGACAATCTTTCGACCAACACTTCCTTAGCTTGAGACACCAACTTCAGAAATTTGCCCAATGTAATATTCATCTTACTAGATAGAATATTCACTGTTTGTGGTGCTTCAGGTTCTATCATCTTGAATGATTCTTTGTGATGATGTAATTGAGTGTTGACACTCGTTCATTGATGTGTTCTTTGCAAAGGATCTTGTAATTCTAACGGCGGTACAGGTGTAGAATGAATCTTGGCTGCAGCTCAGGTGGCTTCCAAGGCTTCTTCTTCTTGTAGGTTTTTGATCCATTGCCTCATGTTGTGGTATTTATTCTTCTCAGAGTTGAGATTTGCATACATCCATGATGCAGTAGGTAGATCAGTAGCTGGTATAGATTCAACAGGTGTTGGCTCAACAACTACTCCTTTCTGCTTCTGAGCTCTTGTGACAACCATCACTTGTGCACTTGGTTCACAAGATCTGACAGCTGGTTTTTGCTTGATTGTAATCATATTCACAGGAGCAGTTACAGGCGGTGGTTTGGGTCTCGTTGGAAAATCCTTGTAACAATTTCCATAACCGCATTCTCGACAAAATGGAGTAAATATTTTTTATTCGGAAATTTCGTAATATAGTAATTTTCTCCTTATCCAAAACATCCAAGTGGCGCTCTAGCCCACTGTCTAGACTGTTGTTGTTGTGCAGCAACATAGATAGCATATTGCTCTAATGATTCAATGTCTTGCTCTATGTTGTAATTCCAAGTGTCATTACCAATCAAAGGTTCTGATTTCATCATATTTGCAGGAGGAGCATGTTGTACTGGAGGTGTATTCAAGGCTAATCATTCCATAAATCCAAGACCATGTGGCTTACCATCAGGTCTCTTTTAAGTAGGATTGTCTCGATATTGAAACTTAGCATATCTTTGCTGAATAACCCGAGGATTAAATGAACAAAAAACTGTCTCATGTCTAGTAGAATTGCATAGATGACAATAAGTATCCGTCATGCACCTTTTCATCATTGGACATTCATTTATGGTGTGATTTCCAACATAGATCAAACACCACATATTTTCTCTACAAGGAAACGTTTTAATCATCTTATCACTTGTTTTGTCAATCTTAGCATGCTGCTCTTATAATGCCTTCAATTTTACATCAAACTGTGAATGCATCTTCTCTAGCTGCATTTGCTGCTTTTGACCAAAGTTTTTCGAACTCATCGATCATCAACTCAGTTGTTGCATTGATGTTCGTAAATGAAATAGTTGTAAATGTTGTGGTGGTTTGCCCTGTTGTAACGACAAATAATCTCCTCAACGTTTGAGTTCACGTCTGATTCTCTTTGGTAGACCTGCTAAGAACTACATGATCACACGTCATTGTTAATGAGAGGTATGGATTACACTCTGATCTGAGATGCTTGACCCATTCAATAGAATTTCGCACACCCCTTCCCTCTTTCCCATTTAAATTTTATTTAAAAGTAGAAAAAGATCTTCCATGAACTTTTTGGGCTTAAATCCAGAAGTGGTGATCTATCTGGCTTTGCCTGCTTAACAATCAAAACAAATTTCCAGCAAGAATTCCACACAAATCAAGTAAAGTTCTCCTCAAAATTAACCCTAAAATGCAATTTTAACATTACCGATGCCAAGACAAGGTGCCTAAATGCAAGCTAACATCCATCCATGGATCAGAAACTTGATGAAAATGAAAAATTGGCATAGCTTCCTGGCAACGGCGCCAAAATTGTAGCGGGTATTGCCTATTCATCTTCAAACCTAGATCCAAACTCAATCAAGCATTAAGAGATGAAGATGTTTAACTTGTTGTCACGGGGATATTCATTCCCATGAGAGCGATAACATAGTTCAGATTCAAGCATGCACAAATGATCTTTTGATTAACACTACAATCCACTAACACTAGCATTTAACACTCACATCCAATAGATAAAGCTTACCATTATTCTCTCTCTCTCTCTCTCTCTCTCTCTCTCTCTCTCTCTCTCTCTCTCTCTCTCTCTCTCTCTCTCTCTCTCTCTCTCTCTCTCTCTCTCTCTCTCTCTCATAAAAAGTATAACGAGATTCAATCTCAACAAGTAACAAATCCAACAAATAGCAAATACAAACAAATCATGAGAAATGGATCAATGAAAGAAGAGCAAGGATATTCAATTCCAATTTGATAGAGACTCAACCAGCTCTATTGAAATGAACATGAAAAATGACTCACAAAGTATCACTATAATAGTGGATTTAAGGCTTTGGCCTCAAATCCTATTGGCCAATTTCCACCTCCTCTATTATTTGAATTTTGAAATTCAGGGGAGAAATTTTTATTCTCTAACTTGATTATTAGGCCTTATGACATTTAATTCTCGCAAAGGGGCCTAAAGTCCTTTTATTAACTTCTGACTAATCAAATAACTACGTGATCATCGGGTTGGACTTACACATGTAGGGTGACAAATCCCTCTCACTTATTAACTAGTGTTAGGATTATCTTGGGATCTGTTGGGTTTATATGAAGCGAAATAATTGTATTGGGAATTGTTTATCAGTTCTGATACCACTCTTGCTGAATACGAAATCTAGTCAAGAGAAAAATTCAACGTTAAATTATGACATGATCTTTACCAATCTGTTGATTCGGACATTTACTTAGATCGACCAGAGGAATATCTTAGTAGGCTTCAAAGACAACCATCAAGGGAGCGAAACATTTAGGCGTCTATGACAACCATGCTTCCTTCAAGTCAGATATTCCGAATGAGTCATGGAACGAGTATCAATATTAGAGAAAGAAATTATCAGAAAACATTCGTCAATGCAAACACACATAAAGACAATTGAGAATCTGTGTTAAGTTGTTGTGAATACAACGATCAGATCACGATCCCGTGCCCAAGAATTGTTCACAATAGTAGCGCACCATGTGCTGTGATATTACTATGCTAGTTACAGATTGAATAATATCTCTACTTCTTGAATTACTTTCACTGTCTCTAAAAAAACCGGATAGTCTGATTCATGGGAGTTTACGGAAGAACTTTGATTCACGCTACCACCGATTATTGACTCAATTTCTCTTATATGAATCATCCTCTATTCGTTATTGATTTATTGTATGTATATACACATCAGTTGCAGTAGTCATGAATATTACAACTGTGTGCATAATAGCCGTAGAGGGATGCAGTTACTACATAGTGAACGGTGATGTAGTCTGTAGTGTACAGGGCAGACGATGAGCTCCATTTTGACTGGTGATAGTCAACAATCGTCGAATGAGTCGAGTCGACTCGTTTTTCCTTGAGAAGATGTCGAAGGAGTTGAAGTCGAGATGTCGATAGACTTCGGTCGAGTTAGTGAAGTCGACCTCGACGAAGTCGAGTTGATCCTACTTTGCTTCAAGTCGATATATGTACAGACCATTTGACTTATGCAATTAAGACTGTTGTCAATGTTGAGAGAGAATATAGTACTCAAAATGAATTTAGGTGAGTAGGAGTGAAGATTAACTCCAACAGGATCCGTAAACCCTCCAACAACATTCCCCTTGAAAGAGAAAAATAGAAACAAGACATTCATGGAAAGCAGCCTGTGAAGAAGATGGATTATCGGCCTGTGCACTGCATTGTCAAGCTAGGTTAGATTCATGTCACTCATGTCTGTCGATCTGTCTGTCTGTCTAACATTTTTGTATTTTGTCCACCAACCCAGGCCCCATGCAAACTAAAGACACAACAGGGTGTTGTTCTTGATGCCGACATGCCCGTCCCAATCTTGCTAAGGCAGGGAGGGGCCCACACTATTTTCATGGCACTCCTTGAGGACGGGTGGTTGGTACTTCGGACTTTTATCAAGGAGATTATGGGGAGTCTCACCCACTAAAACCCCTCTAGTGGCTCTGTCACCACAATGGGATAGTTTCTTCCTTCATTGTGACAAAGTTAGTGCCATACATGGATGGTGCATAAGCTTATCGTGGAGTATGGGTCCCCCCCCCACCTATTGGCTCCCCCTCTTAGCCCGAACATCATGTTGCTTAAGGAAGTCCAACTCGAATCTGCCATGCCCGATTCAACCCTCTTCCGAAGTCCCTCCTTTTAGAGGAGATCTGGCATAAAAGGGCTAGATTCCAAAAATAAAGAAAGACCCGAAACCAATAGGAATAAGATTAATATAATCCAAAACCGACATGTGAACTCAATGTACAAAGCCAGGCCTGAGGATGAAAAAGGCATAGGTTAGGTACTCAATGGGCGTTGGTTTTGGCCTTTCACTAAATTTTGCATGTGCATTTAATGCCAAGTGCATGTCAATAACACTCTCATGGTTGGGCACCTAGCAATGAATGCTTGTATAAAGTCTAGTGAAAGGCCAAAACCAACGGCCCACGCTGAAAAAAGTATAGGGGAAGGCCCTCGAATGTAAAAATGTTTTTTGGAATTTTCAGTTTTTATTTCAGATTTTTTACAACTGTTTTTGCAGAATTTATTGATTTTTTAGAATGGTTTTATTTTGACAGTAAGTAGTTTTTTTTTACATAAGGTAGTAATGTTTTGGATACAATAAGTGAAATTTTATTAGGTAATAAATTTTTACTATTGGTAAAAACATATGTCTTTTTAAGAGCTCTCCTTTGTAAGGTTCCCTTTATGTGTGAAGTTGCTACAAGTGTCATATTCTTCCAATTAAGGTTACATACATAGGAAATGTTTTTTTAGAGTGCTTTACGTGGGGGGCAAGGCCCTCCCTGAGGCAGCACATTACGTAATGCCTTTGTGCGAAGGTTTTTTTTTTTTTTTTTTCCAATTTTTTGGCTGTACAGTACGGCCGTACAGGCCGTACGTGTGGACCATTTTTTTTTGTTTTTTGGCCGTACGGTACCGTACGACAATACGCGTGGACGAGTTTTTTTTTTTTTTTTTTTTTTTTTTTTTTTTTTTTTTTTTTTTTCGGTTTTTTGTCGTTTTTTTTTTTGCAAATCTTTTTACGTTTGTGGCGGAATGTGGATGTGGACAGCCAATGACGGGCTGCCACATAGCACATGCACATTCCACCGGAGAGAGGAGAGAGAACGTGCATTCCACCGGAGAGAGGAGAAAAAACGTGCATTTCATGGGAGAGAGAAACGTGCATTCCACCGGAGAGAGAAGAAAGAAATTGAATTCCACCGGATTGGATCACATTATGTTCCCCGAGGTGGTCCCAAAATAGCCCA
This sequence comes from Diphasiastrum complanatum, assembly GCA_029204225.1. Taxonomy (NCBI): domain Eukaryota; kingdom Viridiplantae; phylum Streptophyta; class Lycopodiopsida; order Lycopodiales; family Lycopodiaceae; genus Diphasiastrum; species Diphasiastrum complanatum. Next base: position 28,297,703 of record CM055100.1, read on the forward strand.
AAATAGAAAGGACACTGGAGCACAATGCATTACTAAATGCATTACTAAAGAAGAAGAAGAGGGGTTCCCTTGAACGCGAACAAAACTTTCATTCAACACGTCCCCCCTGGACGAGAAAAACAGAAACAAGACGTTCCTAGGAAGCAGCCTGTGAAGAAGATGGAATCGCAGAACGTGGATCGGCCTGTGCACTGCATTGTGAAGCTAGGTCAGATTCATTCCATCTCTCTGTCTGTCTGTCTATCTGAGTTTTTGTATTCTATTATGCTCGTGTTTGTGTTGGATGAGGATTTTTGTGATTTTTGTGATTGTCATGTGATTGCAAATCGTTTTACCATTTTGTGATTGAGCTGAATTCACATTGTTTGTGATGCAGTTTGATCCTCATCTTAAAGCATGGCGTTTATGATGTAAGCTGTAGTATTTGGAGATTTCAGTAACACCGATGATGGCTTTTTCCCAGGCGGTGCGGCGATTACTATGAAAAATTCATTCGAAACCCTCAATGAGGAGGATCTTCTTCTCACAAGCAAGCATCTTAGAGAGGCAATAATGGCGGCTCCAAGTTGTAAAACTCCACTCCTAGACTGTGCTGACGCGACCGAGGAAATTGGTGAGGGAGGATTAGAACCCGCCTGCAGAGCGGCATTCATTGTGGTGCATGGAGCAGGTTAGTTGCAGTGCTGCTCAGTATTATTTATCTCACCATCGTTCCTCTACCTCTTTCGGCTTTATGCACTAACAAACATGGATCGAGGAAACATATAACAATGTTAAATAGCACGTGAACCCGATGCGGGTTTGCAAAAGACAGGAGAAACATGATGGCCAATTGAATTGGTTCAGGTAATTGAAGTCCTTACAGCTTCGCTAGTGTTTCAGTCCCCCCTCCCATCCCTCTGGCACAAATGACCACTTTTGTCCATCAAAAGAGCACGCACCTCTCCGAAAACAAGCCATATCTAGGAATAAGTTTTTCTGAGGTTGTGATGCGCTGCTCAGCACAGGGGCTATAGATCCCTTTATGATTCAACAATCTGACGATTCACGCACCTCATTTGTAGGAAGACTATAGGCAGCAATTTCCGAAAAAAAACTTTTCCGGCTTCCTCTTTATTAGCAGGCCTATTTGCAAAAAATTGGGCTGTAGAAGCATTTTGACATGTGTTCTTGTTCACCCATGCCGTTTCACTTTATGAAAAGAGGGAGGAGTTAAGAATAGATAACATTCTTAGGTACCCTTTAAGGCTTAAGTGTAGTCGGCACACCCTACTTGTAAAACGTTACTATCTCTTTCAGAATAGGAGTGTCTACAATACCAATAGGATATGATGATAGCACTATATCTCCCTTTTGACATTTAATAACACCTATATTTCTACATATCTCATTCATTTCAGCTCAATTTATAGCAGTTAGATGTATATGTTTTTCTTTATTGTTTCAAAGACATATCATATGCTCCCACTGTTATGCCTTTTGCCATGGAAAAGACTTAATAAAGCTCTCTCTCTCTCTCTCTCTCATTGCTCTCTCTCTCTCTCATTGCCCATCGCTACTGAGCTTCAAGTGCTTGAAATCCATTAGATTGGCTTATTTTGTGAAGAAGAGCATTGGCACATTTTGTGAAGAAGCGCATTGGCGCATTCTGCTCTCAAGAGTGCTGCCCTATCCCCCCCAAAACCCCTCCCAACGGATTTTTGGCCCACATTTCTAGTTTTTTTGGGCTTTGTTTTGGGCTGTTTTTGGGGGTGGGAACTTGGAATCAATTGATTATTTAACGGTTCACCACGGTTCATGGTCCCAAACTTGGTGAATCGTACAATTCATTGTACGGTTCTAAGAACCGTGGTGAACTGTTAACGGTTCACCAATACAATGGGTATATATCTGTGTTGCAGCGGATCGCGATCTGGAAGGATCTCGATCCAAATCGAGCGTTCCGGATCGCGAGCATTCCGGGACCAGAAACGCTGTCTCCGAACGCGCTTAAAATTTCAAATTTTTTTTATGTGGGCCGCGAGCAGGCACCCCGTGGCCCACATAAAAAAATTTGGCTTGTTAAACAGGTACTGATGCCCTCCAACAATATAGCCGTTGCCTTGTATTTCTGTGACAGAAAAAGTAATGCTTAGGATCAGTAACTGCTCTTAGTAATTGATGGCAAACTTGATAAATGAACTGCTCTTGAAAAGACCTTCCATTTGATACCCATATTGGCATTAAAAAAATTTCAATTTTTTTTTAAAAAAAAAGCGTTCCGTGAAACCCTAATGGGAAATCCCGGAACGCGTGCCGGATCGTGGCCTGCAACTTTGGTGTATATATATATATATCAGACATGAGGGTCAGGGCCGGAATGCCCGCGTCCAGCGTCCGGACCTGGACGCGTCCAATTTTTTTTTTTTCAACTAAAAAAAAAAAAAAAAAAAAACTGACGCGTCCGGGGTCCGGACGCCATATTTTTATTTGATTTTTTTTTAAGTCTAAAAAAAAAAAAAAAAAAAAACCGGACTTGTCCGGACGCGCGTTCGCGTCCGGGTCCCGCTTCCTTAGATATATATATATATATATATGTGTGTGTGTGTGTGTGTGTGTGTGTGTGTGTGTGTGTATACACTAGTTGGTTGTGCCCGTCGATGACGGGCAATGGGCACTTACCCACAAAAAGTGTTTATATATTTTTGGAGGCTGTGTTTTTTGCAATCCAAAGGATACTTCCATTGCATTCATTGGTCATCCATAGATTTGTTCATATGATATCGAATATTTAAGGCTGTTTCTATGCCATCAAATTGAATTTTTTTTTAAGTTTTAGAAAAATTTGCAAACACAATTAAATACCAATCAAAATAGTAGAAAACTAAAAATGGACGGTCAGATTTACGAGCGATCCAAATCAACTACGAATTACAACATTTTGTAGAACTTATTTCAAAAAGTTTCTCTTCAAGGGTGCTGCTGCCCCCTTGGAACCCCCAATGACACAAGTGGGCGGCCAAGCCCCCCCCACACCCCCCCCGTTGGGAACTGGATATCAAACGCGGCTGAACCAAGACCTCCGAAACAAGAAGATAATCAGGCTCCACAACCAACATGTGATTGATATATATATATATATATATATATATATATATATATATATCTAAGGAAGCAGACCCCGGGCGCGAACGCGCGTCCGGGGATTCGGACGCGTATTTTTTTTTCTCCAAAAAAAAAAAATACGGGCCCCTCCTTGCTCGCTCCCACATGCCCAAAAACAATTAAAAATAATTTTCCTCCCCCAACCCCTGCCCGGAATTAATTATCAGGGGGTATTTGGCGACTACCTGCCCCCTCCGGTTAAAAAAAAAGAAAAAGGTACCAAACTTTTTTTGCAAAAAACCTACCCGCTGCCCATGCCTCCCATAACTAAGATACCACCAAACGAGCTTGAAAGAGCAAACAATTTGTAATTTTGACAAGAAAACTCTCTCTCGCTCTCTCGCTATCTGTCTCTCTCTCTGGCAAGAAGAGCAAGCATCTGTGTCAGGCATATCCGTGATATGCTTTCTTGCTTTCCCGTGTGAACCAGTTTCTAAACGGGAACAGAATTTCGTATGAGCTTTAACATCAGATGATTCATTTCCACTTGAGATACTCAAGTGTTCTTGACTTTCAGGATTCCAATCTGTATCATCCTCAAACTCTTTGTATGATTCAGGGTCAAGTCAGGTTAGGTTAGGTTAGGTTATGATTCAGGGTCACTGTTAGGTTAGAATACTATGTACAATCAAATCAACACTTGCAATGTTTATCCAAGGTTCAGGTTTAGGGGATTCTCATTTTGTACAGTTTGTTATCCAAGGTTAAGGTCAACCATATTCTCATTTGTTGCCCAAACAAATTTTGCCTTCAATTTAGTTGGACTTGTTGCTGCTCTGGATGTTAAAAAAATAGGATTTGAACTGTGCTTTGGATAATCGAGGTATCTCTTCCCAAATGAGAAGATGTTTCAGAGCCCCCGTCATGCTCTGCAAAATTTTGACAGCGTATTGCAGCCAAAGTTTAGGGTTTAGGGTCTAGGGTTGAAGTTGTAGCATAAGTAATTAGTAAGTTGAAGTGTCCCTGAAGCCCTGTTTAACGTCGAACTTTGGACGGACGTTTTGGGTTGACCGTCAGTCCGTTCCTTGTCCTGTCTGTTCCCACAGGCTCCTATTGAGGTTGTCTACTGGCCGAAACAGACGACACCTGAAACGGATCCCATTTGGAGAAATCGGGCCGTCGGACGGAAAGCTGCAAAATTAGTCCATTTCGCGTGCATTTTGACCAAACAACACCCGAATCAAGCAAGGCTGGATCCGTAAGGTCCGTATCGGGTTCACGAAACTGTGGACTATATTCCTGGACCATTTTGGTCAATTCCAAATGTTTTTAGGTCCTGAAATGCGGCTCTGTTCGTGTTTCCAGCAACGATTTTAGTCCCTATGCTACAAAGGTCCATTTTTATTATGAAGATGTTGCTTCAATGCCCAAGATAGCATGGGATACCATTATATGACATTTTGATGGCATAGAGCCTGAATTTGTTGATGCAAAGTACTTCTGTGTGTGCCATCGACAGCGAGGCTATGTGCACAACCAAAATGTAGAAGGTTGAAAGTTGATTTTACCACAACCCCCATTCTGGACCGTGATGTTTGCCATCCTCGAGATTATGATTTCTTTCTATGTAGTCATGCAGGCATCATTGTAAGTCTCAGCATACGTCAAAGTCTACTCTTCCCAATGGCTGATGTATGTGTTGGAAAGTTTTGCCAGTTAAATCCTTGAACTTCTAAGCAAAACTGTGTCATTCACAGGGAACCACAAGACCTACACACTACTATGTCTTATATGATGAGATCGGTTTCTCCCCGGATGAACTTCAACAGCTTACTAATTACTTATGCTACAACTTCAACTCTAAACCCAAACCCTAAACCCTGGCTGCAATACGCTGTCGAAATTTTGCAGAGCATGATGGGGGCTCTGAAGCATCTTCTGAATTGGGAAGATCAGCATCTCAAGAAGGAACAGTTGTGACTTCACTTCCAGAATTGCATAAGAACAAGCAAACAAAAATGTTCTTCTGCTGAAGCTTTCTTTAGAATTGCAATTTTACTTCTCCATGAAAAAGGTACATACATGAGTAGTCAATTCCAAATGTTTGACACAGAATCTTCTTGTTCATATCTGGTTTTTGCACACTCTAGCTTCATCTCCCAGTTCTTCTTCTGCAAGAAAACCTCCAAAGCATAGTATAAATATTATTTGACATGGTAAGATTTGAGTTGTGTCAGCTTACACTGAACATTTGATGCCACAGGAAAGTTCATCTTCGGTAGTGGATGTGGTTACCAGTTTCAGCAGCGTAGATCTTAAGTGTGATGAAATCGACTTTTTCGATTTCACTACCGCATAGTCTTGGCAGTTATTTGCTTGTGTCCATATCCATCTCTAAGTGAACGGCAGTACCTTCTTGATGCATGGTTATATTTCCTGAAATGCTGCTCTGTTCGTATTTCCAGCAGCGATTTTAGACCCTATCGCATGAATCGGGCCTCTTATCTTTGGCACAACTACGTAAACTGCAGGCAGGATCAAGCTCAAGACCAGAAGATTTTTGGGAGAAGAACTCTCACCAGAAGAGTGACAAGCTCTCAAGACCACAAGTTTCTAGGAGAAATGAATGCTCACTACACTGTGATGCTCTCTCTCTAAGGGCGTTCAAGCTTTATGTTGGACCTTCCTTTCAACCTTACCAAAGGCAGTGTCCTTAGTGAAGAGTTCTCTTGTATAGGCCCAATCAGCATCCTTTTTCAAAAAAGCTTGACACAGAATCTTCAAGTTCATAACTGGTCTTTGCACACTCTAGCTTCATCTCCCAGTTCTTCTTTTGCAAGAAAACCTCCAAAGCATAGCACTTTCGACATAAACAAAACTGTGACATTACATAGATCTGCTTTCACAACCTCTGTATACCACATGTGGATGGCAAAACATGAGTTGTGTAGCGAAAGGTTTGTATGAACTTCGAGAGCAGGTAAATGAAGCAACTTTGAGGAGGAATGACAAGGTTTGAATATGAAACTTTTCTGGTGAAACTCTCTCTCTCTCTCTCTCTCTCTCTCTCTCTCTCTCGGTTATGCTCGATGCAGGAGGTAGAGGATGAGTCACATTTCATTTTCAGGTGCCCTATTTATTATGAGATCCGAGGCCATTATTATTGTCTCTACAGAGACACTCCTCTCTCGGCTCTTTCTTGGCATATGCAGACTCTAGATGTGTCGGACTCCTATTGAGAGAGATGTTTACGTTACGAGCATCTCTTCTACCTTCGGAGGCAGATGATGTCTACAGTCAGACTCTGATCACACATTTCTTACAGAAGAGGGATAGAGAGGAAGTTTCAGAGGATGAGCTTGATATCATGACACGGCAAAAGGCTGTGAAGACTCAGCGACCACCTTCCAAACTGAGACGTGCAGTCCGTTCATCACAGTCAGCCAGAGCCTCACGACGGCCAAAAAAGCTCTTAATGTTAGAGTGAGAGGCATTCCGAATGCTGGAAAACCACTAGAGGAGGCCAGGGATTTACTTGTCAATAAGCTTTCACACACAATTGAAGGGTTTGAAACTGCTTGGAGAGGCAAATATGACGAGAATGTTTTAGTTATTAAATTCCAGTCTCTCGTACATCATCGTAATGCTGCCTTGAAACTTAGAGCCAAGTTGAAAGGGACCTTTATTTTTGTAGATATGATTTAACTCATACCCAATGGCTAGCAAGGGAAAAAATCATACAAGAAGCTAAGGAGAAAGGGCAACGGGTGGTGTTTATTGACGGCAAGCCACGATACTATGAACGCTCACTACACCTTTACGGCACCCACTGAACCCGTGCCGTACCAGGTGCCATGATACGACACGTGGAACTTTGACATATATATTATGTAGACAGTATATATAAAGTACTACATACAGTTTTTTTGCCCTAAAAACGAAAAAAAATTATGTTTTTGAAAAATTCCAACCATTAAAAACAATAAAAAAAAACTATTAGAAAAATATTATCTAACAAAAATAGGGTCCTTGTAGTGGTTAAGTTTTTTTCGAAACACTACCATTAGATCCCCATTAAAAAATTTGGAATTTGAATACCACCACTAAAAATTAAAAAAAAAAAACCCTAACAAAAACCGCGAATCGTAGTTTGCTAGTGCAACTATGCGCGCACACACACACACACACAATGTACATAATACATATATACATATATATTTCTAGTAAGGTGTATCTCTCCAAATAGATGGCTGTTTCTTTGGATAATGTATGCATGACCCTAAGTGCATACCACCAACAACATAACTCTGTTGGAATGATTGGTGTTTTTTTCCTCTGAATTTGATCATAGATGTTTTTTTCCTCTGAATTTGATCATAGATTCTATAAAATATAGTGAAAGTATAAGCGCTTATTTGCTTTTTATCTTTGATGTCCAAGTGCGCTTAATTGAAATTGAACTTTAGACCTCTAGGCGAGAAAATCATCCATCAGCCAGCATACACGTATTTGTTGGAATCAAGGGCATATTTTTAGAGATTGCATATTTATCAGTATCCACATTACAGGCTCAAAACTTTTCTTTGATATACTTTCAGGGTCATTTGGACACTTTCAAGCTAGCAGTTCGGGCGTAAATAAGGGCGGCTTGAGACGAGCATTAGTGACTGCTGGTTTTGTTGCCACCAGGGTTTCCGTAAGCTTGTCCAATAGCTTTACAAATCCAGTTTTGTACATCTTCCATGCATTTAGATTCTACACTGATAAATTTGCTGTCTGTTTACCTGCTCCTATGTAATGGAGATCATTGATTGCTTGCTTTCTTTTTTTGTTATGATCAATCCTTTTTCCTATCCATTCCAGCAGCAACTGAGTAAAGGTTAGTGTGAATCCAAATTATGGAATTGTAATCATGCTTGTGACTTGCGTTCAACTTTCACATTTTTCTCTTAACAGTCTCATTGCCATCAAAGCTTTAGCTAGGTTGAAAATTTCTTCCAAATAAGCTCCTAAATTGCTTTTCTTAGTATTATAGTTTTTCTTACGCTATTTTGGTAAACAATGGTTCTCGTGTTCTTACAATTACGTGAAAGTATCAAGGTTTTTATTACGTTGCCCCCAGTATATTATGTATCACCTATTCTCAACTCTTACAAGAGTAGGTTGTTTCGAAATCGTTACCAGTCGACAAGGTAAGGGAAAGACTGTTTGTTGTGGTTATTATAGCATGCATCTTTGTACTTCAGGGATACTTCCTCGTATGATATTGAAATCACCAAAAAGTCTACAATTCAGGAAGCTAGTTCTTTTCCTCCTTTGTGCCGCCAGCTACAACAGTAGGATTGCTAGCTGACTCACCACCCGTGACCCAACCATTAGCTCCCTCCAAGAGCTACCATGCTTAAGACCTCAGCCATCTCTAAGCTTGGTTCCATTTAGTAAACACCATTTAGTAAACAATTATGTTTGATTTCTAGTGCTTTCTAGTTTGTCTCTGTCTTGGTAACTCTTGTTTACGTATTATGATCCTTGTTTTTATGTTAAATTTTTTTACTTGTTGATTTTCATTTGCTTTCTTGTCAACACTGGGTCTACCTAAGAGAATCTGGTTTCTTTCAAAACCCAAACAACAATTATGCTTGGGTATTCTTGAGACATTAGTGTTGGTTGGCTAAGAATTTTTGTATTTTGTATTCTATAATATTTTTTAGATCCTTTGATTTTTTTGGTTGCATGTATATTCTTTCAGAGGCATTAACTTTTGATATCACTAACTTTTCAAATTAAATTTGTGAATTTGGGTATAATAGTGGACATGCGAATTTGGAGCTGAATTCTCATGAGAAGACATCCTCATGGATCAAGCTCCTTAGCGCCCAACTCTTTTGCATTCTACTATTAATCATCTTAAACATCTCGAAAGCTAAAATACCAAAGACAAAACATAAGAGTCTAAGATAGTTCGAACTTTTTTATGATTTTCTAAATAATTAGATTGCTTAATTGGTATACAAAAGCATCTCTATTGGTACAAAGATGAGAAATCCTTTGGAAGTGAGAAGTGATCACTTTGTATTTAACAAACTCACAAATATTTGAAGGAATCTGAGGCATGCGAATTATATTCAAGGTTACTGTATTCTGGTTGTAGCCTTTTTATTAAATTTATAAACCAATAAACTTGACTTAACCTGGCTTATAGAAAGTCCATTAAAAATGCACTTATCACCACTAGCTATAGAATTAAGGTCACATGAGTCTTTAGAATAGATTCCTGCACCAAAGACATTAGGCTCTTTGTATAGAAAGCTACCAAAATCAGGAAGATCATGAACAACTACGTGATCAACATATTTTCCAACACAGGTTCATTTATGCAGTAAGATGGGACAAGTACCACAAGAAAGTAACTTTGCATAAACGCCTAGAGAAATATGAAAACTATCCAAGAGAAAGTGCAGCCTAGAACAAACATCTTTAACATTAACAATTCTATCAAATCCCCTACCAAGTCTTCTGGCCTCCTCCAACAATGGTCCATTCCTCATTACAGCATATTATGAATAAGGAGCAAAAGAATTCGTCAAGGGGAGTGAAACACCCCGTCATATCATAAATCATTTGGTGAAATGCCATTTTTCTGATGTGCATGTCCCCATCGTGGGAAACGCACGAGGGAAATGTTTTGAAATATGGTGCTTCCCATAACACAATCATCTTGCAGCACTTTTGCAAGTGGGAAACAAGATTTGTTGTTGGAAACCTCTTTTTCTACTTGGGGAACATGAGTACATATTCTTTGTATGAGTAATTTATTGAAAGAATCCAGTTCCTTATAGTTTCGAAGTTTCAATTGAATGTTTCAATCCCAAAAAACTCTAAACGTGTGAGATGTGGCCTTTCTTGTTTCCCATATCATGTTTCTCATTTTCTATTTCCCAAGGGGCCTCCATTTCTTGGGTGGAAAACATTCCCAAAACCATGAATTGAATGGCCTAAGGGAACATGGGACATTCTACAGGCAATGTTTAAGACAGTCAACATTTCAAGAATTTCATGCCTGAAGATTAGCTTACATTGTTGATGGTCCATGGATACATGACACTCCATCAATTTATGAACCAAATCACAGATTTTATTATCTATGAAGCATTAATTGACAAGGCATGAAGCAATCTAGCAATCTCCCACACCAAATGGTAAAGAGTATCACATAACATCAATGGCTAAAGCCCTACAAGCCATAGAGTAGGCAAGAGCTCTCCCATGAACAAACCAAGCAATACCAAATCATAAGCTGAAACTTAAATGCACACGAGGCCTTCTTACACTCCCTTGAGGAACACTAAAAGCAAAATTTGAAAATCGAGGGAGGGAAGACTTCTAGAGGAAAAATAGTACGCCCACGCCCTCCCAAAGGTTCCCCCCTTGGCCAGTCATAAATATAAATGCATTAGGAAGGCTTTTAGGCATGTACATGAATAAGAAAAAAGGCCCATGGCCAACAATGAGAAAAGAGCTATATATGTGTGATACAAGTATGGCAAGGCGAGTAAAATTAGACAAGTTCATAAGACTTCCCATCAAAAAACATTACCCCAATGTGGGCATGCAGAAAAAATAGCATCAAGGAGGACTAGTATTAGCGTTTAACGATGATAGTAGCAGGAGCATCCCAAAATTGAATAACTGTAGCAAGAGTGCAAGCCTGATCAACAAGCAAGGGCGTTTGATAGAAAACATCAATAGGCTCCCAAGTAGCACTTGTAACTGCCAGACCATCCAGTAGACAAGGAATTGAACCAAATGCCGATGTTGGGTAAACTACAGTCTATCTATAAAATAGTTTCTAGCAAAGAGTTATAGAATTTGCAAGAAAAGTAGCATGGCAAGGAGCATCGTCTTCAATAGCAGCAAGTAGTAGACTCACATGAAAGAAATCACAAGCATGTGTACAAGGAGGAAGTTGAAGTCAATATGTAATAGGACTCAAGGGCTGAAGGATCTAATAAGGGCCATAATACCATGGTGCAGGCTTCTCAGCAAAAACTTTGCCTTAAACAAAATGGTGCCAAGCAAAACTAAGCCTAAGATATACATAACCCTCATGAAACTCCACATGGTGACGATGTTTATCAACGACAATCTTTCAATGCTACTATATTTGCTATAATGCATATTGGCTTGAACAAGCATCGCACATGCCCTGGATTGAGAAAAAAAAACTAGAATAACTGTTAGGAGGCAATGGAATACCAGCTAAAGTTGGAGAACACCCGTGAGCAAGCAAGAATGGATAAACATTTGTTCTAGATCTTACATAAGTGTGCTACATTGCACAAAAGATTAATTGTTGATCCCAACCCCAACCTATAGGAGAAATATAATGTCGCAAATAATCGTCCCTGACATGACCAATGAGCTTTGACTGGCATGGAAAGCCAAGGCAAGCAAAAATCTTTAATAAAAACATTACAAGCATGTTGCTTGATTGTAATAGTGGCCCGAACAAGAAGAAAGTGAGCCTATTTTGAGAACCTATCAACCATCACCATGCAAGAATCATGATGCTAGGTTCAAGGAAGGCCAAGAATAAAGTCCATGGAAATCTCAATCGTTGGTATCTCCTCTCCAATCACAATATCCCAAGTCAATTAGTAAATTTTGCATCTTGAATCTCCACACATGATGATTGCCTCCATTGGACTTGCTATATTTTGACAATCTTGATTCACTCAAACTTGAGAATGCGAAATAACTGCTCTCAAATCTCTTAACGTTGATGCGTTAAACTGGTAATCTAGGGTTTCTTAACCCAAATGATCATATATATGTTAAGTGAACAATTCCTGTGTGTGTAAATGGCCGTTGTAGAGCTTTGATACAACTAATGTAGCTGGCTTCAATGACTTGTAGATAAGCTCACCCTGCACAAAGGTCTCAGACGATTGAGAGTATGTAGCCACTTTGTAGATATGTAAATCCTTTTAGCTCATTTTGCATGGCTGTGCTTGTTCCATCAAATGGAATTATGAGATTGAAAATGGCCTCATTTCTAGAAAGTGCATTCAGCCTCTAGGAACCGAATGGTTAAGAACTTACATGAGGGACCTTATTAATTCTCACACACGTCCACCAATTCAGAATCTGATGTAACCTTAATGTGGTGGGCTTTGAGTAACAGAATATTTTTTTATTCGCTTAATCACTTTCTTGACTGTTTGTGGAGCGCAGTACTGGTTTTTTGTTGCAATCTTTGCTTTGTTATTGGCCATGCTCAGTACTTGATTTTTTTTTATTCACATTTCATTTTTTTGAAAAGAAATCAATTCACAAGTGTTTATAACAGTTTGAAGTCAGTGCCACAAATCGTATATCTAGTTTGTCCTTTGCATGATAACTTTTGCAGGTGACAAAACTTAATCACATCGTTGTGAGAGCTCTTGCAGCAGGTACTACCACTAATAACATGCTTCGTAATTCTTTCAATGTCGAGGGGGAAATGTACGCCCTTTTTATTCACATAGCATTTAAGTGTTTCAACAATACAATGGCTATAGGTGGTGAAGGTGATGGTATCATTTTGACTTGTGTATAAGGTTACTTTCCCCATATTGAGCAGAAAGAATGAGCTCGCTTTGTCCATATTTAATAGAAAGTATGAAGTTAGCATTATCTTTACTTATATTTGCAATAGTCTTGGGGTAGAAAGGATGAAGGAATTGATAAGTTGTCTGTCCATTTCTCTCAGAGGGCATTCCTGCTGTTGGCATTTCACCGTTTGCTGCTGGCTGGTCAACAAGTAAAAAATCGGTGAGCCCCCTTTCTGTTTTTGTGTATGTGTGACTTGAGATGATGTCAGCAGGTGTGGAGGCCAGACTTTGAAAGAAAATTCAGAACGATACAAGGCATGAGCTGGAGGCTCAACTCTCAGCCTCCAGCCCACAGCAGTGTGCTACTCCCTGTAGGAAGTTGGCGTTACACTTAGTCGTGGCTGGAGGCTCTACCTGCTTTTAAGACATGATTCTTGACATGCTGTCCCAGAGTCCTCAACTGCTACTGAGAAATAGTTTTTCAAGTTATGAGAGTATTACGCTTGTATGGTTAGAGCAGTTGATTTGGGAGAAATCTGAAACTTTTTTTTTGGGTTCCAGTCCCACTTTGTTGCAGAATTATGTCCTTAAAAACATTGAGTATACATTTTGGCTCTAGCTCTTTTCTAGTCTAGCACATGAAAGATATCTTTCTGCAATTAGCACAATCTAAACACACTGATGATTTTTCACTTAAAATTCTTTAACTTGGGTTTTTTCCAATGGGTTTTGATGACTTTGTTTTCAGTTTGTTGACACTATTCTGTTCAGTGTGGTTCTACAGTCTACTGACCTGCTTATAGATAGGTGTGGATTTGGACGTATAGGAATAAAGTTATGAATAGCCTCTAGAATGTGCTTCAAAAGTATTGAAGACAATAGGCAAAACGTTTGGAAGTGAGGTTTTCAGTGTCTAGCTGCGTTCAGAGAAGGCGATCTTTTGTTCATCGCATTCTGTGCTAGTAAACTTCCGTCGGTGAAGTTTTTGGTGTATAACAGTGTTTGGCGTTGCATTCAAGTAGCAAAAGCAGTGCATCTTGTGACAGTGATCTTGGCATTCTTGTGTGGCTTTTGTGTAGCAGAGAAGTGTTTACTCAGCCTTTGGGAGTAGCAAAGTTCTTGCTTAGGCCATTGTTCGTTGTGTCAAGTCTTTGGATCAAATTTGAGTCTTCATACTTTTCACATTACTGATCTTTCTTTTTTGGACGATCACACACTTCGAAATCCTTGCCGAAGTGGGAATCTAGAATATTTTCTCTAAAAATTAGAATATTCCCTTTAGTTTTCATCTTATCTGTACTAATATCGGTTCAATGCACGGACAACCAGTTAGAGTACCAGAGGCCGTACTTGTGCGCGCTAAATCGATATTGCCTGTTGTCCGTACATATCGAATCAATGCACGAACAACCAAGTCAAGGACTAGGAGTCGTACCTGTGCGCGCTTAATCAATCTCAGGTGCACAACCTAGGATATACGGTTATGTGGTGTGATAAATTTGGAGACAAGTTTTGTGCTCAGATTGAGGTGCATTTAGCTCGCATTTTCAGTCAGACTTGTGTGTTTGTTCTTGTTTAGTTGAGGATGGCTCAAAATGCATTAGACGTTTTTGGAGTTTTGTCGCAAGAAGATAAACTTCATGGAAGCAACTATTCTCTGTGGAGCTTTATGGTTCAAAATCTGCTAGTTGCTAGAAATATTTGGGGTCTTATTACTGGGGATGAAGAACGTCCCATAGATATTGCACCTGCTACTCCTGTTAGAGGTGGTCAACAGGCTCCAACACCAGCTGCTACTGTAGAACAAAAACGATGGGATGCTCGTGATGCTTAGGCTATTGCCCTAATATCATTATCAGTTAAGAGATCCATCATTCCGCACATTCGTTCATGTAGCTCTTCAAGTGCTTGAGACTATGTATCAAGCTAAGAATGAAGCTCAAATTACTTTCTTGAAAAGAGAGTTTGAGAGACTAGAGATGCATGAAGGTGATAGTATGGCTGATCATCTTACTAAGATTCAAGATCTTCGAGAGCAGTTACTAAATATTGATGAAGTCATCCAAGAAAAGGAACTTGTTTCGCGAACCTTGCAGTCATTACTGGAGTCTTATCTAAACTTCCATACTTCACTAAGTTTGTCCATGAGGGGTAACAAGCTTTACACTTTGAAGAGTTGGTCAATTTGTTGTTACAGGAAGAGTAGACAAGGAAGAATAAGTCTTCTAATATGCGTGGTAATGATCAAGCATTTGCTGCTAAGGACAAAGGCAAAGGCAAAGTTAAAATTAAAATTTGAAGCAACCAATCTAAGTTCAAGACTAACTCATCTAGCAAAGAGAATAATGATGCTGGTCCATCCAGAAGGAAGGGAAAGTGTCACTACTGCAAAAAGCCAGGTCATTACATCGGTGAATGTCAGAAGAGAATTGCCAAGTAGAAAAAGAAGGAGTCTGAATCTGGTTTGGAAGTAGATACGTCTACTGTTCTTGTAGGAAAATTATGATTCAGCTCATCTTGCTCATGCTGATTGGGCTTTTCTTGTTTGTAGATATGATGCTTCTCACAGGCATTTTTCACTCAATGTAGATGAAAAACAAGTCAATTGGTATTTTGATAGTGGAGCTTCTAGACATATAACTTCCAAGAGGAATTTATTTAGTAAGTTAGAAGCTGCCCCGTCAGGAAAGATAGTCACTTGTGCAAATAATGCTTCTTATCCAGTCAAAGGCATCGGTGAGGTAACACTCATAGTAGCTGATGGTTCTGATTTGTGCATTTTGGATGTACTATATGTGCCAAGGATAAAGAAAAATCTGTTGTCAGTTTCCTCTTTTGCTAAGTCAGGGTATGCTGTTAACTTTGAGAATGACAGATGCATAGTGAGGGATAGAGAGAAAAATTATGCAATAGTCACTTCTGGTACACTTGTATCGCGGCTTGTATCATTTGGATTCATACGAGAGGAGTGAACATAATGCTTGTTTAGCTATTTCTACTACTCCAACTATGCAAGAGGCAGAGTTATGGCATGCAAGGTTTGGACATGTGAACTATGGTAGCTTGATGTTGTTGCAAAAGCATCAAATGGTGTAGTATGCCTTTATGTGGAGATGCCACCCAAACATGTTTGTGAAGCATGTACATTAGGGAAAATGCATAGATATGCTTTTCCAAAAGATGGTTCGACAGGAGCTACTCCAAAATTGCAGCTCATACACAATGATGTTTGTGGTCCTACGAGGGCACCATCTTTTAATATGTACTTCTACTTTGTGACATTCATTAATGACTTTTCAAGATTTTCGTGGGTTTACCCTTTGAGAAAAAAGTCTGAAGTGTTTTTTGTTTTCAACACTTTGTTGCAAGGGTCGAAAATGAAGCTGTTTGCAAAATAAATACTCTTCGTACAGATAGGGGGGGGAAATCATGTCTAATTCTTTCAAAGATTGCTTGAATGAGAAAGGCATTAAGCATCAATGCACATTGCCATATACACCTCAACATAATGGTGTTGCAGAAAGAAAGAACCGTTCATTGATGGAGATGGCAAGATGCATGATCAAAGGCAAGAGTTCTCATAAGTTTTGGTTGGAGGCCATTACCAAAAGTGGATCAACCACCAATGCTTAGTGGACAACAAGTTAATGTGGAAAATCAACCCATAACATCACATGAAATGGAAGAACCAATTCAAGAATAAAGAACAACCATGGAAGAAAGTCAAGAAATGCCTCGTTGGTTAGTGCATACATTACAGGAAAGTAAGCTTTCAGGTCCTCTACCTAGTAGGACACGGGCTGGTTCTAGACTTACTTCTGAACATACAGATCTGGCATGTATAAGCAATCTTAATGATGTTGAAGAACCAAACTCTTACGAAGAGGCTATGGAAAATGAGCATTGGCAAGAAGCAATGCAACATGAAATTGATTCAATAAATAAAAATTGCACTTGGGATCTTGTGGGCTTACCTCATGGCAAAAAGGTAATAGGGACAAGATGGGTGTATAAAGTGAAAAGAATGTCTGATGGTACTATTGACAGGTACAAAGCTAGACTTGTGGCCAAAGGCTATGCTCAAGAGAAAGGCATACATTTTGATGAGACTTTTGCACCTACATCTCGGATGTCCACAATTAGATGCGTTGTTGCATTGGTTGCTCATTATGACTGGAAAGTGCATCGGTTGGATATCAAAATAGCATTTCTCAATGGGGATTTGTAGGAGGAAGTATATGTGCATCAGCCCATTGGTTTTGAAGTGCTTGGTCAAGAAGACAAAGTGTGTAGGCTTTGGAAAGCTCTTTACGGTCTCAACATAGAAATAATGAACCGTTAACGGTTCAGTACGGTTCTGAGAACCGTATGGTTCTCAGAACTTTTATGCAGGAACCGTGTGAACCGTGGAGGTAAATAATTGATTAATCAATTAATTTTTTTTTTCAGTACATAGGTCTGTGGATTAACAGGTCTGTGTGGAATCTGGATTAACAGGTTTGTGTGAATTTGGTCCAAATCTGTGTCCAAATTAGGTCCAAATTTGTGTCTGTAATAATTTGGTAATTAAATAAATAATCAATTAATTAATAAATTAAATATTGGAACCGTACCACGGTTCAATGAACCGTGGTGCAGTTCCTTGGACCCACGGTTCTGGGAACCGTGGGTTCTATGGGTCTCAAATAGGCTCCAAGAGCATGGTATGAGAAGATACACTCATACTTGATCAGTCATGGCTTCAAGAACAGTCCAACTGCTAGCACTCTCTATGTTAAGGAGGATCATGGAGTCATTCTTGTGCTCATACTTTATGTTGATGATATTTTGCTAACTGGGAATAATGTTGAAGCTATTTCAGCTTTCAAAGCTACATTGGGTAGGTCATTTGAGATTTCGAATCTAGTTGTTTTGCATTATTTTTGGGCATTTATTCTGTGCAATCAGATGAGGGCATTACATTATTTCAATCTAAGTACATATAGAAGCTCTTGCTTACGTTTGGATTTCAAGATCGTAGGTCTATTTCTACTCCTGTAGAAACTGGCGCTAAATTGAGCATACATGATGGAGGAGAGCCTTATGACTTGTGTACGTATAGTCAAGCAGTTGGATGTCTCATCTATTTATGCAATACAAGACCAAATATTCAGTTTAGTGTTTCCCAAGTTAGCAGATTTATGCTCAGTCCAAGTACAAAGCATTGGCAAGCAGTGAAGTGGATCGTTTGCTATCTTTAGGGTACTCAAGATCTTGGTTTGTTCTATCGCAGGGGGGAAAGCTTGCAGCTTTATGCTTTTAGTGATTTAGACTGGGCTGGAGATTATGATACACGACAATCTACTAGTGGGAATTGTTTTTTCTTTGGAAACTCATGTATATCTTGGTTAAGTAAAAGACAACCTACTGTGGCTACTTTTATCTGTGAAGCTGAGTGCAGGGCAGTTTTCACTACTACGGTAGACTGTGTATGGCTGAGGAGACTATTGGGTGATCTTCATATATGTCAGCAGGCACCTACTCCGATATACACTGACAGTCAGAGTGCTATGGCTGTGGGACGTTTCATGCTCGCACCAATCACATAGAAATACATTATCACTATGTTAGAGAAAGGTTGCAGGTTGGAGAAATTAGTCTATCTTATTGTCCTACACAGGATAATGTTGCAGATTTATTTACAAAGGCATTATCTCAAGAAAAATTTGAGATTTTTTGTAAAACTCTAGGTTTATTACCTTGTAAAGGATAATCTGCTACCTTGTACATATTCACACTACCACTATAGAATAAGCATATATGTAGTGTTAAGTGTGAAGTAGGGTTAGGTTTAGGGCTTAACTAGGAACATTTACCTATTATTTTTAGGAGTTTATTGTTTCTACAAGTCACTTGTTCTACTTCTCCTCTCTTGTTTCATTGTGTGAGCTTGTTTTGCTTTCTCTCTTCTCCAAAGATCCTGGTTGTGCTATTTTTGCTAACAGGGATTCATAAACGTTGGTGATTGCTCATAAACTATGGCATTGTTGAAGCAAATAAGATGTTGATGTTAATTCAAGGTCATAATGTTGCACCTTCCTTACAATTGGCGAGGCTGGTTGAGGTACAATACTGTAACTTTTTTCACCTTGTCTGTCTAATTTATGAATTGAAGTAGTCTGCTGGCCATGGTATGAAATTGCTTGTGCCAAAGCTGATTGAAAATTCTGATGACAATAATGGCTATTGCACAACAAATGGGCTGGATTTGATTGGATAAGTGTGAACAATGTAGTGCATATCTATGGGAAGCTAACAAGTGGGCTATCGTAAAGGTGCATCTTACATGTAGGAGAGTAAACACCAATATTGATGCTAAGAGATTCCATACTTGTTGGTATGAATTTTGAACTTCCGTCAAGGTTGAGTTTAGTGTTCTAGCTGGTCTCACAATGACTTGGCCAAAGTTGCTTAAGCTGAGGTTAAGATTAGTTTGTATGTAGAAGAATGCATATAGTTATTTTACTACTTATGGTGATTCTCAAAATCGACATTGCTATAGCAACGATATAGACACTTCTTTTGTAGTTCTTGTTAGATGGGAATGGGAACAGCTCAAAACTCTCTAAACGCTGCACCAATGCATAAAGTGGCAATTGACCAGACTAGCACTAGGGGCATAGAAAATCACCCAGAAGCACAAGTCAAAGGAAGGACAATACCATAGTCTTCATGCATAAAGGCAAGCAACACCACAAGCTGTCCAACCCAAAAGCCAATATGATAAACCAAGTCGGCCATCCGAAAAGTATGATAGAAACCATAGAAGAATCATAGATTTTAGTATTATGAAGCATAAATTGACAATACATAAGGCAATCTAGAATTGACAATACATAAGGCAATCTAGCAATCTCTTACAAAGAATAGTAAAGAGCATTCCAAATGTCAATGGCTATAGCCCTATAGGCAAGAACGAAGGCAAGAGTTCTCTCACAAAGAGCCTTAGCAATACCAAATCATAGGCCGAAATGTACACAAGCCTACTTATACTCCTTGAAGATCCCTAAAAGTAGGATTCGAAAAAGTTGGGGGACCTTCCTAAATATAAATGCATTCAAAAAGGCTTCTAGGCCTATACATGAATAAAAAGTGCTTTTGGCCAACAAATGAATAACAGAGCTATATATGTGTAAGAAAAGTATAGCAAGGCAAATAAAATGAGACAAGTTCCTAACTATAAGTGCATGGTAGTATTGGGAACAAATATCTTGGAAGAAAGATTCCAACGAACCCATACTTGTGCTATAATGTTTGATAGCTGAATGGAAATTATGGCAAAGCAAGTAGGCCCCTCTTGTATATGTAAGCATTATGAAAGTAAACCGCAAAAAGGATATAAGGGAGCCCAATAGGTGTGACAAAGATGATACTTGACTAGGATTGCCATCCCAAGCAAGAAACTGCTACAGTGGCTCTTCTCCAATAAGAGCAAGTATCATAGAAAGAGCACTAAAGACATCAGGATCTGCTAATAGAGGTATAGGCTAGCAGCAATGTTGGAAACAAGATAAGGCCACTGCTTCACAATGATCCCAAGCAAGTTGGAGCAATCAAGCATGCCAAATAGCTATAGGTATCAGTGGAGGTGGAGAGGTACCAATGTCCCAAGCTACCCGTAGAAACCAAATGTGTCGGCCACCAACAAAAAGAACATAAGCAAACAAATCCTAGGCTAGGCATTTCGACCAAGAATGTCGTGAAGCAACAACGAGGAACTCGAAAAAGGAAAATTATGAATATCATCGTTGCCAAGTTGTCAACTATGTGTTAGATACAGCCAAACAAATCGTAACATCATAGAAGCATACTCACAGATGTCTATGGAGCCATAGTATCTCAGAACATATCGAGGAGGAAACACTCGGTGGGGGCATGGAGCGTAACCTTGAAAACAATGCAAAGTTGCTTGTGCCAAAAAAAAACCAAACGGTCGTACTGGACCGTGCATATGTGGAGCAAAAAATAGAGCAGTATCAGACTCATCAATAACATAGATGCTCTGCATTCTAGAACGTAGAGTTCCGATCATGTTTCGGAACGCTCGTTCTGGAGTTGAAGTCATCACGTGCAAGTGAACATTCTATATTTATCTAAGCACTACACTATACTAAGAAGTAAATCATGTTAAATACAAGATGAATCACTATTTTCTAGTTACATTTAACATTTTTTTGTGAAACAATTGACATTATTAGGCTTATTCTTTCCTGGGAACCCTGAAAAAAAAAAAGTTCCGACCTAGTACCTTTCGGAACGAACAGTACGGTACGTACAATACATTCCGACCAAAGAGGTGTTAGAAATCAATGTCTATTCTACCCCTAATGTTTCTAGGCCATGCCTGCGTGCGGGCCTATGCTTTTCTTAGGTTAGTCAATCCTATGTATGTAGTAAGGCATCGGAGAGCTATAATATGGCTCAAATTTTGTCTTAGTAATTAGTTGGATTTTTACTTGATATAGGTACTAGATTTAGGAATGTGCCTTTTGCTTTAGAGTTACTTAAGATAAGACTAGGAGATTATCAGGGGCGAGCTTCAACATTGTTGATATATCTGAGTTATCTTATTTTTTTCTATTAATTCATGGTTGTGTGTGTATAAGATTTACTCGCTTTTCTCTTAAATTATTTCCATAATTCTAATAAGAGGCCCTTAATGTAACCTTCTAAATATTAGGGCAACTTGGGGTATTTGGGTCGCATAAGGACATGCCCTCAATGGTAGTGGCCTATTTCCGAAGCGTACAGAGTTAGGGGCTAGTTCTAGTATATAACTCTCCCCTACTTAAAAAATATTGTCCTCAATGTTGGCTCCAAGTAGTAGCTTTGGTAATGGCCAATCATAAGAACTATCTCAACGAAAATGCATGCACCAATGGAAATATTGAAGGAGAGGACCCAAATCGTCGCAAGAAGTATTCCAAAAGTAACATACAAAAACTCTCTAAGTTCAGTAAGTACATCAATTATAAAATAGGGCCGTCGATGGGGAATATAAAACTGAAACCCAAATAAACATAAAGTAAATACTATAAGCCGATGCAGATGCACAAAGGAATCTAAGAGGAACCTCTCTCAAGATACTTTGATAGCCCCGGAATGCCAGAAGAAAAGGTTGACGTGCAAGACCCCAATAACTAGCATATTTAGAACCAGCCGAATAGCCCAAAAATACCATAGGAAAAGGATAACTCAACAACCATAACAACGACTTGGGAACATTGGTAGAGACCAAGAATGCCAGGGAACTTGAAGCAGAAGTACAACATCTTCACAAATGGTAACTAGAAGGTCCTATGCAAGAAGAACTGAAGAACTATCTGGCATATGTAGATCTACTTGAGGAGCAACCATAGGACCAGAAACAATACCACAATAAGGAGGATAAGCTTCAGCATTGGTATCAAGGCACTTAGGAGCAACAGTGAAGCACTCAGTTTCAGCAGGAAAGCATGCAAATTGAGCATCAACATGTACGTGTAGCTATGGATTAAAATTAGTAGCAAAGCACTCAAGAGCAAGAGCAAGGCACTCAGCATCAACAACAAAGCATACAACAACATCAGCAACAACATCAGAACACGCTATATTAGTATCAAGGCATTCGAGATTCAGCATCAACCTGTAGATGTGTCTCAAACTTTCTATGTGAGACAATGACTATCGCATGTAACTTAGGTTAGCCTCCTTGACAACAAGATTGAATGTCGTTCATGGAAGGAAGCATGCAACGTGACTCAGAAATACACTCAGGAGTATCACTCTCAATATTTATGATATCACTTTGATCAACTTCAAACTCACGCTGTGATACTATGGCATCATGCGATACTGCCTCACAAGAAAACTCAACCTTCCCCGCAGGGTCCTTACAAAATGACTCAAAAGGACACTCCTCAACAACACTTGTAGTTGCTATGGCATGTTCATGTGCAGAAGGACCGTCATCAATTGCATGGTCAAAATGGATGATGCTACTTTGCCGAATAGAAATAAGATCATGGAGAGTCAAAAAACAATAGAGATGCGAGATCACAAGCTATAGTAAAAAGTGTGCAGGCACAATTTTTTTTCAAAAGTTCTAAAGGTAATTGAGTAACTGGAATAAGAGCAACGATGAAACACAATGGATCGCTAGTAGGGTGTGGAATAAGCCAACCCCAGGAGTTCCTTAGTATGCAGGCACCTGCTCGCGTTGTAGAGGATCATGCTGCAAAAAAAAGATCAGAAGTTTTCTTTTCAAATGTTAATAGACTTGGGCGTAACCTACATAACGATTGCCATGACAATCACTAATGAGGGCATAAAATCTATTCATTGCTACTTGGCACTATCTTGCATCACCCCTTTTTGTTTTACCTTTTCAATTGTCCACATTAAGGTCT
Source organism: Diphasiastrum complanatum (assembly GCA_029204225.1). Lineage (NCBI taxonomy): Eukaryota > Viridiplantae > Streptophyta > Lycopodiopsida > Lycopodiales > Lycopodiaceae > Diphasiastrum > Diphasiastrum complanatum. Next base: position 28,320,807 of record CM055100.1, read on the forward strand.
ATATTTAATTTGATGCGAACTCACTATACCTACAGTTTCCTCAATAGGAGATTACATCTTGTTGTCTTTTTATCATAATAATACTTAGTAGCCAACTGCTACAAAATTTACCCACACAAGAATGAGTGGAAGTTTTTTTGGAAGGAAAATTTGCTCAAAAGATGTCAGGACTATGAAGATGATCATCAAAGTTCTCCTTTGATATCCTTTTGAATAAGAAATTTTATCAACTCTATAGGCTAAATTGGTTTTGTTTGTCAAAGCTCATTATGGCCTTATCCTATAGTAGGTTTTAAAGTTACCTTGGAAGCCTTTGAAATTTGAGTTTAGTCAGGCCTTTGATTTTATCTTGTTGTTAGGGTTAATTAGAGACTTAAGACATGTAGTGGCAACTTTTTTGTGTGTTTCATTTAGGTGTGGCTTAAGTGGACATTATTATTTCAAGGGTGTTGTTCTTATACAAGTTAAATAATGTAGACAAAATGGCAAGTTAAACTTGTCTAAAGTTTGAGCTTTTTGGAGTATATGAAGAACTTAATCATTGTGTACCTTAGTTTTTGTTCTTTTTATGCAGCTTGATCGTGATAATGTCACGGAAGTAAGGCGTGCTTGCAATGTTGGTTTACTACCTGTACGATCTTTGACCTTCTCTAAATTTTCCATTAATTGGAGTTTCGTTTACAGAACCCATTTTTTTTTTTTTTTTTTTCAGTTTAAAAATCTTGTAGTACAAGTGAAGGCTATCTTTTACAATCCTATGAATTAAGAAATGCGTGTTAGCCAATCATAAAAGGTTGTGGTTTTGTCATTCTTGTGTTTAAATTGATACACATGATTGCAAAAAGAAAAATTTATTGAAAAAGCTGCTTTGTGTTTGATTGTGTAATAGGTACATATCTTAATTGCATGAAGAAGTAAATTGGGAGGTGTTTCCTCAAGTAACAAGCTTGTGGTATTTGTAGTTTGACCTCTAGAGGCTTCCAATTACCTCTCTTAATGACACTTAGCATAATCAATCCTCCTCTTGTTAGTTTTCGGTGCAAAACTTAGAGACATTTTAATAATGCAATGCATATAAATGATAACTTACAAAACTCAAACTCAATAGATCATCGCATGCATTACGTAGATTAGAGTGGTTGATTAAGGACTCTTTCAAAGAGGGGATTGTAGTAGGGATTCTGAGCAATAGAATGGCACTAGTAGAGTGAATACGAACATTCACACTATGAAGATTGTAGTATTTAAAAACTTGAAACTCTCAAGATAGAGCTAAAGACACTTTTTATAATTGAAGGCTTTTATGCCATCTAGAAAATAGTTTGTTGCTAGAACCTGAAAGGAATCTTATTATAGTCTTCATGCTTTTTCATGTGAAACTTAATGCTCTTTAAAATGTCTCATGTATCAGCAATACTAGTTACCACCAACTATTTAGATACTTCTAGGGGCTTTGTAATTTTTAAAGGAATAGCCTTACATGAATAAGGAAAAGTTCCTTTGGACTTCGCTTATGACTTTAAAAATCTCTTTCATGAATGGATGCTTATGTAAGATACTATGATGTGGCTTGGCATTTGCAAGTATTATAAATATGTCCTCTAAGCACACATGCAAGAATAGATCAAATATACTAAGACCTAACCATGAACAGTGATGTGCACGTACTACAACAATGCCTCAGAAGAGAAGCCATGGCCAAGAATGAGAACTCAAGACAAGGCATTGGAAAGGAACCACTTTGTGACCACATGAAAAGAATGGTCCTTGTGACCATAAGAAAGGAACAGTTTCTAGTGACTGCAGTACTATGACCAAAATGGTCCAAGTGATCACTTGAGGTAATCATATCACGGAGTAGATCAACCCTTTGATGCTTCACTTATGTCTAGCAGCCTCAAATGTCTTGCCATATTATATGGCAACCTTGATATCCTTGTCACGGGCTATGGCATCCTTGATAAGCATTGCTAAAGAATTAGCACTATGCAATCAAAAGATGGCACGTGCATTAACCGTTAATGTCAAAGTTTAGAACCCAATCATGGGTAGGAGTGCACACCTTGAACAATCAATTAGAACCTTATGCAAACTAAGGTTCAAACTTCATGCTTAGGAATGCAACAAACGTTAAGGTGACAATACCACATGCATGCATAAAAAAGAATAGTAACATATACTTGGGGCGCATAGTGACAATACCACATGTATGCATCAAAAAGACTAGTAATATTTACTTTAGGCGCATAGTGACATGTAGAGTTTTTACTTGCCCAGTCACTTGTCCCACTGCTCCACCACTTCATGCCACCTAGGATGGGCTCTTTTCCACTCCATATATGGTGGCACCCAGCCCATTATTTCTCTTTCCTTTCTCTTGCTTAATGTTATTATTTGATTTTGTGAATAGGGAGCTTGTGTGTAGCTTGGGAGCTTGGATCTTTTGGAAAACCCCAATTAATGAGATTGGATCTAAACCCCCTCCCCCCCCATTGGAACTTGGATCCTTTCCATAGGGGAGTGACACACCTGGCATCTCCATCAATGCCCTTGGGTACTCATGAGTACATCAAACATGTATAGAGCCTATCTTGATCGAGCCTAGCATAGCCTGGCATGGTCAGTTCAGGTTCAAATCCGACTTCTATTGGCTTCACTCTCTCTCTCATATTATTATGCACATACTCTCATTTCAGCATTTATCTTAGTTTGTACTAGATGTTCTTTATTACATCTTCGGAGATGTTTTATGCACTCCCATTGTTACCACATACTTGACATGTATTTCATTAGTCTTATATGCCTTTTGGCATGGAAAAGACATTAGTAAGGCTTTCTTTCTTTCTTTCCTGCATCCCAGATGTAATCTCTCATAAACACCCAATGGCATTCACAGGTCAGCCAGCGAGGAACAGCTGCATTTTTCTGCCCTCTTCCTGCCAGTGAGCAGCAGCTTACTGCACTGCATTCACGCAAGATCCTCTGTCAACTCGCATGAAGCATAGATCGAAGTTCGTGCCACAGCTTCAACTAAATTTACTAGAAATCCGAGTTCAGGAACAATGAAGCATACATCAATTGGTTTGCTTTCTGTGGCAGAAGTCTGGGAAAAAAATGTCCGCCTAGCTCCAATCGGAAACTTGCCCTAGCTCTGCCCACGGCGAGCCTAGCTGGAAATCTGCCCTCAGAGCTACAGATTTCTAAGGGAAGTTCTTATCAAAGAACATGGCCCACAGAAGTAGAAACATTGTTGCAAATTCCCACGCTGAAGCAGGTTGCTATCAGAGATAAATCTTGATGTTCTTAGCTTTCTTGATTGCTTCAATAGGGACGCATGCGAGATTCTTGAGAATATGTGGGTTTTGGAAAGAGGATTACCAGGATTACTGTTTCCTTCCATGCTTACTCGGTGCGTTTTGCATTAAGGTTTGAGTGATAGCCTAAAGCATCCAATTATGAGTTTAACAAACTTTCAATCCTAGTCAATCATCTTATGCTATCCATTATGGCAAAAGTATCATCTGCCATCCAGAAAGAAACCTATCTTGTTAGAGATTTCTGTAGCAAACTGAAAACTAGAAGTTTCAGGCTCAAACCTTATAGCAGTTAGTTTTTATTGGCTCTGTTTAAACTATGAATAGTTGCAAAGTTGCAAACATACCAGCTGCATACTTTGGAAAAAAAGAAAAATTAATATGCATAAAGAAATCACATCACATAACCATCATTCCAACAATGCTCATCATAAAGGGGTATAGTTGGGGAGAAACCCCCCCCCTCCCCCCGGGCCAAAAGTTGACTTCAGATTGCTGAATATGAAAATTCAGTTTGATGTATTTTCAGCTTTTTAACCTTAACATGTATATGGCTCATTGAGGCCTTATTGATGGAGTGTGTTGCAAAATGGCAACCTATGTCGATGCACGAGTTTCCCACAATATGATTTTGTACATGCGAGTTTCAAGTTAATAGAATGACTTCCTATTTTGGAGTCTTTGGTTACTAGAGAACCTTTGTCAGTTTTATCATTGGTATCAGAGCCCGGTGTGGTTCAAAGGTGTAGAGTGTCATGGCCCTAAATATTTGGTTTGGACCTTTAGGGTGTACCTTGGACATAGGGGATGGACCTAATTTTGGTAATAGCTGAATAGGACCATGTGGACTGGCGACCACACACATGCGTTATTAGCATGTGTATTGCACGCATGCCTTGGGTGTGGATGTGCATATACTATGCTTTTGCATGGGAACTAGCTATTATTTGTAAAGGGTCTTACCACATGCAATAGACATGCATGGGAGGTTGGCATGATCAATTAGATTGTTTCCATCTGGATTCCATGCATGGACAGGTAGGGTGGTCTCTCTACTCTACATAAACACCAGAGTCTTACAGCCAGATGTCGTCGATTGGAAAGCGCTTCTATCAATCGGTTTTGCCTATCGCCTGGTTGCTCGTGGGCTAGATCTGTATTCATCTAGGATTGATTGAGTCAGTTTGGGTCTACTGCCGTTCTCTTCCCATTCCTTTGGTGCTTCTATTTGGTGTAGATCCTTTGAAGGGTGTTTCACTGGTATAAGAGCCCGAGCCAAATCAAAGAGAAGCAGTTCTACAAGAACGAGTCAAGAGAATTCATCACTTCTGCTTGGTATTGGCAGTTGAGGAATCGATTTGGAGATTGAGGTGTAGTCTAACCCTTGATTTCGGTTTGGTTGATTCGGCTTTTCATGCCTTAATTGATTGGTGATGATTTTTGGCTTGGGGTTTCGTAGACTAGCAAGGGTCATGGAATTGAATGGTGAATCATGTTTTCTGGATTACCAAAAAGTTCAATTGGCATGTATTTTTTGTTTTAGTGTTCTTGCTAGGTAACTAGTTTTTTCATGCCATCTGTGACGGAAATCAATCAAGGAACTTTGCTAGTGGGAATAGATTCTTGCTTATTGCTAGCAAGTATGTTTACCTGAGAATGCTGTGAGCCATGGATTGAAATCAAACTATGCAGTCATGTGCCAGTTTGCAACACATGGACATCATGCCACCATAAAAAGTGATTAATATGAAACTATATTGAGATCAGATTCTTTTTTTCTATAAACTGCATTAGATTCAAAATAATATGAAAAATCATAACTGCAAAAGTTAGAAATGCAGAGCCCCTTTGCATGCGCTACAATGAGTGAAGAGGACCAGAATAAAAGCAATGCCTGGCAATGTTAAGAATAAGAGTTCATGTCACATGTGAGATAAAAGAGGAACTAGTTTAGTTATAAGCTTAAAAGATTTAGGAAAGCCAGGTTTTTTAGAATTCCTAATTTTTTCAGCTTTGGTCAAACTCATTTCTAGTTCAGATCTTCACATTCTTTACTCTGATACAAGCCTATAACACTTAACTGGTTCGTTGCTTATGCACCGCTTGGTGGTCTAGCAGCTGTAATTAAAATTCGCCTCCCTCTCTTGCTGCATCCACTGGCAACAGTTTAGGCGTCTAGGGGCTGGTGCCTTCATTGTAACAGCCTCCTATGTGGTGTTATTGGGTGGGTGCTTGTCCGTCAACTTCCTACTCAGATTCTGGGTAACACTATTGCTTCACCATTGGCTGCACTGTCAAGTAAGCTAGGAAACAGTGCTTGAACGTTTTGGACTTCTTGCATGCAATTGAGGCTTTGACTTTTTTGCTTACTATTGTTGTGCCTTGCTAATCCTCCACTTTGTGAATTACCTCTAGAGTAACATAATAGTTCCACCACTTTGTCCATTTGTCGCTGCACTTTTCTCCTTCTCTCATGTTTTGCTATTATTTGATTGACATTTTTAATAAGTATCCAACTATGAGTAGTTACTTCTTGGATTCCATTATGAATTTGTAATCCGCTGGTTTCTACTTTTTTGTGATTCAATATTTAGCTATCCATATTGAAGGCAAACTGATATGCAAACACTCATAAGCTTTTTGAATGAAACATTTGCTTTGTACACCAATCCAAAAAAAGTTGAGTATGGTACTTTTTGCCTGACCCTCTCCTAACATCCAATTAGTGACTTTTGAGCATTGTTGAACACTGTTAACAGTAAGCTTATTTCCAACTTTCATTGTCTATCAACCAGTAATAGAGCTAACATTACATTCATTATTTTACATGCACCAATATACAAACATCTTCTTTCTTTTGGTGTTGTTTCTTCTACAAAGCTCATGCAAAACATTCATTGATCAGGTCTTGCATGGTGATGCAGTGCTTGACAGTCAGCAGGTGCAATTTCTTGTCAAACGAGTATAGCAAACCAGTGAATTTTCACTGCTGAATCTTTACTGATGTTATTGCTTTTCAGTATGGGGAAGTTGACTCATGCTTATGTTTTCAATCTTGATCAATTGTGCTTGCTTTGTTTTGGCTAAGACAGCATGATATAAAATTATTTGCATGATCCGGAATTTCTTAAAGCTTTCCTTAGGAGTTGAGGAGTACGAGATTTCAGAAAAGCACATTGAAATATTTATTGTATCTCCTAGTTGCTTGGTTACCCTATATCTGAAATTCATTTTGGTACTGTGTTTGATCTCTTTGCATGATATCTCACATGTGTGTGTGTATATTTTTTTAGGGCTGCTCGATATTGAGTGGAGATGTCATCATTCGCAGACTTGCAGAAGCTTTTCAGCCGAACTATGTGGTATTTCTTGTATCCAGATTTTCTTTTTCTAAGTTCCTTTGGTCTTTCATTTTTAAATTAGAGAAATTTGTGGTGCTCACTTATATCCTTTTCAATCAAATTCTTGTGCTCAAACTTGTCGAGTATTGTTGCGTTTTATTGTCCAATCAGCTTGTGAGGGTACAATGCAAGAGCTTTTAAACACCTGCTCTGCGGATGAGACTAGCTACCAGCGAGCTGAAAGTAATGAGTGATCGTACTAGTGGAGCGTGATGTAGGCTGGTGGGAAGCATGTGAAGACCTGATAATATTGGATCTAGCAGAAGCATGTGACTGACTGTGATCCATATCTGGGAGCGTAGGTAGAAGTGAAGCTCGTAGAGTATACATCTCTCTCATTAGAAGACCTACACATTTGGGGTCTGGATACTCGAGGAAGGATCTCAGCATGAGAGGAGTATCTCTGTATAAACAATGGTAGCGCCCTCTGATCTCATAATGTACTGGACAACGAAAGATGAAATGAAACTCATCCTACCTCCTGAAGAGAGCAAAGCTGACATATCCTATGCAATATGGGAGTGTCCATGTATCTACCCGTCTCGATAGCAAGCTAGTGAGAAGAGACTCGAAGCTGTCCCATATGGTATCTCAGACCAAAAGATAGTGGCTGTGTAAGATATGCTGGAAGGATAGGAATGCCCGTAGCATCCAGCCGTAATAGATGTGTGCGGTAGAAATGTATCTTGACCCTATCAGGATCAGGCTGTGACCATATAGTGCGTATGTAGTTCCGATAAATCTGTTGTCTAATATAAGCATGGGCCCCGCTCGAAAGATCCCGAGATTTTCTTAAGGCCACCCAGAAAGTGCAGATAACCCCCAAGTCTGAAGAAGGGTTGAGACACTGCCATACCAAGAATGCTTGGCTCCCTGTCCAGCAATGGTACGAGATGAAGTGAGAGCAGCAACAACGTATCTGGAAGTATCTAAATATGATATCCTGTGAAGAAAGGTAATGATCTAGAACATAGCACCGATAACCAAGGGAGGGGAAGCAAACTCCGCTAGTATGATATCATGTGGCACCGAGGGCTTAGCCCGAATCATCCTGCTGAGAATCTGGATACAAGTAAGATCCCTCCATGTATCGCGTGATAAATCAGGGCACCAAGTCTCAGCAGAGTATAAAACAACTGGGGAGACAATAGTTGAAAATAGTAAGCATCTGGTACTAGGGTCCTACACATAATATGTGGAACAAAATCTCTCCACATGAACAAGAGTGGTATGCCCCTTACGGAGCCTGGTGAGGGTTGCTGGTCGAAATGTGAGTAGTGGACCAGAGAAAAGTACTCCCAAATAGGTGTAAGAGGTCACGATCTCACTCGGCAGCCCGTCATAGTGGAAGACCACATCTCTCATATGTTGTCTATTGGTGTTGAACACCATAATCTTGGTCTTCTTAGTGTTAACCGTTAATCCCCAAAGCTGGCAGAAGCGATGTAAAGCAGAAAGGTGTCTCTATAAACTAGCTGCAGAGGATGAGAGAAGAACCACATCATCAGCGTACAGGAGAATGGGGATAATAATGTCCGCTAAGGGGCAGCCCTCTCCACCTTCCTCGCGAATAATACGCTCAAGATCATCAATATATAGTCCAAAGAGAGTGGGTGATAAGGGACAGCCCTGCTTCACTCTAATGGTAGAATGTATCAGCGGGGACCAGCCACTGCCATCTCTGAAACGCGCCAAAACTCGCTCATATAAAGTATTGATCGCAACAATAGTTTCCTCTGTAAAGCCAAGTGAAGATAACTGTTGGAAAAGGAGATGTCTCAGAACAGAGTCAAAAGCTTTGCGAAAGTCCACAAAGCAGCAGTAAACTCTCTGTCTCTGATGTCGAGCCTCCTCAATAATGCATCTCAAAATGAAGATCTGATCTGAGGTAGAGTATCCTGGTCTAAACCCAGCCTGACCCATAGCGTGTATATCCTCAGTCTCAACAAAAGATCCAGTAACCGTCTGTAATATAGAACCATAATCTTAGCCAGAGTGTGACCAATCATGATGGTGCGGTAGTTTTCTACATTCATGAGATCACATGCCTTGAGGTTGGGATGAAGGATATTAGTACACCATGCCGCGGGAAAACCAGAAGTCACAGCGGTGTTAAAGGTGTGAGCAATGTAGGGAGAGATAAGGTGTGCTATAGGCTTTAGGAAGTCTACGTTTAGAGAGTCATGATCAGTGGCTTTATGAAGTTTGGCATGTTTAATGGCGTTCTCAACCATGTGTGGAGGAAAAAGCAAGCAGTGGGCAGGTCGTGGTGAGAGTAAGGTAGGAAGAGAGTCCATGGTTTATACTTGCGTGGCATATTTGATCTAGGATTCGGTGGCTATGGGGGCTAATGTCGAGGAGTGTCTGGTGAAGTGCTTCCAGAAAAAGGAGGAGGAAGGGGAATCTAAAGAGTCAATCAACCTTTGGCAAAGTGATTGTAGATACGTTATCTTCTTTGTTCTGGTGGTTCTATGATATTCTTTCTGGCGTTGTTTGAGTGTTGCAGGGGAGTGTAACCTGGCATATACCACATGCTTGTGAAGAGAGCGGCATTCTACATCATACGATCGGTTGTGAACACGTCTATGAGATGGTATCATTTTGGTGGGAAAGATGAGGACGCAGCAGTTAAAAGGGATTTAGAGAGGAAAGTGGCTTGTTGGCCAATTGATGCCGTGAAAGGGAAGTTAGTAAGTAGTTGGGACAAGGTTGTGGTGTAATTTGTAAGTCCAGAGTGGGTAAAAGGGACACGTTTATGAGTGGAAGTGGAGCATGGAACTTTCGAAGACGAGGTTATGTGACCAAGTGAGAGGCGTAAAATCAGCAAAATTTCCTGTCGATGATGATGATAAAAAACCATTGCAATTCTATAAACCAAGTCTCAAAGTGGTAGGGGATCTCGGGCAGCTCCTAAACCCAGGAGCCTCGAGTTCCTATTGTGAAAGGAGGTCGAAATGTCTCGGTTTGCCGTCGATAAAAACAACCCTTTGTCCTTTTTCTTTTGCTTCGTGAATAATCTTTTTTCTTGCCAACCCTTGAGTGTTTGTCAAATCATGGTTGAGAGAGAGAGAGCGAGAGAGAGAGAGAGAGAGAGAGAGAGAGAGAGAGAGAGAGAGAGAGAGAGAGAGAGAGAGAGAGAGAGAGAGAGAGAGAGAGAGAGACTTATTGAATGAAGGGCTTGCCCTGATCAATCGTGCAAGCATCATGACCTGTAGATGGAAAATACTAATCCACTCCACCTCAGGAATCCTGGACACCAAGCTTCCCATTGCATACATAATTGTAGGTGAAACAATGGTGTTAAATAATCTAAAAAACCGCTCAATTCTAACTAGAGAAGCATGACCCTTCCATAGTCTTGGTGTGGCGGCATGTCACATACTGAAAGCATGTCTAGTAAAGGATGTCCCCAAGTAAGTATAAGAAGGTACCACCTCAAGTGGTTGTCCTCCTAAAGGAAATACCTATTGTTGCATAAAAGTCCTGGAAGTATTAAAAATCATAATCTAGATTTTCTTGGTATGCACAGAACCAAATAAATCCCCAAATACCTGTAATGTATCCAAATGCTGTTGCAACCCCAAAAGAGGAAAGCAATGCCACATCATCAGCATAAAGTCAAAAGTTTTCCGAAAATCCACAAAACAACTGTAAACTCTCTCATGTCTGAAACTAGACTCCTCAATGATAAATATTTGAAGAAAGCTCCAAACATGGAGAACCATACTATCTGCAAAGGTTGAAGACTTTGGAGGAAAATAGCAAACCGCCAAATACACATCCTATCAAGAGCAATACTCCAACCTAGAAACTGAATCTAGAGATAGCGTGCATGCTTATCTTGTCGAACCAAATCAAAAAGAAGGATATCTCCCTATGAGATGAAATCTACTAAATCACCTGCTATTGCTGAAGAATGAATGACATTGCATTTTCATAACCCAATCCGAAGGTAATGTGGACGAGGTCCCGGGCTGCTTCTACACCCAAGATCCCCAACTCCCTAGGCACCAAGGACAAATGGTGGACTGCGATCCAAGTAACTCACCTGCCCATCCCAATAAATGGTAGACCATCCAAATGCCTTAGCCTCGTGAAAGACTTCCCTAGGCTCTTCCACTTGGACATAAGTGAGGTCATCATCTAAGAAAATCCATGTGCCCTCCAGTTTAGATTTAAGTCACAATACTTTCAATCTTTCTTCTTTTGACTTGAATTGAATATAATAAGAGTGGGGGTTGTCTTTTTTAGTATGCCAAGCATTGTCCATTCCTTATTGAAACTCAGTGTAGATTCCAAAAAGGATTTTGGCTTCTTTCATAGTGCCTTGAGGGCTAGGAACACCTCAAACTAGAACATCAAGAGCTTAAAAATCTTGTAATTTTTTCTCAGAATTGGTAGGAAATAACAGTGTACATGTGAGTGGTATTACCTTCTTCTTTCTTGAGCAAAGAAGCCCAAGTCTTTGTGGCCTCCTTATTTTCACTTAAATGTCTCTCTAACTCATTGATCTTGCTCTTTATTGGAGATGACATTCCTTCCAATAACTGGACTTTCTCCTTGAGAAACATACACCGCAAAGCATCTCGGCGACTCTCAAGGGAAGTGAAACGGATAATGAGTGTGGTTGCATCTCTAGTAGTCCTCCAGGCGGTGTCCAACCCCTGTCCTGTGCCCGAGAGTGGTGTCGAGAAAGCGTTTGGCTTCAGCCAAGGCATCCTGTGTATCCGGGATCCCGCGAACTCTAATGTTGTGAGCTTTTTGGTCTCGAGATTTCTCTTCCGAGATGGTGGCTGAGATAACCGAGGAGATGGGGGCGCTTGGATTGGTGCCCTTTTTCAAAACAGATGCCCAAGAAAGGGCCTCTTCTTGTTGCTTTTCAATCTTGGTTTCTAGCTCCCGTATCATATTGGTGGTGGATTCGGAAGCTGCAGCCTGCTTGATCCCGATGGATTGTTCGAGTGATGCCACCGTGGACTGCAATATGTTCTTCTCATTGATTAGAGAGGTAACCGTTCCTTTCAACTGTGAGATTTCATGCCGCAAAAGCTGGAAATCTGCCTTGATTTGATCGATCTGCCAAGAGGAAAAAAGTTCGGTCGATTTGGAAGGCGTATATGGGATATTTGTTGTAGGCTGTGTTGCCGGGAAGGTAGAAGAGTGAGCAACGGTAGGTGTGGGAAGAATACGGCCAGAAGATGGAAGAGGAGCCGAATCGGGAGCAAAATGGGCAGAAGATGGTGGAATCGGTAGGCATGACCGGGCAGCTGCTGCCACGTAGCCAGGCTGCTCTGCCTGCGTGGCAGGGGGTGGTGACAAGTCAGTAGGCAGCGCTGCCACATCAGTGGACAACAGCAGAACGGGGGGGGGGAGCTGTAGCGAGGGGGGGTGGGCCTTCAGCGAGGAGTAGGGGTGGGCATTCAACGAGGGGGGGTGAGCAACCATCATCGGGGGTGGGGGGTAGGTAGTTAGCGAGGGAGGGTATAGGTTGAATAGGTCTGGTTGCAGGGTAATGCTGGGAGATGCACGGCCTTTGATCTCTGTGGGAAGTCGCTCCCTCATCGTCGACATCATCATCTGAGTCTGAGACTGGTCGTGAGCGTCGTCTAGAGAAAAAGGAGGTGATATGAAGCTGTGTGTCTGGAGTAGTCTGATGCAGAGGCTGCAGATCTCGTCGTGATAGAAGCATCTCTCGGATCATAAGTGCAACACAACGTGGATCCTCATAGGTAACAATTGAGCACAAAGTGAGTGGTGTATCCCTGAACAAGCAATAGCATCTCTTGCGAATCTCATAATAAGCTAGGCAAATGAAGATAAAATGCTCCTCAGTCTCCACCGCACCAAGGGAACATAGCTGGCTGATCCTATCCTCTCATGGGGTACCCTGAAATTGACCAATCTCAATCTCAAGCTGGTGTGAAGAGACACGGAGCTGACCCAATATGAACCTGAGACCATGTGATAACCCAGAGCATAGGTAGTGTGGTAGAAGTGGGGACCCAGATACATCAGTCTCCAAAAAATGAAGCCGATAAAAGTCAGATTTAACACTCAACTGACCCTGCCAGGCGAGAGAGAGAGAGAGAGAGAGAGAGAGAGAGAGAGAGAGAGAGAGAGAGAGAGAGAGAGAGAGAGAGCTTTATTAATGTCTTTTCCATGCCAAAAGGCATATAAGAAGTATATGTCAAGTATGTGGTAACCATGGGAGCGTATAAAACGTCTCCAAACTGTAATAAAGAAAAACATCTAGTACAAACTAAAATAGACACGTATGCGAGAGTGTGTGTGCATAGTAATCATATGTATCTATGTCAAGATGTCAAGGCTGTGCTGTTGCGATGCTGCAAAAAGATGTAATGCGAGCCACAACATGGGAAAGCACTGGAGCCTGCCGGCGTCGTCTGTGAGCATGAGCACCTGCATGTGTAGTAGTAGTAGTACGCCTCTGCGTAGAATGTCTGGTGATCTTGGTAGTAACGTGATGGTGGGAAGTACACTGTCTTTGATCTCTATGAGCATGAGCATGAGCATGCGAGCGGCCATCATCCTCGTCGTCGTCAGAATTGTCATCCTCTAAATCACGCGATCTCCGCCTAGTAAAGAATAAAGTAATCAATGGCTGTGAGGTAAGGTGCTGGGGTGTCCCGTATAAATCTCTCCATAGGATGTACATCGCGCGTACCATCAGAGCGACAAACCGAGGGTCCTCATAGGCTATGAGAGAGCGTAGAGTGGTAGGCATGTCTTGGAACAGACAATGATATCGCCCTCTGATCTCGTAGTATACAAGGCATCTAAAGATAAAGTGCTCCTCAGACTCCACCTCACCTAGAGAGCATAATTGGCAAATCCGCTCCTCTTTGGAAATACCATGGAACCTCCCAGTCTCAATAGCTAGCTGATGAGAGGACACCCTAAGCTGCCCCAATGTTCTGGTAGAAAGCTAGCTTAACCCCTAACTGGTTACGCCAAGTCCGCTCTAGATATGTGCGATAGAGGAAGCGTCTGATATACTGATCGGTGCCAACCTGTATGTATCGCCTGTCTATCTCTGGTAATGCCTGTATCCTTTGAATGTAGGTGATGTGCTAAAGAGCTGCCTCGATCTGTATAGGTGGAACTGCAAACTCGGCCAGGAGAATCTCATGTGGAACAGAAGGCTTCGCTCGAATCAACCGAGCTAGCATGGTGGTCTGTAATCGTGAAAGACTGGCCCAGTGTGAGGAGGGGAGACCTATACACCATGTCTCTGCCGCATCTAAAGTCGTGGGGGTAACAATGGTATCAAAGAGGCGACACTTATTGCGACCGTCCTGGATGGTCTGGTAGCAAAATCGCTCTAGCTGAACAAGGGAGGCATGTCCCTTCCCAAGTCGAGTGGTAGCGGCTTGTCTCATGCTAAAAGTAGGACCTGAGAAAAGGACCCCCAGGTATGTGTAGGAAGGGACCACCTCTAGAACTTGTCCACCCAAAGTAAGCTCATGTCGCTGCATGAATGCCCGCAAAGTGTTGAAGTGCATAACCTTGGTCTTCCCAATGTTCATCCCTAGGTCCCATCTGGTGCAAAACTCATGCAGGCAATCCAACTGTCGCTGTAGGCCCTCTCTGGTCGGTGAGACCAATACCACATCATCGGCATAAAGGAGGATAGCAATCAAGATGTCTCCAAGCCTGCAGCCAAAACCACCACACTGTGTAATGACTCTCTCCAACTCATCAATATACAAGCCAAAGAGGACTGGTGAGAGGGAACAACCATGTTTCACCCCAATGGTGCTCTAAATGTGATCAGATATGCCAGGACACGCTCATAAAGTGCCATCACAGCAAGAACGATGTCGGTGGAGAAGCCGAGGTCTCGGAGTCTCTGGATGAACAGTGAGTGAGGAACAAAATCAAAGGCTTTCCTGAAGTCCACAAAATAACAGTAAACCCTCTCTCTCCTGTGCTTAGCCTCCTCAATCAAGGCTCGCAATGTGAAGATGTGATCTGCAGTAGAATAATGGGCTCGAAAACTAGCCAGATAGTGCACCAGGAGGACGGGAAACTGGAGACAACTGCGGAATTAAGAAGGGTGGCTATGGTGGGGGCGAGTAAGTCAGAGGCATGGGATTATTAACGCCTTTTGGACACCTGTGGGTGCATAAGACCAAAAAGAAATATGTACAAGCAACAGTGGGAGCATCATCCATAGGAGGACGTGGCCGTAAAATGCTATAAACTAGCTATGAATGAAAGTAGAACAAAGCAGAAGTGAAATAAGCCCACAACTCGGGCCAGATATAATAGAAGAACTACAGAAAAAGTACCAATGCCCACAACCCGGGCCAAGTGGAGAATAAGTACATATCAGCGAAAGTTAGTGTGAAGCGTCCGTTGAGTGGAGCGTATAATGGGCCCTCATGGAGGCAAGTGGCGACTACATCTGGGATTTTTTTGCGGTGGCACAGCGATAGGAATCTCATCATCGGAGTCATCAGCATGTGCTCGAGTCCGAAAGAAGCCAGTGAGAAGCAGCTGCTGGGAGTCTAACCCCAGGTGATCTGGTACAGGCAGATGAGACTGACGGAGAGTAAGCATCTCACGAACAAGAAGTCCCAAGCAACGAGCATCATGATAGGAGACAAAACTGCGAAGTGCATGCGGGCCATCGCGAAAGAGACAATAATACCTCCCCCGTATCTCATAATACAACGGACATCTGAGGAGGAAATGAGCTTCATCTTCCACCTCCTGCAACGAGCACAAGCGACATAGACGATGCTCTTGGGGGATATCGCATGCACGACCGGCCTCAATAGCAAGCTGATGAGAGGAAGTGCACAACTGCCCAAGACGACAGCGCAGGCCGTGTGATAGGGGCTGTGAGAGATAGAGCGGCAACAATGGCAAACCAGAAGGATCCAGAGAGAGGAAGTGTGTCTGGTAATAGCTTAGTCAAATGCAGGAAGGTGGGAGGGAGCTCCAAGTCTGCTGCATATATCGACGGAATAAATAGCCTCGGATATATGAATGCATACCATGAGGAAGATCCATGATAGAGATGCCCAGATGTCGTAAGAGATCAGACGCCTGCTGGTACCAAGATAGCTTGGCATGGGAATCAGCTAGGACACGTGAAGAAGTAACCGTAGCAACTATGTATCTATCCGGGTGAGATGCACGAATGTCCTAAATCCGCTGAAGAAAAAGAATAAGGCGGAAAAAGAAATCAAGGATGATCGGAGGAGTAGCAAACTCAACACATAGGATATCATGAGGGGTGGTAGTCTTGGCACGTATCATGCGACCCAACATAGTGGCTTGAATGCGGGAAATGCGACCGGCTGTGCGTGCCTTAAAGTCCCCTGCAAGCAATATGTAACCCTATAGAGAGAGTCTAGCAATGCCGTCAGAAAGGGCCTGAAAAGGATCACCTCCAATTCATAAACACTAAAGTGTGGGGAGTCCTGGTCCACCCCCAAGAAGGATGCAGTAATCCGAAGCGACAAGTAATGGCCATAAAGTATCCTGCCCTGTAGCATAGGTCGTGGAGCAGAAATCCATTGAAAACCAATGTGCGGAAGTGGGTGTATGGAAGACTCATATGTCTCTGCAAAAAGTAGAAAATCAGCCGAACACATATGGGTGTCAAGATCAGCCGCTGTAGAAGAGGCGGAGAGGCCGCTGCAATTCCAAAAACCGAATGTGACGCTAGCCGGGGCTATCGGGCTGCTCCCATGCCTGAGTACCCCAACTTCCTATTGACGCTTGGAGAAAAAGCGAGGGTTGCCATTTGTAAATACCACCCGTTGTTTTTGTCCTTGCCTCATGAATAATAGTTTTACGTTGTAACCATTGGCACTGAGTAAGGTCATCATCTATGTAAATCTGAGAGCCTCGAAGAGTACGACGCACACAAAGAACTGTCTGTCGGTCGCCCATAGTTTTGAATTTGACAAATAATACCTTCGGATCATGCTGGAGGTTCATGCATATTGGATACCTGGAACTAAGAGCCCCATGCGTGAAGTAAACAAAGAGGTAACTTGGTCCAATGCTGTGCCCCCAGAAGGAAGACCCCCGGAATCTTAAGTTGAGCTTTTTGTCATCCTGACGTTGTTGTTCTGCCAAGATGCCTTGTATCGTGGTGTCTAAGGAGGGTGCTACAGAAGACGAAGAGGTGGTAGATGATCTCAGGATAAAAGCCCATGATTTGGTCTCACGTACTTCTTGCTCGAGAGTAGGTACCTTTTGTACATGTTCCACTGTCTCATGAAGCCGCTGTTCAAGAGCGGGAATCCGGGCAGTGCTCTCAACAGTGTCATGTATTTGGCGCTCAAGTAGGGGAAGCTTACTCATGGATGCCTTAGTATCCTCAACAACACGGGAGATATTAGGGATGATGTCCCTCTGCAAAGCACTAAGTGCAGCACGAAGAGAAGCAATTTCGGTCTGTTGAGCGTCAATCGTGGCAGTCTTAGTAAGCAAATCCGCACGAAGTTCATTGAGTTGTGAAAGAAAAGCGGCAAATTGCTTAGAAATGTACTCATTCAACGAGGAGATGCTTGGGAGTGGCGTGCCGCGTGCGTGTAGGTGTGGCATGTGTCTCCCATAGCAGCTGAGGACGAAGCAACGACCTGTGGCGGTGGAGTGCTGATAGAATTGGTAGGCATGGTGGACGCAATTTCCAAAGTACGAAGATGTTTGCGAGAGCCTGTAGACATAAACTTCTTAACACGCTTTGTGCGCAAGACAAAGCCCGGAGGAAGGCGAAACGAAGCCGTAGGATGATTTGCAGGAGATAGATGAGAGAGGAAGCAAAACCCTAATCAAGCAGTTTCACGGAAATGAGCGTAACTTTGTCATAGGAAGTCCGATTGACCCGAAAATTGATTCAGATCGAAGGTAAGACAGAGAACTACGCAGTCGTCAGACTATACTTGCAGTACGGTACATATCCGTACGAACTGTACGGATTTTACAGACCGCAAAAAATTTGAGATCAAGAAAAATCAAATTTTCAAAACTCAAACTGTTGAGGATCTATTGCAAAAGGATAGCAGCAATGAAATCTTGAGAAACAAGCTTAGAGTAGCTAAAAGTGATGCAAGAAAGTGTCATGCACAAAAAAGGTAAATCTAGCCACAAAAAAAAGCTAGAAAGAAGTGAGAGTTGCATGGAAATGGAAGTAGTGAGGAGATGATGACTGCGTGGAGATGGAAGGGTGGAGATGGAGATGGTGATGGAGATGGAAGCGTGAAGGTGGAGAGAGAGAGAGAGAGAGAGAGAGAGAGAGAGAGAGAGAGAGAGAGAGAGAGAGAGAGGAAAGACAGAAAGAAAGAGAGATCTTTATTAATGTCCATGGAATACCCTAAGGTACATAGGACTAAAAAAACTGGTACATGTCAAGTATGCACGGTGGGAGCATGAAAGCTGTACCACCTAATATAAACAAGACTACAGAAAAACCGGAAATAGTGACTGGCACAACCAAAGACTATCATCATGGTACAATAGATGCCTCTCCGCCTGTGAAATAATGATATAAAGTATGTTGTGGCACTGTCTCTGGACGAACTGCGGCTCTCTATCTCCGAGTGGATGGTCGGTGTCGTCTCTGCTGCCGTGAAGCTGTAGACTGTGGTCTGTGGGCTAGCTGTCTCTCTAGTCGTCTACACTGTCTCTGCCGTCTATGTATGGTAGCATCCGGAATCTCAGCCTCTCCATCAGAATCAGTATTCTCCTGTCTCTGTCTCCTACGGGATAAACACTCATGTATGCTCAGCTGTATCAAGGGGGAGGTGTCAACGTCTAGCCTCGCCATACGCAGGTTTGACATCTCTCGGATCATCAGTGCAACGCATCTGGGGTCCTCATACGATATCAAGGTACGAGTTCACCCAATGTCTTTATTAACGTCTGTTGGGCACCCGTGGGTGCATAAGACCAAAAAGAAAATATGTACAAGCAACAGTGGGAGCATCATCCATAGGAGGACGTGGCCGTAAAATGCTACAAACTAGCTACGAATGAAAGTGGAGAGAGAGAGAGAGAGGTATTAATGTCTTTCACCATAGGGCTGAATACAATTTCCAAGAGACATGACTGATCAGGGCTACAAGATTGTTCAATACATTCCGTTATTTATAGTAAGTCATTGGACAATGTGGCTATATACTATACTTCAACGAGGCCTTAATTTGCCACTTGAAGGGACTACACATCGTACTTTCAATTAAAAGCTTGAAAAGTCTTGTCTCTCATGGCTTTGTCCCAAATGTCATCCTTTTCTTCTTCATAAGTTTAAGGTTCTTTGCTTTGAATGATACTGGATAAGAGAGTGTGATTAGCTTCATACCTATTAGGTTTCTTCTTCTCTCTAGTTGATTTTCATAGCTCTCCCTAGATGGATGATTCAAGAAAGTGATACGTGTCGTGACTCTCCATCAATGTCTCAAACCATTTAGGGATATTCTTGTTAGGCGATCTGCGTCCAGGTGAGAATGTATCCTCAGGTACGTACATCTTTCTCCTTGCACTTGTCACTTGTAAGTTCAATCCTCTTGGATCCAAAATCCATAAAAGGTCCATCATCAAGAGGAATTCTTACAATAGCATCTATGGTGCTTGATATGTCAATGTTCTCAGCATCCTCATCCTTGTACATCATGGATTAATCAGAGATAAAATCACAACTAATGTGCTTTTCCTCTCTAAAGGATCAAGGCAACTGTAGCCCTTCTCATGATCATCATAACCTAAGGAGATACACTTCAATGCTTTTACATCAAGCTTACCCGTATCTTCCTTAGGAATGTGAACATGGGCCTGACATCCAAAAATTAGCAAATTGCTCACTTTGGCTTCTTCTTCGTAAATGCCTCTTCAGGTGTTATCTTAGGCACAACAATGGTAAGATTCATGTTTCCACAATGATCACAAAAGTTTCAAATTCATTGGTTTTTGACCTCGTGCCCAATCATCAATATTCTGGCATTAAGCCCTCATTATTTCTCTTCTTTGCTCCTCCTGCATCAAGATTTCTGTGAGTTCATCGAATGCAAGAAATGCTACTAGTGGCCAAGGAAAGCATGAAAACCGCTCAGGATAGAGCCCAATTTTATGCTAACCGTGGTCGCTCACCTCGAGAAATTGTGGTCGGAACCTGGGTGTATCTTAAAATCCCTAAGGATTCAAAGATACTTCGGACGGGAAAATGCCATAAGCTATCTTCACGATATAGCGGACCTTATAAGGTTGTAAAGAAAATCAACCCGGTTGCTTATCAGCTAGATCTTCCGATTGGGGTTGGGGTTCATCCTGTTTTCCATGTAAGTCGTTTAAAGGAACGACTTAGTAGGAAGGATTCCCTAATTCTGGAAGGTGAACTAGTTGAACTAGAGGATCTGTCTACCTTTGTTCCTAATGTGCCTGAAAAAGTGGTTGATGTTCGTCGTCACCAATTGAGAAACCGTTTGGTTTTTGAATTTCTTGTACATTGGAAAGGCAAGTCAGATGATGAGGACACTTGAGAGAGAGAAGACTATTTAAGACCGAACTGCCCTGGATTGCTCCCATTAGGAGGAGACTCTTAAAGGGGGAGGGAATGTTATGTACCCATAAGGGCACGCAACAGGAAACTTGAGGTGACGGTCTCATTTATGGGATAGAACTCTACTCTGGAGCTATAGGTTTTGTGGGTGCCACATGTCAATGCCTTATTAGCGCGCGGTGACTCTTTGATATGGACCCGCGTCAGTGTGCACAACTGCCGCATGTCGATGGTCATGTGTGACTCCTATGGTCGGAGATGACCCCACCTGGACTATGTATATAGAGGCGTACCTTTACGATACTTAGTGTCTAACACAAACTCCTGAATGAGTTCTGACCATCTAGCCTTACGGCCACGAAGGTCCTTGGCATCACAAATGTACTTAAGGGATTGGTGATCAGTCATCACCGTAAATTTGGCACCATAAAGATAATGCCTCCAGATTTTTAACGCCTAAATGACTACAAAAAGCTCGTTCTCATAGGTAGAATACCTCATCTGAGCAGGATTCAGCTTCTTGCTTTCAAAAGCAACTGGTCTACCATCCTGATAAAGGACCGCTCCTACAGGCGCTAGCATCCGTATCAACCACAAAGGGTCGGTTAGGATCGACAATGTGTAAAATTGGAGCCGTACAAACACAGTGCTTGAGAGTCTCAAAACTCTCATTCATTTCATCAGTCCATGTTATCAATGGAATTTTTCTGCAGCTACATTTTTTCTTCACCCCCTTAAGAATGTTTGTTAAGGGAAATGCTATCAAGGCATAGTCTAAAATGAACCTGTGAAAAAATCAGGTGAAGCCCAAAAAGGATTTCACATCACGAATTGTCTGAGGTCGTGGCCATTCTCGTACCTTACAGACTTTGTCATAATCGATTTCAAGACCTTTATCAGATATGACATGGCCCAAGTATTTGAGTTTAGTTTGGAAGAACTCACATTTCGACTCCTTAGCCTAGAGCTTTTCTTGTCTTACTTAAGGGATTATTTATAGACACATTCAAAGGCAAATGCGATAAATCAATATTTAGACTCTGAATTGCATGGTCATCCACATAAACTTCATCTTTTAAAAAACAAAGATAAACTTTACTATCATAGTCTTTCTAAAATTCAACAACTTCTAAAGCAGAAACCATAGGATCAAAAGGCTTATTTACATCGCCTTTTAGTTCAAACCAACGAGCCAATATGCAAAAAGGAAATACTACGAGTTACACAGTCCTTTCTTAAAGACTCACTTTTGGAGTAAAACCACTCCTTCCCTAAGATTATGTCTACGCTATCCAAATTCATAATATAAAAATCCAGCGGCTCAACATAATCTTGAATCTTAAGCGGCAACTGAGGAACAAGCTAGTCCCAAGCTTGCCGAGCTTCCCCCGACACCATTTTCACCATATACAAGTGATTACTTGGTTCGGTGGCCGCCTTGAGCTTCTGCACCAGTTTAGCATTTATAAAGTTATGTGTGGAACCATCATCAAAAAGAATAGTCACAGCTTAGCGTCCTACAATTCCATTCATACGAATGAGATCGTGGGGGCCAAAAACAGCTGTATCAAAGCAACAATTCTCACAACTACTGCCCTCCTTAAGGGATAAATCAACAAAAGAAATACTAGAATTACTTGGCGCTTTAAAGGATTTAGGTTGCCCACCAAATTTCTTTTGCTTTTTCTTCGGGTGTTTTTTTGAAAGATGCCCCTTTCTCCATGCAGGAGAAGCACAAGCCGCCGGTTATCGCCTTGTCATAATCCGCGCAATCCAACTTGATTCACTTTTTCCCGCCTTGGGAACCGGTGTCCGTCTTGTCTTTGCCCCGTTTTTTGAAAAACTTATTTTCTTTTTGTTCTGCCTTGGGCAAACTGTGCTCCTTTTGCGGGAGGCAAAATGGGCGTCATCGAAGATTTTCGCAAAGCGAATTGCATCCTCGATAGTCTGTGGCGGTTGGTGACGCCGCACTTCTAGTTGAAATTCCTTCGGAAGCCCCAAAATGAAATGTAGCTTTAATAAGATAGGATCGATTCGCGAAGCGAATCAGGGCAAAATCTCCTGGAACTCTTGGATATAGGCGTCTAACGGCCTAGTACCCATCTGCACGGTGGCAAAATGCTGCCAATGCTCAAAATCATCCAATACCAGAAGGAAAGCCGTTTTAAAGGCTTCTTGAAAGGCATCCCACGTGGAAGGGGCACCAACCCTTTCCTTCAGATCCTGCCACCAAGTAAACGCCTTACCGCGTAAAAACATGAGGGAAGAAGCAATCTTTGTACTATCGGGCAGGTCGTGCATGGAAAAATAGCTATTCCATCGATTAAGCCATGACAATACAATATATGGATGCTGGTCCTTTTCACCCGAAAAGAATTCTAGATTAAACATAGGATAAAGGACAGCGGACCACGAGTGCGTCGAAGAATGCCACTCTTGCTCGGCCGCAGCATGCTTAGCTTGCATTTCCAAGATTTGGTTTTTCAGCAAATTCAAGGCCTGTACAAGTTGATTGGTACGTCAGGAGGAGGAGGAGGTGGTGAAGACGGTCCTTCACCCAAAGGCATAACACGGTCCATGGCGCACTAAGGTAAAGGACAAAAGAAAAACGACAAGAGCTTTGCTACAAAGTGGCTTAGGGAGCTTGAGACTACAACTCAAGGAAGCTAGACCACAATTAAGTTCCTCAATGGTGAAGATGGAGCCTTTACCCCCCACCCCACACCTTTTCCTTTCTTTTTGGCCTTGCTGGGTGGCGGGCCTTACGGACGCCACCTAGCAAGCACATGGGCCCCAAAAACAAGTGGCATCCCCTTATGGGGTTCACCTACCCACAAAACACATGGCCACCACTCTCCTTATGCCACCTCACCCAAGAGTCACTTGGGTCACGTCCCCATCCACCTTTTGGGTCACCACCTAGACCTCTTGGCCTTATGGCCCAAAGAAGCACCTAGAACTCCTCTAAGGCTTGTCCTTAGACTTAGGAGGAGGTGCATGTACAATTGTACGTTTAAGAGAAGGACATGGAGGAAAATAAATTCACTTTTCCTTCCAAAAGGTGGTGAGGATGGCTAGCTTGCAAATTTTTTGTATGTGCAGGTGGAACTTTACGAAGGGGATGAAAGAGGCCAAAGAGGTGGAATTTTTTGTATGTGCAGGTGGAACTTTACAAAGAGGATGAAAGAGGCCAAAGAAGTGGCTAAAAAAAAGGTAAACAAAGCCACACATCTTTGTACTTGCAGCAGGTACAGCCTGCAAGTACAGGCTGTGTACTTTTCTTTATCATCCTCCCTTTCTATTCTTTTAAGATAGCTTTTAAGTTTACAAAGAGATAAACTTTGCAACTTAAAAAGTTTGATTACAATCTTTTAAAGTCAAGTTGAGTTTTGTTTTAAAACTTTATATACAAAACTTTGTAACTTAAGTTTAAAGAAAGCTTGTTATGTACTTTTTGAAGTACAAAAGAAAGCTTTATAGTTTTGAGCTTGCGTTCAAAAAGGTTTTACAAACTTTAGAAAGCCTGAAAGTAAGATTCACTCTTGCCAACTTGCAAAGAGTTTACCATCACATCAAATCATAAGTACTTTGAGGAGTACAAAGTGATGAATAGTCAAAAAAGAGGTAAATACTTCCCTCCCCTCCAAAGGATTCTTCTACGCCCTCCTGCGCCCTGCTGCACGGCGCACCTGTGCCTGCAGCAGGCCTCTGTACTGCAGCTGACGGCGGCCGGACAGGTGCCTCAATCCGCGCGCGCGAGCGCCTCTGGCCGCAAGCTCGAATTTTATTTTATTTTATTATTATTTTTTAAAGGCAACCTTTTTCAACGAATTTACACAGATGCAAAAGATTTTCGGCTTCCAAAACCAAGGTTAGAAAACATTCAAAGTTTCTAAAAGAATTTTTGGCAGCCAAAGAAATGGCCACCATAGCTAGCAAAGGTGGCTCGTTTTCTATCCAAACGACCTCGGATTGAGACGAACCAAAAAGCAAAGTTGTTCATCTCGATTCAACGAAGACAACTAAGCCTTCCTAGAACATCAACCAAAAGCTCAAACCAACCAAAAACTTAAGTAAGAACAATTGCACCTTATACACAATGATCGGTGGTTCTGATACCAAACGTTAAAAACCCCATCGTCGATCCGGTCATTGCTAAAGCACAAACAGGTGACGAACGCTACATTACCGCCCCCAACCATAGAGGTACCGCCACCTCACCCCCGTGCACTGGAGCTATAGACCACCATCAAGCAAGCTCGGATCTCCGATAAGCCATGGTGTCCCATACCTCCATACCTTACCCTCGACCCTTGCCTACCTTCATCCTGAGGCCTAGATAATCATTCTGACTTGACTACCAGTGGAAGAGCTCTTCATTCTCTAGGAGAGAATGAATGACAAGCTCATGGAGATCCACCTCTATATACATAGTCCAGGTGGGGTCATCTCCGACCATGGGGGTCACGCATGACCATCAACACGCGACAATTGTGCACATTGACGCGAGTCCATATCAAAGAGTCATCGCGCTCCAATAAGACTTTGACACGTGACACCCAAAAGACCTATAGCTCCAGATCAGCGTTCCGTCCCATAAATGAGACCGTCACCTCAAGTTTCCTGTTGCGTGCCCTTATGGGTACGTAACAGTTGGTTTGTTTCATTATCCTTTTTTTATGTGCTTTGTGAATCAGGTTTCTAGCTTGATCTTGGTGGTCTTTACAGTGGTATTAGAGCTTGCGCTAGGAGTGCAAGCGGGGATTTTGTAGAGTTGGGGTCCTAATGAAAAATATTTAGTGGAATTTGTTATGTGATTGTTGGCAAATTCATGGATCTCATGGAAAAGCCAAGGTTTTCAATACCGGGCGTAATATTCCAACTTCTTTTAAGCAAAAATGCATTCAAATTGCAGAATAAATGAGTGACCTTTTGAAGTTTTTTTTCATTCAGCGAAGGATCCCTTTTAAGTTTTGTGATAAAACTGTAATACTGCCATAGTAGTCTTTTTCAAAAACAGTGTCTTTCTTTTAGGAAGATGTGTCCTTCGCTATAATTTATGGCTAAAGGCAACAAGCTGTACATCTGAAAGATTTCAATTCCTGCATGCCAGTAGTTAAAGAACTGCTTGAATGTATTTCTGTCAAAGAAACCCTGGAATAAAGCATAGTGTGGTTACAAATCGAAAACTGAAAAGACAAAAAAAGAGACTAAATGAACCCTATGAATCCCTTTTCCTGGATCCACCTGTTTTTCATCTCTTCTCTTTCAGCATCCCTGTGAGGGCGAATGTACAGGAAAGAGTAAAAGGCTGAATGGTTTCTCTGAGGATGGATTTCTAGCAGAAATCAACGACACACAGATTGCTCTGTGGGCGGGTTTTGAAGCTGGAAATCTGATGCTTGTTATTCATCTTAGAACCAGTAGCACAGCAGATCTGTAACAATTGAAATTTCTTGCTGCAAACTTGTCTACTAGTTGGCAGATTGATGGGGCGGTGCAATGTTCTACCAAGGAAGGTAGGTGGTGAGCATGCATGCGTGCCCTGGCTCGGAAAGCAAGCAGCTGGCTGGCCGAGAGAGAGAGAGAGATTGAGAGAGATTAACAGAACAAAGCTCCTCTTGACAAGTCAAGACCAAACCTTTGAAAGCCCTTTATTCATAAAAAAACCAGGAAAAACATAGTTGAAAAGTATACAGTACTCATAAAGCACCGTAAAGCAAAACCTATTTCAAGACATCCAGCTGGTACCTACCACCATCCCACCACACAAAACAAGACAGGTGTCAACGCAGAATGTCAGTTGTTATCCATGTACAAAAAAAGTTCACCAACTTGAGAGCATGCAATAACAATGAAATTGTATAGTCCAGTCTTCCCTACGTAATATAGCTTATAGCGATAGGCCAAACCATATCCTCACCGTATCAAGGCATTCTGCCATTCTGATAAGTCTCTTGGTATTGGTCCATATCTTATATACTCAATCATTCATTATGTATTGAAAACTAGTTGTGCTAAATAGATTGCAAATCGCAAACAAGGGATAGCATGGATTAGTAAGTATAGGGGAAAATCCATGCCATACCGATACTTGTACCTGTCGTACGGAGAACAAGTAATGTACAATTTTCATAACTCTTGAGCGTATCCATGCTTTCCAAGAGCACGCCAGCTATCTTCCTGTTTTATACGGTTTACAACCTAATCGTGTCTAATTTAGGAGTAGAACAATACTTGTGTGCATTCATAATTAGCAAAGAGTTTTAACCTTACCATTCACAATTGGATTAGGGCAAATCCATGCCGTTCCAATCCCTACGAATGCGATAGCTCTTGCACAAATCCATGTGTCTTTAAGAGCAATTAGGTTATCAACTCTTGTTATACTAAATAGTACCCAACACATTATTAGATTTCAATGGGATGAAGTCAAACAACAATCCCATATGTTAAGGCATTATTCTATGGGGTAGGAGCAAATGTTAGAATTGGTTCAATTTTTTTACCAAATCCATTCATATAGCTTACAACCACATTAATGTTTGCGATTATGCAACCAAATTACGTTTAAAGCACCAACCTGAATAGTTGTCGTAAAGGAATCCTGTGAGGAAGTCATGATTGTTCAAGGATGTCTCCTTCGGAAAACGTTTTCTTGACAAATCCAGGTCTATGTATTGGAATAAGTTTCAACAAGCCCCAGGATAGTGTTACAAATTACATCATACAATAACAAGTTACTTCGGATCCTATTTACTCTTATCTTATGATAGTTTTAGAAGCATAGCATTGCATACACCTTTTTTTTTTCAATAGAAGTGTTTGCCTTATATATACATACCTGGATCGACGGATTTCGAAGTGTTTTAAATAGAGTTGAAGACTCAAGTGTCAATAATGAGTCACAACAAAGGCTGTAAAGGACATACATTTCATTTGTTATGTAAACACTCATTCACTATGTGAATCATCATCGAAAATAGCACAAAGGTGGTTGAAAAAGAAGCTCCTGGGTCGCTGTCCATTAGCGATCAATAAGCATATCAGAAACTGGAATTCATATAAGTTGGTTCATCGCTGCCCAACCAGCGATGGTAGGCAAATGCATAAAGTCATAAGTGTGTATCAAAAACAATTATTCCAATGCATTATAAGAGAAGCATTCCATCGCTGTCCATGGTTTATTCTGTGTGCAAAACAGATGTAAACATTTCAAACCAAAAGTATGTGCACATATTGTGCGATTTTGTCACATTTGGAGCGCGCTACACACGCTGTCCCAGCGCTTAAAAAAATGACAATTTTTATACTAATAAAGCAATTCAAAGCATTGCTAGAAAATAGCTTATCAATTCTTGCTGTGGGTCGTGCTTCAAAAGCACCAATCATTCTGGAAATTAGCATACTAATTTAGCATCACAAAGTATAGCTAAGAAACAACGTATTGTATATGTATGTAGGTTGCGCTCCAGCGCTAGTATTCTTCCATAATTTATAGTAAGAAAAACCTCTCTTGACATGTTGTAGACGTAGTGGACTACAAAGCAGCAATAAGCACGAGGATCATAGCAAAAGATATCTTACCATGAGATATTTGGTAGTTGAATTCCTGCAAGTAGATGTGCGCCACTGATCAAGCCTCCTTTTGAAGAAAGGAGAGAGGAAGAAGAGGAAGAAGAAGAGTGGTGCGAGTGTGGACATAGGTTACTCGCATATAGATTTCACCCTTTCTCTTCATGTAAGAGATGAGGTTAAGCAGACCTATCCAGCACATAACTTGTGGAATAAGTAATTGTTTTTATCCGTAGGATATATTAGGGTAAATCTTGACCGTCCTTATCAAAAGTGAAGTTTGAAGGGGTATTGTATATCACCAATATTAAGTGCGAGACCACTGTTTCTCAAGAGAATTAAATGCAACCCAGCATAGCAAATACTGCTAAATGTCGTAATATGTAATTAGGTACCATCCATGAGAGAGAGAGAGAGAGAGAGAGAGAGAGAGAGAGAGAGAGAGAGAGAGAGAGAGAGAGAGAGAGAGTGAGAGAGAGTTTATACTTTAGTTCTAAATTTTTATTGTTTTATGTTTCAATCGATATACTATGTATTGAGGTGGGGGTGGAGAAGGGGGGGGGGGGGGGGGGTGAATGGAACCACAATTATTGGAACAAGGGTAACTAATGGAGATTTTTATACCGCACATTGCATTAAAAAAAAATAGTTCATAAACATAAATTCATCAATCAAAGCATAGTGACATAAAAATTCGTAGGGTTCTTGGAGGAGTTTCGTGAGGCCTTTGTCATGGTGGACGATTCTCAGATGTACCTATGCTTCATCAATTGCAAGATGGGCAACTGTGATTTGGACATGTATGTCCAAGAATTCATGGACTATTCAATGAAACTGCCACTTTTTGATCGTAAATTGGCCCAATGGCAATTCATTTATGGGTTGTCAACCAATGATCAAAATGAGTGCAACACAATTGAGGATGCTATTCAAGTGGAAGAAGGTATATGATAGTACAATGGTAGCTTCATGCAAGCATGCAAATAGTCAATGGCCTTGAAACCAAAAAAAGAAAATCTAAGAACAATAGAAAGAAAATTTTCAATGAATTGGATGAGGCAGCAGACAAAAAGAGGAAAAAAAGAAATCCATCGCTAAAGATATGGCTCATCAATAGGAAGGAGAATGTATCCTTCCTATATTTTAAATTTGGGCATCGAGCCAAGAGGTGCCCTAAAACGAACAACAAAACGTCAAGTAACATGATCATGGAAATACCCATAGGTAAACTCATAATTTTTAATTTAGTTGGTGATTGTGCTTGTATTTGCAATTTTAGCACTTTGGCTTTTCATCCTAATGAATTGTTTCACGTTAGAGGCGAATTGTTAGTGAAAGACATTAATGTATTCTTTGAATGAAGGAGCACTCACAACTTATTAATTGTCGGCTTGTCCAAAAACTTCGGGTGCCCACCATGGCTAGCGATCATCGATACATGGTCCATATAGCCTTAGTGTCAGACACAAAAGTTTGGCATATCAAAGTTCCTAATCTCAAGCTTCGATGCACAATAATGCTAAGCGCATAACTTTCCATGTCACGAATCTTGATCGTATTGATATGGTTCTAGGCTATGAATGGTTCTATAGTAAAACATATAGTTTATTTGTAGATTCCAAGAGCCAAGAGACATTTATTATTTAATTTTAAGTATTGATATTGCTTGAGCTCTTCGTGGAATAATTCTTTGCTATTGCTTGCTGGGCTTTACCCATTAATCACATGTGATGTCATTGGCCTTTGTGGGAGATTGTTATTTGATTTGTCATTTATGGTCTTTTACTCTTCATTGATATCAATATCTGTAATTGTGTTCATGACTGTGTGTGTGAGAGAGAGAGAGAAAGAAAGAAAGAAAGCTTTATAACGTCTTTTCCATGCCAAAAGGCGTATAAGACGAAAAGGAGTACAACATAGGAAATGGAACTCGGACGGAACAATGTCGTCAACAGAAAACTAAAGTAAAACTGCCGTAAACACTGTTAACTGGGAATTACTATTCAAATCCTATGAGGAGGCAACATAGTTTAGGAAACATGGTATTATGACCATTTACAGATCAACTGAACCCTCCTCATTTCTCTAACTTTTTACTTCTACCTCTACTCTCTCTATTCTTTTTTTGATTTCCACGAAGTGCATTGTCCCGTCTTTGTAGATGAGACGTTTGCCCATGTCTTTCGCTCGTTGACGATCTTTCTTCCGTTCTTCCACCTGTACGTAGGTTAGGTCTTCATCCATGAAAATCTGAGTACCCTTTAATGTGGCTTGCTGACGGAGTGCCTCTAATAGAGAGAGAGAGAGAGAGAGAGAGAGAGAGAGAGAGAGAGAGAGAGAGAGAGAGAGAGAGTTAATTTCCAATGAGAGACCCAAGAAGATCTATGGGACATCGAAAAATGTCCCATGAAGCTCTAATAGCTACACCTCTGCACACATTCCTAGCAAATTACAATTAGAAGTTGGATTTGACACATCTCTGCCAAAAGCATGTTTGCGTTTAAGTAGTTTTATAAGATATTTCTAATCTAAGTAGTTGTCAAGATAATGAAACTTTTTAAATTCTTTGGCCCCAAGCATTGCATGTTGTGAAGAGATCTTGGGTAATCATATTTGTAGCAAATATTATTATGTGGACTTGGTCTTCTATGTTCTTGCTCATTCCTTAGAGACTTGATGTGGATCTTAAGGCTTTCATTTCATCTAGTTGGTGATTGAGATATGTGAGATAACGCAACCTTGACTAAAGAAAGACTAATGTTTCTGGAGTGTTTGATCGGCCACCCACAGAAGCCAATGCAGTTTTGCTGAACGAGATTGGTGAGCTACTGACTTTTGGTGTAAATTGTAATGTCACAGCTTCTGGGTTGCTAATGTGCTCAAGGTTCCTAACAAGTTTAAATGTCAAAATTTTGATTGACATCTCTATTGATGCAGTTGTAGATGAGAGTGGTGATTGGATTGTTGTGAAGCCAAAATTGGAGTCATCAGGTACCAGAGTGAGACCTCTTCAAGTGGACATTGCAGTGCATATCATTGCTGTTGCATATCAGCTGTCTACTTGGGTGTAGTTATATTTTCTTCTACAATGTGTTGGTCTGAGCTTTTAAAAAAAAGTAATGCTCCCTGTTACAAAAATTTCAAATTAGTACACACATGATATAAGAAATGATTATTATATATTTGAAAACTTTGCTAGGCCGCCATATATTATGAGAAGTAGGTCTGACTTGATGTAAGCTGAAAGGAAGATATTAGAGCATCATTGATTGGCTGCAATGTTGATTCTTAACTATGAGGCTTTATGCCCTCGCACTTTAGAACTTGTGTGGTCTATGTTCTATTGGCAATCTGAACATATCTTTTTAGATTTAAGCATGTTAACAATTGAATTTAGTAGCATACCAGCAGAAAGAGGAATTTTTAAATTGCAGTCTTGTTTCTACAAATGAATAAATTTTTTCCAGAATCACAGCTAACCAATAATCCTCAGAGCTTGAGCCCTGCTCCTTTTAATTTGTACATACGTAGCTGTGTCCAGGTTGACTGTTGAAGGTAACACGAGTCCAAAAATCACTTCTTGTGAACCACATCCAATTGAAATAAGCTACTCAAGCTGCAAACTTTTGCTAGCGACTTCGTTCATTGTTAGGAGTATCTAAGCTAAATTTGAGACTGGGTTTTCAGACTATTTGTACTATTGGGTGTTTCTATTTGGCAGTCACAACTGCAGCTTCTAATCACGATACAACTGGTGGGATGGCGACAAAAATCTCAGAAGCTGCTTCCATTGCAAGATTGGGTATAAATGTGTACATTGTAAAGGTATGTATTCTTCATCAAAGATTAAGTCAGGTGTAATTGCAGTTTCCATGGCTGGCAGATATCTTTTTTTAGTAATAGAAAGCTTGTACGATTTTTCATGACTTCATGTATCAAGCTGGTATCTCAAAAGAGGAACCAAACCCGTTGATGATCCACACTAAAATGTGCATAAGCTGCTCCGATGCAAGATTAGATTGTCAGGGTTCATGGTGAAAAGCATATCCTTGGTACATGTGCATGTAGATCAAAATGTTAGTCTTTATGAATCTAAGCATCTGCAGATGAATGAGAGTGATAGAGAAATGCATGTTAACATTTGAAACATTGTGTACGCTTAGTTTGGAATCTGGATCTTGGAACAATATACAGTTATCTGGAAGCTATTTGCTGTCATTAACCAAAATCACTCATTGAGGTATTCAAGGACTAAGTACATAAAACAAGTGATAAAATTTGAATTACAATGGGCTATACATGATAGCCACCAAGGTAGAAAATCCGATCTGGAATATTATATCATCCTAAATTTGTGGATCTGATGTTCATGCTCTTGGTGTGCAGGCTGGCACAAGAGATGCTTTGCAAGCTTTGATGGGAAATGTCAGGGATACATCTACTAAACACTGGGTTGGCACCATTGTCAGAAGTGCCTACCGAGAACTTTAAGAACTATTTGTCTTTGATTTGCTCTCTTGCCATTATGTCAAGTGCTTCAGAAAGGAAAAAAGGGGAAAGGGGTGACCATTGCAGGGGTAAGTATTAGAATATGTTACCTTGTCACATGTCCAGATAATATGGTCTTAGCATATCAGAGAACAATTACTGGTGGATAGCTTTAGTCAATAACATTTATTCAGATCATGCATTATTGCTTATTCCTATGCACACATTATAGAAATACTTTCATGTATTAATTCTTATTTCTTCACACATTAAAGCCACCTTGTGGGAATTTCCAATCTAAAAGGTTTTCCACTTAGACTATGGCACGATTTTCTGGATGTTGCTATTTTATGCTTGTATACTCTTTTTTTCCATTGTCAGTGTATGTAATAAATTATCTATCACCTGTTTTGTTCTGTCTCAAACTCAATAGCAATTGTGAAATACTTATTGGGCAATGTCTTATTTTAAGGTAGTAGTTAAAAATCTTGAGGATTATTGAGTTAAATACTCTAGATAACCTACCTACTGCTTATATGTTCAACACAACAGTCATGTTAACATAACGGCTTCAAGAGCCTAAATTTACAATGCATAAGAAAGAATTGAACATCTCATGAAGGCCCTGCCTCTAACACTCTAATGATAACCAAAAGTAGCTATGCTGTATCTCGTTAATACCAAGGCGTGCTCAAAACACTTTCCCTTAGTGGAATGCTGCGAAATTGCCACTATGCAATGGCAGCAATGATTAAGCATTGTCTAGATTTTTTCATGGAGTTTTATGCACCATTTTACACTGTTATTCAGCCTGTTTAAGGTTTTTTGCCATGCCATTAGTATACTGGGGGCTGAAATATTAAAATATTTGGAGCTGCTTGCAGGATCATATGTTATATATCGAGATCCATGGTATAGTAAATTCAATACGAGTACTGAAGTTATAATGCTGGTTAACTTCCCATTCTCATTTGGGCAATTATCTATATCTATCATCAGGCTCCTATTTATCACAAATTATATCATTTAGTTCAAGGCATATCTATAATTTGACTACCGTAGACAAACCTTCAATTTTTGTCATTTCTAGCACAACCTTTTATTCAATCTAATTTGCATAGCATATGGGAAAAAGATACTACATGTAAGAAAACTATGTTTGCATTAACATAGAAAAAAAAATCTATAAAAAATTTGTTCTCTGTTTGAACCTTTAACTTTCAACATTATCTTATAAAATCATTATCCTTACTCTAACTTACTTATCAAACAAGTACTCAGAGATAAAGCTGTTTTCAAACCATTTATCTCTACTTTGGCATACAACCTCTGGTTTGAAAAGTACACTAAGCGATAAATTTTCTCATTTGGGTTTCATTCTCTATAAGTTAGTAACACCACCTTCATGTAAAACACTTACATAAAACACTAAGTGAAATATTACCTAACTTGGGAGGATAAAGTTAAAGAAAAATAGCAATTATAGTTTGAAATCATCCACAAACTCTTGCAGACAATTCATAAAAGCTTTTGAGTACCAATATCCGAGTCCAATTCTAAGATATGATATTCAATTAGAATCTTTAGGAGAACCATAAGATATAAAATGATTAAAACTCAACTCTGAGTATCCTAGATACTTTCTTGAGTTAAATGCCCCTGTTTCTAGCATCAAATGCAAGAAAATAACAATAATTCATCTTAATAGATTTGTCTGTCCCCTAAGATAACTGGAGATCTAATCAAAAGAACTGTACTCAAGCATATGCAAACCATAAATTGTAGGAGAATAGCATGTGAAAGTACAATACTTTGAGGACCATAAATGGATCTTTGAATGATCCACAAGGTTGATTGTGTGCCTACTTAACAATCTATCAGATACTAGTCAACAAATCAAGATCTAGTTTAGCAATTTGATAGATAACAAGTAGTGACAATCAAAGCATTGATGAAAAGCTTGATCCCGAATTCACACGTGTGAACAACAGGCTGTTGTACGGCCTGTATACAGTTTGATGTGTGCCAAAGCTTGGTTTCATTAGGATCAATCACAATCTCCATACATAGAGAGAAAATCCGAGTTTTCTCTTAGATTAATCATTCTATCTTCTCACTATGGAGAGATGAAACTACATAGTAAAAGTGTCTCCATTGCTAAAGTTAGGTGAAATCCAGCATGTAATAAGGAAGTTAACTTAGCTTCCTTGCCCTCATGTGTAACCTAAGTCAATTTCCTAGAGTTATACCAAGTAGGTACATGGTTGGTCAAAATCTCACCACAATTTTAGGTGTAGGTCCTATAATCTAGGAATCACTACCAAATGGACTTGACCAATTCTCTAAATTTGACCTAGCCTCTATTAGGAGTGGGTTGCCATGTGTCATCTTGGACTTACATGTGTGGAACCCAATTATACACAATATTTACAATGTTCTACATGGCTAGATTTGCCAAATTAGGCTATTTTTCACATAGCATCCACTAGATAAATTATATACTTCACAAATAAAATAACTTATCCATTAAAGGAATTCCAAAATAAAAACAGACCCTTTGTAAAGATGCTTTTCTTTTTTTCAACCTTGCT
The DNA here is from genome assembly GCA_029204225.1 of Diphasiastrum complanatum. NCBI lineage: Eukaryota > Viridiplantae > Streptophyta > Lycopodiopsida > Lycopodiales > Lycopodiaceae > Diphasiastrum > Diphasiastrum complanatum. Next base: position 28,355,713 of record CM055100.1, read on the forward strand.
TTTTTCAGACCAATAATAAAAGTACATGTGTACATTTATATTATGTAAAAATCTGCCCAAAAAATTTGGGGTAAATTTTTTTTGAATAAACATCTACAATGAAATAGAAAAAAAAATATCCTATTAATTAGCATTGGAGAAAGAGAATTGAAAAGGCGGGGGGCGCCCCACTTCAAGGCATTGGCCTCGTTCGGGACGCGGGCCCTGTCTGGGGCCAACTGCCCCCCCCCCTTTTGTCTTTTTTATGTAGAGGGGTGCGCGCGTGCCAGCGCGACCCCACTCTCGCTGGCGCCTCTGAGTGGGGTGCCAGCCCCTCCTTCGGCGGCCCGGGCCTGTTGCACGGGCCCCAATTTCCATGCATCAACATTATAACTTTGTACTTATGCCCGGGACAAGGCCCATGTTGGTTCTCTTCTGAAACCAGCAGGTCCTCAAATAGAATTTTATCCCATCACTTCATCCCTCCTTTAAAAAAAATTATCAATTTCCATAAAAGTTAACTAGAAAGATGATATATAAAAATATCCAAATCCATGAAAAGTCATTATTAAGTGCATTCCACAAATAGGATTCATTCTATTACATATAAGACTTTTTTTTCAAATATTTCCAATCTGAGTGAGAGTAACTACATTCCATTGAAATCTATTTATGCAAAAGAGATATCTTAGATTTAAGAATTAAAACACTGTCAACAATGCATTCTAAAAGGAGAACTTACAAAAATGATTATAATTGCTATTCTTGTGGTTTTTGAATTTGTTTTCGCTCTGAGCTGAAAAATTTCAGTCGGATTTGTATGATTCTTTTGTCAAAGTGTCAGTTTTTGTTTAGAACCTAGTTTGCTTCAAAAGTTTTCATTGATCTCGTGGCATCCTCATCTTTGTAGGTTATATGGCTTGAGTACTCGAAATGTGGCCCTCAAAAGGAAGCTCATGCAGAATCCATGGCTACAAGAATGCGCTTTCAAATACCATGTGGTTGCAAAAAAAATTTGTAAAATATTTTGCAGACAAGCAGCTTGGCACTGCGACCGCCTGGCTGCAAAAAAAATTTGCAGCCAGGGCTGAGGGTGCGATCCACGCTTCTGGATCATGGTTTAGGGAAAAAAAAATTTGACTGCAAAAATTTGATTACAAGGATGTGCGCTTTCAAATACCACGTTTATGACTGCAAAATTTTTTTTGTAGCCATGGCTGAGGGGGCGTGATCCACGTTTATGGCTTTGCAGCTATGCTGCTTGGCATGCCGGCGTGCCAAGCAGCCTGGTTGCAAAAAAGTTTTGCAGCCAGGGCTGAGGGAGCGATCCACGCTTCTGGCTGCAAATTTTTTTTGCAGCCAGATTGCTTGGCTACAAAAAAAAAATTTGTAGCCAGGGCTGAGGGCGCAGGCGAGCTAACAATTGATGTCAAACTTTGAGACATATTTGAAAAAAACAGGGATGAAATGCAAAAAACACTATCTTACCTTGCAAGGCTTCGATCTTCTGCTCCTTCCGTTCTTCATAGACACTACTCCAAGATCAAATACAAGATGCTCAAAATGGTTGCATAAATATATATCTCTCTCAATGGTTTAGGGTTTAGGATTCTCTCTCTCTCTCTCTCTCTCTCTCTCTCTCTCTCTCTCTCTCAATGGTTTAGGGTTTAGGTATGATAAGAGAGCCGAGACTTTGAAGATTATTTCATAACGTGTACAAAGAAATAAAACTTTTTTTAACGTACCTCGGAGATATCATTATTTCATAAAATTGAATAGCCCATATGTACAAGGTCAATGCTCGAAAAATGTCTTTTGAGTTATATGGAAAAAACTTTTAACCTTTTTTCACAAAGAATCAATAGGCTTATGGCCTATAGTTCTTTGTAGTAATTTTTGTGTTAGGTTCGCCTATATTGGGTTTTGGGCTATATATGTATCCTAACCAGCATGGGGCTTGGCCCATAATTGTCACACTACAAAGCAATAAGATAATTACACTGCAAGTTTGATGTGACTAAAGTAAGGTACATTCATTTTCATGGAAAGTAGTGCGGGCAGATGCGTAAAGAAGTTAGAAAATGATATTTTAATAACTTTATTGTTATTTTTCTCTAACCTACATGGCATTTTTTATAAGGCCCTCTTTGGGCCCATATTTTCTCTAATGGCAATCACTATCATATCTTGAAGGTAGTTCTTTCACTACAGTGACAATATCGATTTGTTCTACTAGCTTTCTCAATTTACTCTTGATTAAAAACTTATTCAACTTTCTATTGATTTGTTTATTAGGTTGCTGTGAATACTATGATTGTCCTAATCTCTACTGACAGTTTTATGAACATTATGTTTGCAATGCAGATGAACATTGGTTGCTGAAGACCATTTGGCCGATGAGATTTCCATTGGAAACTCACTAGGTTCTATTTTGACTTCTAAATCTAAAAAATCAATGTTAAACAATAACAAAATGAAAAAGATTAAGGCTTCAGTTACTGATAACATTATGAATGAAGTTGGAAAAATATTGGACACTACAATGGTTCAGGGGGCATGTGATTTTTCTAGCATCAGTAGAAAAGCATATGCAACAATGTTTAAGATGATAAATGAGGCATTCACACAGGTAAGTATTAAAAAGTTTCCAATCCCACGACCATTTCATCTTTAAAAAAAAAAAAAAGACATGTTAAACCAAGATATGTAGACAATAGTTGGTAATCCATCTCATATCAATGAAGTGTATTGCTCGAAAGGAGAATGTCTAGCATATAACAATTCCAACGCTTGACATCGATATTGCAAAAAAAAAAACTAAAAATTTGCCATGATAGAGCATGGAATATTTCTCGTTTTACTTGATAGCTTGTCATCTTTTTTTTATTTTAACAAGGCCTTTATGTAAGCCTACTTTAGACAACAAATCCTCTAATCTAGAAATAGCTTCCTTCACAGATGCCTCTGGCTCGGAATTCCATGCAAACAAAATGTGAAGATATATCATTTTTTTCTATTATACGCACCTTTGCATGCAATGTACATATATAAACATTTTGAAGAGGAATCGGTAGTACGAGATTCCAATTAGGATCTTCTCGATCTCTTGATATTCATGTACTCCTTGTCATGTCTTTTGTTGTCTTCATGCAGTCTTCATGCAATATAAACATGGGAGTTTAGAGTTAGCACCATGGGATACATTGAACATACATTTTAATGTCTTCAAATCTTTTGCTAAATGTCATTCTATGTTGAAAGTGCCAATTCTAGGAATATTGAGTGGATCTCCATCCATGCGATTTTTTATGGTGGCAAGATATGACGTTCTATTAAATATTCATGAGAGAATGTCATGTCTTCTTTCATCACCTATAAGAGAAACAATAAAATGATTTAAAATAATATTAACACAGAGAAGATTTTCCAAATGAAATCCATATTAGATTATCCCTATTGAATATGTGAAGAAACTACTATACCTGAAAAGCTACCAACCACCAAATATCATTTTTTGATTGAACACTGAAATTGAGGCCTTCTGAGTCTTCTAAATTTGAAAGTGCTCCATTCATGATCGTACGACTGACTCTCTCCGTATTTTGTCCTTTTATAATTTTAGACTCATCTAACTTGAGGGAGTTTTCTGATCTCCCTCAACCACACCTGCTTCTCTACGACCAGTACCAGGGGGGACACGGGCATGAGAGGGTTATACATAGGTTATGACACGAGCAGTGGCCTTGGTCCTAGCCATCGTGGTCAAATATTATACACAAAAAAATTTGTAGAAGAAAGGAGTTTGAAAGGCTGAGTATTGCACCTTCCAATGGGAACACAAAGAAATAGAATGATAATCTCAAAGAGAGAGCAATTTAGCATAATCTCAGAGTGTTGGTTACAATGCAAATACCTCTCCTTTTATGGCAAGGAGGGTCTTTCACAAGTGTCTACTAACTTATGGGACTAATCTGTTTTTAGCTTTTCAAGAACTTTTAACTTAGGATTTAGAATTTCAAATTTCTTAACTTAGGAAAACTTAAGATAAAATATTTCTAATCTTAAGTTTCCTAAGTCTAAGTTCTAAATCTAAGTTTAAGCTATTTTATTATTATTTAAGCTTCTACTCATGGACTTACAAAACACATGCCATGGCTTGAAGTTTATTGACAGATACTCATACGTGGTCTTACAAAACACATGCCACGGAGTTTTCTTTTTATTTTCTCTGTGTTAGCACAGTTGCTAACATTATTCCCCTCATTATTGGATTGGTGGTCCCACACCAATCGACGCCTTTTCGTCCTGGATCTTTAGTGCTTCTTGGAGACGAGGCTGTTGTTGTCGGGAGTGGTAGATTGTCATGCCGATGCCCTCCATCATTTGCCACCGTAATTTGTTGAGGAAGGGCATGGGTTTGTAGTAATGGAGCATACCCTGGAGAAAGTTATGGGTTTTCCATAGCTCCACCATATCAACATGCAGGGTGGAAGTGAGTGCAGCGCGATAATAGAGTGTAGCGCAGACATCCCAAAGGGAGCCGGGAACACGACTTAGCTTCCCAGCCTTCAACTCTTGCCATCCAAACCCACTTGATATACAAGCAGCCAACTCGCCAACAAAGATCAAACTTAACCAACTTGAAGTTCCGAAACCAACATTGAGATCCAACCTGGCGCCATGCCAGATCCGGGGTCCCGATGTGGGTGACTTCCCTCTGCGCCAGCCGCTCGACATACATCAAACTTAACCAACTCGAAGCTTCGTTACAAACAAGTAACATCCATTCCAAGCAAGCGGTCTGACTTACATCAGACTTAACCAACTGAAAGCTTTGTCACGAGTGCTGGAAGCCAACCTGGCGCCACGCCAGACTGGACAGCCATAAACAGGTAACTTCCACCCAAGCAAGCCATCCAACTCAGCCGACAGGTTAGAGCCCGTTCTCCAAGAGCTTAACCCATTCACGTTCATGCAAAGGAACATTCAGAACCACAAGCCGCGATAGATAGGGAGACAACTAGTTTCTGAACCAGCATACCACTGGCGCTACAGACCGAATGGTCCCGACGGCATATCGCTGGAGTCCGGGGAAACGACCCTCAACTATGTGCCAAATTAAAAAGTTTGAAGTGGCCCTACAACTGGCGCTTTTACCGAAAACTGAAACCTAGAAGGTAATTAGAGTCAGTTTGAGAAAAATCCCACTTTATTGATAAATCTGAGAAGGTTACATTTCAAGTGTGACCCTAGTCTCCCTTCATATAGTGCTAGTCCTTATGGGTCTCCTTTCGGGTCTTCTGTACCACCACCTGGATTTCCCTCCGCACCATCAAGATTTTCTTCTTCTACTTTTTTAGGTAATCCTGAGCCTCATTTTGCTCGTGATTTTCGTGATCGCATCCAGCTTACTACTTATTCTGGTTCATCTGATGGGAATATCTTGGAAAATTGGTTTTCTAAGTTAGAAATCTATGTATCCCAAGACTGAAACCCAGAAAGTGCAGTTGGCTGCGTTACATTTAGATGGTCGAGCTTAGACTTGGTGGCATGTATATCGCTCCTATTGAAAATTGGTCTGTCCCAACCGATTTTCATTTTGTTCATATGTTTTTAGGTATGCCAACCCATCTTCGTCGTCCTGTTAAGTATTTTGCCACTGTGGCTGCTCCGCTTCATTCGTTACCAAAGAAGTCTCATGCCTTTGTTTGGACTTTTGAGTGTCAAACTGCTTTTGATGCTTTACGTCATGCCATTGTTTCTGCTACTGTTATGTGTCTTCCCAGTTTGATCAGCGTTTTATTGTTGAGAGTGATGCTAGTGCTATTGGTTTAGGCGCTCTTCTCCGTCAGTCCGAGTGTGTTATCGCTTATGAGTCTCGTCGTTTGCGCTCTTATGAGCAACGTAACTTTGTACATGAAAAAGAACTACTTGTTGTCATCCATGCTCTTAAGAAATGGCATCATTATTTGTATCGTGTTCCCTTTGATATTATTACTGATCATCAGTCTCTCCATTATCTTTTTTCTCAGCGTGATCTTAGTGATCGTCAATATAGTTGGTTAAAATTTTTATAGTCTTTTCATTTTGATATTTTGTATCGTCCAGGCATGGCAAACACGGCCGTTGATGCTTTATCTCGTCTTCCTGCATTGTTACATAGTATTGTTGCTTCAGATCCTTCTTGGTTTGATGATTTACCGGCCGCATATTTGTCTTGTTCTGACTTTTTTGATGTTTATCATACTCGTCCCCTTTCGTCCTCTCGGAAGTTCCAGGTTTATACTATTGTTGATGATCGTTTATACCACTATGGTGTTTTATGTATTCCCAGTTCTCTTTCCATTTGTCCTCAGTTGTTGTCTAATGCTCATGCTTTCCCTATTGGTGGCCATTTTGGTTTTTAAAAGTCTTATGCATGTCTTAAAGACAATTTCTATTGGCCATCCATGAAGTCTGAGCTAGCCCATCTTATTCGTGATTGTCCTTTTTGTGCCCGTAATAAATACTCCCGTGCTAAGTCCGCTGGTTTGCTTCAGAGTTGGCCCATTCTTCATCGCCAGTGGACATATATTTCTATGGACTTTATCCTTGGTCTTCCTCACCGTCGTGGTCATGACTCTTGTATGGTGGTGGTAGATCGGTTCTTGAAACAGACACACTTTATACCGGTCCGCAATACTATTACAACTGAGCAGTGCACACGTCTTTTTCTATCAGATATTTTTCGTCTGCATGGTATGCCACGTACTATCCTATCTGATCGTGATAGTAAGTTTACATCTACGCTCTGGACAGAGCTTATGCGTATTTTGGATGTACAACTTCTGATGGGTACTACCTATCATTCTACTGTTGATGGGCAGACTGAGGTCCGTAATCAGATCCTTGAGAATTACCTTCGACATTTTGTTTCTCCTTCCGAGAAGGATTGAGACCAGCATTTATGTTTGGCAGAGTATAGCTATAATAGCTATGTTAGTACCAGCACTAGAGTTTCACCTTTCTTATTGGCTCATGGGTATGCTCCACTTTTGCCATGGGTGCCTCTTTCTCCTGATGATACACCAGTTACCATTGCTTCTTTTTTATCCGGTGCTCGTGAGCTTATTGCTAGGGCTACTACTCACTTACAGCATGTTCAGCAGCGCTATCAGACTTTTGTTGATCGTCATCGCCGTCATGTTGAGTTTCAGGTTGGTGATATGGTTTACCTCCGGTTACGCTTTGCACGTCATCACTTTGTTCAGGGTCACGCTTCTACTGAGAAGCTTGCACCATGCTAGTATGGGCCTTATTGTATCTTGGATCGCCTCAGCCTTGTTACATACCGTTTACAGTTGTCTGGTTCTACACGAGCTTCTGATATGTTTCATGTTAGCCTGTTACGAGCTGCCCTTGAGGATGATGCTCCTCGCGATCTCACATTTTCTATAGAGCCAAAACTGTTCCCTTTTTGCCAGCCGCCATCCATCAAGTTCGCCTTTAGTACAGTCGACGTCGCAGGCAGGTTCAATTTTTAGTACAGTGGGATGGTCGTCCTCTTGAGGAGGCCACTTGGGAGCCTATTGATGTATTTTATCATACACCATTATTGGCAGATCAGGCTCGAGCCCTCATGGGTTTAGTTCTCTCCTCTACTACAGATGTCATTGTAGATGTTCCCTCTGCTTCATGATTCGGCTAGCTATGACTATTCTTTATTGTCGTATTTGCTTAGTTATGATGCTTTTGGGGTATTTGTTGTGACGACTTATGTCCTCTCCATCAGTATTTCCATTAGTTTGTGATTTTTCCGTATTTAGCATGCTTACATTATTGTTTTAGATAGTCATTAGATAGCCGGTGGAGGGCTTTGTTTTATTGTAGGGGAGAGTTATGGACTTGGCTCATTACATTCGCCACATCCATTCTTTTATTGTTATTATGCATAAGCAGGCCTAAGGGCCCTTTTTATTCATATACTGGCCTTGGGCCCTATTTGGTTATATTTTTTGGACTTGGTCACATTGATTTGGAGTGGGGGTCTTCCTATTGGGAGGGCGCACTATTTTTCCTCCAAATCCTTTTCCATCCCTTTTTTTGAATCCTCCATTTGATTCAGGGAGAGGGTATAAGTAGGACAACATTGTACTCCTTTATTCAGTTTATGATGATTGCTCCTCTTTAGCCTCCTTAAGCATTCTCTTCCTGCTTTCTAGCGTAAGTCCTACTTTTTAGCATAGCTGGTGAATCTTAGCTTGTAACTCTTGGATAGACCACAAGCTTCACAAAGCTTGCCACACTTGGATATGGATTTGGGAAGCCTGAGTGCTAGCTCCTTGGAAATCATGGACTCCATAGCTTGATAGTTAGGATGGCCTAACCTTTTGTGCCACAACTCCACTTGAGAAAGTTCTTCCCTTGACATCCTCACACTTCCAATGACAACATTAGCATCCAACTTGACTAATTTTCCTTGCTTAATGCCATTAGCAATGCACTTATCATTCTTCATTATGGAACAAATACCATGCTTGAAGTGTACATCTAATCCATCCATAAGTTGTCCAACACTCAATAAATCTTTTGTGATGGACGGTACATAAAGAACATTATCAACATCAATCCTTCTTGAAGATCCAAGACATAATGAAATAGATTCTATGCCATCAATCTTACACTCTTGATCACTTGCAGTGAATATAAATTTTTTAGAATCATTATATGAGAGTAAGGTAGAAAAATATTCCTTTTGATGAGACATGTGGGAGCTAGCCCCACTATCAATTCACTATATATCCTTGCTTGATGTTGGTGTTGTAGATGCCATCAAGGATGATTTGCAATCGACCTCCTCAAACACAAGATTGCCTTGTTTGTCTTTCTCTTGAGCATTCTTCTTCTTGAAGCACTCGAAAGCAAAATGTCTTTTTTTTATCACAAAAGAAACATTTGATATGTCCTTCTTGGACTTGCCTTTGGAACTTGATCCACCATCCTTGTCCTCAACGTCATTTCCTTGGTTCTTCTTGGATGGATTAGTCTTCTTTTTGTCTTTTAAAGAGAAGTTGGCCTTCTCATCACCACCTTGCAAGGACATTGATCCCATCTTTGCCTTGAGATGTAGCATCCCACTCTCCTCAGCCACAAGCACGTTATGGAGCTTGTCAATAGTAGGTAGATGGTCTTTGATGGCAAAACTTTGGACTAGATTAGTGTAATCATCAAGCATACTCTAGAATTGGTGACACGTCCAAATCACTGACTAGAAAAGCTTTGATACCATGTGAAGAAATCAGATCACAAAGATCTAAATATGCCCGTTGATCTTTGGCTTAATTGGGAAGCACATCTAGCATCATTAAAAATGTAAAATATTACTACACATAGAAGATGTAAACTCAAGAAGAGCTTGTCAAAATCACTTATGTAAGTTAATTTACTGTTATAGTCTGTACAACAACAGGTGCCACACATGGGAACTCATACATATAAGAAAAATAGCATTTATACACAAGAATCCATTATATTATCACCAAAATGCAAATGCATATAGAACCCCAGAGAGATATCTTCTATAAGAATGAATGAGAGAAGAATGAGAGATGAAATAATGCTCTTAGTAGTTTTTTTTCCTATTTGAATGCTCGTACTCAAGCTTATCGACTTATTGAAGGTTCTAGATCTCTTCCAAACCCTAGATCTAAAATGACTAGATTCAATGCACATGAATAAGCCAATCACCATAGGTCAAGTCTATCTCTAAGTTTAAAATGCATATTGGTCTCAAAATTGCCAAATAAATTCAACATGAAAATCTTAAACTACTTGACAATTTCTCACATTTGTCACACTCCCTCTTCAACTAGTTTTACAACCCAAATTTGATCTAACTTTAAAATGATCTCCATTCTAAGTATAGACTTTCTTTCTATGGTTTTGTAATAGCTTTCATAATTGATATTAAGAATAGTGTCCACATTGAATGCTTCACTATTTCTTACATCAATTTTACATATTAAGATGTAACTAGAAGATGAAGAACCAAATATGTAAATGCAATGATTCTTCCATGCTTCCAACTTTGAACTCTCTAGAAAATAATAGAAACCAAACAATAAAGTTGAGTAATCAATCAATGCTTGCATGTCTCCTCCATTTTTGTCCTTCCTTGATATGTCTCCATCATGAAAAGCCATGAATGAGCCTCCATCTCCATCTTGTCACAAAATATTCTCAACACTTGAGAACTTAGCCATGAGAGGGTGATATAATGAGCCTCCCTTAGCGTCATTTCCATCAGCAAAACCAGCGAAGAATGCTAATACAACTCCAACATCAAAATGATGCAAAACAATGTAACTAGTTTCACCTAGTTAGTAGTAGCTTTCCCCCAGCAACTGCGCAACTCTGCTTGTCAGAAGGGTTAGGTCCACTAGGATAGACCTCTAACTATATCTATGTGGGGTCAATGGTCTCTCGTAGTACAGCTCTTCCGCCTGTCAACAAAGGTTAGATCATTGGATAGGTGTCTAACTATGCATAGATGCTACTTTTAGTTAATCTCCTACTTTCTCCCTTAACTCTACTCACCACTATGCTAATCCTCTTTAGCTCTACTCCCCTACACTAACACTCATCATAGTTTGGTTGAAGGGAAGGAATGGAGAAGAAGAGATTGAGAAGAGAAGAGAAAGAGAGAGCAAGAGAGTGAGGGTGGAGGTTAGCTCAAATGCTCCTTATGTTTGCTAATGGAAAAACATTCACTATTGGCAAACAATAAACATGGAAATAAACAACCAAGAGCAATAGCAAGTAGTGAATAGCAAATGAAGATGCTTTTCTTCCAAAAAAGGTAGAGTTTCCTCCTTCTCATTAAGCATGCAAATAGTGTACAAATGGTGTCTTTTTATAAAATGGGGAAGGCCCTTGCCCCTCAATCTTATTGGCTAATATTCACAATGATCCTAACCATTCATCTTGGACCCAACTTGATCGAGGGTCCACAAAAAGTACATTAGAAATCACAAGATTCATGTGAGTCCCAATTTGGACCCAACTCTAAAAAGTGATCTCTAAGTCTTAAAATGACATTGGGCCTCTAGTTTAATTTTAATTACAAGGCCCAAGTCAAGTTTATTTTATTTACAACTTCAATTGCATGCTCATTGGGCCATGGGCTTATACACACACGATGCCATGCCCTCACAACACATTTTATTGGAGGATTTTATGTATTTACACTTTGTTGGGAATACCCCCAACAGGACCCACGGCCTGAAGTAGTGCCGGTCCCTCGGCACTCTGCCGGTTTAGTAGAGCGTTCTCTTGGACCGCCTCTGGTGGATGAGATATCCCGTAACGTCTTCCATGAAGTTGAGACGGTCCAGTTTCTTCGAGTCCTTTGGCGTGTGGAAGGACTTGTGAACTCCTGTCAGCCATTCCTAATCCACCCATGCTTGGAATCGTTTCGTCCAGGAATCTCCAAGGAATGCAGCTCGGTAATATACGCGAGCGACTGGCAGCTGGTCTTCGACATTGTCGGAAGCGAGCGCATTATTTGGATCAAAAAATATGGAGGGAAGAAAATCATCTCATTTTGTTTCAATGCCCATTAGATATTCCAAGTCCCGGGCGTAAGTGGCTGCCGCGCGGACTGTGGGATCGGGGCAATTGTTGTAATGATTGGCGAATGCGGAGAGAGCCCTTCTGACGTCTACATCCGTTGTCCACCCATATTCGAATTTGATGATTGGCCAGTTGAAATTGTTGAGTGTGATCTAGTCCAGAGGAGTGTTGCATTCCGCCCATTTGGATCTTCTTGGACATGGCAGGAAATGCGCGTTCACTTGTAATTGTTGCGGACTCGTCACGTAAGCCTGATGGCTGCAGGGTCTCTCTCAAATAACTGTTGTCGCCACTCCGGTTGTGTTTGGAGGGCCGGTAAGGCTTGCAGTTCTTTTCCCTTGATGGTCTGAGCTGAGAATGATATCTGCCAACCGCCTCTTGATGACTCGTGGGGATATTTGGATAAAAATTCATTGATGTTCTCCTCCACGGATTTCGATCTTCAGAAGGCCCGGCTGGCAGATATTGTTCATGACCCTCTGGATGAGGTTGCTTGGCCCTGGCTGGTGGTTGCGTCTTGTCTCTGGTCGCACGTCTCAGCAGCCGCATCTGTCTGCCCCCGGTCGTGGCCTTCGGACCCTTGATCTGGTTGAAATCCCCCTGTTGTGTGCTGGCTCTGATCTTGGTTGGTACTAGCCTGTGCAGCGTCAAAATTAGGTGGCGATGAAATTACCACGGGGGTGGGTTGTGCCTTCGTTTCCATGTATTTCTGGCATGCCTTGAGGGCTTGCTTGGCCTGGGCGAGCGGTTGCGTTGCGCTTGCCTGGTACTTATTGAACTCTGCCTGGTAGCTGTTGAGGGTTTGGCTATAAATCTGCACCTGACGCCGTAGAACATTCATCTATGATTGGGAAAGCGGCCTTGTGTCCGGTGCAGATTGAGCTAGCCAGGCAAGCTTCTCGTCTTGTAAGGCTTTAACCTTCGTCCCCAGGCGAGTGTTCTCTGCTTCCAAAAGTGTAAGTTGTGTCTGGATAGGGGCAAGCCGTTGGGATGCTTCAGCTTGAAGCTCCCGCACCTTTGTGGAGGCCTCAATCAGCGCTTTGGAGAGGCTTTGAATATATTTTTTTAGGCCCTCCTCCTTCTGCTGCAGTTTGGCAATCTCTTGGTGCCTTGCTTGTTCGTGTTGCTGAGCCAGAATCAGCTCTTGCTGCAGCTTGGTGAGGTCTGCTCGCAATTGTGTATTACTTGTTGCCAACTGTAGTACCCTACTTTCCAGAATAGTTTTGGTTGCTACCGCATCCAGGATGTACTTTCCTAGGGTTTGGTACACCGTCGTTAGATCCGTGGGAGCAGCTGGTACACTGGCACTGGCAGGGGCTTGTGTTGTATCGGCCCCGACGACTTGTGGAATTCCGTTGTCATTGTCTTCGATCAGGTTTTCATTTGTCCTGATGCCATATGGGGTGGTAGGGTCAGCCCAATCTGGTGATGCTACAAAAACTGTTTGTACAAATGCGTCATCAGGTAGTGTTGGATGCCCTCGACAACCTTTAGCAAAGCGGGTGGGGTGTGAGAAACAATTGTGGAAACATGGGCGAGGACAATTTGTCCGAACGAGAGGATGGGAGGAACAGTGGAGAACTGAAGGGTAGTGTGGAGTATGGAAGAAGGTGAGGATGGAGCAGAAAGTGTCTGGCGTGGGGGTGAAAAATTGATAACTTGCATCAATGCTAGAGTGTCGGGGGACAATTGCAAATCAGAGGGGTTGAATGTGAGAGGAGCAACGGTGGTGGCAGGAGTAATGGAGGATGCGATGGTGATGGATGGAGCAGCGGACACTGGAAGAGAAGTAGGAGTGGTATCAACAGAAGACACGGGGATGGAGACAGAAACAGATGTGGATGAAATAGGAAGAGAGGTAGCGACAACAGAAATTGGAGTGGGGGGTTGCATAGAAGAAGAAGTGGCGGTGGTTGATGGAGTGGTTAGTGTGGCAGTGGAGACACGTCTTCGGGTAAAGGTGGAGATGTGGATGTAGAGGCAGCGCCACGCATTCGTTTGCTGGCCGTTGTGTTAATGACTGCAGGTTGGGATTTAGGGCAAGAAGGGTGAGTTAACTTCCTTATTACATGTTGGAAATCCACCTAACTTCAAGAAGGAAGTCAAATTTGCTATGTATTCCAAGCTCCCATAGTGAGAAGATAGAAAATTTTTGGAGCTCATTGGCAATCTCAAGCTAGTTCACTATGTACATTGAGTTTTTGTGATCCAAATGAAACGAAATCAATTTGTACTTGTTTCTCAGGTTTAAGACTGTACTACAGCCTGTAGTACACACGTGTGGGCACGGATCTCAATGTTGATCAATGCTTTTGATTGTTAATGCTTGTTGTTTGTCAAATTGCCAATCTAGATCAACTTTTTGTGTCTAGTTTTTTGATAGATTGTTAAGCAAGCATCCAATCACTCTTGTGGATCTTTTGTAGATCCATTTATGGTCCTAAAATACAGTACTTTCACATCAGGATCTCGATCCTCCTTGGATTCTGATGGATTTCTCCGATCCTACCAGATCTGGCTGAATCTTGATGGATTAAGCTTGATTTGGCTTGATCTCCTTAGATCTAGCGGTGATGGTTGAGCAGATTAGCTTATTGTAACGTGCCACCCCCAATCTGGATCTGTCTTACTGTGGTGGCCAGTACTTGTGCAACCGGCTACCGTTGATGGGTGTGTCAAAGGGCGTCCCATCAAGCTGTTCTAAGTTCACGGCCCCATGATTAAGAATTTCCTTGATCCTATAAGGACCTTCGCCCGTGAATTTTAACTTCCCCTTGATCGCCTTGGTTTTATACATCAGGACTAGATCTCCTGAACGAAGATCCTTCGTTTGTAATCGGCGATCATGCCAAGCCTTGCGTCTTTCCTTTTCAGCTTGCCAGTGCATGCACATCTAGTAAGCGTGTTTCACAGAGTTTATGCAGAGCTTCGTGGCATAGCTGTAGAGATTTGGACTCATTAACACGTTGCGCGGTGGCAATCCTTAATGAAGGAACTAAAAACTCTACTGTCATCACAGCATCCTGACCATATACCAATTGGAAGGGTGTTTGATCAGTGCTCCTTTATATGTTGTCTTGAATGCCCACAGTGCAGCATGCAGCTTGCGTTCCCAATCTGATCTGCTAGCTTCAACTGTTTTCGTGAGCACGCTACACAGGATCTTATTGGATGATTCTGCTTGCCCATTACCACGAGGATAATAAGGCGTACTGGTTCTGTGGATCACAAAGAATTCCTCCAACAGGACCTTGATGGTCTCGTTGATGAAATGGCTTCCGCGATCACTGACTAGTTCCAACGGGGCACCCGAAGCGCACAATGGTATTTTCATAAAGGAACTTGGCAGTGGTTCTAGCATCAACTACTCTTACTGCCTTGGCTTCGACCCATTTGGTGAGGTAGTCTATGGCTACGATTATGTATCGAGCCTAGGAACTCTTTGCTGCAGGGTGAATTGGACCAATATAATCCAATCCCCATTTTTTGAATGGTGCTTGGGCTAAGACAGGGTGCAGTAGATCATAGTTCATACTCGTTGGTCTCCTTGCCCTTTGGCACACATCGCACTTTTTCAAGTATTCCTCCGTGTCTTTATGAATCGTTGGCCACCAACATCCTGATTGTAGGATCTTGCGAACTGTAATGTCAGATGCAGAATGACCTCCACCCATGCCTTCATGTGAAAGTGAAATGATCTGGGTGGTCTCATGAGGAAGAATACACCGCCGAAGAATTCCGTCTGGACCTCTTCGGTACAACTGGCCGACAATCAGCTGATAAGGTTTAGTCTTCAAGATCAAGTTTTGTTGTTCCGCCTTTGGTAATGATTTGTCTGGTTGGCCCCACATTAGATATTCAACAATGTCGGCAGCCCATTCTGGTACTGTATCCACGTAAAACAAGACAGCATCTGCCACCTCATCGTCGGGTTGGGTTGCAATCTCCTTTCCCTTGATTCATAACACATGATCTACCATGTAGTGTTGTTTTCCCTTGTGAATTACTATCCGAAAATCAAATTCCAACAACAAAAGGAGCCATCTGGTGATTCTCCTGGTGTTGCAAGTTTTATTAACGAGATATAGCAAGGGTTGATGGTCCATATAAAAAGCAAAATGTGTGGCCATCAAATAGTGTCGAAACTTCTTAACCGCATAGATCATTGCCAATGCTTCTCGTTCTGTAGTTGAATAATTCATTTCAGTATCACTAAGCTGTCGGCTTGCAAATCGGATTGAAAAATCCTTTTTGTGTTCACCTGGCTGGGTTAAGACCGCTCCAACTGCATACTTCGATGCGTCCATATGCACGTGGAACTCAATGGACCAATTGGCTAGTCGTAGGATTGGTGCTGAGACCAATGCATCCTTAATCTTCTGGAAAGCCTTTAGAGCTTCCTCATTCCAATGTGGATTCGTTGTGAGCTTGTAAATTGGTCCGGCTAACTCCGCAAAATCAAGAATGAAGATCCTATAATAGTTAGCATGACCCACGAAAATGTAGACCTCGCGGATCGTCCCCGGTGGTGGTAGATCAACAATGATCCTGATCTTTGATAGATCTGTGGCGATCCCATGTCTTGACACTATATGGTCGAGTATCAAGCCATGCGTCACCCAAAATTGACATTTTTCTGGATTCAGGGAGATCTGGTATTCGCGGCATTTTTGTAGCACCTTCTCCAAATTGGATAAGTGTTCTGAATCTGGTCCATGCATGCACAGATCGTCCAAGAAAATTTTCAAAATTTTTTGCAAATAATCTTTGAATGCCGCCTGCATGACTCACTGGAAAGTGCTTGGGACATTGCAAAGTCCGAATGGCATCACTTTATAGGCATAAGTTTCTCATTCCGTGGTGAATGCTGTCTTGTGCTGGTCCTAGGGGGCTATCTTCACCTGGTTGTAGCCACAAAAGCCGTCCAGAAACTGTAGGCTTCGTCGCCAGCTACTCTATCGAGGACACTTTCCGTAAATGGTAAAGGAAAATGGTCTTTTTTGGTGACTGCATTGCCTTCAGATTCACACAGATACGCATTTTGCCATTCTTATTGGGTACTATAACTATCGGCGATTTCGTGTGCTCGATTTCGTAAATGAAATCTGCATCCATAAGTTTCTGCAACTCTTGCTTGATCAGTTCTGTATAATTCGGGTTGCAACGGTAGTCACACAGGATTGATTTGCTAGCTTGATGGCGAATCTGGCTGGCTTCAATCATTGTGATCCCCATTTTTTGTACAAAGTAGTGGAGATCAGATTGACACCCGATCCTCCATCTACCACTGCCACCTCATTCTCATATCTCTTGTGTTTGATTGGCAAAGTGATGTTGTGTTCCTCACTCTCCCATGCTGCTCCGATGTGGAGGACGTTACTTGTTTCATCATAGCCCGCACAATAGATGGGCTCAGGAGCTACTGGCTCCTCATCCACTTTGGCCCATTCAACTAAAAGGTTTTTTGCTTGTGGTGCAATCCGCAGTAGTTCTCCAAGGGGCAAACTAATGTGGCTTGACAGCAAGAGTGTTAGCCTTTCAGTGTGTGTTCCCTCAAGCTCCACTATGTGAAAAGGTGGTTCATGTTGGTGCAATCAATCATTCTAATCAGTGCGCAGTGGTGCGCCTGTTTGCGGTTCCCGTTCGACGTCGACTGGCGGTTCTGTGGGAATGTTTCGTTCTTGCTCTTTTTTCTCCTCTTGTGTTTTTTGTACCCAGTGTCTTATTTTCTGGTACTGTCTTCTCTCTTCCCTCACATTTGGATATGGCACTGAAGTTGAGGATTGGTCGTCAATGACTGATGGTGGTGGTGAGGGAGCCACTTCCTTCCTCTTCTGTGCTCGCGTAACAACTAACACAGGAGCGTAATCGTGTCGACCTTTCGATGGCATCCCCACTGGAACTGCTGATTGTTGTATGGCAATGAGGTTAAGAGGTGTACTTGTTCCAGGTTTAAATGGACAATTCTTGAAACAGTGTCCATAACTGCAATCTAGGCAGGAGGTTGTATATTGTCCTTTGTAAGGACATTATGCAATTCTGTGTCCCTCACCACACCCGTAGCAGCCATAATTTCTTCCACCTTGACGTTGAGTTTGAGCTGCATAGGCCGAAACATATTCATTTATGGCAAGATCCATAAATGGTTCATCTGGTCCGTACCACTGCTGATGCTCAGGTTGAGGTGGCATTTGCATTTTTTGTTCTACTGTTGTCAAGTTTATATGGGCCACTTGTTGATTGGCTGGCCCTGGTGGAGCAGGTAAGGCCATGCGTTGTGGTTGATTGGGTGCGACGTACTTTGGTGCCGCGTTAGGTGTCCCTTGATGATAAGGATAAGAAGTCTGATAAGGACTTCTCTTTTGTTGAACAACTTTGGGGTTAAACGAGCAAAATGTCGTATCATGAGATGTTGCATTGCACAGATGGCAGAATCTATGTGTCAGTCTCAGATTTTGCTTTAGGACTGGACACTCGTTCGCTGTATGGTTTTGCGTGCATACTGAACACCATACATTTTCTCGTCGAGGATACTGCAGCTGGGTTGGTTCCGGTTGATGTGGAGTTACTGCTACAGTTCCTTGTAAGGCCTTCAGTTTCTGGCCAAACTGCGTCGTAAGTTGCTCCAGCTGCTGTTTGTGTAATTTTGTCATCCTCTTTCCTGATGGCATCTTCCATAGCTTCTTGCAGAGTAGCGTACTGCTCCCTTTGTTTCAGTTCTCTTTTGATGCTTCGTGGTAATCCGGCTAGGAACCACATGATCACCACATGATCAGGAGTCAGGGTTGCACTGCACTCGGATTGTAGATGTTTGACCCGTTCAATATAGTCCCAAACTTTTTCTCGTTTTCCCATCTTGACTTTGCTCAGCAGGAGAAATGGGTCTTCCAAGAACTTCCTTGGCTTAAAGTGCGTACTGAGAGCCGCTTTAACCGCTTCCCAGGTGGATTTCTCTTCCTCTGACAGGTTGAAAAACCAATCCTGAGCCACTGCAAGTAAGAACATAGGGAATAGCATCAGCTTCTCTGCAGGTGCCCGTTCATCGTAGATTTCACAAGCTTGCTCATAGAACTGGAGGAATCGGATGGGATTTGATGATCCGTCGTATTTTGGTATCTCCATCCGTGGTGCTCTCCAAACTGCGTGCAAGGGTGCGACAGGTATGGGTTGGCCCATTGGATCCATTGGTGCTGGTTTCGGTTCTGTCTCTTGTTGCATAGCTGCTAATCTGGGAAGGTGTGGTGTCTGATTTGCTATCCTTCGTGCTATTGATTGTCCCGATCTCAGATTCATCCGATGGTAGGTTCCAAAGTGATTGGATCTTGCTTATACAGTAGGATGCAGTCTGGATCTTCAAGGATCTGATCGACTTGATCCCACGTTTTTTTTTCCAAAAAAACGGGTCTCGCCGGAATAAATTTTAGGCCTTTTACGGTGGTTTTTCCTTGATAACTTTTACTCCTTGCACTGATTGACCTGAGATTTTGACAATAGCTGGATCTGATGCAGATCTTTTCACTGATCTGGTCTGCGAGAGTTATCTTTTGCAAGGGTTGGTTGTGCGAGGGTTTTTTTAGCTATTTTTGCAAGTAAAAAATTTGATATCTTTCAGATCTCTGAGAAGTAACTCTCGCAAGCTTCACAATGGCTGGATCTGGGTCAGATTTCACTATAGAATTCTCTGTGAGAGTTAACTCTCGCAAGAAGTGAGAATTTCACTGTCTGAGAGAGATCAAAATCACTTTTTGTGCTTGATCTTCACCAGATCTTCATATTAACTCTCGCAGGCTTCATCAGTGATGTAATTTGACCTTCTAAATCGATTGAGAGGGTCTACGAGAGTTCTTACTAGAGAGATTTGCTAAATCTTCACTTTTTAGTGATTTTTTAACACTTAAATCTAATTTTCTGCTCATTGGAATCAAACTAACTCTCGCAAGCTCTTCTGTGTCCTGGTCTCACTGAGATGGAACTTCAGAATCCTCTGCGAGAGTTCTTGACCACTGGAACTGAAAATTTCACTATCTGCAAGGGTTTACTGGTACTTTCCCGTCTTTTTTCACTGGGAACTCTCGCACAGGCACTTAATCATCAAACTAACTCTCGCAAGGTTCTCTATGTCATGGTCTCACTGAGATGGAATTTCAGAGGGCTCTGCAAGAATTCTTATGAAGATTTGAATTTTTTTGGATTTTTTCAAGGGTTTTTTAAATTTTTTATGATTTTTCTCTGATTTTTACAATCTTCTTGGAACTAACTCTCGCAGGCTTCTATGTAGATCTGGGACAGTACCCTTAAGCTGCTGCCAGTCATGCAAGGGTTAATTTCCACTGATTCTGGAGATATAAAAGTCTGATGAGCTTTTTTGCTCTTTTTTTCTCCAAAATACAGATTGGTGTGTTTTTTGAGTTTTTTGGACGATTGGTTTGGGTTTCAAGCCCTTAGAGGTTGTGGGCCTCCTCTACCCTCTCACACCTCCTCCGCTAGCTGTGAACAGTCCAAACACAAAAAAATATAGAAAACTAACTCTAAACTCCCAAAAATCTACCTAAACTACTCTAAAAAATAAGAAAATAGCTAAAATGCAACTAACTAGTTAGTGGAAACCTATCCCCGGCAACGGCGTCACTGTGGGGTCGATGGTCTCTCGTAGTATAGCTCTTCCGCCTATCAACAAAGGTTAGATCACTGGATAGGTGCCTAACTATGCATAGATGCTACTTTTAGTTAATTTCCTACTTTCTCCCTTAACTCTACTCACCACTATACTACTTCTCTTTAACTCTACTCTCCTACACTAACATTCATCATAGTTTGGTTGAAGGGAAGGAATGGAGAAGAAGAGATTGAGAAGAGAAGAGAAAGAGAGAGCAAGAGAGTGAGGGTGGAGGTTAGCTCAAATGCTCCTTATGCTTGCTAATGGAAAAACATTCACTTACTTCAAGGAAGGGAGGATTGAAGCCAAAAATTGGGGTAGAAATGGGCTATAAAAACTATAATTGACTGAAATCAAAACTTGTAGTGCCTGCATGTGATTTATTTACAGGGATCTGGGTCTAATTGCACTTAATTGTGGTTTCGATCCACAAATTTTGGTCAAAATTGGTTCAAAAATATGGTTTTTTTATGGTTTTTGGACTAATTTTGGTTCATAAATAATGCAAAAATAAGCTTGGTAGAGGCCATAAATCTTGTATATAGGATAGACACACATGTTGGAGCCTATTTCCACGTGTAAAACTAGTGTACTTGTCATGTACCATAATCATATATGTTGTACATATGATCTAATTCAAGTTCTAGTGGCTAAAATGGCCAAAAACTGGTTTTCTAGACAAATGACACATGGCATCAATCTATTGATTGCATGAGCCACATCCTTTGGTTAGGTGTCATATCCCATGTGTAGAGGACAGCTCACACGTGTGCAATAAGCTGAAGTAGGCAAATTTTGACTTCTAGAAGATTTCTAAGTAGATCTCCATATAGAAGGAAAATGGACCAAAAGTGCTCAAAATAGAAGGTTTTGTCCAAGTGTTAGTTTTGCATGATGAATCATCATATGACAAAGCACCTTCACACATGTGGGATCAGAGGGATGATCAGTACCACAAGCTCCCACTTATTGTATATATAGAGCCACATTTGGCCATAATCAGTGTGAGACACCAATCTTGGTTTTGGAAGCAATTTTGAGTGATTCTCTCCATTTGTCTACATTTGTTTTGATTGTTTTGAGGTTCTATCAATGTGTACTTGATTTTTAGGTTGGAGTCCATACTCAGACATGGTTTCACATGTGGAAAACCAGAAAGTACATCTACCTTCAATTAATGATTGTTCTTGTTAGGATTTTGTGTCTAGAATTGATCTAGATTGATCTTAATCTCAAGTAGATTGATAGATCAAGTAATCTGACAACCAATCCCTCTTGAGGATCAGACTAGGATCCACTCTTGGTCCTTTTTGTACATTTTGCACATGGTATCAGAGCATAGGACGAGAGGTTTTGTTGAAATTGATAGGGTTAATCCAAATCAAAGCCAAAATTAGCAGTTTTTTGGAAACTAGTCAAATTTTGTGTAGCGAGTTGGATTTGATAGCTATCCTCAAAATTTTTGGTCCAGATCTTGTTGTGGGCTGTAGGAACCCTTTTCACACGTGTTTTGATTGAGAAATTTCAAAATTTTGTAGAATTTGACTCACATACCCTATTTGAGTGATTTTTGGTGCAAAATCAAGCATTTTCTATAAAGAATCTAATCCCTTGATTAGTTCTTTGATTAGATCAGCCAAGAAATTAAATTTGAAGTTTGAACTAGGTGCATTAATTGATTATCTCTGATTTTTTGAGTGCATGTTGAAGTTGAGAGAGATTTTGCTAAAAAATCATAGATTAAGGAGTAATATGCAAGGTGAGAGATTGAAATCCATTGTACCATCACTCTAGATTTGTTCAAGAGTGATAGGGTCAAGTTTAGAAGCATCAATTTGCTAGAAAACATCCTTGGATCTGTCCTCCAAGTGAAACCTTTGAGAGTTTCTAGTGCATATAGTCTATGCAAATCTTTTGTAGAATTTGACATAGATTGGCTTCAATTGAAAGTTCTAGAAAAGAGATTGAGATCCAAGTCACATTATTCAATCCTACTCAATTTGTTTGAGTTTTTGTGAGGTTTGAAAAGAGTCATTAAGGTGTCTATGGCAAATGTGTAGAGAGCGATCCAATTTTCTAAGAGATCCTTCCTTTGTAGAAGGCAAGATCTAGAAGCTCATTTTGTGTTGTTATTGGTGGAGAATTTGTATTCTCCTAGGTGATCAAATCTTTCTAAGTGGCATTAGCTCTTTGAAGCACAATATCTTAGTGAGAAAAATCACAACTTTTGATTTTGAATTTCATTCCAAGTCTTAAAAGGTAGAGTAATTGGTGGAATCCAATAGGGGTGATTGAATCAATTTATTGAGCAAAAATTGACATAGTATGTATGAAACTCAAATTAGTTCTATTCAACTTTCTTTGTGAAAGTGTGAGGGTCAATTTGAGATCCCATTGGATGTCTAGAATGAGGAGGAGTCCATCTTTGAGTATTCATGCATGGTTGAGATCTTTGTGAATCTCTAGTTGTCTAATTTTTTAAGCTTTGTAAAAAATTGGTGGTATAGTTTGTTGTCAAATCAAATCAAATTCGTTATAAATCTCAAGTGTGAGATTATTTGGGTCAAGAGTGAGTCCAAAAGAAGTGATTAAGTTTGATTTTCATGTACTTGAAACAAAACCCATCTTTTGTTCAAGAATCTCAAGTGTTTAGAGAACTAGTTAAGTGAAAAGAAAAATCTAGGTGTCAAATCTTTTTCATATCCATTTCAAATTTCAAAAGGAAGAGTCATTGGTATTTGATGAGTCCAATAGGAGATTGGATCTGATTTCTTTAGTGCTCTGATTCAAAGATTGTGTGCTTTTGTCTTAGTGATCAAAGCAAAGTTTCCAAGTGACTAGTCATTACTGTGAAGATTGATTCTTAGGTTTGTGAGCTAGATCTTTTGTAGATCCTTCTAGATTGTTGAAGATGTTCAAATCTAGTCTCTTGAAAGTCAAAAATTACATTTGTAGAATCATATCACAGGCTTTTATTCACATGGCATCAATAGGTGGCATCCTATTGAAGGAAAGAAAGGATCTTGAGTGCAACCTTTGTGGCGAGGGAGGATATTTTTTCTCAAGATGCTACAAAAAGAAGACCAATCCATCCAAGGAGAACCAAAGCAAGGGGGCCAAGGTGAAGGATGGAGCTTCAAGTTCAAAATGCAAATACAAGAAGGACAAGTCCAAGGAAAGGTGTTTCTTTTGTGGAAAGGTGAATGAGGCTTGGAGTCTCACAAGGACTTGAAAGATTTGTCTTCAAGAGTCCATCACAACACATGTCAAATCTTTTGAATTTTTTCATTTGGAAGTGCATTGTTTGGTTCAAGATGCAAGTAGATGTCACTTTCATGAAAGTAACTTGGATTTATTTTATGTCCTTGGAAAGTATATTGCTTGGAACTTTGGACAAGTTCAAATTTATTGTTATTATCCAAGAGAAATCAATCAAGAATAAGGAGCAATCACAAAATGAAAATAGTTTCATTTATGCTCTCATGTCAACTTATGAAGAACCATTTTGCTTTGAAGAGATTTTAGTATCTCAAAGGTGGATTAAGGCAATACTAGTTGAGTGTGATGCCTTATAAGATAGCAAGATATGTTTTCCTTGTAAGCTTACATTAGTTATGAAGTCAAGGAAATGGAAATATCTTCATAATGTAGGATCTTTTGGTTTCAATAAGATCATGAATGATGTGTTCATTCATAAAGATGAAAATTGTAAGTTTTCAATCTTAAAGGCAAGTTGTAAACTTCTTATGAGAATTAGTGAAGCATCCAAAGTGGACACTTATATCCATAAGCAAGTAGTTAGCCTTATTGAGATGAAAATACCTTTTGATTTCAATATTGGAAAAATCATGCCAAGTTGTGGTGATTTTTGGACTTATGTTTCTAGCATAGGTAATCTTGATAATCATAGGAAATGCATATTGAATGGTCATACTTGTTGTGATCATTATGAGACATGGAGGTTTCGGATTTCCATAAAAAAGGAGCACCATGAAGAGGACCTTAAGGAGTCATCTCAAGGTTCAAATGTGCCAAGGATTGAGGAGGAGAATCCTTCTCAAGATTCAAGTGTGCCAAGGATTGAGGAGGAGAGACCTTTTCAAATTGTGATTCCAAAAATAAACTCAAGAAATATGGTTGAATCCATGTGGCTCACATTTCAAGGGAAAGAGGAGCATATCTCATGTGGTATACATCTCATACTTACTTCTCTCAAAATTGGAGTAAAGCCATACTAGTTGAGTATGAAGTCTCTCTTGAGAAAGATGATGTTATTAAAAGATTGAAATTGATTTTAAATCAATTAGAAAGCAAATGGTTATTTCATCAAATGTACGCTCTTGAGTCCATGCAAGAGCAAAAGTGATTTGTTCACTCATAGTTTGAAAATTTGTATTGAGGCAAATTGTAAATTCTTTATGAGAGTGAGTGAATCATCTTCTAAAGACACTTATCTCCATAATGAAGTATTTAGCCTCAATGGATCTTAGATTAGCATGGTAAACAAGATAAAGATATATTGCAAACACTTTGTTATTATAGCATGCATAGTCTTGCCAATTTGGATGAGACTAATTCTCTAGATCGTGGTAACATGATGTTAGATATTTGTAATCCTAATAAATAAAAAAGAAATCTTTATTTTCTCATGGAGGAGCATGCACATAAAGAAGGAGCAAGCCTCAAAGTCAAGCATCTACATGAAATTTGGAAGGAATCAATTTTGGAGGTGCGACGGTGCAAAGCTCTCAAGTTCATCAAAGATGTCAACATCAAAGAAGCACTATCATGGATATGGTGATTTCAGATAAACATCAAGCTCATTGGCTGATCTTTACACCTTTTGAACCAGCAAAGACCAATTCAGCCCATGTAGTCAAGTTCAAGATCATCATGTTTTCCATCAAGCTAGATTTTTGAGGAGGAGTGTAAAAAATGCAAAAATAAGCTTGGTAGAGGCCAAAAATCTTGTATATAGATAAACACACATGTGTGGAGCCTGTTCTCACGTGTGAAACTAGTGTACTTGTCATGTACCATAATCATATATGTTGTACATATGATCTAATTCAAGTTCTAGTGGCTAAAATGGCCAAAAACTAGTTTTCTAGACAAATGACACATGGCATCAATCTATTGATTGCATGAGCCACATCCTTTGGTTAGGTGTCATATCCCATGTGTAGAGGACAGCTCACACGTGTGGAATAAGCTGAAGTAGGCGAATTTTGACTTCTAGAAGATTTCCAAGTAGATCTCCATATAGAAGGAAAATGGACCAAAAGTGCTCAAAATAGAAGGTTTTGTCCAAGTGTTAGTTTTGCATGATGAATCATCATATGACAAAGCACCTTCACACATGTGGGATCAGAGGGATGATCAATACCAGCTCCCACTTATTGTATATGTAGAGCCACATTTGGCCATAATCAGTGTGAGACACCAATCTTGGTTTTGGAAGCAATTTTGAGTGATTCTCTCCATTTGTCTACATTTGTTTTGATTGTTTTGAGGTTCTATCAATGTGTACTTGATTTTCAGGTTGGAGTCCGTACTCAGACATGGTTTCACACGTGGGAAACCAGAAAGTACACCTACCTTCAATTAATGATTGTTCTTGTTAGGATTTTGTGTCTAGAATTGATCTAGATTGATCTTAATCTCAAGTAGATTGATAGATCAAGTAATCTGACAACCAATCCCTCTTGAGGATCAGATTAGGATCCACTCTTGGTCCTTTTTGTACTTTTTGCACAATAAAATTCATGGCCAATACTTTTCATGCAATGATGTTGTCCCAAGGCTTTCATAAAGTTTGATTAAGATTGAACACCATTAAGAGTCTAAAAAAAAGTCAAAAATATGGTATTTTTGTGGATTTTTGGGCATGAATAACTCTCAAATGGTGGTCTTACATGTTGGATCTTGTTACAAGCTGAAAGATATGATGGATTTCATTTTATTTGAGCCATCATTCATCCAATTTGGTTGTGTGAGGCTTAGGCACCATTATGTTGAAGTTTTGCTAGTTGAAGGAGTCCAAAAATACAATTTTTGCATGATCTGAGCTAATGATAGCTTGCTGGACCTGATAGAAGCCTCTATGCCTCTCTAATGAACCTTAGAAGAGTTCTTGCAGCCTCTGACTAGATTCTTATTGGGCTGGAAATGGATTTTTGATGAAATCACCTTGTAGAAGTGCGCCCTCCTACCTGAATTTGGATCAGTAACAACTCGCATGTGTGATGCCCAGGTGGTAGGGTGACATGGCAAGTGTCTTTAAGACCTACTCTCCCTCCGTAATGTGCTTTACATCAACCAATTTGGTGTCCTATAGAGAAAGTTATGGCTATCAGAAGTTTGGCAATTTTTGAACTAAAATTCAAAAAAATTTCGAATTGTTTTGATGCATGCATGCATGTAACTCAGTTTTACATGGGTGTTCAGTAGATTGATCAGAGAAATTTCATGCATGAAGCTATTTTTAGGAATTCTAGTTCAAAAAGCTGATTTCCTAGTTTCTAGGCAATTTGTGTAAAAATTTGATTTGTTTAGAAATCACTGCATGTCATGTCTTACGCATGCTGGATGTTTGAAAGTCCTTTCGGAATGAGATGGCAACTGTGAAACTGCCAAGTCGATGCTTTAGATCGATTTTCATAGTTTTGGTCCATATCGATCGGAATTGAAAAATCCTAGTTTACGTAAATTTTTGAATGAACCATGGATGTTTTGGATTTGTTCAAATTCATTGGTTAAGAAATTGCTTAAAGTGAATGACCTTACTAAATTGAGATCAGTCAGTTTTATAAGGTCACAATACCTTTCACTTTTGGTTAAAGATTTTGGAATCTATTAATTATTGGGAGCATTTCTTGTTTTCTGAGATCAATAAAGACCTAGAATAACGCAAATTTGGTTAGAATGATTTTTTGCCTATCTATTTGTGAATTTTCTAGTAGTTGAGTGCAGCACTTAACTAATTTACAATCAAAACTGTTTGGTTGGTTAGTAGTTAAAAGTACTACTGATTCCAAATTGATCATTTTTCTAGCCAAAGTTTGGGTTGTAGTGGGTTTCTTTCCTTGCCTAACCTGAATCCAAGATCTAATCAATGTAGCATTGAAGAGACGAAGTTAGTTGTCGCGCATAGATTTGTTCCCATGAGAGTGATAGTATAGTTCAGATTTCAGCATGAATGAAAGATTCAAATTTAACTCTAACATCCATTAACCCTAAGCATTAACACTACATCAACTAACATTAGATCCACAACAAAGATAGCTTACTCTTTCTCTCTCTCTCTCTTTCTCTCTCATAAAAAAGTATAATAACATGCAATCCCAATAACAATCAGATCCAACAATTGGCAAAATCCAAAGAAAGCATGAGAGATAGAGAAAAAGTGATAGAGAGCAAGGACATTCATCAATCCATTTCAGAAGAGAACCAATCTGCTTTATTGAAATGAGAAAATGAACATGTGTAGGAACTCGAGTTGGTCCCTTTTTATAATAGAGAGGAGGACCCTAGCCTCTAAAGCCTATTGGTCCATTTCTGCCTCCCTAATTATTCAAATTTAAAAAAGAGTGGGAACCATCCAAATTGGAGAGAAACCCAACTTTATTCACTAACTTGACATTTAGGCCCTGCAACATTAAAAGTCCCGCAAAAAGGCCTAAAGTCCTTTTATTGACTTGTAACTAATCAAATAACTATGTGATCATCGGTTCGGACTTACACACGCAAGGTACCAAATCCCTCTCACGTATTAACTAGGGTTAGGGTTGCCTTGGGATCCGCAAACCCTCCAAGAGTATTCCCCACCAAAACTGGTGGCGTTCCCACGACACCTGCAAGATGCAGTTATTGGGGACTTTTATTGGCTTCGCGACGAATCTTTATTAAATGGTATTGCACTTTTTCCATAAAGTCGAGTCAGGCAGTATTAAAATCCAAATTATGTGGCAAAAAACAATGATGGGCTCCTGCAATCCACTTTGAGATCATCCAAGATGTGAAGCGAAATTCCCAAGAGACTCCCATCATTGGTGCACGAAAATATAGACGAGCCATTGACAACTGATCCTTGATATTCTTTGAGGCCATTGGCTTATTTGGATCGAATGCCAGAGGAGGAAGACAATCATCCCATCTGGTTGCCACTGATGCCAACAGAGTTAAATCTTTTGCAAACATTGCCGATTGTCGCATGGTCAGATCGGGAGAGTGGATATACTCCCGCTAGTATGCTTGTAAGGCCCGATGGAAATCCACTGATATTGTCCAGGTGTATGGCTGATGGATGATTGGCCAATTGGGTGTATGGATTGTAATTTTGTCCATAGCCAATCCCAAATCCTTCCATTTATTCCTTCTCGGCATTGGCACATAATACGGATCTACCCGCAATTGGCGAGGGTTGGCCACATAACTCCTGATAGATTCCAGAGTTTTCTCAAAAACGGTAACTCTCCATGTCGGCTGCTCTCCCAATGAGGGTATTTTGTCCACTTCTTTGCCGGCCTCTATCTCCAAGGTCTTGAGCTTAAGGACCCAACCACCATGCGAGGACTCATGAGGATGTTGCGATAAGAAACTCTGGATCTGGTCCTCGACGCTGATGGGCCTTCTGAATAACGGGGTGTTCCTTGATGAGGATGGACTCGGTTGCACTGCCTGTAAAACTGGCGGTTGTTCTTCTATTTCTGGAGCTCCCCCCTGGTCCATGCCCGAATCCAGTCCTGTATCCACTGGTACTGCAATTTGGTGTGGAGGGAAGAATTGCGGCATGACCGGAATTGGGATTTGTGGTCCGGCTTCCAACACCTAAGCGGTTGCCTTTTCGGAGGCACTGATAGTTGTTTTAGCCTTTGCCAACTCAGTTGAAGCTGTTTCTTTGAACCTGTCAAAGCGGTTCCCACTCTTGCGTTTTTCAATTGCCTTCGAGCTTCGCTATCATTCTATAGAAAGAGAGAGCGAGAGAGGGCAGGGGAGGCAGTGGCGATGGCGGGGTGGACCTCATCTTTATGTGACCGCATGCTGCAAGCAAGGTGTTTTGTGGCAAAGTGAGAGTTTGCCCTTTTTAGGATCTTGTAAGCAGTGTTTGAACTCTATCGGTCTACTTGAAACAAAAGCCCAGTCTAGCTATTATAAGCAGAAGGAAGAATGAATACAAACACAAAAGCATATCTCCATCTATAACAACATGACTTGTTGATATTGTTGTAATGTGCATAGATACTTCTACTAAAAAGTATTAACTTATGTTTGGCAGGTGTAGCTTTCACAAGTTGGTCCAATATAAGCAGCTTACTCTTGAAGAAACTGGGGAACCATAGAACCCACGGTTCTCAGAACCTTGGATCCTGGGAACCGTGGTGGGAACCATACCACGGTTCATGAACCGCGGTACAGTTACTGTAGTTAATCAATTAATAATTTATTATTATTTTTCCCAATTTACTCCCAAAATCCATTCCAAGGCATTTTTGGTCCTCATTTCATAAATTTCACAGATTTCACAAATGGTCCTCTATTTCACAAATGATTTCACAGATTGAACAAGATTTCACACAGATTTCACAAATGGTCCTCTAATTTCACAAATGATTTCACAGATTGAACCAGATTTCACAGATGTCACAGATTTTTTTTGGCATTTTTTGGGGGTGGGAAAAAAATAATAATTAATTAACTGTACGCTTCACCACGATTAAAAAAAATTGAGAACCGTGGTGAACAGTGGACGGTTCATTAATTCTATGTGAGGAACATTTGAAAAATAGACGACGAACTGCAGACGGTTACCAAAGGTGGATGATGAAGGCTGCAAATACAGGTGCTGCAGCTTTTGGCGATGTAGAAAAGGTTGGAGGAGGTGGTTTAAGTGGGCGAAGAAGGGACGAGGATCGTGATCTTGATGAAGACAATGTATTTGAGGCATGACCAATAGGATGTATTACGTATTGTAATTCTAGATACCAATGAGTGTTTGATACAAGGGAAAAATCCATAATTTGTGCCTCGCCCAAGTATTAGTACAACTATTGCTTGGGCCAAAACCAGCCTTAATCGAGTATTTGACTAGGTATTGAATGAGCTAATATTGAAGGAGTTCTTGACCCTAAGCCCATTAGGTCAGTTCCTTGATATCATGGCTAATATACCAATTGGGCATGCCAATAGTGCTAATTGCTCTCAACCGATGTGAATGTGTCTAGAAGCAATGAGGGAGTTTGCATAGGTCCACATATATCTGTATGAACAACATCTAACAGATCTTTTGCTGCATGCATATGGTTTGTTTGAAGACGAAGATGAAGAAGATGCCAAAAGGAGCAGATTGGGAATGAATAAGGGCACCAAGGGAGGGGATGAAGATTATGTTGGCTGAAAAATCTTAGGCATGCAAGAATGATATGTTGTTTATGGCTTTGTGCAGAGTCGTGATTGAATTTTTTTTTTTGAAAAATTCTGGCCGCCCGCCCACTTCGTACATATACCACAAGAGTTGCATTCACTTCCTTAATGCTAAATTAATAATCAATCGCTCACATTTTATATCATATATATTTTTTCTGTTCTGCTTTCACTTTCACTCTATGATAGATACCCACCTGAGCTAACACAGCCCATTTCAGAATAATGGATCATCGGCTGTTGCTCATGGGCGATGCTGCTGCTGGTGCAACTGAGCCACCATCACTCTCTGGATTCTTAAAAATCGAGCACATAGTAGGCAAATCTGTTGCGACACGAGTTTTTGCTAAGTATCCTCTCAAATTCTTGATCCCCCTCAAAGTAATAAGTTATAACTCTACTGTCCTCTGCCTTTTCCTAGCTTGGTCAATTATAGATAGTATCTAACCCCAGCTACTGCCAAATATTGTAGCAAAGTTTGGATCATAATCCAGTTTTGCTTCTCCATTGTTGGTTCTTGCTTCACCCATTTGTCTAAGTTTAAGGATCTCATCTCACATCAAGCAGTGAGAATTTTAAAGGGTATTTTTGATTGTCCTGCAAGTGTTGAATAGTTATGTAGCTCTTGACAAGAAGTTGAATCGATATTGGAAATTGGCCCAAAGTAGGTGAAGTTTTGGCTGAAAGTAAAGGGCCCGAAGTAGTGGTTGCAAGGATCAAACCATGAGTGCTGGTTTCAAAATTCTGGCAAGTGGGCATGGAGATTTTTGGAATTTTCTACTGGATCTGAGTTCCAGTCAAGGTCATTCTATGCTGGATCCTTCACACAAATACAGATGACATTGGGTTATTGTTTTTTGCCAAAGATCTCATATTCTGAATCCCGTTACAACTTGAAGACATTATGGCTGTGCAGAAAATTTCCTGCTTGTCAATGTACCAAATGTTGGATGCTCATCCACTGGCACTTGCTCTATTTGAATAAGTTATGCAAGGTCTACTGGCCACACGTTTAAAGGGTCTTGTTGGAATGAATTTTGCGGGATTCCAGTCTTCTTGAAGAATGGTCACTGGCATCAGTCTCGACTATGGATTTCTTGATAAAAATGCGAGGCACAGAACGTGAGCAGTGGTGAGTAGTTTTTTGAGTGTAAAGTGGACTGACACTAAAAACGGTTGCCGAAATCCTGAGTATTCAAGGAAAGGCTGAAAGTTCATTCCAGCATGGCCCTGTGAGCAAGGGAATGAAGAAAAAGGCTTGGAAAGAAGGCGGAAAGAAGGCTGTCAAATGCTACTATTGCGATCAGGTGGGCACATAGTGAAATACTGTTACAAGAAGGCTGAAGATCTGAAGAACAAGGGGATGGCTCAAGCGAACGTAGCAGAGGAAGAAGAGGCTGAGGTGTCACTGGCATTCATGGCTACGGATATGCCATCAGAGCCAGACACACTCGTGAGTTCCAAACTGTGCAGGATCAAGAAGTGAAAGAGGAGGGCTTGGAGCACGTGGAAGTCAAAGGGGTATCACCTGACCACGGGTGGTACCTGGACTCAGGTGCTACCTTGCATATGACACCACACAGAGGAGCATTCATTGGTTACCACCTGATCCCAAATGACAAGGAGGTCATGATTGGGAACAGAAAAACTATGAATGTTGTTGGTAGAGGATTTGTTTCCTTGTGGATGGGGAAAGGCAGAACGACAATTCTCAAAGATGTTTTGCACGTACTTGGATTGGCAAAAAATCTGGTGTCGGTGAGCAGGATTGCAGACCATGGACTGGAGGTGTTGTTTATCAACAACGGATGTGTGATCAAATCAAAGGGTGAAGCGCTGGCTGTTGGATCAAGGGTCGGAGGACTATACCAACTGCAAGGACAAAGCAGTCAAAGGGAGTCGACATATATAGTCTACAATAAATCTGAAAGGAATGAGCTGTGGCACAAGCGGATGTGCCATCTTGGCTCTGACAACCTGAGAAGACTAGCAAAGGAAAATATGTTAAGAGGGTACAACTATGACCTGCAGGCAGAGAAAGCCCCTTGTGAAGCATGCATCATTGGAAAGCAGCAGCATGAGGCATTTCTGAAGTTGGATCATGGAAATACCAGAGACATACTGGAATTGATCCATAGTGATTTGTGTGGCCCCATGGCAGTGGAATCAGTTGGAGGTTCAAAGTATTTTGTACCTTCTAAGTCGATCAATGGTAAAACTCCATATGAACTATGGTACAATTATAAGCCCAATGTGAGTCACCTAAGGGTTTTCGGATGCATGGCTTATGTCCATGTCCCCCAAAGAGAAGAGAGGAAAGTTGGATCAGCATGGGCGGAAATCCATTTTTGTAGGGTATGCAGAACAACAGATGGGCTACAAGGTGTATGACCCTGAGTGCAAGAAGATGTCCCACTCTCGAGATGTTATATTCTTTGAGGATGACTGCATCAAAGAGTTGAGCCTGCAAAAGGAAGAGATGATAGTCAATGCACCTAACATAGTCATTAGAGCTAGTGTACAAGGAATGAACCAGATAGCTGCAGCACGACCACAAGTCATGGAACATGCAAATTCTGGCCAACTGCAACTGGAAGACCAAACAGGGATGCAAGAGGACAACCTTCAAGTGCAAGATAGACTACCAGAAGAGACTCGACGGTCAGATCGGATCAGAAGAACCCCTCAGAGGTTTGATGAGATGATCTTCATGACAGAAGACATAGCATCAGATCCTTAGGGATACCAGGGAGCCAGAGATGCAGTAGAGCGGGATGAATGGAAGGTGGCAATGGACGAGGAAATGGAAGCCATGAATAAAAATGAAGCATGGGAGCTGGTCCCATTACCACAAGGGAGGAAGGCCATTGGGTGCACGTGGGTATTTAAAATCAAGTATGGAGCAGATGCAAAAATTGTCAGATACAAGGCCAGGTTGGTGGCTAAGGGATGTGCACAAATTGAGGGGTTGAACTACAAAGAGACCTTTGCTCTAGTAGCACGCATAGGATCAATAAGGATCTTGTTAGCATGGGCAACATTGGAAAACCTGGAGATACATCAATTGGACGTTAAGACATCATTTTTGAATGGTGAGCTTTTTGAAGAAGTATACATGAGGCAACCCAAAGGCTATGATAAAGGAGGAGGACTGGTATGCAAGCTGATATGCTCTTTATATGGGCTAAAACAATCTTCGAGGATGTGGTATGAGCGAATTGAAGTTTTCTTTCGAAAAGATGGTTTCTTGAAATGTCTTTCTGATCCCAGCATTTTTTATAAGTCATGTTCAGGATCTGTCATCATCATAGCATTATACGTAGATGACATGATCATGTTCAGTAATGACTTAGAAATGATGGCAGACTGTAAATTGAAGTTAGGAAATCAATTTGAAATGAAAGATCTGGGGGACATACATTATTGTCTAGGGATAGAAGTTAAAAGGAACAGAGAAAAATGGTTGATTGGCATTAGTCATACATCAGAGACGTGATCAGGAAATTCAAGATGGGGGATTGCAATCCTGTGAGCACTCCTCTAGAACCTGGAATAAGGTTAAGCAAGGAAATGTGTCGACAGAGATGGAATGCGCAATTGTCCATATAGCAGTTTGATAGGTTCATTAATGTATGCTATGGTCTGTACCAGACCAGACATAGCTAATGTTGTTGGAAAACTTAGTCAGTACTCGTCAAATCCAGGAAAGGAACATTGGAACGCAGCAAAGAGAGTTCTGCGCTACCTAAAAGGAACAGATGGATTGGGGATAATCTATAGAGGGAGCATAGCTGAAACCATAGGTTATACGGATTCTGATTGGGGGGGAGATATTGACGACCTCAAATCCACCAGCGGATATGTCTTCATGCAAGCTGGTGGAGCAATCACTTGGGCAAGCTTGAAGCAAAGATCAGTGACCCTATCCTCTACAGAGGCGGAGTTTGTGGGACTATGCCAAGCCACTAAAGAATACATCTGGTTAATCAACATGTGCAAAGAATCAGGGATCAGTGACAAAGGTTTTACCATATTCACTAACAACCAAGGATCAATCCATTTATGTAGGAACGGAGGTTTCCATAAGCGTAGCAAACATATCAGTCTGCAGTGCCATTATGTCAAAGACTTGGTTCAATCTGGTTTTTTGAATTATTGTAGAACTGAGGATATGATAGCAGACATAATGACTAAGTAGCTGAATGAGTTGGAGTTTGTTGGAATATACATCCAATATGCCAAAGCACATGTCATATGAGCCTATTAAGTTGGTTAGGATGCTGACGTGGCATAGGCTACCTGGTTAAATGCTTTCTTGGCAAGTATGCGAAGCACGGTCTTCTTGACCTGTGAAACAAGTTACTGTATGTATAAGCTTTAACTAATGAGTACTTACGTTTTTCTGTCTCGTGCACTATTGTTCAAGCATCTGTCATCTTTTGAATGGTCTGATTTCTTTGTAATTAATTCTCTGTAATCGTTGCCATCGTCCTGTGAAAGCTGTCAGGATTGGAAATTTCGTTCGGTCACGGGTTGCCGTCGATTGACATTAGCCAAAAAGCATTGCAATATCAGGTTGCGTGGAGCATAATAATATATTGCCAGGATATGGAGGGTTTTAGAGTTTTGGCTGCTGGAAGAATAATGGTATCGCGTTTTTTAGCACGGGATTGTTTGCACTTTGCTGCCCATGGATCCCCGTGCATTTGTCCGAGTTTCCATTGGAGCTTTGGGCCTGAGAATAGCGGTGGCCTCTAAGGCATCACGAGCAGGCGTGCATGCTTCTTCCTCTCCATGCTTTTGTGAGGTCAGATTGCCCTATTCTCCGTCTCAGACTGTTCCTATACCGCTTATAAGCTCTACAACTGCAGCACCGAACTCTAGAAATATAGCGGCTTGCTTCTATCTGGATGAGCCCGCATTACTGAAGTTGTCGTCAGCATCTTGGTTTAGATGCGCACCGCCTTGCCTTAAGGTCGTGCTATGGAATAAGTGACAGAAAGCTTCTCGGCACCTTTAGTCTTCCCGTAAGCCTGGAATGGGCCGAGGGTAAGACAACTTCACACCGGATAGACTGCTATAGGCCAAGCGAAACAAAGGAAGGACCCTGCGCAAAGCTTCATCTCAATGTAAAAGTTGAAGCTGATCCTCGCTACATATTTCAGTTCAATGAAGACCCCGCATTGAGTCCTCAGGTGCTTTAGATTCAAGGGAGCTTGCCGCAGCCTACTTTCAGTTGCAAGTTCAGCCGAGATAGAAGTAGCGCTCTCGGTATCGGATACGTTTCGGCAGTTGGGTCATGTTTTTATTAGTTCTCTCATGTTCTTGAGTTCTACTTGAATTTTATGTAATGAGTTGTGGGAGTTTCTGGGCTTGACAAGATCAACCCCCTCTGAATCCATAGCCAAAGCAAGTCTATGCACACGTTCTTCACAATTAGAGCTGTCCATGATGCTAATTGATTGAGGATTCTTCAGACATTCAGCTCCGCCTACAGTTCCCCTTTCCCAGCTGCAAAGCCTGCATGCCTTCCTGTTGGTGCAGATTTGGTGGTGGCGAGTGTAGGAGAGGATAGAAAGATTTCCTTGTTGAAAAGCGGGCGACCTTTAGGCTCTGTTGATCAAGTTAATGCTCCAAGACTTACAAGACTTTGTGGTTGGACTTCATGAAGTTGAAGATTGCATGTATTTGTTGCTATTTTGGGTTCTATCTTAGACTTAGCATCAATGCTATTTTTTGTTATTTTTGGCTCATTGAGACCTTTGTCAAGTCGTAGTTAGCTACATTGTGTTTATCCTTCTATCCTTGGTGCAGTTTGCCCAACAACTATGTTGTTGAGTTAGATTTTGAGTAGTAGTGATGACATGTGGAATTTTATTTATCTACAAGGAAGTTGGGATTTCATTTGATTGACTTTGCTCTTTACTGGTAGCCTTTATGATGACCAAGTCTACTCTAAGTGAGAGGAACTTACTACATTGGTTAATTCTAAAAATATATGAATGCTAATGTGAACCTATGTTGGCATGCACTTGCTCTTGGGTGCTGATGAAGTGAGTAGGGTTGTCTTAGCATTTGGTCTAATGTGTGATGAAGTTGATAATCTAAGACTTCGACGGACTCCGAGAAGTTGACTATTTCAAAATCCTCTTTTATTATTGTGGGTACATGCAAATGGTTTTTTTTATACATGTAGATTGTACATCTAGGCTGTTATTGGGGTGTACAAGTGGTTTCAAAAGCCATGGAGGAACATGAGAAACGGGTGTCTAAGGCCTTAAATGCATGCGTTTGAGGAGCGGCTTTCAGTGATGACAATGTAGTGGCCAAAGCCAATTCTTTCATCTCTTCTACTTTCTTTATGAAAGAAGCAGTCATCACATCGGCCTAGAAGAGTAAATATCGGCCAAATGTGACCATGAAGTTCAAAGATCCATGGGATTGTCAACTTGTGCTCCATCGACGAGGGTGTCTCAAAGGTTCGGAAGTGTTCATGGACAAAGACTTGATGCCTCTGCAGTGGACCGAGCATAAGAGGATCATGGAGGAAGCAAAAGCAAGGGGTTAGAAGGCTCTCTTCAAAGATGGGCGCCTGATCTTCATAAACCCTAACTCTCTCTCTCTCTCTCTCTCTCTCTCTCTCTCTCTCTCTCTCTCTCTCTCTCTCTCTCTCTCTCTCAAACCCCTCTTTTTTACGATACTATAATCTCATGTTAGCCCTATACCTACCCATGGCCACATTGGACTTTGGCCCACCATTTGACTTCGGTCCGCATTCGACTTCAGGCCTCCTTCCCGTCGATGCCCTCCACACTCCACTAACCCCTGTGATCCCCCCCTCCACAATCCATCCAAAACACCACCCACCAAAGGATCGACGAACTAATTTTGGTTGCATCTAAATATGTCCGCCTTCGGCGGGCACACTTCGCTAGTCTATTAAAAATTATAGTGTGAGCGGTGTTAAAAATTCACAATTCTAGCTTGACTAGTTTTGGGCATATGACTTGTAAATAGTTAGATGGACATGATGTGGCTTGTCACACGTGCCAAATAGCATAGGATTCCATTCATAAGGATGTTCTCAAGTAGACCTAAGTGTTAGAACCTTTGGAATGAGTCCAAATTATGCTTAGATACAAGGGAGAAAAAATAGGAGCTATTTTTGGTAATTTTTGCATTGTTGAGGGATCTCCTAGATTCCAACCCTAACTTGGTAGGGATGAAAGATCCACCAAAATTAGCATTAGGGATAGGTTTAGGGCTACTCATACCTGCCCAAAACCGTGATGGATCATGTATATATAGGTGATGATATCTCACCAAAATCAATCAAGCAATTTCATGTTTTTTCTCTCATAATGGTGCAATTGCTCTCTATGTTGATAATTGTTTGAGTACTTGTGATTACTAATGATTATAGGATTGAATGTAGGTCTGGTGTACAGTACTCAGACTGTGGGAGGCCGTACTTTCACACGTGTGAAGCCTTCTTCAAGGATTTGGGCCATTTAGTGAGGTTCAAGCATAGATTTTTGATGGATTTTGATGGTTCAACTTGTGCTAATCTTATGAAATCATAATCTATTGTTTCCCTCATCATTTCAAGTGTTTTAGGATCCTTATTTGCTGTAATTTTTACATGGTATCAGAGCCTAAAGGCTGAAATGAGCTAAATCCTTGGTTTTCATTCAATTTGATCACAATTTTTGATCTAAATCTTGTGTAGATTGGATCTTAGCATCTAGTATTGATTCTAGAACTCAAAGTGAGTCAAATACATTGGAGATTGGTGTTGTGTGACTTCATTTGCAGGTGTTTAGGTGTCTAAAACCAGAGGCAAAGTTGAATTCAATTCACATTACCAAGATAGCAAGTTTTGCTTGCTCCAAGCATTGATTTCTAAGCGAGTTTTGGAGGTGATTTTATAGAGGAGGCTTTCTAGCATTCAAGGAGAGGGAAGATCAGAGTTTTGGGGACTCTTCAAGGCTGTTCTAAGGTGTAGTAGGTACCTCCTAAAGTGATTTAGGTTCAGTCCAACCATTGCTTGACTTATGCACCAAATTAGATCAATTTTTCATCAATTTTGATCATTTTTTGCTTGTGATTGGATAGTAGATTGTGTTGCATCCTCATTAAGTTCCATTTAGCTCTTTTACAAGTGATTTTGGAAGTATATTAGGTTGCTGAAATTCACTCTTGATCAGATCATTTGGAAGCTTTAATGTTCTTTATAGAAAGAGGGGCAATTCTACTAGTATTGTCTACTTCAATCAAGCAAGTGCATTGTTCCTAGTATTCTATGATTTGATTTTGTTAGAGATCATTCTTAGATCTTTATAGGAAGTCTATTACTGATCTTTTCGAGTCCCTAAGAAGTGGGATAAGGTAGACCTTCAATCAAATCAATAGAAGTAACCTTCATTTGTGTCAAGTCCTTGATTAGGAGACTAGATGGCATCTATAAATGCATATCTTTTGGATACTAATGAAAGGCTCAACAAAACTAACTATTCCATATGGAAAGTTAGAATGGAATCTATCATGATCATGCAAGATCTGATGGAAATTGTAAATGGTGAGGGTGAACCTATTCATCCTCAAGAAAAAGCCAAATACATCAAGAGGTGCAATGTTGCACTACATTGCATAAAAATGAATGTTGCAAATGAACTCTTAAGAGAGGTAGGAGATTGCACTTCAGCTCAAGATGTTTGGGAGACTTTGCAAAAGGTCTATGAATCCAAGAACCAAACTAGAATGTTAGCTTTGAAGAATCAAATCTATAGAAGCTATCAAAAGAAAGGAGAGAGTGCACATACTTTTGTCCTAAGAGTAAAGGAATTGAACAAAGAGCTAGCCTTTATAGGTGACCCTATCAAGGATGAAGAGCTTGTTCAACTCATATTGAATGGACTAAGCTTTGAATTTGACAATTTGGTTCAGGGATATGCAAAGCTACCCATACTTGAAGAACTCCAAGGCACACTCATGGCCGAGGAATCAAGAAGGAGCCAAATGCAAGAGAGGATGGATAGGCTTTCCATCCAAGGTGGAGATGACCAAGCTCTCTTCACCAAAGGCAAAGGCAAGTCCAAAGGCAAAGGATCAACATTCAAGAAGTCTACAAAGCTTGAGGATCAAGAAGGACCCCCAAAGGCATCTCCATCAACCACCAAAGTCAAGAAGGACAAATCAAAGGTGAAGTGCTACTATTGTAGCAAGATGGGG
The DNA here is from genome assembly GCA_029204225.1 of Diphasiastrum complanatum. Classification (NCBI taxonomy): domain Eukaryota; kingdom Viridiplantae; phylum Streptophyta; class Lycopodiopsida; order Lycopodiales; family Lycopodiaceae; genus Diphasiastrum; species Diphasiastrum complanatum. The sequence continues at coordinate 28,395,611 of CM055100.1, forward strand.
CATTATGCCTCGGAATGCTTCAAGAGGAAGCAAGATCAAAGCCAAGCCAACATGAGCAAAGAGGAGGAGGAGGAGAGTTCACATGAGGACTCTCTCATGATGTCCATATTTTCTTCAACAAGCTTCAAAGGAGAAGATCCTTGGTGGATTGACTCGGGTGCTAGTTCACACATGACTAGTAAAAGGGAGTTTTTCTCTTCTCTCTTATCTTATGATGGACCTATAAAGTCTATCTATACAGCAAATGATGAATCTTGTAAGATTGAAGGAGTTGGTAGCATTCCCCTTTGCTTAGGATCTTCCAAAAAGATCAACATAGAAGGTGTTTTGTACATTCCTACAATAACAAAGAATCTACTAAGTGTTGGCCAAATGGTAGACAATGGTTTCAATGTTGACTTTGCTTCAAATGAATGTTTCATCAAGAAGAAGGGTAAGATAGTGGCTAAGGGCACTAGACTTGGCAAACTTTATAAGCTGGATGCATTTGTGGATACTAATGTTGTCATGTTGGCCGAGAAGAGCAAGATATCTACCTTTACTTTATGGCACAAAAGACTTGGACATGTCAACTCGGGTTCCATGGAGGCTATGATCAAGGAGGAGTATGCTTTAGGCCTACCAAGGTCTATTGGAAAGGAAGACAAGGTTTGTGAAGCTTGTGCCTTATCCAAGGCACATAAGAAGGTGTTTCCTAACTCCATCACAAAGTCATCTCATCCTCTTGAACTCAATACACTCGGATGTGCACATTGCTAGCACCAAATCTAATGGAGGTTCATCCATGTTTTTAACCTTCATTGATGACTACTCAAGATATTGTTGGGTGTTCTTACTTTCCTTCAAGTCTCAAGTATTTGATACTTTTGTAAAGTTCAAGTTGTTTGTGGAAAAGCATCATAATCATAGCATCAAGATTCTTAGAAGTGACAATGGTGGAGAATTCATCTCCAATGAGTTCAAGGCCTTTTGTGAGGAGGAAGGGATCAAGAAAGAGACTTCTTGTCCTTACACTCCTCAACAAAATGGAGTTGCTGAAAGAAGGAATAGAACATTATGTGAATGTTCTAAGGCTTTAAGATTAGATGCTTGTTTGCCCAAATCCTTTTGGGGTGAGTCTCTTGTATGTGCAAACTACTTGATGAATAGGGTGTCTTGCAAAGCAATTGAAGGCAAAACTCCTTATGAGATGTTGTATGGAAAGAAACCCAATCTTAATCACTTGAAAGTTTTTGGGTGTATATGTTATGTGCATGTGCCATTGGAAACAAGAACCAAGGAGGATCCATCTTCCACAAGAGGGATCATGCTTGGATATACAAGCTCAAGCAAGGGCTACAAAGTCTATCTCCCATCCTTGAACAAATTTGTTGTTTCAAGGGATGTCATCTTTGATGAACATCATATGCATATGCTTGAAGAAGGCTCAAGTGCTCCAACAATCAAGAAGAAGATGGCCGAGGAGCAAGATCTTGGTTTTGAGGAGGAGCTCATGGAGGAGCAAGCACCAAACCCACCTATCACACCAAGGAGATCTTCAAGGGCAAAAGTGGAGCCATCAAGGCTCACATATCAAGGCAAAGGACAGCAAGTTGAGGGTATCTCATCCACTTCTTATGCTTTATCTACTTTTGAAGAACCGTCTAATGTTGAAGATGCATTGAACTCCAAAGAATGGTATAAAGCTATGTTGGATGAGTATGATGCCTTGATTGAGAATGAAACTTGGTTGCTTGTTGAGAGACCTCAAAGGAATGTAATAGGATGCAAGTGGGTCTTCAAGCTTAAGCTGAATGCAAATGGGAGTGTTAACAAACATAAAGCAAGATTAGTTGCAAAAGGTTATGCTCAAGAGAGAGAGATAGACTATGAGAAAACTTTTGCACCCGTGGCCAAGATGGTCACAATAAGACTAATCATTGCACTTGCATCACATTTTGGATGGATTCTATGTCAAATGGATGTCTCTAATGCTTTCTTGAATGGTTTTTTGGAAGAGGATATCTATATGGAGCAGCCACAAGGGTTCATCAAGCATGGAATGGAGAACAAAGTATGCCATCTCCAAAGAAGCATCTATGGCTTGAAGCAAGCCTCGAGATCTTGGAATTCAAGACTACATTGCTATCTTATTTCACTTTCTTTTGTTCAAAGTGAATATGATCCCACTCTTTACATTAAGTTTGATGATGTTGGTATTGTACTTTTACTCATTTATGTAGATGACATCATCATTAGTGGAAATAGTGTTGATGGTATTGAAAAAATCAAGATAGATCTATCCTTAGAGTTCAAGATGGTAGATCTAGGGTGTCTTCACTTCATCTTAGTCATAGAAGTACTTAGAGGGTCTGATTTTATCTTTATAAGTCAAGTAAACTATGCTCAAAGTCTTTTGAAGAAGTTTAAGATGGAAGTATGCAAAAGTGTTGACACACCAATGGAGCAAGATGTAAAAGTGCCAAATGAAGATGATGAAAGATCCTTCATGGACATCACTTTGTTTAGGCAACTTATAGGTTCCTTAATGTGGATCACTATAACTAGACCAGATCTTAGCTTTAGTGTATGTAGGTTGAGCCAATCCATGCAAAAGCCATTGAATATCCATTGGAAAAAGGCTAAGAGGATTCTAAGATACATCTCGGGTACATTGGATTTTGGGATTCTATATAGAGGAGATGTGATTAACCTTCATGCATTTAGTGATTCAGATTTTGCAGGGGACAAGAGGGATAGGAAATCAACAAGTGCCTATTCAACTTTCATAGGAGAAGGTGTGGTTTCATGGCTTTCAAAAAAGCAAGAAACTATATCTCTATCTTCAACCGAGGCCGAGTACAAAGCTTTGACAACCACTACAAAGGAGGTACTTTGGATCAAGAGATTATTGGTGGAACTAAAGATCATGGATTCAGAGGAGGCACCAATCATCTACAATGACAATATATCAGCCCAACACCTTGCATCTAACCCAATCTTCCATGCAAGATCGAAGCACATTGAGATATGCCATCACTTTGTGAGAGAAATGGTGCAAGCCAAGGAGATTGCTTTGGAGCATGTTCCAAGCAATGAATGTGTAGCTGATCTACTTACTAAACCACTTCAAAAGACACCTTATAAGTTCAGATCATCACTTGGAGTGATTAGTAAAGCAATGATTGAACCAAGCTAGATAGTGAGGAGGAGTGTTAAAAATTCACAATTCTAGCTTGACTAGTTTTGGGCATATGACTTGTAAATAGTTAGATGGACATGATGTGGCTTGTCACATGTGCCAAATAGCATAGGATTCCATTCATAAGGATGTTCTCAAGTATACCTAAGTGTTAGAACCTTTGGAATGAGTCCAAATTATGCTTAGATACAAGGGAGAAAAAATAGGAGCTATTTTTGGTAATTTTTGCATTGTTGAGGGATCTCCTAGATTCCAACCCTAACTTGGTAGGGATGAAAGATCCACCAAAATTAGCATTAGGGATAGGTTTAGGGCTACTCATACCTGCCCAAAACCGTGATGGATCATGTATATATAGGTGATGATATCTCACCAAAATCAATCAAGCAATTTCATGTTTTTTCTCTCATAATGGTGCAATTGCTCTCTATGTTGATAATTGTTTGAGTACTTGTGATTACTAATGATTATAGGATTGAATGTAGGTTTGGTGTACAGTACTCAGACTGTGGGAGGCCGTACTTTCACACGTGTGAAGCCTTCTTCAAGGATTTGGGCCATTTAGTGAGGTTCAAGCATAGATTTTTGATGGATTTTGATGGTTCAACTTGTGCTAATCTTATGAAATCATAATCTATTGTTTCCCTCATCATTTCAAGTGTTTTAGGATCCTTATTTGCTGTAATTTTTACACGGGCAGCGCGACTGCTGCCCGAGACCTTTTTTTCCTTTATGTTTTTTTTCGGGCAACTGTCGTGCTCCCCCATGGTCAGCCTGACCCTGCCCAGAAAAAAACATGAAGGTTTTTCAAATTTCTCTCCCTCCCCTTTGCCCACCCGCCCAAAACCCTGCTCGCCCATAGACTTGCAAGCTCACATCGCTAGTATTAATTAAAGTAGCTCATGCTGCCCGGGAAGCGCTCATGCTGTGACGGACAGCGTCAGCGCTGCTCGCTCACACTCCCGCCCTCGTGCTTTCTTGGCACACGGGTAGCGGGACCCCCACCCCTCCGCGCTCTCACGTTTCAAAAATGTTTGCCTGCCTAAGTGGGCGGGCAAACTTCGCTAGTCTCCCTTTGAAACTTTTGTACGGATGTCATATTAATCTCCAATGTTGTGTAACTTGCTAGATTGCAAACTTCTTATAGCTTGTAATTTAAGGGTTCTATTGTTGTGTCCTCCATTGATATTGTCTAGCCATGGCCTAAATTTGAGAATTGTACATACAAATTGCAGTGTCATTGAAATGATTGCCAAATGAAGATCTTTAAGTTCCCATTGCACGCACCAAAAGGATGATTGTAGAGCCAAACTACCCACCCAACCAACTGTCACAAAAAATAACTCTTTTTTCTGATTTGCTATCAGTCTATCATTTTGTAGAAGAACTGCTGCTATCGCCAAATCAGTTGCATCAATTCTAATGACGTAAGGTAAATCTGGATCCGTGATACGTAAAATAGGAGCCAAAGCAACCATACATTTGAGCTTCTAAAAACATTGGTTCAGTTCTTCGTTCCACTCAATAGAAAGACTAGGTTGACTCCTCTTCTTTTTTCTTATTGACTTTGCCTTTAGTCAGATTATTAAGAGGTGCTGCAACCTTCGCATAATCTTTCATAGACTTACAAAGGAAAACTATAAAACCTAGAAAAGATTTAACTTCTATAATTGTTTTTGGTATCGGCCACTCAAGCACTATCCTGATTTTATCCTTGTCTGTCTTCAACCCTTCCAGAGTGATATTATGACCAAGATATACTAACTCATGCTTAAAGAATTCACATTTGATTATACATTTATGGCCTAGTCTTGAATGACGTGTGAAAGATTCAACTAGTTTGATCATATTTGCTATATTTTCATATTTGGCATATTGAGGCCAACTTTGTTTTTTGACTTAGAGATTGACTTTTCAAAGTTCATTAGTCTAAATGTCATTTGAATAAACACTTTTTGAAAGTGTGGGAAAGTTAGAAGGCGAGTTTGAGTAGATTCAAATTTGAATGTTTTTGGGTACTTTGAATCTAGACCCAAAAATAGTAGGGGTAGCATTCTGGAGGGAAAGCCAAGTGGCCAAATAGGTTTTGGACCTACTATAAAAGGATGTAACGTGACATATCTTCTCTCTTCTCTATCTCATTTCATGCTTATACATGGTTCTCTTGTGTTCTACTATCTATTGGTGCATTATAAGTCTTGTGATTGCATGCAATTCTTGGATTCACACGTGTGAAATACAATAGCTTGCTGGTTTTTTTACGGACAACAACAATACTTTATCATTTCAAGTTCTATTAGAGTTTGCATCTCATTTTGCGTGTAGATGCTGATTTTTCTACATTGGTGAGATTGGTAGAGTATTTTACTTTGTAACCCTAGATCTTTCAAGTGGATTGGATCATAATGATTTGAAATCCTTCACATGGTATTAGAGCTTGTGTTTCAAGTTATGAAGGAGGAAATCAGATCTATCAATGATTTGGTGAAGATATCAAGGCTAGAGCATGCTACAGAGGATTCTACACCAAAATCAAGTTCTTTGCTTTTGTAGATTGGATCTTTTGTAGATCAAAACTTTATATAGGTCTATAAACTTGATCAATTCTGATTTTTGATTTCATATACTGGATTTGGCCGATTTTTGGATCATTGGATCAGCCTAAGTGGTGGCTAATAGATTGCATAATCAAAATCTCAACATTCCACCAAAGGCACAAATGACACCAACAGGGACCACCCCTACGTCCCTATTACCACCATCCAGAAGAAGTGCACGAGTGGAAAAACTACCAAGTGAATGACCTATCTTTACATTGCCCACCTTGTCAATATAAATTGAATCACCAATGAGATCACTATATGTAACTATGGAAGAAGGTGTGGCCCAAGGCAGTTTAGAAAATTTCAAGCAGAGAGCAATAGGAGACATGAATTATTATTGAAAGACCTGTAGGCAACGAATCCTTATCAAGACAAGTGTTCTCCACACATCCTGATGACTTTGAACCAAGTGATCAGTACAAAGTATTTGCCTGTGAAGGGGATCAAATTCAATTCAAGACAAAACGGCCTCACCAATTCACCACAAATATGAAGTTGCCAAGAATGTGACCAAACCCCCCCCCCCTTTTCTCCCTAATGGTGCCAGTCCCAATGACTGTATATCATGGCCAAGCACCAACTAAAATGGATGTGCCAACAACTAATGCCCTTCATCACAAACACCCCCTACTATGGGATTCCAATTGGATTATGGGACATTGGTTGCACTGCACCATCACCAGTTAGCAACCCATAGAGGAAAAATCAAGATAAGAGGCCAAAGCCAAGTTACAACAAGAACAAGTTTTGAAATAACAAAAACTACAAGGCAAAGAATCAAGCTATCAAGGTAGTAGAGATGCATTGAGAGGTAAGTGCCATGCAAACCAGCCTAGTATCTTCTCAAGCAATAGTTCCTGCCCTTCAAGTAGCCACCCAACAATGTGAGATAAATTGACAAAAGGTGCTAGTCCAACATCAGGAAAAGCTGGCATGCTTGGAAAGCCAAACATGTGCAACACAACATATAATCAAACATTATTTGGCCATTCCAACTATGTGAAATATAGAACTTGTGCCAAAGTCAAAATACATTGTTGTGATCTCAAAGCTTCATATGGTGAAGAAGCAAGTGGTTGAGTTTGAAGTGTCACAAAAAGAAGAATACATTGATCCAACTATTGAATTGGTGAGTGCATATGCAAGGGAAAATGATGATCTATTGATGTAGCTAGAAGTTGCAACAAACAGTCAACAAGTAACCACCTTAGCCATGATACAAAGAGGCACCACAACAAGAGCCAATACAACATGTAGCACCAATTCATGAGGAGGGATCCTCTTGTAAAAAAAAGCTAGCTTCAAGTGCAATCTTTAATCTCGGCGCCAAGCCAACAGCTCCACTGCTACTCCTATTACAATTCATCAATGAGCATAATGCATGGCCTCCTTTGGAAGAATCCGTGTTTTTATTCCTTGTGATGCTTTCAAATGTTACTCAGAATTATCCGCATAGCTTCAAATAGTTCCTCGACGTACTCAGTGCTTCTTTCCTGTCTTTTTATGAAGAATTTTCCTGTTGTGCAAGCAGAAGCTGGCAAAAGAGCTAGCCATACTGCTGTATCAGCTCCTTCTTCGGGACTATGACCACTGTTGAATGTCATTCTTGTGCTGGTAAGGCCAGGGCACATACAGTTTACGAAGAATTTCTTCTGATCTTGTGGACTTTTGGAAAGATCTCGAGCAAACATAGCAGTGTCAGCATTCATTGCTGCCTTGGATACTGCATAGAAGACGAAATCATGTGGATAATCTAAATCGGCTTTGAGAACATCCAGTCCTGAAACGTTCCTTGGCAGATTCTCTTCGAACTTGAGCAGACAGTTTTGCAGGAAAGCGTTGATGAGTTCTTCTAAATTTTGTCTACAGAAGAGAGCTGCTTCTTCCAGGTTTCATCTACAAATATCTGTTTTCAGGTTTATACTACATGAGTCAGAAAGATAAAAGCAAAGGTCTAGCGAGCTTTTAGTTTCAGTGAAATATGATGGATTTGAGCAGAGATCTAACCAACTTTTACTTTCAGTCAAACATGCTGGAATTGAGCAGCATTCTAAAGAAACGTAAACTCATGCTTACGCTAAGCTGTCCGAGCATCGAGCTAACGTTAATGATTCGATTGCCTGCTGTGGAATGCGTAAACAATGGAAGCATCGCTTCTATCACATTCTTTGCACCGTATTAGTTTGTTTGCAGTGTGGAATGGACAGGGTCCATGCTGTCAGAGCTCACGGGGCTCGATGCGCTACAAATTCCAGCATTGTTGATCTACAGCAAGTTAAAGAAGTGATTTTAATCCAAAAATAGATACAATTGTTTCACCTCCTCATAAGGCTAGATCACTGATCGTGTGACACTTAATTTGAAATGCCGAAAGTTAGATCACTTCATTACAAGGAAAATAATCGTACTGTTCTGCTTAGCTAGAAAAGGAATAATTCTCTTTTTCCTATTTTCTTCCTACACAATCTGTAATCAGCCTGCAAAAAAGAAAATCAGGGGAATATCCTTATACCAGAATGTCGATTCCACCGAACTGATCTTTAACCCACTTGGCCAATTGGATGATCGAATCGGGATCAGTGACATCCAGTTGATGAAACACCACATCCAAACCTTCTTCCCTCAACAGATCGAGCGCCTTTTGCCCATTTTGCACGTTCCTGCTTGTCAAAATTACAGTCAGTCCTTCTTCCGCCAGGCGCTTCACGATCGCAAATCCTATGCCTGTGTTGGCGCCTGTCACCAGGGCAACAGTTTCCTGGGACCACCATCTGCAGGAACCCATCTCACTCTAAGACTGTTGAACACTGCAAGACATGATCCTCACTTTAGAATGCAGAAACCAGTTTTTTCATTGCAGTCAAAGCACACAGAAGAAAATAAGGCCAGCATCAGGATGATTCAGTAAACATCAAACGAACAGCCTAGAAAATTGAGCTGGTGTATGTCTCACGATAAAGAGTGTCACTGGTTAGTAGAAGAGATGAAGATGGCCGAAGCTTCAGTTGTGCAAATAAGCTTAGTTCAGAGAAAAGATACCATAAAACAATATGATCACAAAAGGAGGACAGGTCCCAAAATAATTTATTCACTTCCCAAGTGACATGATCTCAAAACAGGGACTTCACATTATATTGAGACATCTCCAGCCTATGGCCGATGATTCATGAGATTGTGGGTTATTCTTGATTTTAAATAATCAATTTCTTTTTTTGTCAATTTATGATAGTCAATATTCTTGGTGAGTATACATTGGTACATTCTAGAAGATCAATTGTTGGATGAATGCTTTTGCACCCGAATTGCTACAATTTATTCTCTCCTAATTACACCATGATTCTCATATATTCTTGTGTGTGTGTGTGTAAAGGATTTTTTAGATGCTCTCTTACCTTCATAAGTGCATTGATTTGTGAGGATTTTTTAAATGCTCTATTACCTTCATAAGTGGATTGATTTGTGAAGAGCCATTATTGGAGAGAGAAACATAACAAAGCCATTATCTTGAGGTCCAAAGACATTGCAACTGTGTCATAAAGATCTTCATATTTTGAAAGTCATTGATTTATTACTCATCGCATAATGGGTTGTTGACTTCTTAGTCATGGCATAATGAGTTGTTGTTGACTTTTAGTAATCAATTTGTTTTTTTTTTCAATTTTTAATAGGTGAGTATATGTCGCGGCATTCTAGAAATTTTAATATATCCTTAATCTACTATAAAATTGACAATAACCCATTACCCATGTTGGATGAATGCCTTTGCAAGAGAATTGACACAGTTTTTGGACTCCTAATTTAATATAAGAGCATGACTCATATATTCTTGTGTGTGTGTGTGTGTGTGTGTGTGTGTGTGTGTGTGTGTGTGTGTGTGTGTGTGTGTGTGTGCGAACGATTTGTTAGATGCCCTCTTAACTTCATAAGTGGATTGATTTGTGAAAAAGAGCCATTATTGCTTGAGATCATAAAGACATTGGAGACAATTTTTGGGTAACCTTTTTTGAGCTATCATAAAAAAAAACCTACATTTATTGAAGCGTCTTGGTTTTTTAGGGACTATTTGTTTGTATGAAAAACCGTCAAGATTTTCATGATGTCGGTTTTAAAGAAAAGATGCTCGTTTCTTTCCTATACTTTGTCGGCTTTCCAAAAATTAATTGAAGGCATGTCATAAAGATCTTAATTGTGTCATAAAGATCTTCAAAAAGTAATTGATTCATTAGAAACTGCCATAAACAACAGTAGCATAATAGGTGGTCCCCAAATGGGTGGGTCGGTGGGTGGGTGAGAGATCATAGGTGGCCCCCACACTTGAGGGGAGAGACAAAGATGATAGGCAATCTCCACACTTTTAGAGAGAGAGAGAGAGAGAGAGAGAGAGAGAGAGAGAGAGAGAGAGAGAGAGAGAGAGAGAGAGAGAGAGAGAGAGAGAGAGAGAGAGAGAGAGAGAGAGAGAGAGAGAGCAAGTCTATGTTCTTGGGTTAGGAGACTCTAATAATGTCTGTAGTCATACATCAAAGTAAGAGATTATTATGGTTCTTCTCAATGTTTACAACATTAAATAAGTTATTCACTCACTATCCACATAGGTGAAAACTAGATAATCCACCATAGCATAAAGAGAAGTAGGAGGATTGTTTCAAGTATCTTAAATTTGTTCCCAAGTTCATAAAAATCCAAAACAATCTTGCAACCTATACAATAAGCTTTAAACCACCTACCATCATAGAAGTTACAATACTAGCACTCCTTGAACAAATGTATCAATGTGTCAACAAAGATATGTCAAGGAGGAGATAAGTGATATAAGCCAAACCAAGCAAGCATAGTAGTAGCTTGACTGATTGGAAGTAAGTTTTGCAACAATCATGATGTCAAGCATTTCAACATGTAGACCATATAGTGCAACCCCCAACTAATGCGAGAGGATTAGGCTTGTTGGACATGCAATGATCACCATTTCTGCATCTAAAGACTAATAACATGAGTGTGACAAAGGAGTGTGAAAGGGCTAGATATAAGTGAGCATAGGAACACGCCCACTATAGTTCATTTGAAAGTCAGGTTGAAGCAGCCCTTATTGAAAATAAGAGAAAGACAATCTTAGTTTAATGCGTTAATATGCCACACAATGCATTGGTGCAATTTTATATGTCTAGTAATAACCATCTGAAGTAGGCATCTCATAGCCTTTAGAGCCAAAATGATAGCTAATCAAATAGAATTTCTACGTACTAAGCAAAATGGACCTCCATAGAAATAAAACACAAAGGGAGTAGAAGTGGAGAAAAGAAATAAGGGCAAAAAATTTGTCGTGCACATTAGATTCATGTTACCCTCTTAAGCAGCCTGTAGCCTGTAGCTAACTCATGGAAGGAGCCGCCTCAAAAAAATGTTGGGAAAGTTGTGGGCAAAATCTCAAAGCATGTGTGCGGCAAATTTAGTTTATGTTGGATGATTTATTTGCTTGAAAGCACACTGCTACTGCTCTTGTTAACCTTAAGTGGTCACACTATGCGATGTACAAGAGTAGCATGAATTCCAATATGCAGCAAGAAAGTCAAGGCTAGGTCAAGTCAATTGCATTAAAAAAAGAGCAAAAAGAATTTGAGGAAGAGAACTAGCAAATGGCTCCAAAAATGCAAAGAAGATGAGCAATGCGAGCCAACCAAAAGCAAGCAAAGGTAGCAAGCAAGCCAAGAAAGAGTGTAAGTGCCAGCCCCAGAGTGTGGCTCTAAATTCAGACATGAAGGACCTAAAATGGATTTATTTAATCCTCTAGAGGGATTGGATGCATTGCTTTCAATGATTCTATCATCTAGCACAAGCTAGACCTCGTATGGATAATCATCTGGAAATTCAGGGTCTTTGTGTTGGTCCATTGGGTATTGGTGTTTTTGAAATTGTTATTTTTTTTTTGGGTTTTTGTGGTCCCTTCGGTTTACGGTGGTGCAGGTGATTGCGATCTGATGCGGTTGATGGATTGTTGCGGTTAGTTGCGTTCGGTTATGTTCAACTGCGGTTGATTGCGGTTATGGTGGCTACGTTAGATTGCGGTCTAATGCGATTGAGGACGGAGGGATGCAGTTGATTACGTCAGAGATGGGTGAGTGCGGTTTCAGCAAATGTTTGCAACAGTGGCATTGCTATGCGGAGGCAGTTGTTGTGTAGTCGTAATGGGGCGAGGGCGGACTATGGCGGTTGGGACGGGTGAAAATGGTGGTTCACGGTGGTAATGTGAATGCGGTTAGAGGGTGGTTGTTTGTGGATGGAATGCGGCCTAAGGTGAGGTACGGCAATGCGAGGGTGAATGGAGATGGGGTGTGTGGGCATGTGGTTGTAGCAGTAAGTGTGGATGTGATCGACTAATGGAGGTGTAAGGGGGTTGTGATGGAGTGTGAGGTGACCGTTAAAGAGCGGATGCGGCTTGAGTAGGTGATAGGTTACAGTGGAAGGGTCTGTGGGCCGTCGTAAGGTGGTGAGAGGGTGGTTAGTTGTGGTGGAACTTATTCCTTCGGTTGAGATCTGATCGAATTCCTTCAGTCGAGATCTGATAGGGACCCGTCGGTCGAGATCTGTTCGAAAATCGTCCGTCGAGATCTAGCACAGGAGGCGTCGGTCGAGAGTTGACTGACTGATAGCGTTGGTCGAGATCTAACTAATGGCGTCAGTCGAGATCTGACTGATAGCGTCGGTCGAGGTCTGACACAAGAGGCATCGGTCGAGAGCTGACTGATGACATCGGTCGATATCTAACTGATGGCATCGGTCGAGATCTAACTGATGGCGTCGGTCGAGATCTGACTGATAGCATCGGTCAAGATCTGACACAGGAGGCGTCGGTCGAGATCTGACAGGAGTGGAGCGTGAAGTGCGGCGGAGACAATGTGGTGCGGTTATGGGTTACGGTAAATGCGGTCGCAAGGGAATGGAGTGTGGTCGCAACGAGTGGATGTGTGGGGGTGTGATGGAATGCGGTTGGGACGGAATGCGGTTGCGACAGTAGAATGCGGTCTATTGTCGTTGAGTGCGGGGGAATGTGGGAGTTTGCAATGGGAGTGCAATCAATGGCGAAGGTGAGGGAGGTGGTGTAATGCGATGTATGCGGTCAGTGGCGGTTGTGAGAGACCTCTGCGGTCGAGATGGGAGAGGATCTCATCAGGTGAGATTTAACAAGTTGGCTCCGGATGAGATGGGAGGCAGTGCGTCGGTTGAGATTTGAACGAGCACTCCGGTTGAGATTTCACTCTGGCCGTCGGTTGAGATTTAACGCAGGGCCGTCGGTTGAGATCTGACTGATATTCATCGGTTGAGATTTGACTGATGGCGTTAGTTGCGATCTAACTGAATGGCGTCGGTTGAGATCTAACTGAATGGTGTCGGTTGAGATCTAATGCAGGGCCGTCAGTTGAGATCTGACTGATGGCGTCGGTTGAGATCTAACGCAGGGCCGTCGGTTGAGATATGACTGATGGCGTCGGTTGAGATCTAACGCAGGGCCGTCGGTTGAGATCTGACTGATGGGCATCAATTGAGATCTGACTGATGGCGTTGGTTGAGATCTAACTGATGGCGTCAGTCGAGATCTAACTGATGGTGTCATTCAAGATCTAACTGATAGTGTCAGTCGAGATCTGACACAGGAGGCGTCGGTCGAGATCTGACAGGAGTGGAGCGTGAAGTTCGGCGGAAGTAGTGTGGTGCAGTTATAGGTTACGGTTAAATGCGGTCGCAAGGAAATGGAGTGTGGTCGCAACGGGTGGATGCGTGCAGGTGTGATGGAATGCGGTTGGGACGAAATGCGGTTGTGATGGTAGAATGCGGTCTATTGCGGTTGAGTGTAGGGGAATGTGGGAGTTTGCGATGGGAGTGTAAACAGTGGCGGAGGTGAGGGAGGTGGTGTAATGCGATGTATGTGGTTAGTGGCAGTTGTGAGGGACCTCTACGGTCGAGATGGGAGAGGATCTCATCAGGTGAGATTTAACAAGTTGGCTCCGGATGAGATGGGAGGCAGTGCGTCGGTTGAGATCTGAACAAGCGCTCTGGTTGAGATTTCAGTCTGGCCGTCAATTGAGATTTAACGTAGGGCCGTCGGTTGAGATCTGACTGATGTTCGTCGGTTGAAATCTGACTGATGCATCGGTTGAGATCTAACTGAATGGCGTCGGTTGAGATCTAACACAAGAGGCGTCGGTTGAGATCTAACGCAGGGCGATCTGACTGATGGGCGTCGGTTGAGATCTGACTGATGGCATCAGTTGAGATCTAACACAGGGCCGTCAGTTGAGATTTGACAGTGGCCGTCGGTCGAGATCTGATGCTATCCGTCGGTTGAGATTTGACAGTGCCCGTTGGTTGAAATCTGATGCTATCTGTCGATTGAGATCTGACAGTGGCCGTCGGTCAAGATCTGATGCTATCCATCGGTTGAGATTTGACTGATGGCGTCGATTGAGATCTAACATGTGGCCATCGGTCGAGATTGGAATGAGGCCGTCGGTTGAGATCTGATGGAGTACCGTCGATTGAGATCTGAGTGGATGGCGTCAGTTGAGATCTAATGCAGGGCCGTCGGTTGAGATCTGACTGATGGGCGTCGGTTGAGACCTGACTGATGGTGTCGGTTGAGGTTCCAAAAAAAGGCTTCGGTTGAGATTTAACGCATGGTCGTCGGTCGAGATTGGAATGAGGCCGTCCGTTGAGATTTGATGGAGTACCATTAGTTGAGATCTGAGTGGAAACCGTCGGTCGAGATTTCAATAGATTACCGTCGGTCGAGATGTAACAGATGACCGTCGGTTGAGATCTGAGAGAGTGTGTGTCGGTTGAAATTCAATAGAATACGTCGGTTGAGATTGGACACGAGCTTTCCGGTTGAGATTTCAACACAGGGGGGCTCCAGTTGAGATGTGATCGTGAGGGGACGGGCAGAGCGTGGACAAGGTTGCGGGTTTCTGATGTAGAAGGTGTTGGAGTTCAATGGGCAATGGTGCCAAATGTTTATAGATCCCCTGCTCCAGAGGATCTATTTACTACGCTTCTTTTACTTCTTGCTTACAGCTTCGACGACTTGGTATTCTGCCTGTTACCAGGCTTTAGGACATTCGTTATATGTGCTCTTGATCTTACAATGCCAAACCAGGCAGAAGGGACAGATTCTCGTTGTAGTATATTTTTGTCCTGTCTGTCAGAGGACTACTCAGGGTTGAACTCTCTTGAACGCACTTACATTCATACATAGATGCAAGCCAAGAACGCTCATTCACAGATCAGAGTGCATCCCAAATGAACATTCAAAAGATTATACAACTATCTACTCCTAAAAATGAACTGAATCAGAGCCTAACTAAACTGAGCTACACTTGCATAAATTGACAAAACAAGAACCAAGAACTAATCTACAGCATGTTAGAAGTCCAAGAATCAAGAAACCAACCAGTCTATTGATTCTTGGACATCCCAAGAACATCAAGAACTGGATTGTCAGAGAATATGCAGGATTTACACCACAGATCCAGCCTATGTAGTTTACTTGAATGTTGGTTCCTACATTAATCCACAAACAAGGAAATAAACTAATCCACTCTACGAAAGCAGCAAATCTAATCCACTCTACAGTCCACAACCACACACAAAAGGAGGAAAGGGCAAGATCATAAATGTATCACTCAAGAAACAAGCATGATCAAGAAGATCAATGGATGCACCAAACTCGTGAAGGCTCTTCTCATTTCAGCATGGAGTTGATACAATTCACAAGCTCCTCTTCACAAAGAGGGAGTCCCTTAAATAAGCAAGAGAGCTCCTAAGGTGGCATCCTAGTGGAATTTCCACATTTCACAAATTACAAGTGGAATAATGCTCTCCACTAGAGGTCACCATCAAAAGGTGGCTCACTCTACTTTCTTTAAGAGGGGTCTACTTGCATTTATTACATTTGCCTAGAAATACTAGTTCCTACATGGTCATTCCATCTTCGGGGATTCACCATGAGGCTTACACAGTTCTTGCATGTCTTTCCTAGCTAGTATTTCTCTGCTCTCATACTCGGCTCTCAGTTTTCGTTAGTCTCGTCTTCTCAGAGACCTCCTCGGTCTAATTTGAGAGGTGCTCTTGAGTTGCTCTGTCCAAGTGTCTTGGGGATTCATCAGAATCGCAATATTTAGGAGATCATTCTGGAACTATTTACAGCATGATTAACATTCCTTTTTACCTTCCCAACAAGCTATCAGACCTGTAAATTGATGGCCGATGGCTTATGCACCATCTCCATCAAATTTGAAGCTATTTTGACTTCTACAGATCAAGAAATCTTCGTTCTCAGCCTATACTGCGTCTTATATGAATGCTTCATGGAAGTCTAATTGACTGTTTAGAACTGTTGGTAATATCAATTTTGAGCTAGGATGGGTGTTTGCACGTTTTCTGGATCATTTGCTCTAGGAAAAGTGCGCCCTACTATAGATTTTTTGACACTCTGATCTCACACGTGTGAAGCCTAGGTGGTAGGGTGATGTGGCAAGCATCTTGTTCACTTGGTCTCCCTATGTACTGAGCTTTACAACACCCAATTTGTGTCATGTAGCCAAAGTTATGATCATTTGAAATTTTGCAGTTTTGTGAGTAAAATTGACAAAATTTGAAATTGTTCTGATTGCATGCCAATCATGTCCCTGATTTGTAGTACTGTACTCAATAGATTTAACATGCATGGATGCAAGCAAGTAGAGACTCCTATGGAGCATGATGTAAAAGTGACCAATAAAGATAATGAAAGACCCTTCAAGGACATCACTCTTTATAGGAAACTTATTGGCTCCTTAATGTGGATAACCATAAAAAGACCTGATCTTTGCTATAGTGTCTGCAAGCTTAGTCAAAATATGCAAGGTCCATTAGTTATCCATTGGAAATGTGCCAAAAGAATATTGAGATACATCTCGGGCACACTAGACTTTGGGATCCTTTATAGAGGTGAATCCATTAACTTGCATGCTTAAAGTGATTCAGATTTTGGAGGGGACAAGAAGGATAGAAAGTCAACAAGTGCCTTTGCAACTTTCATTGGAGAAGGTGTGGTTTCTTGGCTATCAAAGAAGCAAGAAACAGTATCTCTTTCATCAACCGAGGCCGAGTACAAGGCTCTAACAACCACAACCAAGGAAGTACTATGGATCAAGAGGTTGCTTGAGGAGCTCAAAGTGAGCAGATCAGGTGTCATTCCACTCATCTACAATGATAACATCTCAGCCCAACACCTAGCATCCAATTCAATCTACCGTGCAAGGAGCAAACACATAGATATTGCTCACCACTTTGTAAGAGAAAAGGTCCAAGCTAAGGAGGTCTCATTGGGGCATGTTTCAAGTGAAGAATGCATAGCTGATATATTGACAAAGCCTCTTCAAAAGAATGCTTTTTTGAAGCTTGGATCAGTCGTTGGCTTAATTAGTAAAGCTATGTTATCATCTAGCTAGATTGTGAGGAGGAGTATTAAAATTTCACAATTCTAGCTTGACCAATTTTGGTCACATGCATTGTAATTGGCAAGATGGCCATGTAAATAGATGCCACACGTGCCAAATCACATAGGATACTTTCCAATAAGTTCATTCCTCATATTACATTGTTATAGTATCTTTAAAATGAGGCAAAAATGTGTTTGGATAGGCTAGAGAAATTCTAGGATCTAAAAATAGCATGTTTTACATTGTTTTTGGATCTCTAGATCTTGACCCCAAGTTAGGGTGGATCCAATGACCTATTAGGGTAGATGTTAGGGTTAGGGTATGATAAGTTCAATGGTGCCCTAATATGCTCAGATCTGAGCTTGAAAAGTATAAATGTATGATGGGATTTCCATCCAAATATCAAAAGAAATCGAGTTTTTCCACTTCTATCATTCATTGTCTTTTGGTGGCGAGTTCTAGATATTGGATGTGAGTGTTCTTATGCATTAATTGCTTGTTTTGGAAGGTACTAAGCCTATTTACAGATCTGAGAAGCTTTCTGTACTTTACTTTGGTTCATTTGATCAAATCTATGTGCCTAATGTGGAGTTAAATGCCAAATTTGCTAGTTTTGGTAACTAGTCTTGACTCTAGCTCATAGTTTGGATCTAGATCTTTGATTTGTGCAACCTCCCTCACTCTTAGGATTGATTGGGATTCATTTTGCTGTAAAATTTTGTCAAATCATAGAATACTAGAGACAATGCACTTGCTTGATTGAAGTAGACAATACTAGTAGAATTGCCCCTCTTTATATAAAGAACATAAAAGCTTCCAAATGATCTGATCAAGAGTGAATTTCAGCAACCTAATATACTTCCAAATCACTTGTAAAAGATCTAAATGGAACTTAATGAGGATGCAACACAATCTACTATCCAATCACAAGCAAAAATTGATCAAAATTGATGAAAAATTGATCTAATTTGGTGCATAACTCAAGCAATGGTTGGACTGAACCTAAATCACTTTAGGAGGTGTCCTCTACACCTTAGAACAGCCTTGAAGAGTCCCCAAAACTCTGATCTTCCCTCTCCTTGAATGCTAGAAAGCCTGCTCTATGAAATCACCCCCAAAACTCGCTTAGAAATCAATGCTTGGAGCAAGCAAAACTTGCTATCTTGGTAATGTGAATTGAACCATTATGAGAGAAAAATCATGAAATTGCTTGATTGATTTTGGTGAGATATCATCACCTATATATACATGATCCATCACAGTTTTGGACAGGTATGAGTAGCCCTAAACCTATCCCTAATGCTAATTTTGGTGGATCTTTCATCCCTACCAAGTTAAGGTTGGAATCTTGGAGATCCCTCAACAATGTAAAAACTACCAAAAATAGCTCCTATTTTTTCTCTCTTGTATCTAAGCATAATTTGGACTCATTCCAAAGGTTCTAACACTTAGGTCTACTTGAGAACATCCTTATGAATGGAATCCTATGCTATTTGGCACGTGTGACAAGCCACATCATGACCAACTAACTATTTACAAGTCATATGACCAAAACTAGTCAGGCTAGAATTGTGAATTTTTAACATCTGATGTCGTAGAGAGTTGCTAGGATGTCTCATGCATTCTTAGCTGTCTGAGAAGCACGTATGTGGCTGATCGGAGTATCCTTGATGTTGAGGGTGATCATTGCAAATGTTTTGCCATCTCTCAGTCTCCACTTAGTGATGATGGCTGCATCACCTTCTGGTTTGAGCTCTGTGCCATCAACGATGTCCCACAATTCTTTGGCTAGAAGTATAACCTTCATCTTGAATTTCCAGAGATGGTAGTTATCTCCATCGAGTTTGTCAATGAGAGATGAACTAGATGATGGATCCATTCTGGTTGAACGAGATCGTTGGTAGAAATAACAATTGTTGGAATATTGTTGGCTGTGCGTTTGCTAGAAGACGTCTTGATAGAAACAAGACTGATAATCCGCAGTAGAAATGCAAATTACTAAAATGCCCGCTCTGATACTATGTCGTAAAACCATGGGTGTGAGCGGTAGCGGAAGCTCGAGGCTTTGAGCACGGCCTGTAGGAACGGAAACGCAACAGTTAGCAGAAGAAATATTCAAGTAGACTGATTCATATAGATTGCGCAAATGAACGATGTAGTAGTGAGACAAAATTGCACTCTGATTAATATCAACAGTGAGTATAATGGCTTGAAGTAATAACTTCAGCTTGCTGACCGTGATAACTTTGGTTACAGATAACTCTGATTGAAAAGAGATTCAATCTAGACTTACATAGCTTGATTCAGGTAGTATATATATTTAGAAGTGTTGAGAGAAAAATATCTTATGCCTTAACTGCCATTTACTCCAGTTTTGCATCTATACAAAGTTGGTAACCGTCCTTAGGATATTTGTTTCTCCAGCTGTTTTAGGGTTGATGATAAGTTGGCGACGTCAGTCTGCCAATGTAGCAAAAATGCGAAAAATCCGAAAAATCCAAAAAATCCAAAGGTGCCCTTTAACTGAAAGTATGCAAATCCTGAAGGTGCCCTTAGACTTAAGGTATGTAAAGCTCTTAGACTGAAGGCAGCGAAGAAGGCAAAAAAGTCGAAGGTGCCTTAGACTGAAGGCAATGAAGAAGGCGAAGGTGCCTTAGACTAAAGGCAACGAAGAAGCCGAAGGTGCCTTAGACTAAAAGCAACGAAGAAGGCGAAAAAGCCGAAGGCGTCTTAAAATGGTTTCTAAGGCATTCTGGCCACTTTGTCGCATTTTTTGCAAAGGGGCAAAAAAAACAAAGGTGCCTAAAAATGGTTCCAAGGCATTCTGGCCACTTGGACACTGTGTCGCATTTTTCGCGAAGGTGCAAAAAAGGCGAAGGTGCCTAAATAAATGGTTAAGGCAAAAAAATCTCAAAGGGAAAAATGTGAAGGTCCGAAAACATGTAGTCGGCCTTCGGTTTTCAAGATGCTCATTACTTGAACGATTTTGTTTAAGGCTGAGCATAAGAAATCTAACAAGGGGGTGCTAGATTAGCCAAGTTACAGGATTGCATGTGCTAGCTAGATATGGTTGGGTGGTAAATACTTGAGGCCACTTGTTATCTACCTTTGTCATTAAGATTAGGAACACAAGTGGAGGAGAGATAAGTTTTGAGCCTATGTGCCTCCAATAAGAATAGTTACAATCCACCTCTCTATTGAGCTTTGTTTGTTGTCAGCCATCAAGTTCTTGTTGAACTCTGAGCAAATGAAGCATAGAGTTGAGCTCTTCTAAATCATTGCCAGAGACCCTTGTTATTGATTGACTTCAAGCCCAATGAATGAAGCCATTGAGTGTCTGTCATTAGGGCTATTTGTGAGGAGATGAGAGGTGTTTGAACTTTGTTTAAGTCACATGCCTTCTACATGAGGCAATGTTCCCTTGACCCTTTTCTTGCTTTTGCCATGGAGGCTTGAGGATCCTTACTTGCAGGTGGAGGCATCCTAGCTTGGAGTTGGGGTTGGATATGTATTTTCGATCACAAGCTTTATAGTCTCCTGCTGAAGTGCATTATCTCCATTGGGGAGACCTTTGGGCATTTAAACTGAAAAAAAACAAAAACACAGTTACATGTTATTAATCAAAGATTAGTTATTAGGAATGTGATTATGAACAAAAAAAAACAAAAACACAATTATATGTTATCAATTGAAGATTACCTCTTCCAGATTAGGAAGTTCATCTTGTAGTGCAAGCCAATTGAAAAAGTGTTTGGCATTGCATACCGTATACCAGCCACAGCTGACAGAATCAACCTGTTGAGAGGACTGCAGTATCCAATATAAACGAAAGTAACAAAATTTTAACATTATGTAATATTGGATCAACGCGCAGGAGGTTATAATAAAATCTACAACGGAAACAAGCGCGCGTCGAACCGATATCCAAAAAATATTGTTTGAATATCGGATCAGCACGCACGATATGAAAAGAAACCAAACAATAACTACAAGGGCACGTCGAACCGATATTGATAAATTTTTACCTCTGCATCAACCATTTTCAGCTTCATATATGCTATTGCATGTGGTATTGGAAAGAGTTCCAATATTTTCTGGATATGGCTCCTGGCAATTTTGTGTGTGTATGTGTGTGTGTGTGTGTGTGTGTGTGTGTGTGTGTGTGTGTGTGTGTGTGTGTGTGTGTGTGTGTGTGTGTGTGTGTGTGTGTGTGTGTGTGTGTAATAGAGTTCATCGTTAAACAAACTGGATTACACACACTCTCATCATTGACATATAAGGACAACACATATAAGCTCCAATGATCACTACAATCAGAAAACGATAAATTTATGAGAATCAATGTGAAATTAATATTCATACAAAAAATTCAACTTAATAAAATCTGATAGAAATTTACTTACTTTGTTATGTATGGGAGAACGAAAATTGGAGTCTCCAGTCTGACGTATTGGAGCATATCATCGTGCAGACTTTTGAAATCAGGAAAATCAAAATCAGCCATGAATTGTAGGAGAAACAATGCTACATCTATAAACAATGGGGTCTGGAAAAACTCCATCCAGTACTGAATTGCCCCCCTCCTACATTGTCCTCTAGCATTTTATCTCTACTTTCTAATTCACTTGTATCTAATTTAGAAAGGGAAAGACCAGCATTGGTCTTCGACATCTTAAAACTGTATAGAGGACCTAAAGCTTTAAGATATGTGTTTAACAATTGGTCATACTGTACATATTGAGGAGTATTCACAAAGGCAAGTGCAGGGGGTGAAGGAAGTAATACAGATAAATCACTAAAAGAATTGTCATTCAAAATTGATTCAAGACTCACATATCAAGGCAAAGGGCAGCAAGTTGAGGGTTTCTCATCCACTTCTTATGCTTTATCTAGTTTTGAAGAACCATCTAATGTTGAAGATGCATTGGACTCCAAAGAATGGTATAAAGCTATGTTGGATGAGTATAATGCCTTGATTGAGAATGAAACTTGGTTGCTTGTTGATAGACCTCAAAGGAATGTAATAGGATGCAAGTGGGTCTTCAAGCTTAAGTTGAATGCAATGGGAGTGTTAATAAACATAAAGCAAGATTAGTTGCAAAAGGATACGCTCAAGAGAGAGGGATAGACTATGAAGAAACTTTTGCACCCATGGCCAAGATGGTCACAATAAGGCTAATCATTGCACTTGCATCACATTTTGGATGGATCCTATGTCAAATGGATGTCTCTAATGCTTTCTTGAATGGTTTTTTGGAAGAGGATATCTATATGCAGCAGCCACAAGGGTTCATCAAGCATGGAATGGAAACAAAGTATGCCATCTCCAAAGAAGTATGGCTTGAAGCAAGCCTCGAGAACTTGGAATTCAAGACTACATTGCTCATTTATGTAGATGACATCATTAGTGGAAATAGTGTTGATGGTATTGAAAAAATCAAGATAGATCTATCCTTAGAGTTCAAGATGGTAGATCTAGGGAGTCTTCACTTCATCTTAGGCATAGAGGTACTTAGAGGGTCTGATTTTATCTTTATAAGTCAAGTAAACTATGCTCAAAGTCTTTTGAAGAAGTTTAAGATGGAAGTATGCAAAAGTGTTGACACACCAATGGAGCAAGATGTAAAAGTGCCAAAAGAAGATGATGAAATATCCTTCATGGACATCACTTTGTTTAGGCAACTTATAGGATCCTTAATGTGGATCACTATAACTAGACCAGATCTTAGCTTTAGTGTATGTAGGTTGAGCCAATCCATGCAAAAGCCATTGAATATCCATTGGAAACAGGCTAAGAGGATTCTAAGATACATCTCGGGTACATTGGATTTTGGAATTCTATATAGAGGAGATGTGATTAACCTTCATACATTTAGTGATTCAGATTTTGCAGGGGACAAGAGGGATAGGAAATCAACAAGTGCCCATTCAACTTCATAGGAGAAGGTGTGGTTTCATGGCTTTCCAAAAAGCAAGAAACTATATCTCAAATCGAGGCCGAGTACAAAGCTTTGACAACCACTACAAAGGAGGTACTTTGGACCAAGAGACTATTGGTGGAGCTAATGATCATGGATTCAGAGGAGACACCAATTATCTACAATGACAATATATCAGCTCAACACCTTGCATCTAACCCAATCTTACATGCAAGATCTAAGCACATTGAGAAATGTCATCACTTTGTGAGAGAAATGGTGCAAGCCAAGGAGATTGCTTTGGAGCATGTTCCAAGCAATGAATATGTAGCTGATCTACTTACTAAACAACTTCAAAATACACCTTTATGAAGTTCAGATCATCACTTGGAGTGATTAGTAAAGCAATGATTGAACCAAACTAGATAGTGAGGAGGAGTGTTAAAAATTCACAAATCTAGCTTGACTAGTTTTGGTCATATGACTTGTAAATAGTTAGATGGTCATGATGTGGCTTGTCACACCTGACAAATAGCATAGGATTCCATTCATAAGGATGTTCTCAAGTAGAACTAAGTGTTAGAACCTTTGGAATGAGTCCAAATTATGCTTAGATACAAGAGAGAAAAAATAGGAGCTACTTTTGGTAATTTTTGCATTGTTGAGGGATCTCCAAGATTCCAACCCTAACTTGGTAGGGATGAAAGATCCACCAAAATTAGCATTAGGGATAGGTTTATGGCTACTCATACCTACCCAAAACCATGATGGATCATGTATATAGAGATGATGATATCTCACCAAAATCAATCAAATTATTTGATGATTTTTCTCTCATATTGGTGCAATTGCTCTCTATGTTCATAATTGTTTGACTTCTTGTGATTACTAATGATTATAGGATTGAATGTAGGTCTAGTGTATAGTACTCAGACTGTGGGAGGCCGTACTTTCACACGTGTGAAGGCTTCTTCAAGGATTTGGGCCATTTAGTGAGGTTCAAGCATAGATTTTTGATGGATTTTGATGGTTCAATTGTGCTAATCTTATGAGATCATAATCTATTGTTTCCCTCATCATTTCAAGTGTTTTAGGATCCTTATTTGCTATAATTTTTACATCAGAGACATTACATCCAAGCTTCATCTGAGGAAGAAATTATTCACCCTCAGAATGTTTGATACAGATAGTGTTTCGAGCCACCTCAACACTTTTAAAAATCTTATGAAATAGATGATTGCAACTGGCTCAGTCATAGAAGATTCTGATGCACTAGCAGTGTCCTCAATCCGAGACAGAGAAGGAGGAAATGAAGAAATATTCGTTTCACTCCATCATCAGGTCACTCATGTATGCTATTCTCTACACTCAATCCAACTTGGCATACTCCATCAGCTCTCTCAACCAATTCCTATCGAATCCAAGGCCAACTCATTGGAAAACTCTCATGATGTCATGAAGTGTCCAAGCTACAAAACATCTCAGCATCTATTATGGAGGCAACCAATCTGCCAATATTCTTGAAGGATATACAGATGCAGATTGGGCAGAGATATCGACACCAGAAGATCAACTTCTGGTTTTGTATTCTTATTTAATCAAGGCCCAATCTCATGGAACAGCCAAAAGCATACCTCAGTAGCATTATCCTCAACCGAATCAGAATACATAGCTGCCACAAATGCTACCAAGGAGACAATTTGGCTAAGGAACCTGTTTGTAGATATCGACCTTGCTCAAGAACATCCAACTACAATTTATTATGATAATCAAAGCACAATAGCACTCTCTCTAAACTCGAGATTTCACTCTCGGAGCAAACACATCGAAATCAGATATCACTACCTTCCTAGAGAAAAAGTGCAAAGCAAGGAAGTGTCATTGTTTTACTGCAGGACAGAGTTAATGGTAGCATATTACTTCACCAAGGCTCTATTGAGAGAGCACTATCTCATATAGGATCCAATATTTTTAGGAACGACATTAAGGGAGAGTGTTGGATTTCAATGCTCAAGACCAAATCCATGAAGTAATGAGCATCCTGAAAAATCAGCTGAAGTCGACTCTATCGACTTCGAAGTCATCATAATCCAAAGTCCGACTTATCGACTTCGACTTCACCATGTATATATATGTATATAATCAATGTTAACCTCCATTAAAACTCTCAACACATCGAGGAAACCGACACATGGAAGTGCCCAACATATCTGACACATGGAAGTGCCCGACATATCGAAGTACCCAACACATCGAAATGCTTGACATATCCTACACATCGAAGTACCCGATATATCAATCCATGAACTGTCAAACAACTTCAAGTACATCTTTGACAATCCATCGAACTTGTACATACACTTATAGTTAAGAAAAGATGACCATGTAATGCATAACGGCTGTAGTAAATGAAGCAGTTAGATTTATGCTCCCAATGCACTGGGAACTGACATGCAATCATCAATGTACAGTACAGTGTCAACGCTCTTATCAAATTGATTAGGTTGTATTCTAGTTAAGTAACTAAGTTGCTATGTAATTTGCATGTAAGTTCAATGATCAACAATTGAAGCAATGTTTGTGCCAACTCTCTCGCACTACTTCAAGCTCATGTACTCATTTTTCTTATCAATCAGAGTGCAAGTTTTTGGTCTCACTACTATATTGTTCTATTGCACATTGCTACTATTGATTCATCTTGATTATTATTGATAACTGATGCACTTCCGATCCGTCTACCATCTACTTCACTTATCCGATATCAGTCGATATTTGATCCCACCATTTTCCTACATGAAGGATAGTGTTGATTTGTTTCTTTGCTTGTAGGGCTTTTGGTGTGCAGGGCTTTTGGAGGTCATTATTTCTTGGAGGTCGTTGTGCGGGATCAGTCGGAAACAGGGTGGTGAGAGTTTGCATGGAGAAGGCTGCTAGTGCCTCGGCTCGGACAGCTGATGGGGAAGGAGTACCATTCAGGTCTATTAGATGAGGTGCGAAGAAGGGAGCGAGGGTGTGCAGGACTGGTTGTGGTGGTTGTAGGTGCGTTGCATAGTATTTGTAGGGTGTTTGCAGATTAAGTGCAGGTTGGAAACCAGTTGATGCAGGTGTGGTTCAGAAAAATCAAGAATGGGTGTGGGGAATAGCAAAAGAATGTGAAAGGTGGTGAGAGAGGTAGAGGGGTGTGGGATGAAAAAACTATGGATGGATGAATGGCTGGGAAGAGCAATGATAAAATAGTTTTGTTTGAGCGCAACAGGGATGTGTAGGAATGTATTAGGAATGTGTTGTAGCAGTCAGAGATTTATGATGTGTAGTAGTTCAAACAACAACAGGACCAAATGTAGACAAATTCTTTGTCTGTCTACTGGCTTCTTTTTCTACTTCTTATCTTGTTTACAGATTACGCTTGTGTTTTGCCTGTCAACAGAGACTATGGGCCTTTCTTGATCATGATCTTGCTTGTTTTAAGACCCAGATCAGGCAGAAAGGATCTTAACACGTTTTAGTTTGTCCTGCCTGTCAAAGGACATCTGAATGGGTCTCTCTTGAACCGTATTCACATGCATAAACAACCAACACATGCAAATCAATGTGTTCAACCAAGAAATCAACGTGCAGTCTAGTTGAACAATAATGAAATATACTTCTAATTGCTACAAAACGAGTTTGAACAGATCAATACAAGCTGGAAACTAATCTACACATGCATTAATCCACAAACAAGAACAAGAAACTAAACTAACTAGCATTTTGAGAGTCCAAGAATCAAGAAACACACATTTCTTGATCCTTGGACTGCCAAGAACATCAAGAATTGGACTATCATAAGATTTGCAAGAATTAAACCACAAACCCAGCCAAGATGATTTACCACAATGCTGATTCCTACCTTAATCCACAAAAGCAATAAATCTAATCCATAACTAGCTCCACAAAAGCAAGAAAACTAATCCACCACTAGATCCACAATCACACACAAAGGAATGGAAGGGCAAGATCATCAATGCATCACTCAAAAAAACAAGAATGATCAAGGAGCTCAAGGATGCACCAAACTCGTGGAGGCTATTTTCAGTAGGACACAGAGTAGATGCATACACAAAAATATTCCTTCTTCAAAGGGGGAGTCTCACGCAAGAGAGCTCCTTAGTTGGCATCCTAGTGGCATTTCCACATTACACAAACTACAAGTGGAATTATCCTCTCCACTAGAGGTCACCATCAAAAGCGACTCACTCTACTTTTCTAAGAGGGGCCTACTTGCATTAATTACAAACGCCTAGAAATACCAGTTTCTACATGGTCATTCCATCTTTCGGGATTCACCATGAGGCCGCATAGTTTCTACATGTCATTCTTAACTAGCATTCCTCGGTTCTCATACTTGGCTCTCAGTATTCATTCATCTCATCTTCTCAGAGACCTCCTCAGTCTAAGGTGAGAGGTACTCTTGGGTATCTCTGGCTGAGTAACTTGGGGATTCGCCAGAATCAGCCAACATCATCCCACCCCTAATGTGTTGCAGGACCCACTACAATCCATATTGAATGATATTGCTCCACTTTCGCATTGGCATCCTTAATGGTCACTTGGAAAAATGTAGATCCTCATTCGCTTGCATAAAACCAAGTGCTTATTGTTGCCGGTCTTTACCAAAAAAACGATTTCCCACAAATTGCCGCAATTTAACCAAAAATGTCCTATTGCCACAAATGAATGATATCTTCGAAATTGGAGAGCCCCCAGCACTAACCTCTTATGCTTGAGTGCTTTCTTTGTGTCTCTTTATCTTGTTTTTTGTCACTTGTATCTGCCATGGACGATTTCACTTTTGGTTTTTTGGCATGTACTAATTTTCTTGGAGGTCTTACCAGATATTCATCAATTGTCTTGGCACTCTTTGTATCTTCCATTTTGCCTTTGGGTGTTTCCGCAGTTCTTCTCCCAGTTGAAATCCTAGTCTTATCGACACTCTTGTCTTGATGAGAAGGGGAGAACCTTCGATTGGTAGGTTACCCTTAACCTTAGGACACCCTCTTGAACTTTAAGGCAGTACCTAAAAATCATCTAGGCATTTTTTATTAACGTCAGTATAATGAGTACATCGTCATATTACAGTCTCGACAGTGTCGAAAAACCGTAGAACTCTAATTTACGTTAATTCTGCCAATTTGAAGGCAATTATTACTGTAGATATCATCTCTAAACTTTATAGAGTAAAACTGGCATCATGTCTAAATATAGCAATATGGCTAATGCCATGCCAATTTACTTACTAACATCAAAAATTCGGCTAACAGTGATAAGGTAGGGGATGTCCAGATTGGGATGGTTGTTCTTCATATTGTTGTATGGAATTGGCTTGAATAGGTTGATATGAAGGAAAATCATTAATAGGATGTGTAGCCCGGCAGTGTGGGTGCCACATGTTTTGTCGTCTATAAGGTACCTGTGCAGGGGGTAGCTGACCAAGCATATGGCTTTGGATAGACGTCAATGTGTCTCGAAACTCCTTAGTGAGTTTCTCCATTTGCATTTGGTGTTGTTGGTTAAGCAATTCCATCTGTGATTTCCAAAGCTGATCTCGAGTATCCTCGTTCAGCGATTTATGGACAACAACACGTTGTGCTTTTCTTTCCCTAGATTCATCAACATCGGATCATTTGTCTTCCTTCCAGATGGCATCAGACATCACTAACATTAAGCCCATATATTCATCATCAGATCGAAGCTCACGTCGAATCCATCTTGGAAGGCCTACTAAGAACCAGATGATGAGCATCTGGTCGGTGGGCTGTTTGTGTACTTGACTTTTTAAGCATTTAAAATGCTTGATATAGTCTCGTACGCGTTTGTCTTTTGCCATTTTGATATTACTCAATTTGATAAAAGGACTCTCTATGAAACGAAATGGCTTGAAACGCTTGATAAAGGATTCTTTCAATATAGACCAGTCTAGCTTATCATCATGATCCAGCTTAAAAAACCAGTCACATGCTTTATTAATCATGGTCATTGAAAACAATTGGACCATAGCATCGTTGGATGTTTCACCATAAAGGGTCCGAACTCCCATCGTACTTGGGTAGATCTAACTTGGGTGTTCGTTTCTCAATATGAGCTCCGTGAGTAGCAAAAGCTCCATTGAGGTGTATTTTGCCTGTGATGAGTCAACACCATAAAAAGGGGCTCTGGCATGTGAAGACTCAGCTCTATCAGGTTCTCGTCTCTCGAATGGATTTGTGGAAGGTTCATGTACTTGGGATTTCATTCGGGAGAACCTGTGTTGTCGGATTTGCTCAGACGTAGGTCACACCATTTTGGGTGGATAGTCATTTGTTGAATTGGGATCATAATGGTGTTCCATTGGGTAAATATGGGATTTTTTTTTTTTTTTGCCCTAGTTAGTTGGTAAGGTTAATATCTGGTTAATAGGTAAGGTAGGTTGTCGGTTAATGGGTAGGCTATGTATTGGAGGGTGTTGAGAGTGCTAAAAAAAAGTGGATTTAGTTGGTTGAATTTTTTTTTTTAACACCGGTTAGTTGGCAAGGTTAGGGCCTAGTTAATGTGTAAGATAGTTTGTCGGTAATGGGGGTGGTTGGGTTGAGGATGGAGGCAAGGGTAGTCCTGGTTAATGTGTAAGCTTGGCTCGATCGAGATGGTGTTAGTTCGGCTCGGTCGAGATGGTACTAGGACTCGGTCGAAATTTGAAGTGGAGGATTCGGTCGAAAACATAAGTTGTTGACTCAGTCAAAGTTGGAAAGGAGAGTGTGGGAGGGTTCGGGCGAAGTTGGAGAAGGACTCGGTCGAGATGGTGTAGGCGTTGGGCTCGGGCGAGATTAAAGACGTGAGGAGTCGGTCAAGATTTGAGAAGGGAGGCTCAGGCGAAATTAAAGATGTGAGGAGTCGACAAACAAGAGGAGCAATATGCAACAGCTTGTATCAAACACACCATCAACTTCAGGATCTTCATCATTCTAGCCAATGCAGAAACTATTCTGCAAATACTATAAGAGGACTTGCCATCTCATCAAGGACTGCCAAACTTTGAAGTACAACAACGAGAAGAAGAAGCACTTCTAACAACAAGCCAATGCTGCTACAACTAGTCACTCGATCCATGAATAAGAAGAAGATGAAGCAGACTTCATGACCAAGGTTGGAGAGTAGTAGGATATTGAATCCTAGTACCTGGATTCTGGAGCAACCCAACACATGACCCACCATCGAGACTAGTTCCAGGACTACAAGTCATTCACCCAGTTGTGCAACTTGGAGACAACTCATCTCATTCTATTGAAGGTGAAGGAACAGTCAAAGTCAAATTCAGAAAAGGTGATGTAAAGTTGTTGTCCAATGTTCTTCATGTTCCTAACCTTACCAGAATCTGCTTTTGATACGTAGAATCATTGATTCTGGTCGGAGGGTTGAATTCGATATAGAGGGCTGTACCATACTCGGCAGGTCTAGGAAAGTTTTAGCTTTCGGTAGATGAAGTGACTATCTTTACAAGCTTAGTCACTGTTATTTGACAAACAGCCAAGCTCTTCACTCATCGACTTTTGAATCCACTGATATTGCTTTGGCATTTCAAATTAGGCCAACTAAACTTCAATAGTATTCAGCAAATGTCAACTCAAAATCTAGTGCATGATCTTCCTTCTATTAGCAAACCAACTTTTCCATGTGAAAGTTGTATAATCAATAAGCATGCTAGAAGTCCTTTTATTTTTTATTTAGTTCATACTTTCAAAGGTTTGCTTGATCTTGTACATAGCGACATTTGTGGCCCAATGCAGACTACTTCGACACGGGGAGCTATTTATTTTTTAACTTTTAGTGATGATTTCTCTCGGCGGATTGTCACCTATTTCCTGAAGAATAAATCCGAAGCTTTCAAATTTTTCAAATAGTTCAAGGCGTGTGATGAAAATCAGACCCAGAGAAAGATCAAGACTCTACGGACTGATGGAGGGGGAAAATTTATCTCCACCAAATTCAAGGACTTCTACAAGGCCAATGGAATACATCAGCAATACACAACCAGCTACTCACCTCAGTCCAATGGTGTAGCTGAAGAATCGGACACTCATCGAAAGTGCCAAGAGCATGCTGGCCCATGCCTCTCTTCCAAAGAAATTCTAGACAGAAGTTGTTACTATAGCTACCTATCTGCAAAACTGATCCATCACTAAGGCCTTGAATGGCAAAACACCCCATGAGGTGTGTGGACGAGGTCGAAGCCATCACTCAAGCATATTCGAGTGTTTGGATGCATTGCTTACTCTCAGATCCCTGAAGATCTAAGAAAGAAACTAGACGACACCAGAAAGGAGAAGGATGTATCATGGGATACGTGTTCACCAGGAAGCCGATCACTTGATAGAAAGCTCCCCAAATGGTTTGAGAGATTGATGGAGAGTCATGACATGGATGACTTTCCTAAATCATCCATCCAGGGAGAGCTAAGAAGATGTAACCATTCTCCTTACTCAAAAAATGTCTATGCTCCTCAAAAGGTGCTAGCTAGTGGTAGAATAGGTGTTAGTGTATCATGCATAGAAAAGGTAGATTTACCAATCCTTTGACATGGACCAAATTTCAATAAAAACAGTCTAACATCTTTATACAAGGGGCCACTAGTAATTTGCATCTATTATTTTCTTGGTTGTGTTCTTAATAGCATAGTGTCTACCCGTGTCTTCTTCATGTAATGCTTTGATAACAACTCTAACCTTTGTAGTTTTAACTGTGCAAAAGCTTCCTATTGCGTTTTATACCATATATATGGTTCATCTTCACACAAGAATTGAGTAAATGATATAATAGAATAATCTTTTAAAATCTCCTATAATATTCCACATGGCCAAGGAAACCTCTAGATTCGGTGGTACCAAGGCTAAAATAATTTTTACTTTGTTTTTGTCCACTTCAACACCTCTACTTGCCTTTAGTTGCAAAGAAACCATTTAATGGACATAGAAACAAAGATGTCTCTCGTGTCATTAATGATTGAAGCAAATGTTCATTATGCGGCTCATACACGTGGTAGTCATCTATAAAATTTATCTACTATAGACCACCTATGGTGCAAACACTTATAGATGATTATTTTTATGTTGTATGTCCTTGTTTGTGTGGTTGGCAATGGAACTCATGACCTTGAAGGAATTATTCACCAACTTAATTAACACCTAATAATTGGAGACAAAGCTTTTTCAATTTCAGTTGTTGTCCTTCTATTAAATCTATGGATTCACTAACACAAGATTGAAGCTCCAATCTCACAATTCATCAATGAACATGATGCATGGCCTTTCTTGAGAATAATCCCTGTTTTTATTCCTTTTGCTGCTTTCTCATGTTACTCAGAATTATCCGCATAGCTTCAATTACTTCCTCGACGTACTCAGTGCTTCTCTCCTGTCTTTTTATGAAGAATTTTCCTGTTGTGCAAGCAGAAGCTGGCAAAAGAGCTAGCCATACTGCTGTATCAGCCCTTCTTCGGGACTATGGCCACTGTTGAATGTCAGGGCACATACAACAGTATGGCTGATAAGGCCAGGGCACATACAGTTTACGAAGAATTTCTTCTGATCTTGTGGACTTTTGGAAAGATCTCGAGCAAACATAGCAGTGTCAGCATTCATTGCTGCCTTGGATACTGCATAGAAGACGAAATCATGTGGATAATCTAAATCGGCTTTGAGAACATCCAGTCCTGAAACGTTCCTTGGCAGATTCTCTTCGAACTTGAGAAGGCAGTTTTGCAGGAAAGCGTTGATGAGTTCTTCTGTAAGAGTGTCTACAGAAGAGAGCTGCTTCTTCCAGGTTTCATTTACAGATATCTGTTTTCAGGTTTATACTACATGAGTCAGAAAGAAAAAAACAAAGATCTAGCGAGCTTTTAGTTTCAATGAAATATGATGGATTTGAGCAGAGATTTAACAGACTTTTACTTTCAGTCAAACATGCTGGAATTGAGCAGCATTCGGAAGAAACGTAAACTTATGCTTACGCTAAGCTGTCCGAGCATCGAGCTAACGTTAATGATTCGATTGCCTGCTGTGGAATGCCTAAACAATGGAGGCATTGCTTCTATCACATTCTTTGCACCGTAGTAATTTGTTTGCAGTGTGGAATGGGCAGGCTCCATGCTGTCAGAGCTCACGGGGCTCGATGCGCTACAAATTCCAGCATTGTTGATCTACAGCAACTTGAAGAAGTGATCTTAATCCAAAAATAGATACAATTGTTTCACCTCCTCATAAGGCTAGATCACTGATCGTGTGACACTTAATTTGAAATGCCGAAGGTTAGATCACTTCTTACAAGGAAAGTACTTACATCGTGCTGTTCTGCTTGGCTAGAATAATTCTCTTTTTCTATTTTCTTCCTACAAAATCTGTAATCAGCCTGATGAAACACCACATCCAAACCTTCTTCCCTTGCAATTATTTTTTTTAGGCCTTTACTTTTTATGTGGTACGATCTACTCCTAAAGATGTTTATGGATGGACTTTTACCAGCTATAATCTATCTATGTATCTATATAAGCTGCCCGCTAATGCGTGATGGGCAGCGTGAGCGCTGCCCGCTCACACTCCCCCTCGCGCTTTCCTTGCACGGGCAGCATGCCCGGGAACCCGTTGTGCTCTCGCCTTTTTCAATTGCCTTCAAGCTTCGCTATCATTCTATAGAAAGACAGAGCGAGAGAGGGCAGGGGAGGCAGTGGCGATGGCGGGGTGGACCTTATCTTTATGTGACCGCATGCTGCAAGCAAGGTGTTTTGTGGCCAAGTGAGAGTTTGCCCTTTTTAGGATCTTGTAAGCACTGTTTGAACTCTATCGATCTACTTTAATCTGGCAAAATTTTCCAGATCAGATTTCGTTGATGACAAAAGCCCATTCTAGCTATTATAAGCAGAAGGAATAATGAATACAAACACAAAAGC
The DNA here is from genome assembly GCA_029204225.1 of Diphasiastrum complanatum. NCBI lineage: Eukaryota > Viridiplantae > Streptophyta > Lycopodiopsida > Lycopodiales > Lycopodiaceae > Diphasiastrum > Diphasiastrum complanatum. The sequence continues at coordinate 28,429,738 of CM055100.1, forward strand.
ATATCTCCATCCATAACAACACGACTTGTTGATATTGTTGTAATGTGCATAAATACTTCTACTAAGTATTAACTTATGTTTGGCAGTATAACTTTCACAAGTTGGTCCAATATAAGCAACTTACTCTTGAAGAAATTGAGGAACCATAGAACCCACGGTTCTCAGAACCTTGGGTCCTGCGAACCGTGGTGGTAATCGTACCACGGTTCATGAACCGTGGTACAGTTACTGTAGTTAATTAATTTTTTTTTTCCCAATTTCCCCCCAAAATCCCTCCCAAGGCATTTTTGGTCCTCATTCCATAAATTTCACAGATTTCACAAATGGTCTTCTATTTCACAAATGGTTTCACAGATTGAACTAGATTTCACATATTTCACAGATTTCACAAATGGTCCTCTAATTTCACAAATGATTTCACAGATTGAACCAGATTTCACAGATTTCATAGATGTCATAGATTTTTTGGCATTTTTTTGTTGGTAGGAAAAAAAATTAATTAATTAACTGTACGGTTCACCACGATTAAAAAAAATTTGTGAACCGTATGGTTCTTAGAACCGTGGTGAACCGTGGACGGTTCATTAATTATCTAGATAATATAGATAATATCTATGTATCTATGTTATCTATATTATGTAAAATAATAGTGTTTCGCGGGCAGCTCACGCTGCCCGCTAACGCGTGACGGGCAGCATGAGCACTGCCCGCTCACACTCCCTCTCGCACTTTCCTCACACGGGCAGCATGCTCGGGAACCCTTTCTTGAACAAATATGCGATCTCCTTCAGAGTTACAGGATGATCTGGTATTTGCGTCTGAAGATACGCATCACCCTCAAGGGTGGTCGCATCCAATTCACCTTGGAGACGTGTGTGATCCTGCTCCGCCATCTGCAGTTGACCTTGTAGCAACTACACTTGTTGCTTTGCATCCTGCACAACCTTGTCCACCTGATTTTGTTCGGTTGTCAGGGCATTCTGCAGGGAGCTGACGTATCCTTTGAGGCGATCAGCCTGTTGCTGTGCCGTCTTCTTTTTAGCTTCAGATTTTTTTTCGTGCTGCTTGGCGATCTTCAATTCTCGATCCAGCTGAACAATCTTTTGGCTGATGAGAGTGTTTTCAGATCCCATATCCGAGATTCTCTACTCCATTTCTTTTTTCTTGTCAAACATAGATTGGATCACTTGCGCAAGGCTTGAGACCAAACCGAGATCATCACCAGAATCTACTGTCTTGGAGGCGACAGCAGCAGTAGGACCTGATGATACCGTCCTTGGTTGGCATGAGACAGGTGCCGGTAATTCTTCTTCTTCAAAAACATCTTTCTCTTCAAAAACCTCAGGCACGATGGCGTCGAATTGCTTCGGTGATTTCACAGCTTTGTCGACCCGAGGTGTGGCTGGGCTATCTTCAGCTTGAAGTGGCTGGCATGAATCTTTAACACCGACAATAGTATCATGGATTTGTTCGAATCCTCTTCCAAGGGATTGGAGTTCAAAGGGCGCAGGTGTAAGAACCACCAAGTGAAGATCTACATGATTCCAATCACATGCAAACCAAAAGGACACATGTGGAGCATGAACCACCCAACCAATATGGAGAGGCTAGTCCATACCGTAACCAATCCACCCCCAAGCCACAGTGAAGAACACAAGAGAGGAGAGGAAGAACTGGCTCAAGAATCACAATTCACAATAGGAGGTTGGCAAGTTTCCACTAGACTTATTCTTCTCAAGAAAGAGAGAATATTCCCTTTAGGATTCTCATGCAACCTAAATTGAGCTATTGATCTCCTATTCTTGCATTGAAGCAGTCTTCACCATGCATGTGCTCCTATGTCCAATTATAGGTCTGGGCCCTCATATGATTATTAATTATTTAATACAACCACGTTCGGAATGACGTAGCATAAATAATAACCACATACAACTGGAGTGACCGGCTATCCACGTCAGGAATAATTTCGATTCCCTTGTACAGGACACCGACATAACATTCTCCCCCCCTTAGACCATTTCTATCTCTAGAAATGAAAACTAGGGAAATTATTCTTTATGCTTTCGACCCTTTCCCATGAATCATCATCCTCAGTCCGTCCCTTCCACCTGATCAAGCACTCAGAGATAGAATGATTTCTCAATCATTTATCTCTGGTTCCGAGTACCTTTCCAAAGGAACACTAAGCAATGAGTCCTCCAAATGGGTAAGATTTTCCTCTGAACCAACTACTTCACCTTCATGCAAACTTGATTTCAATCGGCTTACATGAAACACTGGGTGATCGTTGTAGTCTTGTTCTGAAGATCTAATTTGTAAGCTAAAAAACCAATTTTCTTTATAATCCGAAACGGTCCACAAGATCTTGTAGACAATTTATAATGCTTCCCTGATGTTATTTACACATTGAAATCTAGTTTTTATCTATCTTGTGTGAATCTAAGTTGATCTTGAATGTAAGATACAATTGGTTTCTTTATTGTCATAATAAAAATTATGGATGTATGTCATGATCAGTCATATCCATTTCCAATCTTGGGTAAAATATTCAATCTAGTCATGTGAAACAAAGTATTTATGCAATGTAAAGCTAGAATATAAACCTTATAGGTTTCCAAGGGATTTATTTATTTCCATACTTTTCACATAAATTACAAGTTATAATGTGCCTTGTCCAACTCACTAACATGAAGATGTTTCATGACTTGAATTGTCATGACCCTAATGGGGTTTGGTCCATTAGGGGGTGGCTTGGACATTAAGATCAAAGTCATTTGTACTTTGTTTTTAGTCGACAGGCCATATTATGTACTGTTTCACACGTGAGTGGGCTGTACTTTGTGTTTGATTAATGATTAAAGGTTGCTCTTGATTGATAGATGCTAATTTGTTGATCTAGATCTCAAAATCTAGTGTCTAGTTTGCATTGTTTTTATGTTGAATCAATCAATCACTCTTGTGAGGCATTAAAATGCACTCATTCAAGGTCCAAAGTAATGTACTTTCATCCTCTTTATTAGGATCTTTAACAACATGCTTCATACGAGTATCTATATTCTTAGCATTCGGATGCAAAATGCCCCTTCTTTCCACAAAAAAAGCATTTTAGTCTTCACTTGCCCTTTGCCTTTGAACTTGATGCTTGATCATCCTCCTTGGCATCCTTTAATTGATCCTTATTGGATCCCTTGGTCTTCTTCTTGCCCTTGAGTGCGATATTTACTTTCTCATCTCCATCTTGCAATGATAAGGAACCCATCCTTGCTTTTGCATGGAGCATCTTGCACTCTTCAGCCACTAGCACACTATGGAGTTTATCGATTCATGGAAAATTGTCTTGGATGGCAAAAATTTGAACCAAATTGGAGAACTCATCTCCGAAGCCATTGAGGATCACTTGTACAAGTTCATTACCAAGGATCTTTTCTCCTATAGAAGCCAACTCTTTGTTGAGAGACTTGATCCTTAGCACACACTCACTTATCCTCATGCTTTGTAAGATTTGGTTTCTTATCATAAGCACTCTTGAAGTGTTTTTGGATTCATATATAGCTTATAAGAAATCCCTTTGAAGGTCATTACTAACATTCATCTTAATGCAATGCAATGCTAGCTCTCTTCTTGTATTTTACCAACTTTTGTCCTCCAAGAGGCTCATCCTCTTCATCTAGAACAATGTCAAAGAGATCTTGGAGTATCAATGATGACTCCATTCTCACCTTCCATATGAAATAGTTTTAAGAGTTCAATCTTTCAATAGGCTCTAGAAGGAAAGCTCCAATAGTTCCCATCTTCCTAATGAATTGTACTTGATTGTACTTCTTGGCACTTCTTAAGTTCTTTTCCAAAATTTGCCTCACTAGCAACTCACTAGATGTTCACAAAGACACAAGTGGCAAGATCCTCTTGATCTTGATTCAAAAGAACTCTTAAGAAGGATTCTACAAAACAAATGTTTTTAATTGATTTGAACCTAGAGACCCATAAAGGTCTAACTTATCTTGATTATCTCGAATTTGCCCTCTCAATGGACTTCAAGCCACAATTCTTACACTCCCTCACAAAGATGAAATGAAGATTAGATGAGATTCTATCAAGAAATTATCAAATCAAGTCAATTTTGACATTTTTTGGACAAAAACATGGCTAAAACTAGCTCGTTCCTCTTCATGATTTTTCAAGACCTGAAGAAGAAGAAGCTCTTCAATACTCAATATAAATATGTAAAAACACCTTTTACTTATAGTGGTAAGGCTTCCCTTTGGCCAACTTTGTTAAAGAGTAATGATAATTTTGTTCTACATGGTCAAAGGTCCCAATGTTATATATTTGATGTACTAGCATGGAAATAATTAGGGGCAAACTCATGTTTATCTTTATATTATATGTCAAAAAGGGCCTCAAGCTGGTAAGGTTCAACACATGCTTACGATTCAAGTCATGAGCAAATTCTTTACCATTGAGCTAGTAAGCACTCTTTACTAGATGTTAGGCTGGCCAACAAGTTTGATCATGTTCTCAATACATACAATGACATCATTAACCACAAAGATGTACATAAAGGACTTAATCAAATTGCTCTAAAACATGTAATATGTGAGAAAGTGCCAAAAATTGGCAAATCTAGCTTGATCAAAACCATGTAAATTGTACATAGGTGGGTCCCACATGTGTGAGTCCGTGTCGCCACATGTGTAGGCTACCCTAGATAGGTTAGATATCATTCATAGGGTTAGCTAGGTTTGTTTGGTCATAATTCCTAATTATAGGACCAAATTCCTTGAATAATGGAGGTGGATAACCAACCTAGCCACCAACGTGGCAAAACTCTAGGGTTAGGTGAGATTGACAAATTAGGGCAAAAATAGTCAATCATCTTCCTTATTACATGCTGGATTTTCACCTAACTTGAGGTGGGGAAGAGCTTTTGTACATACAATCCATCTCTCATGATTGTAATGCCTTAGAAATTTTTTGAGAGCTAAGAGGTTATCTCGACTTCTACCACTATGTACTTTTCTTTTGGATCTAAATGAAATCTAAGTGTTCTAAACTTTATTTGCTGTCTGCAGGCCATACTGAAGGTTGTGCCTGGATCTTCACATTGATTAATGATTTATGATTGCTCTTGCTTGATTTGTGTAGAATTGCCAATCTAGATCTTGATTTTTGATGTCTAGTTTGCATTCAAAGTTTAATTAATCAATCGATCCCTTTTGTGAGTCATTATTAGGCTCATTTAAGGTCCAGTACTGTACTTTGACATGGTATCAGAGCCAAGTACAAGAGTTAATCATTGATCAAATGTACTATCAATTTTGAGCAAGTTTTGGAACTAAAAGCTAGAATTGGAGGACCGACTTGAAATTGATAGAAGGGGTGCAGATTTGGGGACCAAACTTGGTCAGGGTCATATTTTGTACTTTTCACACGTGTGGGCAACTATGTACCTCAAAATAATCTTCATTTTTCATTAGATCCAGAGAATTTCATAGTGATTGATCTTGATGAGTCCTTAGAAATTAGTCAAGATTGTCACATCACCATTGATCAAGGGAAGAGATTGATTTGCATATTGAGTGTATAGCCCATATTTATAGTTATTAAGAGAATAATCACTTTACTATAGTTTCTAGAGCATTCCATGAGTTTATTATACCTTTTAGATGTGGATAGCGTCCCATCTTAGATTTTTAGATGAATAAGATAAATAATCACTTCATGATTTTCAGAATGTTTGCCAAGTTACTTTTAATTTTTAGAAGTGGGAACCTTAACCCCCTTGTAAAATGGGACACATGTTATGGGATATGAACATCTACAATGCCCCAATTATTGGCACACTTATTTTTCAAAGTGGAAAAATCAAAACTTAAAGAGTGGGACTCACGATATGGGATGTCGAAGTGGAAAGATCAAACTCATGATATGGGATGTTTCAAAAGCTACATTGCCTATAATTGATGCCACATTCATATATAGTGTAAGTCACATCATAAAAACAGCTAAAAGTCCAAACACAGTAAGGACGAATGAAAAGAGTGCTTCAAGATGAAATAAAGTTGGCAAAAGTGAAAATTGAGGATTTGTAATTCACAATATTTCATCTTTCCAAATTGCATTGAAAATGGCATCATCCCATACAGTTATACAAGTTGGCACTTGCAAAGTGCTTAGACAATGGCCAAGGAACTGCATTCTAGCCAGGGAAAGAATATGCCATTCAATGTGTTCCATACTTGCAGTTTGTTGTTCCTGTGCTTAGGCATATTAGCTTGATTAGTTAAATTTCTTACTTAGACTCTTCTTGTGATGGGCTTTTTCAGTCTTTTACTTCTATCATCATCAATGATCAGTGTTCACATAAAATTTGGCCTTCTTATGTATGCCGATACTGATTATAGTTTTTTGAAGTTTTAGTTCTTGGTATTTTTCGTTGATGTGCACCTGACGGTTATTTCAAAGAGTTCACTTTTGGACTTTTACTCCAACCTTGCTTGAAACAAGAAACAGCAGTTTATCATTTTGATAAGAGTATTGTGGAGGCCTTTCCAACACCTGAGTAGTGTACTGGTATGTTCAACATATCCGATCTGCTCATCTTCACAGTGACTTATATACGAATGTCGCATATCAAGACTCAAATCTGGGAGCTTTGGATGCAGTGCTTTACATTTTCCTCAAAAGATTGACACTAAGCTGCCAAATCCAGTTTAACCTTTCTCGAATTGCTACAAAAGATTAAATACAGGGAAAATATCCACATTGTGTGGTTCTGGAAAGTGTCAACTTCAACACGCTTTATGGGTATCGTCCTTGCTGCCATTTGCAGGGATCAAGATGTATGATGCACAAAAGTTTTCATATTCCGTAGAAATGATCTAGATACACTATTTCAAAAGATCAAACAAAATGACCATATTGGCTGTAATAAAAACCTCAACCACAAAAGCTGTAGCACAGCCTAATCTAACTGCCTTCTGTTTCAGATTCAAGGGTGACTGAAGTTTCTGATGGTGGTGGTGGACTTGATGCACTTGCCCCAGAAGATACCTTCACCATAGCAGGGCGGAGTAACTTGGCCCCCAACTTAAATCCTCTGCGAAATTCTTGACTGATAATGCCTTCTGCGTACTCACCTGATTCTTCTCGCATAATTGCCTCATGCATCTTTTGAAAAGCAAACAGAGACATAAAAAAGTGTGAGTTTTCAATCATTGAGGAATAACAGTAGATCTATTTGCTTTACGAAAGACCTAAAACATAGGGAAAGCATGTAAATTTGAGCACCTGTACCAGAACAAATGAAATTTCTGCTTGGATATGACTTGATTTTGACTAAACATTATTACTGCTTGCATACGAAAGGCTCCAATTCATGTCTCAAAAACTTCTTTAGTGACTATATAGAATTACTCAATAGAGTTCAATCTTAGGCAACTTTTACATACCTCAGGATCAAAGAGCTTGCCGACAGTTTCAACCACAGAAACACCTAGTCCTCTCATGATCTCCACAAATTGTTTGTAAATTCCCTGGTAGCTGTTGTCAATCCTTTCTTCTTCCGCAGTCTCTGCCTTAATTGCACCCTTGGCTCTCTCAAAGCTGTCAATCATGGGCAACAAACTTTCGATAACATCTGCTTTTGCAGCATCAGAAAGTAAATTTTTTTCTTGAAGAGACCTTCTCCGAAAATTTTCAAAATCAGCATTCAACCGTAGAAATCGATCCTTTCCAGTATCAAGCTCCACTTTCAAGGTTGCCACTTGCTGATGAAGCGAATCCCTCTCATCAACAATGGCTTGCAGCTGGGCCTTGGCATTATTCAAGCTTTCTTCATCACCACTCCCCAATGCTTCTGCATAGTTTTGAAGAAGAATTTCTGCTACCGTTAGTGGCACTTCATCAACTGTGGGTGATTCTGCTGCCCCATTATTCAAGGTCTTTTCCTCTTCCTGCTGAAAATGGAATCTGTAATCAGGACTGGCCATTCTCTCTCTCTCTCTCTCTCTCTCTCTCTCTCTCTCTCTCTCTCTCTCTCTCTCTCTCTCTCTCTCCATCCATCCATTATGACAAGGCAAAAATAATCATAAGCAAAAGCCAAAGGTCCAAGGTGTTGGTTGCAAGGTTGCATCCCGATTCAAACAGGTCGATTCGAACCGGCCGATTCGAACCGATTCTTTGAGGTTCGAACCGCCAGGCCAGGTTCGAATCGGAAAACGGTTCGAACCTTTTTTTTTTCAATTCTTCAAAAAAACAGTCAAACATTCACTAATAGTACGATACTTAAATTTTAATAGCTAAACAATTTCAATCTTCCTCTAAATTTACAGATATCAGAATTCAGGATAATCAGATCTCTAAGCTCTTGTGAGTCATGACGGTGTGACTTGTGACCTGTCGTATCAACTTTCAAGATTCAATTTTCAAAACAGAATTTACAAAAATTAGAATGACATTATGACTCATGAGTCATGACCCAAGTTTAAACAGACTACATAGTACATAGTACATACTAGTTAGCAGTTGCCAGTAACTAGTAACTACAGTTAAAACTTAAACAGGTTACAGAGTCCAGACTACATAGACTGTACATACTACAGTTAAAACTTAAAACTTAAAACTTAACTTCAGGAATCAGAAACTGAAACTTGAAACTAGATTCTAGAATCCATAATATATCATGATTCATGAATCATAACAAAGTAGTAAATACAAATGCCAGGTGCCTCATGAGTCCGGTCACCGATGCAATGCGCGATGTGTCTGATGATAAAATTTAAATCATGATGTGTACATATGTGACATGTCATACTACATTGTACAATCACCAGTGTCAAGAGTCAATGCTCATCTAGTGACATAAACATCGTAGTGTCATCTACAAACTAGTAACTAGTAGCTACAATGATCTAATGTACATACTAGTAACTACAATCATCTGAAGACTGACATCAATGAGCACTGAGCAGGGGCCAGGGCCCAGGCTGCCGTGAGCACTCTTAGCTCTCCTGCGCCTGAGTCTCCTCCCACTCGCTGGTGGTGCTGTGGAGCCTGCTATGGCCTCTCGAGTGGTAGGCTCAGCTGCGAAATCCTCATCAGAGGCAGAGGTATGATGCCCCTCATCCTCATCCCCGCCCTCCTCGGACTCCTCATCCTCATACTCCTCCTCTGAGGACTCTGACCCTGACGATGCCTCAGACTCAGACTCGGACTCAGACTCGTCCTCGGGGCTATGAGCACAGGAGCTGCTAGCCTCTCCTGCCCTCCTCCTACGCTCTGCTCGAGTGACAGGCCCTGCACAATGCACACAAAGAGGGACAAACGTGTTATTGCCTGCAAATTAGTAAATTACAATTTATGATAATTAGTAACTTCAAACTTCGAAAATTTAATTCAAGACATGTCACCTTACTACTTAGACAATCCTAATTTCTCACCTGCACTCTGCATGGCCTCCTCATGGAGAAATGCGTACACGTCCTCCTCTGACTGGTCTCTCGGTGGCAACTCTGGAACCTTTGCCACATCGATTAGATCGGGATTTACCTACGCACATGTCACAATGCACATTGAAATCAACGCAAAATTTGGAGGGCTGAGTCCCGACAAAAGTTGAAATTTAGCTACAGTCTAGTATCTACTATCATCTATGTAGTATGATCTATTTAGTATCTACTTAGTACTAACTGGGTCCTGGGATGATGGATCACATGTTAGAATTTAGTAATTATAATTTATGGCTTACAAGTTACCTGGATAGGCTCTGCGGTGGTCTGGAGTCTACCCAAAAGTCTCAGGTTGGAGTGTACGTACACCAACCTCTCCAACTGCGCTGATGATAGTCAATTCATCTTCTTCGTGTGAATCATGGAATGGACACTCCAGTTCCTCTCACAAGCGACTACAGTGCAGTCCTGTGAGAGAATCATGATGGCAAGGCGACGCAATTTGGGGACATCAACTCCAAACTTCGACCACCATGACATGGGACGTAGCTGGCCTGAATCACAGTTCAAGGGGCAGTTAGTACTTACTACTAGCAACTTGCAAGATGCAACCAAGTTCCAAGTTCCAACAAGTTACAATATGATTGACTAACTGTGCAGTAAAATGCAAAGTAACAAGTTTAAACTGTAATGGACCATGCCACATGAACAAGTTTATTACCCTCTCTCAAAAGCGTCGGGCCAGTGGCGAACTCTAAGATTTCCTGCCTGAAAATCTGAAGCTCATCCAGCAGGTTATCTTGCTCGCGTACATCAGGATAAACTCGGGAGATATAGGCATTCCAGCCATCCCTGAGCTCCCTATCTGTGAACTGCTCCTCATTCCTCCAAGGTGGATGGAGTATGTGGGCCATGGCATGCAGGGGCCTATGAAACCACTCCCACCTGCTCAACCAAAGGAGCCGGACCTCCGTAAGCCTGCAAGAATTAAGATTCAAGAGTCAAGACACAATAATAATTATACAATATAGTACAATGTACATAACAGATCAATCATCATAGTACATACTACATACCTCTTTGGGCTAATGGTCGTGCAAAGCCTCAACTGCTCGCCCAGCCTATCCATGAACTCGTACAAGAGGCCCAATGTGCAGCCATCTCGATCTGTAAGGAGCAGGACAGTGTAGATGGGCTATAGGCCCACCACAATGGATCGAGCCTCATCCCAAAATGGTGAATGCATAATGGTCCGCTCGAATCTCTTACTCTTGGGCTCCTGTGACGGCCCCCACTACGCCCAGTCAACAGCAACAACCATCTGCCTCAAGCCCTGATGAACTTTCAGCACTCGTTCCAGGACCAGGAACATAAATGCAAACCAACATAGGGCACATTGCACAAGTGACAAATTCTAAGTTCCAACTTCTGACAAGAGTCAAGAGTCAAGACAATACATGGCACATGCAATGTGCATCATTGCATGAAATATTTACCACTACTAACTAAACAGTAAATAGTAAATACTTACCAAGTTCCAACAGTCTACAGAAGCGCATTCAAGAATCAAATTTGAGTTGCAACTTGCATACCTGGTGGGGGCAGGTCTCAAGACATCCAAGGTGGACCGTCTCCTGAACATGGCTAGGACCCTAGGCTTCTTGGTGACAAATCTCACCAAGAACCGTGCAGTACGCACCACCTCTGCAATCCATGGAATCTTGGCCACATCCTCGACCAACAAGTCCAGGTAGTGTGCAGCACAAGGTGTCCAAAAAATGTGGGGATAGGTCTCATTAACGAGCCTACCCATGGAGACGCAGTTTGACGCATTATCTGTGACCACCTGCACAACCATACCATGCAATGTGCAATGTGCATGAGTTTGGAATCCCAAATTCAAGACTCAAGTGCTCAGTGGCAACTGCTTAGACTTTAGTGAACCATAATCCAGATTCCACTATTAATCAATCCGAAATCGCCATTGAACAATGAACATTCAACATTGACATTTACAAATTAGTAATTACCTGTAACCTAATACCATTGAAGTTTTAACATTATAGGTAAACCGTAAACCGTAAATTGTAAAAACTATAATATATATACCTGTACAACGTGTTGTGGTCCGACCTCCTCAATGGCAGCTCGAATATGTGAGAACATGTACTCGCCCGTGACTGCCTCCCCAAAGGTGTCGATGGATCTGAGAAACATCGTCCCCATGCATGAAGACACCAGGATATTCAATATGTGGCGCCTCCTCGTATCGCTCCAACCATCAGATATGATGGTGCAACCATACCTAGTTGAAAGTTCACAAGTGACAAGTGACAAGTCAGTGGACCGTGGTCACGACTCACGACTCACTTACAGGTGACAAAACAAGATGAATCATGATTCATGATAGATCCATCATCTAAGAGGAATTAGGATAGATCTTAAATTGTAAATTGCAATTCAAATTTCATGGCAAATTCCAATGATAAATGATCATTTGAATATTCATGATTAAACATAAATAGCTAGCTGCAGCCTGCAAATTGCAATTAACAAGTAATTTACAATTAACGCCTGCAATTTAAGTTTTAACAATCATCATAAAGTCTTTAAACTTTAAAGTTTAGAGTAGATAAAGTTAAAAGCAAGTAGTACGTACTGGGCCCATGCCTTCCTGAGAGGCTCTAGCTTCTGGTCAACAGAAGCCCGCTCATCAAGAAGCCCCTTCGTCCTCAAGTGCTCGCAAGATGGCTTGCCCAATCGCACTCACCGCACTCATCGCCCTCCTCCATGCCGGGGTCCTAGCCAAATGAAATGGCAGATCGCAGGTGTAGAACCACTGTCGAACGGCAACCTCTGCCTCTGCCATGGCTCTGGGGGCGAAGCTAGACACATAGTACTCCCTACCCCCCATCTGTGAAGTGCGGCCCCGTCTACCTCTCCCTCTCTCAGGTGGATGATGTGGTGCCGGTATGGTCATGGCTGGAGGTGATGTCGAAGATCCTGCACCAGAAGGCGGCCGGGTACTAGGCCCTGCCTCATCTGCAGCTCTGTCCTCTGGGCCATGGGAAGCGAGGGGTGAGCGGATGGCAACTGGGGGGCCTGATGTGGTGGCCTCTGGCTGTGTCGCCGTGACTGCATCTCGATCTACCAAAAAAGACAAATTTAAAATTACAATACAATTTAGAAATTAGATGATCAATGAAATTGAAACTTCAAACTTGATGTATCATGTGAGCTAAAAGTTAAAACTTAAAACTTGATCAATGTTTGAACTTTGAACTTTGAAGTGTAAGAGTCTTAGAGTTGAATGTTTACCTCTCGGTCTGGGCCCCATCCTCGAAGGGCAATCCTCCTCCGATGCGACAGGAGTGAGTAGCGTGTGAGGAGCATGCATGCAAGCGGCAATCTCGTACCCCCTCAAACGTAACAAATGTGCCCTGATGCGTGTGGGCCCTCCAGTGTAAGACTGGTGACAGTATCTGAAAGTCCATCTCTTCGTGCCCGATGTGCCATAGGCCGCAGCGATGGTGACGTGATCCCACAAGGGATCCCAAAATCTTGAAAGCCAAAGAAAAGTTGCATCATTGTTAGCAAAGACCAATGATGTCCCAACACAGTGACTTAACAAAACATCGTTATTACCAAGCTTGAGAATTGACCTATAAATCAGAAAATGATTACTTGAAGATTCAAGTAGAGGTTCTAACTTCTAAGTTCTAAGTTCTAACTAGACTCTAGTATCTACTATCTAGTTACTAGTAACTACTTAGTACTAACTAGTAACTACTAACTCAGACTAGTCAGTGGTCACTAACTCCTAACTTCTAAGTTCTAACTAAGTAGCTACCCAGGTCCCACACCCATCTCAAGACTCACAATGCCCACTGCCCACACACACACACAATCTCAGTGCTCAAGCCTCACACAAACTCACAGTGCAGTGTGCACACATCTCAAAACTCACACACACACACACACAATGCACACATGTCACACACACACACACACACACACACACACAAACACAATATCATAATATCACACACACACACTCTCTCACACACACTCATTGATTCACTCACACACATTGTACACATCAAAAGACAGTGGACACACACACACACACACAGTGCACACACACAATATCACACAATCACTCACACACACACATACACACAAAATCACACCATTTTCTCTCTCTCTCACACACAGCACTGAGCACACACACACACAATCTGAATGGCAAATGCACAGTGCACACAGAGTGCTGACTCCTGAGTGCACACCCACCTCTCTCTCTCTCTCTCTCTCTCTCTCTCTCTCTCTCTCTCTCTCTCTCTCTCTCGGGCGTGAACAGAATGGGCAAAATCTGGATTCTGAATCGTTTTAGGGCCAGACGGTTCGAACGATTCGAACGGTTCGAACCGGGTCCGAACAATTCGATGGTTCGAACCGTAAAAGGCGGTTCGAACCGCGATTCGATGCAACCTTGGTTGCTTGCAGCAAATCTTCCCAAAGTAAACTGTCGAATGGTACTGATTGAAAAAGCATAATGTCACAAGCGGTGACTAGTCTAATTATTTGTCTTTAAGATTATCACACATCTCACTTTGACTTTGGTACTTTAAAGTTTACCTGCCCTTTCTACAAAAATGAGGGCCAAAAGGGGCAGCATGAAGTAAATTGCCCCTTAGTCTTGCATAAGGGACAGCAAGAAGGGCCAGCTACAAAAAAGTGCCCCTTATTTTACATTAAGGAGAGGCCAAAGGGAACTAAAGGGAACAGCCACATTGGCATGCCGGCCACTTCCTGCATAAGGAGTGGGATACAATAAAGTGTCCCATAATGGGGAGTTATAAGAGCTTGGGTACAATGAATTGCCAGCTCTGCCTGTACTTTGGAAGTGATTATCAAAAGAATATCCCATGGAGCAAGCCTGTCTATCAAACTTGAATGCTGTGCCATGGATTTTTGCTGAATATTTAATGGATGAGTGTTGTGGTAAGCTGCCAGAAACAGCCCATTTTCTCTCAGCAAACTGGTGGCCTTAGAAGAGTTGATTGTGATGGAATTTAATTCTCAATTCCTAGTTAGGAGTGTACTAATCATACTAGCACTCACACACTAATCAAGAACAGATTGACAGATTACTATGTCTTAGATTGATGAAGTAAAACATATGCTAAAGCGAAAAGCAAATATCTTAACAATACTGTCTATTCTATATAAGGTAAAAGCCTTGACCAATAGGACCAAACAAACATAGCCCTTATGTGCCCTAAAACATGCATAGAATATTGACTAGACTAAGATTCTTTGCCATATCTCCAACCCAATCTACATCTACATATCCATGTTGCAAAACACCTTCACTTCCATAGTAGATACCAAACTATAGAGTACCATTGATATACCTAAGTATCCGCTTCGCAACTTTGCACTGAACCTACTTTGGCTTAGCCATAAACTCATAAGCAATATTAAGTCATGTAGTAGTTAGACAGATCAAACTTCCAACAAGTTGTCGATATAATGATTCATCCACATCTTAATCTTCCTCAGCTTTTGTAAGCTTGCATCCACAATTATATGGAATTGAAATTGGTTTGTGCGCTGACATCCTAAAATTTTCCAGAAGTTCATGAGCATACTTAGATTGAGAAATAAATACACCTCGAGCACTCTGCATACCTCAACCCCAAGAAAGTACCATAATGAACCAACATCTGATGTCAAACTCTTATGAGAGATCTTTCTCAATGTTCTGAATCATAAAACAATTAGAACCTGTGATGCTAAAATCATCAACATACATCACTACGATAACAATCTAATAATATTTTACCATAACATCAAGTGTAGGCTCCACACTACTCCTCTGAAAACCAAACTCCTTAAAGTATGTATAAATCCTTGTGTACCCTGCCATAAGCGCTTGTTTAAGTCCATATAAGGCTTTGTCCAACCTACAAACCATGTCTTTTACCATAACATAAAGTGTAGGCTCCACACTACTCCTCTGAAAACCAAACTCCTTAAAGTATGTATCAATCCTTGTGTACCCTGCCATAAGCGCTTGTTTAAGTCCATATAAGGCTTTGTCCAACCTACAAACCATGTCTTTATGTCCTTTTGACCATGTAACCCTTTGGCTGCTCCATATAGATTTCCTCATAAAGAAATTTATTCAAAAACGCACTCTTAAAATCCATGTGTTGGATATCTCAACCTAAATGATCTGTAAATGACAAAATTGTCAGCGTTGCAATTGGTGTAAACGTTCATAGTCAATTCCTTCCTATTGTGTATACCCTTTTGCAACCAACCTTGCCTTGTGCTTATCATTATAACCATCTGATTTGTACTTAGTTCTATAAATCCATTTACAACCAAAGGCCTTTTTTCCTGTTGGTAAACGCACAAGCCTCCAAGTGTTGTTCCAATACTATACCCATGAATGTAAACCTCATCCTCATGAGTCATGTCGATCCTTGTGTCTATCCTCATCTTGATCTTGATCCTCAAGCTGCTTCTAGTTCCCTGTTTTCTTGACTCTCCATGTTCCGAGATGACTCCATCTTTTATAGTCTCATAGTACCACCTAGGTAACTTTCTAATAAACAATATAGGTTGCTTCGTGCCTGGTGAAGTCAAAGGTGAATAAGTATCCCAAACACTTGACCTTTCTTCCTTTCAAGGCCCCTCTAGGGAAGCAAGTTGGTGTAGGCAATACGTATGTTAATTCAAGCTCCTACGATCTTGCTCTTCCTCAAAATATCCCTATATCTTTATGAGATCCAATCTCGTCAAAGGTTAACATCCCTACTTGTAAGAATCTTCTTTCCTACAATGCCATAAATCCTATATCCCTTTTCCTAATCATCATATCTAAGCATCAAGTACTATGTTGCCTTTGAATCCAACTTGCATCTCATGTCCTTAGATATGCATATGCAATGCTCACAAACCCCCTCAAATGACTTACATTAGGTTTTCTACCTATATAAGCTTCTTCTAAAGTCTGATTCTCTATTGCATTAGTAGGACTTCTATTCAAAAGCTAAATTGTTGTATTTCAAAACATTCTTCCTCTTAAGCATGTTGTCCCTAGAATAGAACAATTATTTATTTTTGCAATTCCATTTTGTTAAGGCGTTCCCGTGCTTGCAAACTGTCTCTTTATAACATTGATCTTGCAAAACATTTGAAATTATGTAGGAACATACTCTCCCACTTTATCCAAGCGAAGTATCATATTCGAATATTGATAGGCATAGTCATGCATCAAGGAAAATTGTTCATCGCGCATTTTTCCCTCATGGTATCAGAGCCATAGTTCTATTTGATACACATACGATTTCAGACCAATCTGATATTAGATGCACATGCATGTTATCAATTTATATTATCGTTTGCTTATTTTAAAAGTATAGCTACACATTCACATATATCCTTCAATCGTCGACAAGTCATTACAACCCTCAAATGTACAATTTAGTGTCTGCATATACTAAACATTGATTTCCATATCAATTCACATAGTAAAGTTGGTCTAATAGAAGAAAAGCTAGATGGATCCAATTACCACCTATAAAAATTCAAAATGAGACCTATGCATATGGCCAAGGAGTTGTGGAATGTTGTCACGGGCATTGAAGTTAAACCAATGCAGATGACACAGCCATCTCCAAACGAAACTTGAAGGATGGTAAAGCTTTTGTTTTAATGATTCTTAACATATCTGGGATATACTTAGCACGTTATATGATGTGAGAGACATAACTTCTAAGTTACACCTTAGAAGGAACTTCTTCTCACTGAAAATGTGTAATAGTGATTCCTTGCAAAATCACATTAATCAATTCAAGACTCTCTTGCAGCAAATGGCAGCTACTGGATTAGCTATCGACGATCAAGATGCAATTATGACGTTATCTAGGCTGCCACCTGCATACGAAAACTGGGTGACAATCATTTCAACACACTTAGATCTGACTCTTCCCATAGTTATCACCATGCTACTGCAAGAAGCCCTTTAAAGAAACAGAGCTTCTACGTCTTCGCACACTAACTCAAAAACGCTCTATACTTGAACCAAGGTTCAAGGAAGCAGAAGAAGCAAGGCTAAAAGCAATTTAAATCGAATCATAATCAAATGGTAGCTCAAAATCAAGCTCAAAATCAAGACTAACAAACAAATCTACAGCCTAAGAAAATGAAGATGTTCTACAAGTACTCTGAGCACACAATCATGAGATCCAAGACTATAGGATATTGAAGTTTAACAACAACAAAATGAAGTAGTCAAGTCAACAAGCAAATGCAACTACCCAAAACTATGAAGACGCATTCATGGCTAATGACTCTCTCTCTCTCTCTCTCTCTCTCTCTCTCTCTCTCTCTCTCTCTCTCTCTCTCTCTCTCTCTCTCTCTCTCTCTCTCTCTCTCTCTCTCAGCTCATTACAGATATTTCATATGTTAAACACATACATACATTATGTTAAGAGTACAAAGATCGCGTTTCACAAAACCAGGCGCATGTTGCGCAAAAAAGCATACGGCATATTAATTAAACACATTACGCATCCTACCACATACGGTCGGGTCTGTTTGTAAATTGTTGTCTAACTATACGCCGTCTCATTTACCGCCAAAAATTACATAGAAAGAGTCCACCACACACGGCTGGACCTTATTTAGGCTTTACATTACTAGGGCGCCGAAGAGCCTACAGACTCGTCTTCCCGGTCAGGTGCATTATTCTGTCGCTCTGCCTCCTGGCTGGCTCGACGACGAAGGACCCCTTCCCTGACCATGGCCAACTGTTCTGCATGAAGTTAATTCCAATCCACTGTGTTTCCTCGCCCTTGCCAGCGGGAATAGGGGGGACCCCCGGTCCGAGAGTCGCAGGGCACGGGGCTGCAGCTCCGAGAGTCGCGCCATTATCTCTCGTTGGCTCTCGTGAAATTCTGCTTCTTGCTTCCGATGCCGTTCGTTGTGCCTGCAGACATCTTCCAAGAGCTTCGCCCTCTGCGCACAAAGAAGACCGTCAAGCCATTTACCACGATGGAAATAAACTGTGAAAAACAAAAAAGAAGCCTAAATTGCATGCGAACAGGTACAGGGCAAACGCTCACGTCAATTGTTGTGCGCCCTGCCATCTCGACCGACCCTCTCCCACAGCACACTGGCGCTCACAGAGGCTCTCACAGCCTCCCACAACCTCCCACTGGCTTCTTCTACCTTCTCTCTCTCTCTCTCTCTCTCTCTCTCTCTCTCTCTCTCTCTCTCTCTCTCTCTCTCTCTCTCTCTCAATTGTTGAACTAACAACTTCATCATGCATAGTGTGGACCAAATGCTGCGACATCCCTATTCACTTGCGCAAGAATAGATGCAGGTGGCACATATTCACAATAGCTTTCATACGATTGTACAAAAACACCAACATAATAATATTCTATTACTTCTTTGAAGAAGGAAAAACTCAATCATAAAAAAGTCTAGCACAAAAGAAGCAACTTAGGCAATTACTTCTTATTCAAGTTTAGCTATATGCAAAACCTTTTTTGTATTTGTCACCACATTTTCCTTAACAAAGGCATGAAATCTTCAACCCTCCCATAAAGTGGAAGACCATTCAACTTCATCATCCATAATCCAATCAGCTTCCACACTGAATCCCATCACATTCTATGGTTCATCTACGGAATAGCATACCAAGGCATCCATATCCCTTGCAATCAAACATCAAATTAAATAGATTGTTACAAAGTTTATAGGTACATGTGAATCATTTGAAGCCTTTTCATCTGTATTGAAGTGTTTAAAATATCACAACTGCCAAACTGAGCCTTCATATCCATCTATCTTACCTGCATGGGCAAATAACAGCAACCAGTTGCCAGATTGATGAACAGTGCCAGGCCACATCACGTACAAGGTTGAAACAGAAACACAAAATAGGTGACAGTCGTAGGAACTAATGGAAGCTAGCCTAATGAATGCAACAATGTCAAAAAATTTCAAGATATAAACTTGTTTAAGTGTCCCAGCTTCACCATTTAGCAGGTTAACGGTCATTCCAGTTTCAGGTAAAGGAGAAACACATCGTGTCGCTTTATTTTCAGAAGCAAGCTGAGATTCTCTTAACCACTCAAATTGATAGCAAGTGGGGGAGTACAATATAAATTCGTTACACATTAGTTGCCAGCAAACTCCAACCTCTAAAAAGAGAATCCTGCGTAGCCCTCAGAAATATTAGAAATAGAAACTTGGCAAATTGATAGCTAGTGTGCTGATCCAGACTCTCGAAACAGACTCTCGAAAGTCTCTGATGCAGTGTATTGCGGTCCAAAAAAAATTAGACAATGCAGATGGGAAAAAATGAAACAAGTTAAAATTTCAAATTTTCGATACTGAGGAATTTCAGATAGGAAGAATGCTTTGAAACGTACACTATAGTTCACTGCAAAACAAGTTTAGTATGCAAAGATACTAAAGGCCAAACAGATGTGCAGTCTAAAGGAACAGCTTGGGCAAATTTGGTGTAGAAGTTTATATGTAGAGATGAAGAAAACTAGTTCTAAGCAACACTTTTTACCTTCAATGTGTCAATTTGCTGGAACCTGACTATAGAATAACATCTCTAAGTCAAATTTCAGTTATTCCAAGTGCTGTGTTGCAGAAATCTGAAGCAGAATCCTAATTTCCCTCTACAGAGTGCAATATTCCTCAAAAACAACATAACGATAATGTTCAGTGATCTATGTAAGAAATAAACAGGCAATAATCAGTAATAGCTTATTGAGGAAAAAACCATAAACATGAGATTGTAATAAGAACCATTGCATACGTTTTGTGAAATATGTGAAGGAGCAGACCTCGACTTCAGCTTGTGGAGCACTCGGGGCAGCACAGAAGGGGCGTGGTCGATGCTGCCGCCTCACAAACCTAAGTACGAATCTTGTTGCTCTGCCTGCGGAGCGAGGAAACTGCACCAAATGGCAACCATGATATGCCAAACTTTGTGGACAAGAAACAGCATTTGGGGCAAGTGCTACTACACCTTTTGCTGCCACTGCCGCTGCAGCTGATGCCATTCCCACAGCCTCTCCTCTCCACGATCCTCAAGGCCTTTCCTCGCTCTCTCTTCCTCTCTCTCTCTTTCTCGCTCTCTCTTTTTGCTTCTCCCTATGTTGATGGATCATAGGAGGTTCTAGATGAAAATGGGAGGTTCTAGAAGAGAAGAACCCTTTCTTGTCTACTCATCTTTTGGGCACTTGAAAATCTGGCGAGGAGTACCGTGTTTTATGAGCTGGCCTTGCAAAGTTGGAAAGGGTGTGTAAGTGAAATCTTGTGAGAAAGTTAAAGTGTTTATTGATTTCTAAGGGGAGGCTCAAACTTAGGGACAAAAAAACAATCCATGTAGGGAAAGTTAAAGTGTATCAACATGTCTTTTAAGTATTGCAATCTAATGTTTCTCATCCAACCAAGAAAAGCAAGCTAGACTTGAAGCCAGCTTTTATTTGTTTGAATAGGAGAGGATAAGCCCTAGTTCTTTAAGTTGCCACTACGTCCAAGACCTTAGCCTATGATTTAAATTCTTTGTAGGCCTTATGTAGGTTTGATTCATGCATGTGCTCAAAATCATGTAGCATCAAAAACCAGATGAGCATCCAAATAACTTATCTCAAACGTGCATTGTGCACTTAGGGGGGGGGGCGAGTTTGATGTTTTCAATTTATCACAATTTATAGTTTTTTGTTTTGTTTTAGATTTTTTAATTTTTTTACATTATCTTAGTATTAATTTTCATTTTTTTATTGCCATGCGACATCAAATATGTACCACAATGGACTTTTAGGTTGGCTGGTCTTGTCGATGCTCAATATACAAGTTTATTATCACTTAACAAATGTGTGACACCACATGGAAATAAAAAATGAAAAAAAGGGAATGGGACTTTTTTTAGAAATCAAATTAAAATTGTCAAATAAAAATTGTTTATTTAATAAAGTCTCATAAAAATTCAAAAAATAAAAAGAAATAACTTGGAAATCAACTTGTCACCAATTCTTTTCAAAAAATATGATTGTAATTTTTTTACCAACTTTGTTGAATGTGCTCAAGGAAAATATGACTACAATTATTATTTTCGTGGGATCGGTGTACAGACACTATTGCTTATTTTAAAAAGAGATTGATTTATGGACAACATTTTTTGTAAAAGAAATGGTTGCAAAAATTCAACATTTTTAATGCCATGGATTTACAAAATTTTCCATAGAAATGTGTGACCCTCTAAAATGTCCATGTGGCACTGACATTTTCATGCTCAACATAGAATCTAACTTTGTGTTTTGCTCAACGTAGGTAATTTTGAAATGAAAACTCTAATTTGTTTATATCTCATAATCTTTACACTATATATATTCGATTTGTCTGGGATACATTTTTTCACACTAATTTATATTTTGTGTTGTCATCTATATGTAATACCTCATTTTTAATGTATATACTTTGTTCACCACACAACTGAATTTCAAAAAATTAAATTTTGTAATATGTAGCACTTTATTTTTAATGTATAAAGTTTGTTAACAACACAACCTGATTTTGATTGTTGCACAATTCGCATTTTTCCAAAATGCGAAAAATACAAAATGTGACTATTTTTATGCACTATTTGTCGACTTTTTTAGTATTTTTCCAAAATGCGAAGTATGTGACAAACTCGTCCACGACAATAATCTTGAGTCATCTGACTCATGTACACCCAATACAGATGACGTTGTACTTTAAATATCTCTTAAGTACAACGAAATACATAGTTAAAATTAAACTAGTCTTGTAATTATGGGTTAGTTAAACATTTCTTGTAATTACAAGGACGTTGGTTATAAATACACCTCCAACTCACATCAATCATTGATGCTTGGTGATGCAAACTAATTTGTAAGAGCGGAAGATATTTAGCATCCAAGTTACGTCTCCATTCTGGTTGTAACAATCTGTGTTGTTCAATATTTCTGTGTAATATACAAGCAACACGTTCTTTCTATCTGTGTCTTACGTAGAGATCTATGTTGTGATTTGATTACTGCTAGTTCACGCTCGTTCACTCACTCTTATCAGATCACGGACGTCTACGACTTCTTAGAATCTAATCAGACGACAACTAACTTTGATGCCTGAGGGACCACCATTGTTATACTGCACTATCATGTAAAATTCTACACTGAACTTCATACTGAAACTAATTTGCAGTAATTTCACACCTTATCTAATCTCTTTGGTGGACTGTACTCATGTTTGTCTGAGTTCAAATTATTTCATGATTCCGTTGGTGAGAATGCATGTGCTGTGATTCTATTTATGCATCTACAATCTATTCAGACCAGTATTGCTTGTAGCAAGCCATAATGGGAGAGTTGTTTTGCAATATATTTCTTCTCTCTTCCTCTGTTCGCGTCATCTCATCCCTTATCCTATTCCAACATGAAGTGAATGAGTTTCCTTCACAAAGATTAGCACAAGATTTTATCTTTCCTTGAGAGGTATTTGTGAGAAAGATCCGTATTTTGGAGCAATCTGGAAGAGGGTTGTAGTAGTTTCATCGAGCAAGACTGATTTACATGGTGATCAGTCTGGTGACTTCTCTATCCATAATGGACTATTGTTTAGGAAAGAGTAGATGCTATGATATTTTTTTTAATAAATGTCATGACTCACCATGTGTGGAGCATTCAAGCATACATTGTACTTTAGATTTGGTATAAAGAGATTTTTATTGGCCAAAACTTAAACCCTTTATAGAATCTTATGTGGTCAAGTGTAACCAATGCCAGTTGAATAAGGCCAAACGCTGTAAGTCTAGTGGATTGTTACATCCATTGGATATCCCAAATAAAGATGAGATAGTATTTCCATGCATTTTGCGGTTGGGTTACCACGGATGAATAAACAAAATGATGCAATTTGGATAGTGGTCAACCATCTCACCAAATTGGCTATGATTGGACGTCCCAGAAGAAATGGAAGTGCAGTGGCTTTTTCACATTACTAGATTTAAGAAAAGTCTATGTGAGGGGGAACATCTTGGTTTTGGAAATCGATTGGTCCTGTTGGATGAATCTTCGAGTGTGACTTGACTTGAATCCAAAAATATCATGGATACCATAACTAAATGATTGAGAGATTGTATAGTTACTGAGTATATGGTTCGATGGAAGAGTCATACAAACGATGATGATTCTTGGGAACAAGAAGGCAGCTTGAGAAGGAACTTCTCTAATTTTAAGTTCGAAGGACATAACATGAATAAGGGGGGAAGAATCTCATGCCTATGATTGATTTAAGATTTATTATCTCATTGGGAGGTCAATACCTTGATCCATAATTTAATTATGATTATCAGGGGTTTGGGGCCCTCATGTATATATGGTCATAATTAATAGTTGGAGGCCTAAATTCAAGATGGTGTATTTTTATGGGTCTATCAATATCTCATAGGGTGGCCTAGTTAGGCTGTAGATGTGTCTAGTGAGGTGTCACAATGCACTACTAGTGGTGCATGGGCCTTGGAGGGTATAAGTGATTTTGTTAAAGATCATTCTTAGATCTTTATAGGAAGTCTATTACTGATCTTTTCAGGTCCCTAAGAAGTAGGATAAGGTAGATCTTCAATCAAATCAATAAAAGTAGCCTTCGTTTGTGTCAAGTCCTTGATTAGGAGACTAGATGACATCTATAAATGCATATCTTTTGGATACTAATGAAAGGCTCAACAAAACTAACTATTCCATATGGAAAGTTAGAATGGAATCCATCATGACCATGCAAGATCTGATGGAAATTGTAAATGGTAAGGAGGGTGAACCTATTCATCCTCAAGAAAAAGCCAAATACATCAAGAGGTGCAATGTTGCACTACATTGCATAAAAATGAATGTTGCAAATGAACTCTTAAGAGAGGTAGGAGATTGCACTTCAACTCAAGATGCTTGGGAGACTTTGCAAAAGGTCTATGAATTCAAGAACCAAACTAGAATGTTAGCTTTGAAGAATCAAATCTATAGAAGCTATCAAAAGAAAGGAGAGAGTGCACATACTTTTGTCCTAAGAGTAAAGGAATTGAACAAAGAGCTAGCCTTCATAGGTGATCCTATCAAGGATGAAGAGCTTGTTCAACTCATATTGAATGGACTAAGCTTTGAATTTGACAATTTGGTTCAGGGATATGCAATTATGGGTAAGCTACCCATACTTGAAGAACTCCAAGGCACACTCATGGCCGAGGAATCAAGAAGGAGCCAAATGCAAGAGAGGATGGATAGACTTTCCATCCAAGGTGGACATGACCAAGCTCTCTTCACCAAAGGCAAAGGCAAGTTCAAAGGCAAAGGATCAACATTCAAGAAGTCTTCAAAGCTTGAGGATCAAGAAGGACCCTCAAAGACATCTCCATCAACCACCAAAGTCAAGAAGGACAAATCAAAGGTGAAGTGCTACTATTGTAGCAAGATGGGGCATTATGCCTCAGAATGCCTCAAGAGGAAGCAAGATCAAAGCCAAGCCAACATGAGCAAAGAGGAGGAGGAGGAGAGTTCACATGAGGACTCTCTCATGATGTCCATATTTTCTTCAACAAGCTTCAAAGGAGAAGATCCTTGGTGGATTGACTCGGGTGCTAGTTCACACATGACTAGCAAAAGAGAGTTTTTCTCTTCTCTCTTATCTTATGATGGACCTATAAAGTCTATCTATATAGCAAATGATGAAGCTTGTAAGATTGAAGGAGTTGGTAGCATTCCCCTTTGTTTAGGATCTTCCAAAAAGATCAACATAGAAGGTGTTTTGTACATTCCTACAATAACAAAGAATCTACTAAGTGTTGGCCAAATGGTAGACAATGGTTTCAATGTTGACTTTGCTTCAAATGAATGTTTCATCAAGAAGGAGGGTAAGATAGTGGCTAAGGGCACTAGACTTGGCAAAATTTATAAGTTGGATGCATTTTTGGATACTAATGTTGTCATGTTGGCCGAGAAGAGTAAGATATCTACCTTCACTTTATGGCACAAAAGACTTGGACATGTCAACTCGGGTTCCATGGAGGCTATGATCAAGGAGAAGTATGCTTTAGGCCTACCAAGGTCTATTGGGAAGGAAGACAAGGTTTGTGAAGCTTGTGCTTTATCCAAGGCACATAAAAAGGTGTTTCCTAACTCCATCACAAAGTCATATCATCCTCTTGAACTCATACACTCGGATGTGCACATTGCTAGCACCAAATCTAGTGGAGGTTCATCCATGTTTTTAACCTTCATTGATGACTACTCAAGATATTGTTGGGTGTTCTTACTTTCCTTCAATCTCAAGTATTTGATACTTTTGTAAAGTTCAAGTTGTTTGTGGAAAAGCATCATAATCATAGCATTAAGATTCTTAGAAGTGACAATGGTGGAGAATTTATCTCCAATGAGTTCAAGGCCTTTTGTGAGGAGGAAGGGATCAAGAAAGAGACTTCTTGTCCTTACACTCCTCAACAAAATGGAGTCATTGAAAGAAGGAATAGAACATTATGTGAATGTTCTAAGGCTTTAAGATTAGATGCTTGTTTGCCCAAATCCTTTTGGGGTGAGTCTCTTGTATGTGCAAACTACTTGATGAATAGGGTGTCTTGCAAAGCAATTGAAGGCAAAACTCCTTATGCGATGTTGTATGGAAAGAAACTTAATCTTAAACACTTGAAAGTTTTTGGGTGTATATGTTATGTGCATGTGCCATTGGAAACAAGAACCAAGGAGGATCCATCTTCCACAAGAGAGATCATGCTTGGATATGCTAGCTCAAGCAAGGGCTACAAAGTCTATCTCCCATCCTTGAACAAATTTGTTGTTTCAAGGGATGTTATATTTGATGAACATCATATGCATATGCTTGAAGAAGGCTCAAGTGCTTAAACAATCAAGAAGAAGATGGCCGAGGAGCAAGATCTTGGTTTTGAGGAGGAGCTCATAGAGGAGCAAGCACCAAACCCACCTCTCACACCAAGGAGATCTTCAAGGGCAAAAGTGGAGCCATACATTTACATTTACAAAATCATCTAAATCATGTTCTAGAACAGGAGGCGGGGAACTAATATTTGTGAGGGTAGGAGGAGACTGAGATTTTGAAGGAGGAGGAGATTTATTAGGAGAGGAATTTTTAGGAGGAGAAGATGGAGATTGAGATTTAGAAGAAGGAAGGAGACTAAGGAGGAGATTGTCTAGCAGATAGAATCTCATGCAGAGGAGATGGCTATGAAAATCCCTCGCTTTTATTAGGAGGGTCATGAGACCTCCTCTTCTTTGAAACACTCCCGTTCTGTACTCGAAAAACAAGCCGGGATGTTTGAGATTGCTTTCATTTTCTTTTCTTTGCATCTTGTTTTGGAGGAGGGAAGGAGCTGGTCTAAAGCACTCTGCAAATTTGTCGTATGTGTCCCATAGCCTAAACACAATGTTGAAATCCTTGGGCATGATGGTCACCTTCTTAGCATGGACAGCTGCAACAATGATATCTGAAAAAAATTTCACTTGGAAATCCTCATATGCAGTGTGCAGCGCCTCAATTGCCATTACAGTCCATCTCGCATCTGCAGATAGACTTCTTGTAACCTGTCTGATGGATCTCTATATGTGAGCTTTCGGAATCAGAAGATTATTGGTCTTCTGTAGCCTCCAAATATCCTTCAGCCAGGGAGGGTCTCTTCGTCTGCCCTTTGGCCTAGGAGGAAGTGGTAGTGAATGAGGCAGTGGTGGTGCATTTTCCTAAGCCTCTCCTGTGATTGGTATTTCATTAGGGTGGATTCCTGTTGTTTGCTTAGGCGCCATTACTATCCAATATCAGATCAACGCGCGAAAAAGGAGAACTCAAGATCAAAAGTCAGGTCGAGCGCGTCGAACCGATACCTGAACTTAGACCAAACAGATACTTGAGAGCAGATGGGCGTGCGAAAGTAAAAGCGAAATGTAGGTAGGTTGCTTTGGGCACGCTGAATCGATACCGCATGGAAGTAGAGAACGATAAGGACTTTAAGCAAAAAAACTTTAAGCGTCGTCCATCTGTATATATAGTTTAAATCCGAAATGATTGCATACATGGTGGTTTGAAATTCTGAGGCTCGGATTACGCTGATGATTACTTCGAGATATTCAGAGGCTTGTCAATCAAATCCAATTAAATATCCATCCTTCATCAAAATGATTAGTCGATATGGCTAATGACGACCACAATTAATTTCTACAAAAGTATGGTCACATCTACAATTTATTTATGAAATTGACAAGGTTATGCTATAAATATCTAACCATTTTTTATATCCAATCATTATAATTTCAAAAAATTCCAACGACCATTATTTCGTCCAATAGCGAATCAACGCACATATAGTGCATGTGTAAACCAGAGGGGCTATTCTCGTGCGCTGAACAAATATTGGACGGTATATGAATGATGAGAGCTTGACTCGATAGATTTTTCTTAGCTTTGGACAGTATGAAAAGTCTACCGAATCAAGTTTTGATCATGCATAATGCCATCCAATAATTTTGACAATTTTCAAAAAACTTTTTTTCCTGCAATAGCGATTCGATGTGCGCAGTCTAAGTGGACAAATGTTTTTTAAGCTTTGGATGTATGAGGAATCTCTCGAAGCAAGCTTTAATGATTCATAATGCATTCCAATAGCGAATCAATGCGCGTAGTCCAAGTTGAAATTTTTTTTTTTGGGACGGGCGTGCTGATTTGATATCCGATTCGCCATACCGGAGTATTTAATCAACGTGCGCCTATTTGATCTGTTCCTGTGAAGCACTTGTCCTTTCGCGTGGAATTAATATCGGCTCTTTCAAAATGCTTTGCCTAATGAAAATGTTCTGAATGAACAATATCTCAAAAGAAAAAATTTCGTCTTTACGGTGTTTAAATAGGGCAACAAACTGTAATAATTGCTCTCGTACATGTTTTTCAATGATGTCCATTTAATATCTGTTTATTATTTGTTTAATGATGATTCGGTGAGGCTAGTGATAGACTATTTAATGTTTTTAGACGCTAGTACAAATTTTAGAGTCAGGGCTAATGATGATTCGTAGAATCTAGTGATAGACTATTTAATGTATTTTGGTGTAGGTACAAATTTGTCTCACTCTAATTGGTGGATAAATATAGGTTGTGCTCCTCAATTTATTATTTGACACATGTATGGCTGTGATCAACAGGAATAGGCTATAAATATGGGCACCACTTTCCATATTTCGATTCCGTGATCTTTTATTCTGAACTCTCTCGTCATTTTGTTTTCTTTCTTTCTCACGATATCGAATCGATGCATGCCTTCACATACAGTGCACGATTGGATTCATTCAGGCGCGCTGAAACGATATCAGCCTCTTCTGACATGTGCTTGCAAAAAATTTTAGTCTCATCAAAATGATATCGGATCAACGCGCGTACTCTTGTTCACTCCTCGGCCGAAATCATTCAGTCGCGTTGAACCGATATCAGATTCAATATGGCTAGTTCCTCCATGTCCTCAAATAACAAACTTCTAGCTTTTTTGAGTGCCAGTGACATTCCATCTGAGAAGTTTTTTTCCAGTATTTTTTTTGCTCCCTTCAATATCGATAAGCTAGTTTATGTGAATCGCTATAATTTAATTTCTCTTCTTGATAATTTCTCTCAGATTATTAGTACTCCTATTCTGGATATAGATAGTTTTTGTTTTGTTCATTTTCAAGACCTTGTGCATTTCCAACCATCCTCTAAGCATAAACACAATAGAAAGTACTCTAATCTGCATGACCATTTCAAAAGAAATATCTATTGTGGTATCCATGAAAGAATATGTCGTCTTCTAATCAAAGGAATGGCTTTTTTCTTTTACATATCTGCTGAAATTCCAGATGATGAGTCTGTTGAATCTTCTACCATTCCATTGATCGAAGCATCTGCATCTGCTCCAGTGTAGATGATGCAGATACTGATATTGGGGTTGAAGCTGAAGCATCTATGGCTTTAGATTATAAAAAAATTCTCCCTCGTTCTATAATCCTCTCTGATTCACTTCCATCTGCATCTCCTATTAATCTATTAACTCTACTCGATGTTCCCTTATATTTTATAAATAATGAGAGTTATATTCCATTTAATGATATAGAAGATGTTTTAAATTTGAGAGAGGATAAAATCCTCCTGACTTTTGCACAAAATTTATCAGAATTTTCTGACATTGTTGATTACACATATGATGACCTTGAAAGTGAGATAGATTATGATAAAGATGACAATTGAAAATCTGGCAATGAGGCCTTGGAGGCCATGATTGAAAAATCTAAAGCCTATGAAAAAACTTTGCCTACAGAGGAGGAATTTTGGAATTCCAAAAGAAATATCCCCCAAGGACTCGATATATCCCCTCCGAAAATGTAGAGGCCATTGGAGGACATGACAATAGCAGAGCAAACGTCGTTGAATATGATGATTATGATCTGGTACATAGATATTATATTGGTATTGATATTGTTCAGTTTTCTTATTTCAAAAATTGTGTTAAAGTATGAGATTGCAGTGTTATGTATCATTATAAATTTATTTTCTTTACTCGTTTACAGGATGCTATCGAAATAGATGCCTTTGGTATGAGACATGGAGGCGTCCGAGGTGTATCAGCCGGGAGAAAGGATGTGTCTCTATCTCATTATTTGAAAACTTTCAAAATAATGAAATTTGTATATACCATTCACCTTTTAATCCATATGCAACCACTGTCATTATGGCCATCAAATAATTATCCATTTGTTTAGGAGGCCATAAGTACGCAAGAGGAACATATAAAATATTTTTTGTGAGGGATTTGGCAATTAAAATACTGGGTTATACTCCCAATGAGACTACAAAAAGATCATCTACAATGGCCCTTTATTCGGGTTACATTGATATGAGCCAAAGGAAAAATTTAGAATTTTTGGATCCATATGAAAGGAGATTATTCCTTCATGACAATACCATCCGTCTAAATATTGAAGAGGATGATGATGATAATTAAACAATTCTTTGTAATAGATTTTTGATATATTACAAGGATCTCTCTTTTGTTATGAATTCGAATGCCTTTCAAAAAATGATAACATTTGATGAGTTTTTAGCTTGATATCTAAATTGTGCCCTTCTATAAAAGCACTGAAAAAGTTGAATTGAATATTTATTTCTTGAATATATCTGAGAGTAAGTTTCTCAACCAAATTGCTTCCTTTGTAGCTTGAGAGACTGCGATATATTCTGATTCAGTGAAAGATAGAGCTATCAAAGATTGCTTGCAACTGTTCTAGGAAATTGGACTATTGTTGAGGAAGAATGTAAATCCAGATGTGGATTTACGAGTGTCTACATCTCCTGCCCAACTTGCATCTGTGTAACCAATGAGTAAATTGAGTTTGTCGTTGTCGACTGCTCTATAACAAATGCAAAAGTCCATAGTAGCTCAAAGATATCCCATGACTCTGATAAGAGCCTTCCAATGTGTTACACCAGGGTTAGTCATAAACTGATTGAGAGAGCTGACTGCAAAAGCTATGTCTGGCCTGGTACAGATCATGGCATACATAAGAGATCCTATAATAGAATGGTCAGGATACTCACTTGCTATATCTCGTTAATAAAACTTGCAACACCGGGAAAATCACCAGATGGCTCCTTTTGTTGTTGGAATTTGATTTTCGGATAGTAATTCGCAAGGGAAAACAACACTACATGGTAGATCATGTGTTACGAATCAAGGGAAAGGAGATTGCAACTCAACCCGACGATGAGGTGGCAGATGCTGCCTTGTTTTACGTGGATACAGTACCAGAATGGGCTGCCGACATTGTTGAATATCTAATGCGGGGCCAACCAGACAAATCACTACCAAAGGCGGAACAGCGAAAATTGATCTTGAAGACTAGACCTTATCAGCTGATTGTCGGCCAGTTGTACCGAAGAGGTCCAGACGGAATTCTTCGGCGGTGTATTCTTCCTCATAAGACCACCCAGATCATTTCGCTTTTACATGAAGGCATGGGTGGAGGTCATTTTGCATCTGACATTACAATTCGCAAGATCCTGCAATCAGGATGTTGGTGGCCAACAATTCATAAAGACACGGAGGAATACTTGAAAAAGTGCAATGTGTGCCAAAGGGCAAGGAGACCAACGAGATTGAACTATGATCTACTGCACCCTGTCTTAGCCCAAGCACCGTTCGAAAAATGGGGATTGGATTATATTGGTCCAATTCACCCTGCAGCAAGGAGTTCCTGGGCTCGATACATAATCGTAGCCACAGACTACCTCACCAAATGGGTCGAAGCCAAGGCAGTAAGAGTAGTTGATGCTAGGACCACTACCAAGTTCCTTTATGAAAATACCATTGTGCGCTTTGGGTGCCCCGTTGGAACTAGTCAGTGATCGCAAAAGCCATTTCATCAACGAGACCATCAAGGTCCTGTTGAAGGAATTCTTTGTGATCCACAGAACCAGTACACCTTATTATCCTCGTGGTAATGGGCAAGCAGAATCATCCAATAAGATCCTGTGTAGCGTGCTCCCGAAAACAGTTGAAGCTAGCAGATCAGATTGGGAACACAAGTTGCATGCTGCACTGTGGGCATTCAGGACAACATATAAAGGGAGCACTGATCAAACACCCTTCTAATTGGTATATGGTCAGGATGCTGTGATGCCAGTAGAGTTTTTAGTTCCTTCATTAAGGATTGCCACTGCGCAACGTGTTAATGAGTCCAAATCTCTACAGCTATGCCATGAAGCTTTGCATAAACTCTGTGAAACAACACGCTTACTAGATGTGCATGCACTGGCAGCTGAAAAGGAAAGACGCAAGGCTTGGCATGATCGCAGATTACAAACGAAGTATCTTCGTTCAGGAGATCTAGTCCTGATGTATAAAACCAAGGCGATCAAGGGGAAGTTAAAATTCACGGGCGAAGATCCTTATAAGATCAAGGAAATTCTTAATCATGGGGCCGTGAACTTAGAACAGCTTGATGGGACGCCCTTTGACACACCCATCAACGGTAGCCGGTTGCACAAGTACTGGCCACCACAGTAGAGATTGGGGGTGGCACGTTACAAAAAGCTAATCTGCTCAGCCATCACCGCTAGATCTAAGGAGATCAAGCCAAATCAAGCTAAATCCATCAAGATTCAGCCAGATCTGGTAGGATCGGGAAAATCCATCAGAATCCAAGGAGGATCAAGACCCTGATTTGAAAGTACTGTACTTTAGGACCATAAATGGATCTACAAAAGATCCACAAGAGTGATTGGATGCTTGCTTAACAATCTATCAAAAAACTAGACACAAAAAGTTGTCTAGATTGGCAATTTAACAAACAACAAGCATTAACAATCAAAAGCATTGATCAACATTGAAATCCGAGCCCACACGTGTGTACTACAAGCTGTAGTATGGCCTTAAACCTGAGAAACAAGTACAAATTGATTTGGTTTCATTTGGATCACAAAAACTCAATGTACATAGTGAACTAGCTTGAGATTGCCAATGAGCTCCAAAATTTTTCTATCTTCTCACTATGGGAGCTTGGAATACATAGCAAATTCGACTTCCTTCTTGAAGTTAGGTGGATTTCCAGCATGTAATAAGGAAGTTAACTCACCCTTCTTGCCCTAAAATGAAACCCTAGCCTAGATCCTAGAGTTATGCTTGGTAAGTAACTAGTTGGTCAAATTTTCACTTTAAACTTAAGTGTAGGTCCTATAAAGTAGGGATGACCACCAAATAGACATGACCAACTCTCTTGACTTGAACTAACCTACATTAGGATGGGTTTCCCATGTGACATCATGGCCTCACATGTGCGGGACCCACTTGTGTACACAATTTACACTATTCTACATGGTTTTTGATCAAGCTATATTTGCCAATTTTTGGCAATTCTTCACACCTGATAGGGTCAAAAAGGAAGCAGATCATCAGATTGACTGAGGGATCTACAACAAGAATCCATCAGAACTTCCAGAGCACTACCAACAGTCAAATCAATCCTGGATGAAGCTGATTACCAGTTTACAAAAGTAAAAAATCAGAAAATCTCGAGATCTCGTAAAAAAAAAAAAACACTCTGAAAGAGCACTTTTTTCATGATTTTTTGAGATCCCCTAAAAGATAGCTCTTGAAAATTGGACAGTCACCAGATCTGACCTAGATTCATCCATTAAAATCTCTACGAGAGTTCCTGATGGAGGAATCATCATTTTTTAGTGTATGCGAGAGTTCCCAGAAGCAGAATTTTCAGAACCCTCGCAGAGCATCAAGATCAACTTACCAACTCTTGAAAGGTGCCTAAATGGAATTAGAGCAGTGAAATTAGCCTGCTTGCATGGTCTGATCTTGAAAATCTAATCACAAGAACAAGTTGTGCGAGAGATCACTTCCTGCGATAGTTGAACCCTTGCAGACAGCTAAATCCTCGCAAAACCTTCGCATAGCAGTCAAATCAACTTTTGAACTCTGGCAGACTTCCCTGACGTCTTAGAATTTTGTGAAGAAGGTGTCTACCAAAATTTGGGTGGAACTAAACAAGGGAAAGTGAATTTCACCTAATATGCACTCTAAATTCTGCTATATAAGGGCTGAATTCAAGTCATTTGTCACCTTTGCTAGCGAAGCTCTGTCGAAATTTCCACTGAAAATACCAGGTTTTCTGTTTTCAACCAAACTTCCTACCAGCTATCATCTGCTCATATCAAACACCGATCTGCGTTCTGAACTACAATCATTGTCATCCAGCACTAATTATTCTCAGTTTTCTACTATTTCCTTCCATTTTTCACCGTTTTTTCTACTTTTCCGACTTTTTCGACCACTAATCATCATTGCTAACATGACTTCCTCATCCTCTGAAGACTCTGGCGCCAAACAAGTGATCCAGCATGACATCCCCGAGGCCACGCAGATTTGGCCTCTACCCTCTAACACTTTGATCCAACCATGGCTGCAAACAGCCGCGCCCCTCCTTGAAGCAATGGGTTTTTACTCGGCGGTCTTCCATTCTGAGATTAACATGGGCCTCGCCCTTCACGCTTACGCCACCTGGGACGAGGACAAGGCTCGTTTCTACTTCCTATACCAAGGTACCACGTACAAGGTCAGGATTAATGCCGACTCGATGATCACCATTGGCATTATGTCCGGTGATCGTCAACCCATCTCCCATCTCCACGCCAAAGCTTTGATCAAACCATTCGTCACCCAAACCACACCAGAAATCCCCATCCAAACTAACAATGGTTACCTGATAGAAGCTATCACGGAACCCGTCATTCAGGCAGCTGCGCACCTGTTGAATAACTTTTTGGTTATTTCAACATTTCGCAAGGACAAAATCCAGTCTATGCTATTGAGTCAGATAGTGAAATCCTTTCTGGAATTCCCTAACCCCTCCGTTGTGCCATACAACTGGCATAGCTTCCTTATTCAAGAACTAACAAACTCCATCAAACCCAACAACCGTGAGCGAATCGCAGCAGGCCCCTTGTTGTGTAACTTTGCCTGTGCACTTCTCGAGACGAAAGTGCGCGGTTTCCAACGCTCATCCCTCCTGTCTACCCTTGTGCCACATACTAACCTTTACCCACCATCTCAAACATCTACCTCATCCCAACCTGCAGTCATTAACACAACGGCCAGCAAACGAATGCGTGGCGCTGACTCTACATCCACATCTCCACCTGTTACCCGAAGACGTGTCTCCACTGCCGCACTAACCACTCCATCAATCACCGCCACTTCTTCTTCTATGCAACCCTCCACTCCAATTTCTGTTGTCGCTACCTCTCTTCCTATTTCATCCACATCTGTTTCTGTCTCCATCCCCGTGTCTTCTGTTGCTACCACTCCTACTTCTCTTCCAGTGTCCGCTGCTCCATCCATCACCATCGCATCCTCCATTACTCCTGCCACCACCGTTGCTCCTCTCACATTCAACCCATCTGATTTGCAACTGTCCCCCGACACTCTGGCATGGATGCAAGTTATCAATTTCTCACCCCCACGCCAGACACTTTCTGCTCCATCCTCATCTTCTTCCATACTCCACACCACCCTTCAGTTTCCCACTGTTCCTCCCATCCTCTCGTTCGGACAAATTGTCCTTGCCCCTGTTTCCACAGTTGTTTCTCACACCCAACCCGCTTCGCCAAAGGTTGTCGAGGGCAGCCAATCACTGTCTGATGACGCATTTGTACAAACAGTTTTTGTAGCATCACCAGATCGGACTGACCCTACCATCCCATATGGCATCAGGACAAATGAAAACCTGATCGAAGACAATGACGACGGAATTCCACAAGTCGTCGGGGCCAATACAACACAAGCCCCTGCCAGTGCCAGTGTACCAGTTGCTCTCACGGATCTAACGACGGCGTACCAAACCCTAGGAAAATACATCTTGGATGCGGTAGCAACCAAAGCTATTATGGAAAGCAGGGTACTACAGTTGGCAACAAGTAATACACAACTGCGAGCAGACCTCACCAAGCTGCAGCAAGAGCTGATTCTGGCTCAGCAACACGAATAAGCAAGGCACCAGGAGATTGCCAAGCTGCAGCAGGAGGAAGAGGGCCTAAACAAATATATTCAAAGCCTCTCCAAAGCGCTGACTGAGGCCTCCACAAAGGTGCGGGAGCTTCAAGCTGAAGCATCCCAATGGCTTGCCCCTATCCAGACGCAACTTACACTTTTGAAAGCAGAGAACACGCGCCTGGGGACGAAGGTTAAAGCCTTACAAGACGAGAAGCTCGTCTGGCTAGCTCAATCTGCACCGGACACAAGGCCGCTTTCCCAATCAGAGATGAATGTTCTACGGCGTCAGGTGCAGATTTATAGCCAAACCCTCAACAGCTACCAGGCGGAGTTCAATAAGTACCAGACAAGCGCAACGCAACAGCTCGCCCAGGCCAAGCAAGCCCTCAAGGCATGCCAGAAATACATGGAAACGAAGGCACAGCCCACCCCCATGGTAATTTCATCGCCACCTAATTTTGACGCTGCACAGGCTACTACCAGCCAAGATCAGAGCCAGCACGCAGCAGGGGGATTTCAACCAGATCAAGGGTCCAAAGGCCACGACCAAGGGCAGACAGATGCGGCCGCTGAGACGCGCGACCAGAGACAAGACGCAACCACCAGCCAGGGCCAAGCAACCTCATCCAGAGGTGCATGAACGATATCTGCCAACCGGGCTTTCCGAAGACTGAAATCCGTGGAGGAGAACATCAATGAATTTTTATCCAAATATCCCCACGAGTCATCAAGAGGCGGCTGGCAGATATCATTCTCAGCTCAGACCATCAAGGGAAAAGAACTGCAAGCCTTACCGGCCCTCCAAACACAACCGGAGTGGCGACAACAGTTATTTGAGAGAGACCCTACAGCCATCAGGGCTTACGTGATGAGTCCGCAACAGTTACGGGTGAACGTGCATTTCCTGCCATGTCCAAGAAGATCCAAATGGGCGGAATGCGACACTCCTCTGGACCAGATCACACTCAACAATTTCAACTGGACAATCATCAAATCCGAATATGGGTGGACAACGGATGTAGACGTCAGAAGGGCTCTCTCCGCATTCGCCAGTCATTACATCAACTGCCCTGATCCCACAGTCCGTGCGGCAGCCACTTACGCCCGGGACTTGGAATATCTAATGGGCATTGAAACAAAATGAGATGATTTCCTTCCCTCCAGATTTTTTGATCCAAATAATGTGCTCGCTTCCGACAAAGTCGAAGACCAGCTGCCAGTCGCTCACATATATTGCCGAGCTGCATTCCTTGGAGATTCCTGGACGAAATGATTCCAAGCATGGGTGGATCAGGAATGGCTGACAGGAGTTCACAAGTCCTTCCACACGCCAAAGGACTCGAAGAAACTGGACCGTCTCAACTTCATGGAAGATGTTACGGGATATTTCATCCACCAGAGGCGGTCCAAGAGAACGCTCTACTAAACCGGCAGAGTGCCGAGGGACCGGCACTACTTCAGGCCGTGGGTCTTGTTGGGAGTATTCCCAACAAAGTGTAAATAAATAAAATCTTCCAATAAAATGTGTTGCGAGGGCATGGCATCTTGCGTGTATAAGCCCATGGCCCAATGAGCACGCAATTGAAGTTGTAAATAAAATAAACTTGACTTGGGCCTTGTAATTACAATAAAACTAGAGGCCCAATGTCATTTTTAAACTTAGAGATCACTTTTTAGAGTTGGGTCCAAATTGGGACTCACATGAATCTTGTGATTTTTAATGTATTTTTTGTGGACCCTTGGATCAAGTTGGGTCCAAGATGAATGGTTAGGATCATTGTGAATATTAGCCAATAAGATTGAGGGGCAAGGGCCTTTCCCATTTTATAAAAAGGCACCATTTGTACACTATTTGCATGCTTAATGAGAAGGAGGAAACTCTACCATTTCTGGAAGAGAAGCATCTTCATTTGCTATTCACTACTTGCTATTGCTCTTGGTTGTGTTTTCTCTTGCTTTCTATTTCCATGTTTATTGTTTGCCAATAGTGAATGTTTTTCCATTAGCAAACATAAGGAGCATTTGAGCTAACCTCCACCCTCACTCTCTTGCTCTCTCTTTCTCTTCTCTTCTCAATCTCTTCTTCTCCATTCCTTCCCTTCAACCAAACTATGATGAATGTTAGTGTAGGGGAGTAGAGTTAAAGAGGAGTAGCATAGTGGTGAGTAGAGTTAAGGGAGAAAGTAGGAAATTAACTAAAAGTAGCATCTATGCATACTTAGACACCTATCCAGTGATCTAACCTTTGTTGACAGGCGGAAGAGCTATACTACGAGAGACCATCGACCCCACATAGATATAGTTAGAGATCTATCCTAGTGGACCTAACCCTTCTGACAAGCGGAGTTGCACAGTTGCTGGAGGATAGCTACTGCTAACTAGGTGAAACTAGTTACATTGTTTTGCATCATTTTGATGTTGGAGTTGTACTAGCATTCTTCGCTGGTTTTGCTGAGGGAAATGACACGAAGGAAGGCTCATTATATCACCCTTTCATGGCTAAGTTCTCAAGTGTTGAGGATATTTTGTGACAAGATGGAGATGGAGGCTCATTCATGGCTTTTCATGATGGAGACATATCAAGGACAAAAATGGAGGAGACATGCAAGCATTGATTGATTACTCAAATTTATTGTTTGGTTTCTATTATTTTCTAGAGAGTTCAAGTTGGAAGCATGGAAGAATCATTGCATTTACATATTTGGTTCTTCATCTTCCAGTTACATCTTAATATGTAAAATTGATGTAAGAAATAGTGAAGCATTCAATGTGGACACTATTCTCAATATCAATTATGAAAGCTATTACAAAACCATAGAAAGAAAGTCTATACTTAGAATGAAGATCATTTTAAAGTTAGATCAAATTTGGGTTGTAAAACTAGTTGAAGAGGGAGTGTGACAAATGTGAGAAATTGTCAAGTAGTTTAAGATTTTCATGTTGAATTTATTTGGCAATTTTGAGACCAATATGTATTTTAAACTTAGAGATAGACTTGACCTATGGTAATTGGCTTACTCATGTGCATTGAATCTAGTCATTTTAGGTCTAGGGTTTTGGAAGAGATCTAGAACCTTCAATAAGTCGATAAGCTTGAGTAAGAGCATTCAAATAAGAAAAAAAACTACTATAAATAGGCTAAAAGCATGGGAGCATTATTTTATCTCTCATTCTTCTCTCATTCATTCTTATAGAAGATATCTCTCTGGGGTTCTATATGCATCATGCTCAATGGCAGCTCGTAATAGGCTAACATGAAAGATATCACAAGCTCGTGTAGAACCAGACAACTGTAACCGGTATGTAACAAGACTGAGGCGATCCAAGATACAATAAGGCCCATAATAGCATGGTGCAAGCTTCTCAGTAGAAGCGTGAGCTTCTCAGTAGAAGCGTGACCCTGAACAAAGTGATGACGTGCAAAGCGTAACCAGAGGTAAACCATATCACCAACCTGAAACTCAACATGACGGCGATGACGATCAACAGAAGTCTGATAGCGCTGCTGAACATGTTGTAAGTGAGTAGTAGCCCTAGCAATAAGCTCACGAGCACCGGATAAAAAAGAAGCAATGGTAACTGGTGTATTATCAGGAGAAAGAGACACCCATGATAAAAGTGGAGCATACCCATGAGCCAATAAGAAAGGTGAAACTCCAGTGCTGGTACTAACATAGCTATTATAGCTATACTCTGTCAAACATAAATGCTGGTCCTAATCCTTCTCAGAAGGAGAAACAAAATGTCGAAGGTAATTCTCAAGGATCCGATTAAGGACCTCAGTCTGCCCATCAACAGTAGAATGATAAGTAGTACCCATCAGAAGTTGTACATCCAAAATACGCATAAGCTCTGTCCAGAGCGTAGATGTAAACTTACTATCCCGATCAGATAGGATAGTACGTGGCATACCATGCAGACGAAAAA
This sequence comes from Diphasiastrum complanatum, assembly GCA_029204225.1. Taxonomy (NCBI): domain Eukaryota; kingdom Viridiplantae; phylum Streptophyta; class Lycopodiopsida; order Lycopodiales; family Lycopodiaceae; genus Diphasiastrum; species Diphasiastrum complanatum. The sequence goes on from CM055100.1 coordinate 28,469,764, forward strand.
TATCTGATAGAAAAAGACGTGCGCACTGCTCAGTTGTAATAGTACTGCGGACCGGTATAAAATGTGTCTGTTTCGAGAACCGATCTACCACCACCATACAAGAGTCATGACCACGACGGGTATGAGAAAGACCAAGGATAAAGTCCATAGAAATATTTGTCCACTGGCGATGAGGAATGGGCCAACTCTGGAGCAAACCAGCGGACTTAGCACGAGAGTATTTATTACGAGCACAAAAAGGACAATCACGAATAAGATGGGCTAGCTCAGACTTCATGGATGGCCAATAGAAATTGTCTTTAAGACGTGCATAAGACTTTTGAAAACCAAAATGGCCACCAATAGGGAAAGCATGAGCATTAGACAACAACTGAGGACAAATGGAAAGAGAACTGAGAATACATAAAACACCATAGTGGTATAAACGATCATCAACAATAGTATAAACCTGGAACTTCCGAGAGGACGAAAGGGGACGAGTATGATAAACATCAAAAAAGTCAGAACAAGACAAATATGCGGCCAGTAAATCATCAAACCAAGAAGGAACTGAAGCAACAATACTATGTAACAATGCAGGAAGACGAGATAAAACATCAGCGGCCATGTTTGCCATGCCTGGACGATACAAAATATCAAAATGAAAAGACTGTAAAAATTTTAACCAACTATATTGACGATCACTAAGATCACGCTGAGAAAAAAGATAACGGAGAGAGTGATGATCAGTAATAATATCAAAGGGAACACGATACAAATAATGACACCATTTCTTAAGAGCATGGATGACAACAAGTAGTTCTTTTTCATGTACAAAGTAATGTTGCTCATAAGAGCGCAAACGACGAGACTCATAAGCAATAACACATTCGGACTGACGGAGAAGAGCGCCTAAACCAATAGCACTAGCATCACTCTCAACAATAAAACGCTGATCAAACTGGGGAAGACACATAACAGTAGCAGAAACAATGGCATGACGTAAATAAAGCATCAAAAGCAGTTTGACACTCAAAAGTCCAAACAAAGGCATGAGACTTCTTTAGTAACGAATGAAGCGGAACAGCCACAGTGGCAAAATACTTAACAGGACGACGAAGATGGGTTGCCATACCTAAAAACATACGAACAAAATGAAAATCGGTTGGGACAGACCAATTCGCAATATGAGCGATATACATGCCACCAAGTCTGAGCTCGACCATCTAAATGTAACGCAGCCAACTGCACTTTCTGGGTTTCAGTCTTGGGATACATACGAAAATAGGTTTCTAACTTAGAGAACCAATTTTCCAAGATATTCCCATCAGATGAACCAGAATAAGTAGTAAGCTGGATGCGATCACGAAAATCACGAGCAAAATGAGGCTCAGGATTACCTGAAAAAGTAAAAGAAGGAATAATGGTACGGAGGGAAATCTAGGTGGTGGTACAGAAGACCCGAAAGGAGACCCATAAGAACTAGCACTATATGAAGGGAGACCAAACGTACTACCAAAAGCACCTCCTAAAGATGGAGATGGAGCAAGAGCAGGCGTACTCAAAATAGAAAATAATAGTGCTTTACCAGGACGATGAAGAATGTCTGGAGAGGTGGTATCCCCTCGTGATAGAATAGTCTCAAGGCTAAAAAGAATACGATCAATACGACTCTCAAGATGATCCATGCGGGAATCAATATGTGTAAAACGATCATCTAAAGAGCTCTGCGGAGGGTCTTCTGATGAAGAAGTCGCCATAGGGACTAAGAAAGAGACAAAAACCTGAGGGAGAAGATGTTTGTCGTCACCCCAACTTAGTCTAACTTCCGAAATCACCAAAAATGGCACGTAAACAGTCAATCAAGATGGATAATAATCAAAAAATGAGGCGCTAAAAAAGTAGAAAGTTTCTAACAAAATGGAAAAACGAAAAGAGGAGGATGTGAGGCAACAAATATGAACAGGAATAGGGAGCTGGAAAGAGCAGTATATGAGCAGAAAAGACAACAAGTAGGTGCAAAAATGAAGTGCAAAAAGGACGCAAGCAATACCTGGGTGGGTGCTGATCCGTCGTTCACTCGGTAGTGCCAACAAAGAGAGGTAAAAGCTGAAGATAGTAGGGCACTGGGCAGCAACTACCAAGATCCACAATATGCTGAAGAATAGGCTGAAAAAAGGTGCTGAAGTAATCTGTAAGAAAGTGCTCTGATACCAAGTTACAAGCTAAGATTCACTAGCTATGCTAGAAAGCAGGACTTAAGCTAGAAAGCAGAAAGAGAATGCTTAAGGAGGCTAAAGAGGAGCAATCATCATAAACTGAATAAAGGAATACAATGCTGCCCTACTTATACCCTCTCCCTGAATCAAATGGAAAATTCAAAAAAAGGGAGGGACGACAATTCCAATAGCCATTCCAGCAGATAGACCAGCAAGACCACAAGCTAGTCCAGAGGAGAGTTGTGCATATCCATCAAATAAATAATATGGTTTAGCTTTGGGATTGATGCCAGTGCTTATTATAACAGCTATAATCAGGCCATATATACCCAACACACCAGCCATAACAACTGGTACAATTGACTTCATCACAAGCTCAGGCCTCATTACACCCATGCTTGCAACTCCAACTCCACTTTTTGCAGTGCCATATGCAGCACCCATGCCTACAGCCATTGACAAAAAGCTTAAAGCTTAGTCATGGAAGCACTGGTTGAATCCAACATACTATAAGTAATGTGAAAGATTCTTACATAAGCAGCCGAACTTCTTAGTTTACCAACAGGTGCAAGAATGGACCAACTTAGTTGTACGTAATGATGGTTTTATCACCTAATCCTAACATCCAAATACATCTAGTTACAGATGACATTGAACTTAAACACCATCTATCACGTTTATGGAATGATAGTTTCTTCGAGCATGGTCAGAATACAGTTTTTCATTTAATTGAAGACTTTCGGAGCGTGTGTTTTAGAAAAGAAAAGCTTTTTGCAAAGATTACAAAGAAGCAATTCTTGAATCTCATTTCTTCAGAATAATCGTGGAGTTCCTTCAGGCACCGACAATGAGTGTGGAGAGTGCTTGGCATGCATTGATATTACAGAAGCTTGATCCAGGTACTGGGAACAGAGCATGAATAGGGGTACCAGGTTGTTAGAAGCATTCTAGAGAGAGACATGCAAAAACGTTTTGAGGAGCTTTTCTGTATTTTTTTTTTTGTTTGGGTAGATTGATCTACAGTAATCAGATTTCAGTCATTTCTGTTGTTAGGACTAATGTTTCCATCCGATTCGAACCAGACCGTTTGAATCAAGCTGACTCGACCAATTCAAACCGATTGCCTGGTTCAAATCAGAAAATGGTTCGAAAAGTTTCTCTTGTAGAAATTGGGTGATTGTGAAATGTGACACATTTGTAGTATTTTTGAACAAAAACCCAATGGTAAATGCCAAGAAAAACAGCCCTAAAACAGTTTTGTTGGTCGACAACAAGCAAGGACTTAGGACTTGCTACTTACAAGGTTAGGAGTTAGCCTTCAAAGTTCAGGACGAGAGTGCTCAGTGTGGCATGTGTTCATTGTTGACAATTGCACACTTGTCACTGCATACACTTAACTATATTTAACTTTTTGAATTGATTATTGGAATTTGGATCATCTTCAACAAGTTACAAGTGGACTCTGGTTCCATGCAATGTTCATAGATCAAGGCTCAAGCACAAATTGCAATTGACAAAGAATGAATTTCAAGATGATGGATCACCATTTGAATTTTGAATTTTGATGATTGATCTGTCACTTGTGAATATATTACAGGCCCCAGGGTTGAAGGTTTTAGGTAATAGGGTTTAGTAAGTAGACTGTAGTAGCTTCAAAGTTCAAAGTTGAATAAACTTCAAACTTGAGACTTGCAAGTAATATCATATATGTATTATGTTATAACTATGCTTGCAACCTCTCTCTCTCTCTCTCTCTCTCTCTCTCTCTCTCTCTCTCTCTCTCTCTCTCTCTCTCTCTCTCTCTCCTCGTCAGAGGAGTATTGAGTTAGTCTTTAGAATTAGATGAGACATGATAGATCAGAAATCTCTCTGAGGTCTCTATTAACTTTCAACTTTCAAGAGTGACAGAGTCATGACTCATTAGAATTTAGAACTTACTAGAGATGGCAGATGCACATTGTGGACCATAATCCAGAATCCAGATTCCACCATCCATACATATTATTACAATTTACAATTAAATTGATTTCAAACTTGAAAGTTGAACCACAAATTACAAGTAACAATACTGAGTCAAAATTCAACTCATCATAAAATGATAAACCTGATCATCAACGATGATATGTATCAAAGATGCACTGCCGAATCGCGAACAGCGATCCGAATCATGACTCCCGATTTGCTCGGGAGTTGCAATTTGCAGAAAAAAAAAAATTCTTTTGCTTCCCAGAAATTTCAGGTCACTTGATTTGCTTAGACAACCTTATAGGTTTGGACTTTGTTTTTGCTGCATTCAAGCTTCATTTTACCTGAACGTTCCCAAAATATAGCAGATTCAGGGGGGTGCAAAAGTTTATGAATGCTTCAGGCATTATCAATGTATGATTGTTTTGTTAATAGACACTTATTAAGCTTCGAATCTATCTGAATATATAGCTGTCATTATGCACGTGTTTTGCCAGTATTAATTCGATTGATATCTTTTACTTTCATACTTTGAGCTGATAAAAAATCTCACTTGGAGTTGAATTTTAAATCCGGGTTAAAACTTTTTGATCATGAACAAAAGCTTTCCTTTGTAATTGTCCCATGTCTTCTTCAAGTATTTGCTTGGATGTTTCACTAATCAACTGCTAATGTTGGCAAGACTTCAACAGAACTAGAGTAAATGTGTCGTGAAAGTGGTGGTTCACAGGGTCATACATTGTCGTGCTTCTTTCTCATCAACCTTCTACACTCTACTCATCAGGACCTAACACTTGAATATCATTGAGGAATCTTAGCAGCTACCTTTAAGGTGTTCATCAGTACTACAAGTTTTCCTCTATATTCTCGAAACATTTCTCAGCTCAGACTGCCATAAGAGAAAATTTCAGGTCCAAATTTTTTTTTTTGCGATTCACTTTAGCAAATCACGAAACCAGTAAATCGCCATTCGCTGCAACTGTGATATGTATTATGATCATAAATAATAAATGTCATGAATAGCGATTCGCTGGAGCGTGAAACCAACAAATCGCCATTTGCTGCACCTGTGACATGTATTATGATCATAAATAATAAATGTCATGAATCACTGAGTCGTGGCATGTGCACATATAAATCTCATGAGTCATAAGAGTTCTGAGTCAAGACTCAAGACTCCAACTAATATTTCAATTAAGACATTTAAAAATTTAAACCATAGTTCAAACTTTAAACTTCAATTCAATCATAGTTCAAACTTCAATAGTTGAGAGTCTCAAAGATGATAGATAAGAGAAATTAGAATGATGAATCGAGATGACAGTTGAGTGTTTATCTCTGCATCTGCACCCCCCGAAGGGCCAGCCTCAGCACCTCGAAGGGCCAGCCTCATCCGCTGCAACAGGCGTGAGTAACAAGTCAGGAGCGTGCAGGCAAGCGGCTATGTCCTGCCCCCTGATACGTAGTAAATGTGCCCTGATACGATTAGGCCCACCTGTGTAAGTACCGGGGCAATATCGGCACGTCCATCTCTTTGTGCCCAATGTGCCATAGCCTACAGCAAAGGTAACATGCTCCCATAGGAGATCTCTAGCCCTTGGCATGGTGGCCTGAGCCCTAAGGCCTCTCTCTGTCTGTCTGTCTGTCTCTCTCTCTCTCTCTCTCTCTCTCTCTCTCTCCTCCTAATTTCTAGCTACTAACTCTATTATCTAACAGTTAACCTCTAACCACTAACTAAACTCTACTATCTAGTAACTACTAACCACTAACTTCTAAGTCGGACGCAACCGCCCTCGTTTGGAATCCAGAATGACTTCAGGCTGGCCCAATTCAACCCCTGCAAAAAATGTTACAGTCCGGTTCAAACCGGATTCCGGGTCCGTTCGAATCGCAATTCGTGGAAACATTGGTTAGGACTATCCTCTTAGGGCTCAGGAGGGAAAGCTATGAAGTTTTTAATAGGTGCATAAAGCGAAACTTTTTGAAATCTCACAAACTTTTGATATCAGAATCGATTTGAAAGCCCAAGAGTCCAGATTCATTGGAACTATGGCGATGGGTTAAATTGTACTTTTCTGCTTCTGTGGTTGCACATTCTGGCTACTTTCTATGTTCTTCTTCCCTTTGGATTGCAGTCTTCCTAGGGCTGTTTAGTGTTGTTGGGCTTTGTTCTAGCATTGATTTCTCCCCTTTTCACTGTATAACTGAGCTTTTGAAGGTTTTTTCATAGTTTAAAATACGTTTCTAGTGAAGGATACTCTTTGCATAGGTAGAATACGTGATGATTGCCTTCTCGTTGAGAGGATATGGATTGGAGGTGGTGATACTGCATAATGAGTCCTAGAGACAAAGCAGCTCGGGGTCTCAAAAATGATGGTTTTTGTATACATCTTTTCTCCAGCAAAAACACCAAGCTCAAGAAGGCTCATGTACTCAGACTCTCAAAGCGTGATGATAGAAGGGCATTGCTATATGCTGAAGCATCATTTCTGCCACACAAGACTAGCCTAGGGCCCAATTTGGGGGAAACGAGGTGCTATACAGGCTAGTCTCTGCTGGTGGTCATCCATTTTCTTGATAGTGAAATGGACAACAGTTTTGGAAAACCAAAGACTTTTTTTAAGGATCATAACTAATTAAACACAAAGATTTTGAATATGTTATGAGCACCAGCACACACCTTTATGCAATAGCTTTTACCAGTGCGATTAGGTTTCCTGAACCCTGCTCTTGGCTCTCCGTTCCAAATGACAAGGTGCACACTCATGTTTCATATCACATCCAAAACATTTAGCCTACAACTCTCTGCTCAAAGTATAAAGAAGCGATGTCATCGCAAACAATGACAACGTCAAAAGAACGAAGATGTTGATGCTTCAAAATAAGAAGAATGCCAAAAAATGCATATAGCAAAGAAGAAGCCAAAGAGATGTTTATGTCAAATAAGAAGCTACAAAATGAATATAATGATGACGTGCATAGCAATGGCGACACTACAAAATGAAGAGAGAATCCACAAAATTAGAACCATGAGATCATACCTGCAGACAAAAGGCTGCACTACTTTACACAAGAACGCGCCAAACAAAGGCACAATTATAACTTCCATAGCTAAATATTTCAATAGCAGCTTTGCCAAAGGAACTGAAAGTAGTGCACAATAAAACAAGATACCAAGCCAGCCGTATGAACCAAGAATGTCACATAGTAGCAGTAGTAGAAGGCTGAAGATGCCATGCAGGAGCGGTGACAAAAGGATTGGAACATGCAAATACATCCCAAGATAGTTGTATTGTAGACATAACATCTAGTAGAAGCCATGAATGGGTCAGAACCTGCAACTAGATCCCAAACTAACCGATTGACCATGAAATGCCATGTGGCAATAGTAAACAGCTGAAAATAGACTAATACATTGAACTTTGAAATTTGAGGTTTGATATTTTATGTACACGGTACATTGCATGAATTTCAATTAAACGAAATTTCCAAAAGGTTCTAGGTTTGGATGACGTAATTTCCACTAGATTACACAATGGCATGAAACAGAGGCATCGCGTGGCATTACAGAAAGAAAGGGAAATATAAATATAGAATAATTACATCTTTTATATTGTCTACTGGTGAGTTTTATTTCCATCATAAGGCATGGAGTCTCTCTCTCTCTCTCTCTCTCTCTCTCTCTCTCCAGCTGACCATTTTCCTTCTAATCTCATTTTGACTAATCATAGGCTTTAAGCCAGATCGTTGTGGCAAATCCACCCTTAAGCAGCTTCACAATCATAGTGCTAAAAGGATACCCCTTATTCTTTGCTGGCTCATAAAATAAGAGCAAGACAGATTCAACACCTATATTCTTCCTAAAAGCATGAGAGCATAAACAAAAAACAGACTATATGTTGCACTTAAGGAAAATACAGTCCATCACATAAGGAGAACACCAAAACATATTATGAATCGGTTTCCCAAAAGTAGTGATCCGTGTCTGTCATACAGGGCCAGTAGACACATGACATGAAAACAGTAAAGACTACCTTCGTAATTGTAAATGTGCATCAAAAATAAGGGAAGCAGAAACTATGGGCTAACTGAAAAACGTAAGCATATGAAAGCTATGAAAAGAGAGCATTTGTGAGATCAATGGATGTGCCTATTTCACAGCCCCTCCTGACAGCATGGTTAAAACTTGAATCTTTAGTGTTTGTAGTAAGGAGATGGGAAAGAAACCCACAAGAGAAAACAAGGGCTGCTGCTGCTCCGATGAAGCCAAAGAACGGGGCTGTCACATCTCCATTGAAAGCCAGTGACGCCATTGGGGCTAACTAAGATCAAGTCTCCCTACCAAGGAAGATCGGATATCAACACCTTGACTGCTGATAGCTAATGGCTTCCTCAACAAACCCACAAATTGGTTGTTTTGTTTCAACCCTGAAAAACCTGAATAGGCCAGGACGGGCAGGGAAGTGATGCCGGGGTGCCCACATGCCCACCCACATCTCATAACAGAAACACAACCGAGATTGGATGCGACTACTCATGAGACCCAGCTATGCATAGCCATGTATTATTATTATTATTATTATGCATAACCATGTTTGAATTGGGCAATGCTACATTTTAACATATCTTGTAATCAAGTCACCAAGTCTACACCAGTGTTGGGCAGGTATATAGGGTAGTGTTGGGCAGGTATATAGGGTCGTGCCTGGTATAACCCGGGTATTAAAAAACATACCAGTTTGGTATATAATTTTTCAATACCTAGCAAAGAACCGGATATCCCTGTGTATTGACTTTCGATATACGGAGGGTAATACCCGACCAGATTGGTATAAGCACGGGATATACCAAGGATATACCATTCCCATGGCATATTTGCCCTTGTTACCCTGTGCCCGGGATCAAATCAGGGTATAAAATTATTATTAATATAGGCATTAAATCAAACATGACTGTTCAACTTTTCATTAATGATATTTATTGTTCTCTGTACACATGCCCATCAACCCTTCAAAAAATACCCATACGCGGAAATTTATAATTTCTTTAAAAGGAGGGCATGTATCCATACCCCTGCATTTTGCATACACTCTGAGCTGCATAATAGGGCATAACATATTTTCTCCATGGGCATGAGTGTTTGATCAGAAGCATAAAAGGGAGGGTAAGAATGAAAAAGTTGGAAATAGAAACAGTGCAGTGGGGTGGGGAGTGACTCCATCACCCAATGGATAACGCATGATTGACTGGACAATTGGAGACTTTCCAAGACGTGACGGATAAGGGAAAAACCGAGAGTCTCCACATGATGGTTACATGCAGTGAGATAACAAGCTTGAAACGTCACTGCTTCTTTGAGTAGTAAACCATTTGAGATAGTTGCTGAAGGTTATTTATGCTTTGTACATAAAGTCGGATCAGATGGGATGGATGATCTACAACGAATGTATACATTTGAATCAGTACCACCTACTAATATCAAACAACTAAGAAGATTCTTCTCCATATCCACTGACCGAGAAGCATCTTTCATAAGGGCCCTACTAAAACAAAAACAAAAAGAGAAAGAAAGACTGAGAGGAAAGTCAAAGAAAAAAAAAAAGACTTCAACCGTCTCTATCAGATCTCGAACCAATTTGGATGAGTGATGCCTCGCACATCCATAAGAGGTGAGGACGATTTTCCTGATTGATTCCATAGACTAGCGGAAAATCAGTACTTCCTACCATCTTGTGTATTGGATCTTAGGACAGAGTCAGTACAGAGAGGAGGAATGGTTATTCCCCATTGAAATCAGTTCTTAGAGAGTATAAGTTTAATGTCTAAACAAAACAAAACAAAAAATTGGTAATCACCAGTTTGGACCAGTTAGGGCATCAAAGCCTCATTGCGTATGCATTTACACACACATCAATGACATAGTGTTAGACACAATATTGTTGACTTGCATCCATATCATCCTATCTCCAATCCTGAGATTTGCATTTGCATATCCCTCCATGCATGGGTCTGAAAGTGGGCATTGCCTTACATCTGATGGAATTGGGAGTACCATTTAGGCCGCATGTGGGTTTTTGCAGGTATGAAGACACCAAATTGTTCAAAGATGTTGCGATTAAATCCAATCCGGTTGCAGATGGATCCTAAGGGCTCAATCGATGGCCTTTGGGTAGCGAGCGTTGAAGACATCCCACCAATTCACTGTGGTTAGCATCACCTAGCAAGGGTGCTGAGCCCACTAAACTCGATCCACTACCAGGAGCCGGTTTGCAAAACCAGAGACTCTGGGTCCGCTGTATGGGGACCATACTACCCAGTGGTAGTCGCCAATGCTACCCGATATTTTTGCATTACTGAAAAATGGATTCAATGTGAAGTTTGGTTCTGAAGTAGATGGAAAGAGCAGGAGCCGGTTTGCAAAACCAGAGACTCTGGGTCCGCTGTATGGGGACCATACTACCCAGTGGTAGTCGCCAATGCTACCCGATATTTTTGCATTACTGAAAAATGGATTCAATGTGAAGTTTGGTTCTGAAGTAGATGGAAAGAGCAGTATGATATCGCGACTTTCTCAGGCGTCAAAGATAGCCATCGTCTGATCAGAAGCAAAGGAGTCGTAGACGTCCGTGTTCTGATCGAATGAGTAAACAAGTGCGATCAAATAGCGATAAAGTGCATTCAATCACAACAAGCATTCATCTACATTATACATAGATAGAAAAGCATGTTGGTGTTATATTACATTAAAGCACAATAAAATAGCAATTACAACCAAAATGACGGCATAACTGGGAGGCTCAAAATCATTCGTTTCATGGACGGAGCATCAAATAATCTGTGCTAGGATTATCTATGTATAGATTGCATCCATGTATTAACTACATTAAATGTTTGTCACCTAATTAGGTAAGCCGTTGTACTTGGAAGTATACGGCTTTTGTGAGAACTGTACATAGTGTATATTATCAACGAATTAGGAATGTTGACGTGGACAAGGACGTCGATTTTCTCACTTCGCATTTTACGTGAAGTGATTTTCTCTCACTTCACAAATTTCAAGAAGTGGCTGGGAACGTCCTTCCTTCAAAATAGATGACCTTCGCTTTTTCTCTCTCTTCAAGTTTTTATCAAAAAAGTCGAAGGTGCCCTAAAACAGTTCAAGTCTTGAAGTAAATGACCTTCGCAAATTTTCTCTCTCTTCGCATTTCGCGGAAAAGCAGAAGGTGCTCTAAAATGGTTGAACTTTGAACTGTGCATAAGTGTTGCATTTCGGGGAAATGCGAAAAAGGCGAAGTTGTTGCAAAATAGTTTAAACTGTTGAACTATGCTAGTTTCGCATTTCGGAGAAATGCGAAAAGGACGAAGCTGTCGTAAACATAGCTCATTTCTACAGACTGTCGCGACACTCAAGGTATTTCTACAGACTGTCGTGAAAGTAATGTATTTTTACAGACTTGTTCTAAAAGCTAATTTTGTGGAAGTCCTTGAAGATGGCCAAGTCTTCAATGAATTCAAATTATTGAACTTAACATCTAAACTAGAAATTATGATAGGATTGGTTACCCTTTGTTGGAGATCAACCGGAAGCTTGTTGTAAACGTTCTTCAAATAAATTGGTTGTCTAAGTTTGTGATTCCTGCAGGTATCAGATGAGCAGACGTCAAACCAAAGTTGGTTTCACCTGACCCTAGATCAATGATCAATAAACATGTAGGAAGAATCATGAAATAGAAACTAGTCATTCACCAAGGAGACAATTGTGGGCTTAATTTCCTCTCTCTCTCTCTCTCTCTCTCTCTCTCTCTCTCTCTCTCTCTCTCTCTCTCTCTCTCTCTCTCTCTCTCTCTCTCTCTCTCTCTCTCTCTCTCTCTCTCTCTCTCTCTCTCTCTCTCTCTCTCTCTCTTACACGCACAAATTTCAAATCCCTCTCTCAAATTACAAATCTAACATTCAATTACTATCAAAGATTATATATTTATCTATTATCTTAAATTCAAAATGCAAAACACACACACACATACACACTTTCTCTCTCTCTCTCTCTCTCTCTCTCTCTCTCTCTCTCTCTCTCTCTCTCTCTCTCTCTCTCTCTCAAATTACAAATCTAAGATTCATTTACCATCAAACACTATCTATTCAAACACTTAACATTATCTATTCAAACAATTTGCACTTAACAATATCTATTTAAACACTAACACTATGTATTCAAACACTTAACACTATATACTCAAATACTTAAAACCTAACACTATCTATTCAAACACTTATCTTTACTCTCTTCACTTTCTTTCACATAAACAAACAAATCAAAGTTTATCTTTAGAAAAAAAAAAACGTAAACTCCAAAAGCTTTCAATATTTTCAAGCACCAACCTCTAAACATCAAAAGCATGGACTGATCTTCAAGAATCTCAATAATGGCTCCAAACTCGCCTTCAATCGCTCCAACCTGCACATGAGAAAGTGAGAATAAAGATGCTGGATTGTGCAAGTCCGACGTCCGTGTTGGGACGTCAGAGGTTAGATGTTCTGGACAGGCTTTTGGATTGCTAATGAGGACATAATTTTTTTTTTTCAAAGTTTTCCACGCCATATCCATGTCGGGCTGTCGGATTCTGACATGTCGGATTCTGATGTCCACTTTGAAAATTGGTTGCCGCCACAATTTCCCGATCTCCAGAGCTCCAGATTTTGATATGTCGAATTGCGACGGATTACAAAATTTCCAAAAATCCGTCGGACGCCCACGTCAGAATCCGCGCGATATGTTATTGTGAGATATGAAACCATGAATGAACTTAATTAAATTTTATCTCACATCATCAAGACACGAATACGATCATCATCACATCGTAATCAGCTTCCAATTGAACTTCAAAAACTCGGAAATTCTTACTGAGATCAGCTATATTCTATTTTGGCAAGTGGCCCATATTTGACAACCAATGTTTGAGAGACTGATCAAAGAGATCTTTGGATATATGAGAGAGAAAATGCCATAGAATAAGGACAAAATTGTGATGGAGCATACACACAGGAAAACTTAAACACTAAATATTTTCTAAGCCATGAATATTGGCCAATCATTTCTTGAAAAGAATCTGCACAACAGATTTTCAATCTTGTTGCAATTTCCTTCTGGCCTGGGGATATCCAACGATCAGCTGAATTGTACAAGGTCACCATAGTACTCAGCATTGTCCATAAACCCATGAATTGGCCTAAAGTCCTTCTTAAAAAAAGATATAGTCCATCTGCAGTAGTACTCATCAACCGCACACATGATCCAATGTCTTGCAGCTTGATGCATATGTTTGACCTAAATAAATCGATTGATGATTGTTATGGATAATATAAGTACCTTCAGCATGATGCTTTGTTCCATTGATTTCAAAGCACGCATGAATTACCATGAGAATCAGCAACCATCTCAATGTTGTTCCTCAAAAAATTATCGATAATATTAATTGCATTCCTGATAATATATATTTGTTTAACGAGTTGTGTGCAATAACGACATCACCGTAGTACTCAACATTGTCCACAAATCCAAGAATTGGTAAAAGAAAATGTCACTAAATTCTTGATAAACATCGCTACATATCAACATACATCGCTACATATCAACAAACGTCACTAACTTTTTTAAGTCAATTATGCGTCGCCCGGGCGATGTTTACAACGACATATATTCGTCACCCAATGACAATCAATTTGAAATTATCTTTGCACGCCATTTCTGATATTTTCTCTCATTCCTCTTATTCTCATCCTTGCTTCCTTGCTTCCTTGCTTGCTATTGCTCTCATTTTTATCCTCCTTAATTGCTTGCTATTAATTCATAGTAATCTTGTTACTTGTTAGCATCTACTTAGTTTCAGTCAGTCTTTAGTTTAGTGTAGTTTTTCATACAGTTTTTGTTTGTAGTTCTGGTTTCAATGTCTTTTATGTGGTTAGTTATTGTCTCACTGGTCTTGATGGCCAGGAAGTGGTGGACAACGTGGATGACGTAACCAATTGTCTAGTTCTTTCGGGGGGCACACTTCTGAGGGTGCGCCACTCTGACGATGGACGTAGCTCCGGCAGTGGCTGTAGGTGGAGGTGTCACCTCTGGCAACAACCAAGAGGAGGCACTTCATCTCATGAAAGGCTTGCACCCTTCTGCACGTCATCAGGCGCGGTCTACGAGCAATCGATGCGTGAGGACGTGGCGACTGGTTCACCTATCCCTACTAGCGAATCTAGCACATGCCCATATGAGATTCATGTTGATGGATCTTTGAATATGGGCAACAATAATGGATATTTGGTCATGAGACGAGCTCGTGAATTGACCAAATTATACATTAGCAATCCTCGCAACGATTGGCACCTACAGCCACGAGACAATAAGGATCGTATATTAGAGGCATTGCATAGGGAATTTCCATGTGACCACCCATTTGATAATAAATGGATGGAGACAAAGCTTGGTGAGCACATGCGTCACTATCATGACAAGCTCCGCCAACAACATGAATAGTATCAGTCATCTTGCTCCAGGGGGAAACAACATTTTAAAGATTATTTTGTGAGTAGTTTTTAACCCTAAATTTCATTGTTAAGTTCTATTCATAGCTTAAGTCAACTAAGTTATATTCATAGCTCAATTACTAACAAGTTTCTTTTATGTGTATACAGAATGCGCAAGTGACAAAGAGCATAAACGCTACTACAATCGTAATTTCGAGAACATGCGCAGGGAATTGGAAAGTAGAGGCATCTTCCCAATAGACCAGATAAACCTCAACTTATTTTTTGATAGTTGAAACTACTCTTTGGTTTAAATAGGATTGCATTGCATTCAACTTTCACAAATTATGTATGTACCTCATTTCAGTTAAAATAGGATTTTGTATTGCATTCAAATTTCTAAAAGAAAGCTCCAAATTGGTTAAAATGGTCCAACACCAAGAGTTGGGCATAGCACAACACCATGTACCTATGGCATGGAGCTTGAATAGGAAGTGTATGGGGCTTGATTCCAAGGTGGCCTAGTAGAGCATTGGCCTCAGGTTCGTAAAGTTGAGGCTACAGGTCAAGTTGAGGTCTATCAAATGTGGATGTTCAAACATCAAATATATGATAAAATGAAGTTTCTGTCTGTACAATAATAGTAAGGTACTATATTTCACACGTGTGGATCCAATAATGGACATACGATTCCATTCTACACACAAAATTGCAAGATATCATCACTATAGTGCACTAGTGGATAGATGAACCCAAGAGAACTCATGTATAAGCATGAAATGAGATAAGAGAGAGAGAGAATCATGTTTTTCCATGCTTGTACACTATTATAATAGGTCTATGCCCTATTTTAAATGTGGTTTTCCTCCATAGAAAGTTCTAGATCCAAAACCCTACTCACTATATGGACTAGATTCAATGTACCAATCATTCAAATTTGAATGGGTCCAAACTTGCCTACTTACTTTTCTCACTTTCCAAAAGTGGTAATTTAAAAACATTTAGACTAATATAACTTTGAAACATCTATCTCTAAGTCTAAAATGCAAATTGGCCTAAATTGCCAATGAACCAAAATATGACTCAACTAGTTGATATTTCTCACACTGGATTATAAGTATTGTTGTAGTTGATGTTGGGGATTTGAACAAATCTCATGCTACTAGTCGGACCATCATTCGGTCAATACCTCCATTGGCATTGTACCTGATCTAAAAACCCATTTCCAAGTGTTTCGACTAATGACCATGTTTGGTTCTTGATTAGAGAGAAATAATTTTTGTCCGTCGCTTCCCTCTAGAGATTGGATTCTGGTTGGCTAAGTGCCTCCTTGACAATAGTTAGTTTATGCATTAAAAGACATACTCAGTAATATAGCATGGAGCTTTACCCTTGCCTTTGAAGTCGTTGAACTGATCCTCGATAAAGATTGTATCCCTGCTAAATAAAATTGACTGATGTACCTCATCCAAGGAGGCTTGGAACACATTGAAATCCATCTATGAGATAAGGAAAACATGAAGGTTGCTCACACTAAGGAATCAATTTTTTCAAAGCTTCCAAAGGAGTGATGAGAGTGCCTCAAATTATGTATTGAGAGTCAAAGATCTTCATAAAGAGCTTGCTTGCATAGGAGACAACCTCAATCCAAAAGAGCTAGTGTGTGATCCTAAATGGATTGAAGGAAGAGTTTGACAATCTTGTTCAATCTTATGCAATCAAGGAGGAGCTTCCAAGCTTGGAGCCACTACAAGGAGTTCTCATTTTTGAGGAATGTAGGCAAGAGAACAAGCTTATGAGAATCAATCAACTTTTCTTGAAGAATGATGGAGAGGTGAAAGCATACTTCACAAAGGACAAGCCAAGAGGAAGGGGCAAAGAGCATCATCAACATTTCAAGAAGGAAAAGTCAAAGGAGGAGAATGATGAGGAGTCATCACAACCATCAACAAGTTTCAAATCCAACAAGAAGTGCTTCTTTTGTGGTAAGAAAGGGCATTTTGCTTCTGATTGTTTCAAGAAGAAAGAATTCCAAGAGCAAGCTAGTCTTCCTAAAGAGAGTGAAGGTGAGATAGAAGAGAGTTATCAATAAGGATCTTTCATCATGTCTATGTACTCTTCTTCTAGTTTTGAAGCTGAAAACACATGGTGGATAGATAGTGGATCTAGTTCTCATATGACTAGTTCAAGAAAATATTTTACTCATCTTGCACCTTTGGTTCTACAAAGTTCATCTTCTTTCCTATTGATGGTGAATGCAAGATAGAAGTAATTGGTAGTGTACCAATTGGTGTTGAATCCACTATGACTCTCAAAGACATACTTTTTGTGTCTAATCTCACTATGAATCTCATTAGTGTTGGCAAGATGCTAGATGATGATTTCCAAGTTGATTTTGGAAAAGATGCTTGCTTGGTTAAGAGGGATGGTGACGTGGTAGCAAGTGGGACTAGATGTGGTAATATTTTCAAGATTGATGCTAATTGTGGAAGTGTGTCCAAGAGGAGCTTGGATCATCTCAAGGAGGAGAAGGCAAGTGATCTACCTCAACCTATGTTCCAAGATGGTAAGGCTCATGAAGCATGGAGACTTATTGCCAAGGAAGTTCATGAAGTCTCTTATGTTGTTCATTTGGATGATCTCATTTCATCATGTAGAAGCAAAGATGGTGTCATTTCATGTGACTTCTTATTTTAAGACTTCAATTGGAGGTATCTCTTATCAATGATGTTTGATATGAAGATTGCAATAGTTGATAATTTGATAATGATGTCATCCATATGCTTTGTCAATATTCCTTTGCATATAAGGAGTAAGGAGGATCTATAATCAATCAAGAGGATGATGGTAGGATTCTCAAATCTACCAAAAATCCAAGTGTATGATGGAGATTTGCCAAGGCTTGAGGAAGAGTCTTCTCAACACATGGTTTCAAGGGGATCTTCAAGAGTCAAGGCCGAGTCTATGTGGCTCACTTGATCTAGCCAAGTCTTTGATGTTGATTAGGCCATTTTTGGCATAAGAGGCAAAATAGGCAAGTACACATGTAAAGGCTTGATTTGGCCAAAAGTAAAAAGTGATGTAGCTCGAGTTAGGTTAGGCTACTTACATTTCTCAAGTTAAGATTTGGTGAGTGATTCATCCCTATGTGTTGGCATAAGAGTTAGTGACCAATCAAAATGCTAGAATCTATCAAAATGGTCCAATCAGGATTGACGACTCATATGTCACTCAACGAATAGGATTTAGAGAAAGAAAAAAAGGAGTCCAATCATATTTCACTCCCATTCACCCTAAATTACTACTTATATGTGACTTAGTTCATTTTTAATCAAGTATTTTGGAGTTATGAGATTTCTACACTATTTTGGCAAATCTTGATCTTCTCTCTCTACTCGAGTTTTGGATGGTTGATTCTCTCTCTTCCCAAGAGGAAGGCAATTTCATACTTAGTTTGTTCATACTCAGGTCTCCACACGTGTGAGTGTACTTGTATGAACGATTTATGCATGATTTTTAGTACTCTTGCCTTAGATTTATGGAATAGATCTTGGGTTTCAATCGTTGTGTGATCTATGTGCAATCACCACATCTTAGGAGATCAAAATCACACTTTTGGGCACTCCCACGTGTGAAATTCAACATGGTATCAGAGCTAGCCTAAGATATCCATGCATATGTCAAGTTTGATGTGAAAATTTGCCTTGAAATCAAGATTTTGTGAGTGTAGATGCATCTCCTTGTCTATCTTTGTGATTTTAGGATCAAGAAGGGTCATAATCATTATGAATGGACCTGATCTAGTAATGTATAGAATTCAGTGCTCAAAAACATGTGAGGTACAGCCAAATTTGATGGTTTGGTTCTTCTCCAAGTTAGATCCAAAATCTATGCTAGATAGCTTGTTAGAAAGCTACAAAAGTCTAGTTTTTTATGCAATTCGGTTCAAACCAACTGGATGTGCCAATCTGAAGTACCATTACATTTGAGATTTGATCTCGAAAGGAGAGCTCCAAGTCCAGTATATAAAATCAGAAAATATGATTGCAGATCTGCTCACGAAACCGCTCGACAAGCCACTCTTTGCCAAGCAAAGAAGGGCAATTGGATTAAACGTACAAAGCTGCAAGGTTCAAGAGGGAATGTCAGAGATGGTGAACTCCTGCAACTTTGTCGCAGCACGAACAAGAAAGGAAGGTCAAACGAGAACGATTCATTGCAGTCAGCGTGTCTTTGACTCAAAGCACGAACAAGGCGCGAATCATTCGTGAATCGTAAACACACCTCCAAGACCGCAAACTACAAAGGGGCGCAAAACGAAAAACTACGAAAGAAACGAAAAGAATGAAAGCAAATGGGAGATTACAAAACAAATGAAGAAAATTTTTTTGCGCTACCAGCTGGCAGCTCAACGGGCTTCACGCCCAGCTGAAATGAATGGCAACGACGAAGACTAACTAACTAGTTGATTAGCGTTAACTAGTCTTATGATTCTATGTTTTATCTTCTTGTAAACTCCACATAGTGGAGGTATAAATGATCCTCTCTGGATCATAACTAATGAATCTAAATACAGAGCTCTGTAAGAGACAAAGAGAGAGAGGTAGCGAGTAGAGCAGGAAAATACTAGAAACCATAGCTGTGCATGAAAGTCTGCCAACGAGCAGAACACAGCGAAAGAGTAGAGTTTCATTCTACCAACGAGCGAGACACTGACGATCTCGCTCTAAAAACTAAACTGATAATACAGTTGTTCCATTTTTGTGCATCTCCCTATCTTGTGCTATCAATTGTCTTGATTGCTCTAATAGAATGTGTCCTGTGATGTGTAGTCGCATGTCTGAGATCTTGTAAACAACTTCTGCACAAAAGAAAATTCAAAGACACAAAATCTTTTGCAAATAAGAAGATGAAGACGAAAAGGGAACAACCCCGCTTCCACGACAGAGATTTTCACAAATTGGTCCAACTATACTCTAGTGTGACAATCAGAGTTGTATAGCTCTGTCATTGAACCAACGAACTCACACAAGAACCAAACATATAGAGGTTCAACTTCATTTTCTCATAGAGAAGGTTCAGAAGACGTTGCACTAAGTTACTGTCACACAGACAGTATGTTGGCTGACATTCTGACAAAACCATTGTCAAGGATCAAACATTCTACTCTAGTAGAATTGTTAAATCTCAATCTGAGTCCAGATTCGTAGCAACAAGCTTAAGAGGAGTGTTGGAATTCTAATCTTCTCCTACTCATCCCTTCGCCCTCCTTCTACTCTCAAGAATTCTATCTCTCCGAATCAGTTTGCAATGTACACGCAAAATCGAATCAGGCAGAATCGCAAACCACAAGGAGTCATTAAAACCCGTAGGTTACTATCTACGAGCACTTGCAGAATCTCGTCGACCATCGCAAGTGACCTTCTTGCGATCTCCTACGATGGAAGCTATGACCAGAGTCAACTCTCCTCAACCATTTGAAAACATAAGCAACTTACTTATGGTTGTCAATGAAGTCAACCAGCGACAATGGTTTGCGGGTTCCTATGAAGTCAACTAACGATTGTTGACCCATCTCATCGTTTAGCTCCGTAAGTTCTCACTTATGGTTATCAACGAAGGAAGCAAACGATCACCTACAAAACAAATGATCAACAGCTGATCGAACAACCAGCGGTTGCTCAAACGATTGCAGACAGACTACGACCATCACGGCCTACATCCTTGCACTACAATGCATACGGAGGATACGTTACACTGTACTTCTTATCCTTCATGACGCTCCAATAACGGATCTACGGATCTTGTTTAAATGACTGTTAATCATCTTGTATATTGTAATTACAATAAATTAAAAGACTCTGACAACTATAAATATGTATCTGAACGAAGAGAAGGAGTGATAGGTGTTGTTGAGTTGAACAATCTGTAGATACACAGAATGATTAAAATGACCAAATGGTCTTAAGTAGCTAGCTCCTTAGAGTTAGTGATTCATACAAAGAGAGAGAGAGAGAGAGAGAGAGAGAGAGAGAGAGAGAGAGAGAGAGAGAGAGAGAGAGAGAGAGAGAGAGAGAGAGAGAGAGAGAGAGCTAGAACTGTAGCCATAGTTTCAGAATCTGTAAGTAGGAATACGCGCTTATCAACACTACTGTATTGTGTTTTGATTCTCTCAATTATACAGATTTGTTATTGTTCAGTTATTACGTTCTTGATTGAATGAAATTCTCTCTCTCACTCTCTTGCACACAAACACAGCTATCAGAGACAGAGGATCGCATGGCTGTCCAAGATGCCTAATGCTTCGCAATCCTACTATTACGACAGTCTCAAACTCCTACTCTGATAACCCAAAAGAACAATAAGCTTTTGATTTTATTCCCTAGTCAATCCACGTTCCTGAAATCATAGTTATTACTGTGTTCATAGTCTTCATTATTTTCTTATTGTTGGTAGAGACATCGTTTACATCGTAATTGCCTCTCGTGTTCTTCCGTCGTGGCTCCACTGCAATCGTAATCAGTCGTAGACCATTTCACGTCATACACCAACAGATCACTTGCCTTCTCCTCCTTGTTATGATCCAAGCTCCTCTTGGCCACACTTCCACAAGGATTAGCGTCAATCTTGAAAATATTACCACATCTAGTCCCACTTGCTACCACATCACCATCCCTCTTAACCAAACAAGCATCTTTTCCAAAATCAACTTGGAAACCATCATCTAGCATCTTGTCAACACTAATGAGATTCATAGTGAGATTAGGCAAAAAAAGTATGTCTTTGAGAATCATAGTGGATTCAACACCAATCGGTACACTACCAATTCCTTCTATCTTGCATTCACCATCAACAGGAAAGAATATGAACTTTGTAAAACCATAGTAAGGTGCAAGATGAGTAAACGATTTTCTTGAACTAGTCATATGAGAACTAGATCCACTATCTATCCACCATGAATTTTCAACTTCAAAACTAGAAGAAGAGTACATAGACATCATGAGAGATCCTTCTTGATAACTCTCTTATATCTCATCTTCACTCTCTTTAGCAAGATTGGCTTGCTTGAGAGATTCTTTCTTATTGAAACAATTAGAAGCAAAATGCCCTTTTTTACCACAAAAGAAGCACTTCTTTTTGGATTTACAACTTGTTGATGGTTGTGATGACTCCTCATCACTCTCCTCCTTTGACTTGTTCTTGAAATGTTCACGATGATCTTTGCCCCTTCCTCTTGGCTTGTCCTTTATGCATTCACCTCTCCATCATTCTTCAAGGAAAGTTGGTTGATTCTCATAAGCCTGTTCTCTTGCCTACACTCCTCGAAAATGAGAACTCCTTGTAGTGGCTCCAAGCTTGGAAGCTCCTCCTTGATTGCATAAGATTGAACAAGATTGTCGAACTCTTTATTCAATCCATTTAGGATCACTTGCACTGGCTCTTTTGGATTGAGGTTGTCTCCTATGCAAGCAAGCTCTCTATGAAGATCTTTGACTCTCAAAACATAATCTGAGGCACTCTCATCACTCCTTTGGAAGCTTTGAAAAATTTGATTCCTTAGTGTGAGCAACCTTGATGTGTTCCTTGCCTCATAGATGGATTTCAATGCTTTCCAAGCCATATTCAGCCCATAATGCATATAAACATGTTAAACTAACAACTATGAAATAGACAACACTATTGAGAATGTTTTGAAACATGAGTCAATCTCCCTCAACACTTCATTGGAAACATTCATCTTTATGATATGTAGGGCCTTTTTGTGAAGCTCTTGGAGCACTTGAGGCTCCTCCTCAAGTCCTAGCACAATCTCCATCATATCTTGGAGCACCAAAATGGACTCTATACTCACCTTCCAAATAGCATAATTGGAGGTGTTCAATCTCTCACTTGATTCCAATAGGAAGGAAGCTATGGAAGCCATGAAAAGTGAAAGAGGTAATGGATAAAAAAATGTTGCTTCTCTCTCAATAATGGATTCCTAAAAGGTGTACTACCAACTCCAATATGAGATCTTGCAACTTGGTGTGATACCTATCTCACTAGCTCTACCAATTTCTCTCAAAATAGATCAAACTCTCATCTCAAGATGGAGCAAGGACAAAGTTTGGGTCAACTTGACTCAAATACACAAAAGCACTCAAAAACATCCACAAATTACTAATTGGATTGCATGAAACTATGTGGGTATGACCTAAAAAAATTGTCTAGATCTCAAATAGACAAGATTAGCAAGTTTTTTCTCTAAGTTTTTGGATCAAACAAGCAAGATATGGATCAAACCAACAGTGTCCATATAGGTCTAGGTGCCCTACCTACCCTCATTCAAAAGGCTATACCTGTGTGCTTTGTCTTGGAATGAAAGACGGGATCCTGGGACAGATAGATGGCCTCTGAGAGTCCATCATCATCATGCTTGGCCCTCCTTGTGGTATCTTGATTGTCTCTAGCATCATCTGCAGCCACACTACCTCATTCGCGACCTTTGAAGCTGTGACATATTCAGCTTTGCAAGAGGATTGAGCCACCAAGGTTTGCTTTTTGCATATCCAGCTGATTGTAGCTCCGCACGCTATTGTACATCCTCCAGTAATGGACTTGCTGTCATCTTTGTAGCTCGCCTAGCTTGCATCACTGTAGTGATGTAGCTCAAATTCTTTTTCTTCGTTTTCAGCTCTGTAGGTTAATCCCACATTATGGGTACCTTTCAAATACTGTAGGATTCGTTTTGCCATTTGCCAATGTGCCATGCCAGGATTGGAAGAGAATTGGCTCAATGTGGAAAGCCAGATCGGGTCTGGTACAAATTGTCAAGTACATCAGACTACCAAAGAAGTTTTGGTAGGGTATACCTGCCATCTTTTGTTCTTCCTCTTACATTTTTGGGCAATCCTGTTTCGTGAGCTTTGCTCCAGCTATCATTGGTGTGGCTTTCTCTTTGCAGTCCATCATGTGGTACTGCTTCAGCACTTTGTTGTGTCGTCGATGTAGCATAGAGGTTTGTCGCTGGGAGTGGCAACCTTGCCTTCACCTGCATAGCAAGAAGAGAGAGGGAGAGGAGAAAGAGAAGAAAGAGAGTGGAGAGAGGGAGAGAGAGAATGTCTAGGTTGAGAAAGGCTTTGGGGGCTCGAGCGCCTACCCAAAGCTATTCTATCCCAACGTAGGGAGAGAGGGAGAAGAGAGAGAGAGAAAGGAGAGAGAGAGAGAGAGAGAGAGAGAGAGAGAGAGAGAGAGAGAGAGAGAGAGAGAGAGAGAGAGAGAGAGAGAGAGAGAAACCAAGAGAGTTATCTTAGAATGAGAATGGAAGATGATACAATACAAAGGAAATGACTCCCTCTTATAGATTTTAGAGGTGAGCCTCCTTTACTCACATTGGCCACTTCATTGGGGCAAGGATTCTAATCAAAGCCTTTAAAATAAACACAACTTAAATCTACTGGTGCTAAGAAAGCACAAGGGCACTCACATGAGTCATGTGAGTTTTAAGTTGGGTCCTTTTAGCTTTTTTATTTGCAACTTGACTTAGGGCCTCTAATGTCATTTTAGAGTTTTAAGCCCCTAGTCTCTTATTCCTAGGAATTACAACTTGCTACTTGTGCTCATTGGTGGCTGGGCTTATACACACAGGATGCCAGCGCCTTGCACTTATTATTCTATTGTACTGTGGCGGGGCCACTAGGCAAGGCTTGGCCAACAGTATTTTAAGTGGTGGGACCCACTTATTTATTTGTATACATGAAATATCCACAACATGGTCCACGACCCAAAGTAGTGCCGGTCCCTCGGCACTAGGCTGCAATTGTCGTGAAGGGCGCTGTTGTCGGTTCTTTTATTGTTGGGACATGGTGCTTCAGGAAAAGCGTGGATAGAATTCGCTTACGTAAAGCCTGAGGCTTTATTAGATGATGGCGATCAGTAAGAACTTGGACTTGCCAGAAAGAGAGTGGAGAGAGGGAGAGAGAGAATGCCTAGGCTGAGAAAGGCTTTGGGGGCTCGAGCACCTACCCAAGGCTATTCTATCCCAACTGAGAGAGAGAGAGAGAGAGAGAGAGAGAGAGAGAGAGAGAGAGAGAGAGAGAGAGAGAGAGAGAGAGAGAGAGAGAGAGAGAGAGAGAGAGATGGAGAAACCAAGAGAGTTTTCTTAAGAAGAGAATGGAATGATACAATACAAAGGAAATGACTCCCTCTTATAGATTTTAGAGGTGAGCCTCCTTTACTCACATTGGCCACTTCATTGGGGCAAGGATTCTAATCCAAGCCTTTAAAATAAGCACAACTTAAATCTATTGATGCTAAGAAAGCACAAGGGCACTCACATGAGTCATGTAGGTTTTAAGTTGGGTCCTTTTAGCTTTTTTATTTGCAACTTGACTTAAGGCCTCTAATGTCATTTTAGAGTTTTAAGCCCCTAGTCTCTTATTCCTAGGAATTACAACTTGCTACTTGTGCTCATTGGTGGCTGGGCTTATACACACAGGATGCCAGCGCCTTGCACTTATTATTCTATTGTACTGTGGTGGGGCCCACTAGGCAAGGCTTGGCCAACAGTATTTTAAGTGGTGGGGCCCACTTATTTATTTTTATACATGAAATATCCACAACATGGTCCACGACCCAAAGTAGTGCCGGTCCCTCGGCACTAGGCTGCAATTGTCGTGAAGGGCGCTGTTGTCGGTTCTTTTATTGTTGGGACATGGTGCTTCAGAAAAAGCGTGGATAGAATTCGCTTACGTAAAGCCTGAGGCTTTATTAGATGATGGCGATCAGTAAGAACTTGGACTTGCCAGAAAGAGAGTGGAGAGAGGGAGAGAGAGAATGCCTAGGCTGAGAAAGGCTTTGGGGGCTCGAGCACCTACCCAAGGCTATTCTATCCCAACTTAGGGAGAGAGAGAGAGAGAGAGAGAGAGAGAGAGAGAGAGAGAGAGAGAGAGAGAGAGAGAGAGAGAGAGAGAGAGAGAGAGAGAGAGAGAGAGAGAGAGAGAGAGAGAGAGAGAGAGAGAGAGAGAGAGAGAGATGGAGAAACCAAGAGAGTTTTCTTAAGAAGAGAATGGAAGATGATACAATACAAAGGAAATGACTCTCTCTTATAGATTTTAGAGGTGAGCCTCCTTTACTCTCATTGGCCATTTCATTGGGGCAAGGATTCTAATCCAAGCCTTTAAAATAAACACAACTTAAATCTATTGGTGCTAAGAGAGCACAAGGGCACTCACATGATTCATGTGAGTTTTAAATTGGGCCCTTTTAGCTTTTTTATTTGCAACTTGACTTAGGGCCTCTAATGTTATTTTAGAGTTTTAAGCCCCTAGTCTCTTATTCCTAGGAATTACAGTTTGCTACTTGTGCTCATTGGTGGCTGGGCTTATACACACAGGATGCCAGCGCCTTGCACTTATTATTCTATTGTACTATGGCAGGGCCAACTAGGCAAGGCTTGGCCAACAGTATTTTAAGTGGTGGGACCCAATTATTTATTTGTATACATGAAATACCCACAATAGGGTCCACGGCCCAAAGTAGTGCCGGTCCCTCGGCACTAGGCTGCAATTGTCATGAAGGACGCTGTTGTCGGTTCTTTTATTGTTGGGACATGGTGCTTCAGGAAAAGCGTGGATAGAATTTGCTTACGTAAAACCTGACGCTTTATTAGATGATGGCGATCAGCAAGAACTTGGACTTGCCAGATTTTCAATAATACCCATAAGGTTCTGGTGGCCATTCCGGATAACCTTGTTCATCAACAATTGGGTAGTTGAGGCATTCCATCAGAGTATCCCAAGATAAAACTGGATCCTCATAGATTGGCGCAACTGGTCCCAATATCATGGACTCTCTCAAATCATAATGTGGATATGACATGCTTGCTTGACTCTCTTGTCTGTCCAGGTATTCGTGGTATGCCATAACCTGACGACTTTCCTCAACAGTCAATATCAAAGATTAAGGACAAGGCTTTGTCATTGTAGGCACTGGTGCTTGCTGTATTGGAGGCCTATTTGGGCTTGAATTTCCTAAATTTGGCCTTTGAAGAATGGATATACCCCAAATTGGCGTTGATTTGGGGGTCTGTTGAATTGTGGAACAATTAGACTTTGGTTGAATCTTGCTCGTTGAGGGGCAATCATCAACTTCAGTCTTCCCTTGGTCATTGCATTTCCCTGTTGAAGGTTGCGTGACTGCACTTTTCCTTGGATCTTGTGTTGAATTGCCTTCAAGTTGCTCTGTTGACGCTAGTCCCCTTTGTAATTCATCACTAAGAATTTTTTGTAGAGATTGCGCCAAGAGACTTGGTAAAATCCGTTGGACTTCATCGGATGCCAATTTCTTGACTTCCTTAGTTACCATTGGTGTGATGGATTCTACCATCTCTGTCTTCTGTGATGGTTCTACTTGTTTGCCCGAGGGTATCTTTGCGTACTTTGGGACTTTTGCCAGATTGTCTTCTTCATCACTCGTTTCATAACCCGATGGCACTAAGATTTTTCTTTTATAGTGTGTTTGAGGTGGAAGGGCCACCACAAGTGCATGTCGGTCTACATAGGCCAAATGCCTCCTAGCTATTTATGGATTTCTCATCGGGCAATCTCGGCATGGATGATTAACTCTGCATTGTGAACACGAGGGATCAAATGTTGATGGATCCCCTCGATGTGGACATTCAGCACGGGGGTGTTTCCCTCCGCATCCATAGCATCTTACCAAGTGCAATACACCATCGCCTCTAAGTTGATAGGCATACACTGGTAATAGATTCCCCTTGGGATCTTCCACAAAATAGACTGGTAGGCTATTATGGTCCTCCATTGAATGTGGTGACATGCAAGAGGATATAACCAAAACTTCTACCTTGCCACTGTTTGTTGAAGAAACTCGTGATTTAGATGGATCAATCTGACATCCATCCTTCTAGTGAGCTCCTTGTTGGCTTGATTTTACTTCTGACTGTTGAACCACTGGATCTTGTTGTCGACAAGCCTGTTGCTCTGTATTTTGTCCTTTTAACAAGCGTAGATTCTTGATTGGACATCTGGTACTTGGATGATCTCCAAAGTAGAAGGTACATTCGTTCTTTTCAAGAAACTTAATAGAGCGAGCTGATAGCTTGAACTGCAAGGTTCTTGGTCTTCCGCTGCACTTGATCTGCTTGACCTTGCTGCACTTTGTTGTCTTGCATGGGGTTTCATTCTTGTTGGATCATTGCTCGTTGTCGACCTTTGTTCCTTTGATTCCCCATCCGGATAGGGAAAATCCTTCTTCCCGAGTGAGATTTTCATCAAGGCAGCATCCTTACAAAGTTGTGCAAGCGACGCATAGGATGCTAACTCTTCCATAACAGATCTGATCCTTTTGGGCAGTCCGACATAGTATTTTGCCATGATGATCTGTTGGGGAATCGGGGGATGACAATCCTTCACTAGATGATAGATCCGATAGGTGTAGTCTTAAATTGTTTCAGCAGGGAACTTTTTAAATTTCGATAATCCTACAAGGGCGATCTCCATAGTTCAACACTAGAATGTCGCAAAGTAGCTGGTTGGTGAATTGCTTCAAGGTTTGCTCAATGACTCTCGTGTTCCAACTTTTTTTTTTTTTTTGAAGTGGAAGAAGAAAAAGAAGAGGAGAAAAGAATCAAGAAAAGAGGGATCCATATGGATGTGAACAAAAACAGAAATGGATCTAACAGATAACCACAATGAAACTTACACTGTCAAGAAAATATGGAGATGGACAGAAGAGTGTGGACAGAAGAGTGATGAATGGTTGGTATGGATGGTGGTGGAAACTGATTTTTCTTGGTATTGATCAACTCGATCTGAGGTTCATTCACTTGGTTCAGTCCAGGGATGTTGGATTTTGATGGATATTGTGACTGCAACCTAGATTTGACAAGATCTGATTAGTTTCAGTTGGCTAATAGTGTGATTTTAGCCACTTTTCTTGGTCCTTTGTGATTTTTTTTTTTTGTTGAGATTTCTTCAGATCTGAGTGAATCTAACCTTCAACCTTTCTACAGTAGCTGTATTATGGACATTTCTAGACAATGTGAGTTCTGCAAGAGTTCTTGAGGGGCAGATTTGTCAGGATCTTGAAAAAACTCAGTTTTTTGGCACTTTTTCTTAGATATTTCTGGATCTTCACAAAAATTTTTACAGTAGCCAGATCTTGGTTAGATCTATCTAAAAAACTCTTTGCGAAGGTTAGTTCCCAGCAGATTTCAAAAAATCATGGAAAAAGTGCATTTTTTGGGGTATTTTTGTAAAATTTTTAAGATTTTATGGGAAAAAACCCTTGGAGACTGTATGCACATGTATCTCTACTAGATTCAGCTTTTCATTAAGTTGCAAGAGTTACTTCCCAAGGAAACTCAAAAAATCTTGAAAAAAGTCATTTTTTTGTGGTTTTTTTTGCAAAATTTTAAGATTTTCTAGGGGAAAAACCCTTGCAGATTGGTAGGCACTTGTATCTCAATCAGATTTAGCTGCTCACCAGGTTGCAAGAGTTACTTTCCAAGGAAACTCAAAAAATCTTGAAAAAAGTGCATTTTGTTGTGGTTTTTTGCAAAATTTTAAGATTTTATGGGAACAAACCCTTGCAGACTAGTATGCACTTGTATCTCAGTTAGATTCACCTGCTCACCAAGCTGCTATCCCAACGTGGGGGGGAGAGAGAGAGAGAGAGAGAGAGAGAGAGAGAGAGAGAGAGAGAGAGAGAGAGAGAGAGAGAGAGAGAGAGAGAGAGAGAGAGAGAGAGAGAGAGAGAGAGAGAGAGAGAGAGAGAGAGAGAGAGAGAGAGAGAGAGAGAGAGAGAGAGAGATGGAGAAACCAAGAGAGTTTTCTTAAGAAGAGAATGGAAGATGATACAATACAAAGGAAATGACTCCCTCTTATAGATTTTAGAGGTGAGACTCCTTTACTCTCATTGGCCATTTCATTGGGGCAAGGATTCTAATCCAAGCCTTTAGAATAAACACAACTTAAATCTATTGGTGCTAAGAGAGCACAAGGGCACTCACATGATTCATGTGAGTTTTAAGTTGGGCCCTTTTAGCTTTTTTATTTGCAACTTGACTTAGGGCCTCTAATGTTATTTTAGAGTTTTAAGCCCCTAGTCTCTTATTCCTAGGAATTACAGCTTGCTACTTGTGCTCATTGGTGGCTGGGCTTATACACACAGGATGCCAGCGCCTTGCACTTATTATTCTATTGTACTATGGCAGGGCCCACTAGGCAAGGCTTGGCCAACAGTATTTTAAGTGACGGGACCCACTTATTTATTTGTATGCATGAAATATCCACAACACACTTTTCTGGCATACTCTGACTGACTCAAGTGCATTTCGCCCTTTGTTCGATCTCTTCTGATCTCCAACCCTAGGCATTTCATTGCTTCTCCAAGATCTGTGACTTCGTAGCTTTTAGAAATCTAACTCCGGGGTCTTCATAGCCTTTAGGTTGCTTCATGAAGATTTCCTCCTCTAGATCTCCATGGAGAAAGGCTGTTTTCACGTCAATCTGGTGAATTTTCAGATTGTACTGTGTGGCATATGCAAGGTGTAGCCTTATGCTTGTCATCTTCACCATGGGCGAATATGTGTTGAAATAGTCAACACCATATCTCTGCGTGTAGCCCTTCGTGACAAGCCTTGCTTTGTAGCGACCAATAGTGCCATCTGATTTCAATTTTTTCTTGTACACCCACTTGAAGTCGACTATTTTTTTGTTTTCTAGCAGTGGCTCTATTCTTGGTATGTTGCTGGCTCTTCAGTGAAACTGCAGTACTCGAACTGCGTGTCTTTGCTCCATTGAAGATTGTCAGAGTAGCGGTCTGGAGGTCTTCTTTGTCTTATTGACCTTCGAGGTTCGTTTCGTCACTGCTCGAACATTTCTTATTCGTGAGATCGATCCTCTGCTTCCTGCTTCTCTGGACTCTGGGCTTTGCATTTTGATTTGATGTCTGTCCTCGACCTCCCTCTTGAATGGGCAGCAGTGTGAAGATCTCATGGTCTCTTTCGTCTTTTAGTCCAAGGAATGAGGACTCATCGGACTTCACAACTCTGTTCGAAACAACCTTCTTCGTGGTTGGGTTGTAGAGCTTGTACACATGTGTTCCATTCGAGTAGCCGACCATGATTGTTTGCTCAAATTTGTCATCGAGCTTGCTTCTTTTTTCTTTTGGAATGTGCTTGTATGATGTACATCCAAACACCCGTATGTATGACAAATCAGGCTTTTTGCCTGTCCACTTTTCGTATGGTATTTTGTTTTCCAGCGCTGCCATTGTAGATCTGTTCTGTAGGTGTACAGCTACAACTATTGCCTCAGCCTAGAATTGACCTGGCAATTGAGCCAGTGCCATCATGCATCTGGCGCCTTTGACTAGCATTCTGTTTTTTCTTTCTACCACACCGTTGTATTTTGGTGTATATGTAGGAGTGAACTGGTGTTCTATCCCTTGTTCTTCGCAGAATCTTGAGAATTTTGTGCTTTTGTATTCACCTCCATTGTCAAATCCAAGGATCTATATCTTTTTTGAGGTGTGTCGCTCTGCGAATGCCACGAACATCTTGAAGCAATCAAACACTTCGGATTTCTTCTTCAAGTAGTAGATCCTGGTCATCCGGTTGTAATCATCTATGAACGTCAGAAAGTATCTCGAACCTGAGAGCAAATCTATTTTCATCGGTCCACAAATATCAGAGTGGACGAGTTCAAGAATCTCCTTGGCTCTTCTTCCCTCATGCATGAATGGATTCCGATGTTGCTTGCCTTTCTGACAAGCTTCGCAGAACTCAATTTCGGGACTTGAAACCTTGAGACCTATGATTATGTCTTTAGGTGTGTCGCTTTGCGAATGCCACGAACATCTTGAAGCAATCAAACACTTCGGATTTCTTCTTCAAGTAGTAGATCCTGGTCATCCGGTTGTAATCATCTATGAACTTCAGAAAGTATCTCGAACCTGAGAGCAAATCTATTTTCATCGGTCCACAAACATCAGAGTGGACGAGTTCAGGAATCTCCTTGGCTCTTCTTCTCTCATGCATGAATGGATTCCGATGTTGCTTGCCTTTCTGACAAGCTTCGCAGAACTCAGTTTCGGGACTTGAAACCTTGAGACCTATGAATATGTCTTTTCTGCTCATGTCGTACAGGCTCTACATGTTCAAATGATACATTCTCCTATGCCAGAGCTGATCTTCATTTCTTGAAGCATTTAATATGCTATTAGAGTTGCTGATTATTTTGGCCTGGTAGAGATTTCCTTCTCTACATCAGACCGTCAGCAATTTGTTTGTCGTCTTTTCGATCATACGACAAGTGTTGCGGGCGAACAAAACTTGAATGCCTAGATCTGCCATCTTGGAGATAGATAGCAGATGTTTTCTGAGTGAGGGCACATAAAGTGCCTCTGGTAGCTTCACTTGGCCTGACAATGTTTGCAGCTGTAGAGTGTTGATGCCTTTGACATCATGTCTGCTGCCATCACCTAGAATCACTACTCTATTGTTTTTGAGTTTGCGAAATTCGATCAAGACATTCTTGTTGCAGGTTATGTGTGATGTTGCTCCTGAATCAATGACTACATCGTAGTCATGTTCAAAGTAGCCTGTTGAAGCTTCATTGAGTATCGTGAAAGCTTCATCACCTCTTTCAACATCCTTAGATGACTCTGCAACGTTTGCCTTTTCAGCTCTATTTTTTTTTTTTTTGGGTTGAATCTGCAATTCTATGCAGAATGCCCTTTCTTCTTGCAGTGCATGCAAGGTATTGCTGGATTGAACCAACATTTGTTGGCCTTATGGCCTGGTTTGTGGCAGTGATCGCAGGAAGAAGATTGCTGATTCGAGGACTTCATCTTTTTGAATCTTGGCTTGTCTTTGTTTTTCTTCTTCTCTTTCATGAAGAGAGCTTTCTCTTGATCACTGTTTCCCTCTCCTTCGTCTCTCATCACTCTCTCATCAGCGACAAGACTGACTGCTTTCTCGAATGTCATATCTGGTAGACTCAGTATGAGCATTCTCAGCGGCTGATAGGATGTCGGTAGAGATTTCATGAAGTACATCAGCTGCTATGGTGCTGGGACCGGTGCTCCTGTCCTGATGCAACAAGTTGAGCAAAGATCGTTCTGATCTTCTCAACATGTTGATCCAATTGATTGCCATCCCATCGTATGGATTGCAGCTGATTGTGAAGGTGCATGATTGAAGCTGTAGTCCTCACTTCATACTTCTGCTTCAATCTTTCCCACGCTGCATGGCTGCTTTCGTAGTCTTCAATCTGCATGAGTAGATCTTCATTTATGGATGAAACGATGATCGCCATTGCGCGCTCATCTTTTCTGATCCATTCAGCTTTCCTTGGATCTCCCTCTGGAGGCTGCACTTCTGAGAGCTCGGTCACCAACCAAATCCCTTTGCCCTTCAGAAGCGTTTTGATTTTGAATTTCCAGATTCTGTAATTTGCGCCATCGAGACTGATTGCTACTCTGGTCTGGATTATTGTAGCCATATTGTATTGTCTGGAAGAATCACTGCTGGGGTATCAGTAGTGATAACTTGTGGGCTCTGATACCATGTTGCGGAAGTGAGGTTTTCCCTTTTCGTCTTCGTCTTCTTATTCGCGAACAATTTTGTGTCTTTGAATTTTCTTTTGCACGGAAGTTGTTTACAGAATCCCATACACGCGACTACACATCACAACACACATTCTATTTTAGCAATAAAAGAAAAGATAGCACAAGATAGAGAGATGCACAAAAATGGAATGACTGTATTATCAATTTAGTCTTTAGAGTGAGATCGTCAATGTCTTGCTCGTTGGCGGAATGACACTCTGCTCTTTCGTTGTGTTCTGCTCATTGGCAGACTTTCATGCACAACTATGGTTATTGACGCATTTCCATAACTCCCTTTTAATCAGGATCATTCTCATTTTGAACTTCCACATGTAAAGTCATCTCCGTTGAATTCATTGATCAAACGGATCTCTGAGGCGCCGTCCATAGTGATCGAAACTATACACAAACAATAGAACAACTTTTGGGAAAAAGATCCTGGACTCTAGTAATCCACTGAACCAAATAAAATATTCAAGGTAGGTAGAAGAAGAAACTCGAGCTACCATAGGAATTGCCATTTGTACTTTTCATGCCACATTTAATGCATGAAAAGACTAGGTGGTACAATTAGACATATAGAGGTGGCTTGAATAAGTCTAGATAGCTTGAGAGGTGGATTCATAACTCCAATTCAACTCAAAGTAGGAGGAGAGTCCATGGATCTATATATGTGTGATGTACTCTCATTGAGAAGATGATGATTTTTGTGTGTAATGCAAATTTGGAGACTAAGCTCTTTGTGCCCTCTCTCTCTACTCGAGTTTGTACATTTATATTCTCTCTCTAGCTGAGTTGAGGCATTTATTGTATCTAGTTTCATATTTTGTTGATATATCTTATTTGTAACACAATAATATTTCTTGTATGATCAGCTTTCCTATTGTCAATCAATGCTAGTTTGATCTTTATGGTATTATTGGGCTTAGAAGATCAAAAGTGTAGGGCATCCCACACGTGTGAATTTTATCATGGTATCAGAGCCTACCTAAGATTTACAAGCAAATCTAATAAAAAAGTTTGCAAATTTGATCAGCTTTCAAGCTAGAAATTGTCTAGATTCTACTTTCTAGCTAGTTTGCAGTTTTCTGGTGATTTGGAGCCTCAAACCGCTTTGATCGGTCCAGATCAGGTATCGTACGGAATTTCAGGTGCAGGCACGTGTGAAATTCGCCCATTTTCAGTTTGGTGGTTCTCTCTCAGCTTAGATCCAAATTTCATGCAATTTGGCCCACTAGAAAGCTAGAAATGGTAGAATCTGAGGCATTTTAAAACATGACAATTGGATAAGCCAATCAAAAGTTATAAGCTTTTGAATAGGTGTAGGTAGGGCACCTAGACCTGTGGCAAATCTTGAGTACATGTCATTTATTGCTTGAATGATCACAAAAATCACCCAGAAGTTGACCAATCTCATCTACATGTGATTTAGACAAAATCTAGAGGTTCTAGGCAAATTGTTTCATACAAATAGGTTGTATTTGAGTCAATTTGACATTTTTGGAGTATTTCACAAGTGTGAAATTTGGAGAACCATAACTTTTGCCATACTTCATCTTTTTTGATGATTCAAATCTTGTTTTAGAGAGATTGTCAAACTAGTGAGATCTATCTCACAGTTTTTTGCTTATTCTTACATAGGATTTGGTTTTTTACCCTTGATTGGTTCCTATAGTGAGAGGATAAGCAATTTTTTCATCCATTTTTTCTCCAACAGCCACAACTCTATACATATGGACAAATTGCTTACTTTTGTGTAGTGGTTGTGATCTAGTGTGTAGTCTTGCAACTGTTGAAAAAAATGACTGAGTGAATGAATGAATGACAAGATTGGCAAGATTTCCTATTCCTCTGTCTACTTTGCAACTAAAGAGCCTAACTCTACCTTTTCTAAATTGAACTCTAAGGGAAACTTTTCTAATTCCCCTCACCTTCGGAAGACCAGATTTCACCATACCCATAAAATTAGACATGCCAAGTATAGAATTTTCTCTCTAAGGATTCTTCAACTCTCTCTTTCCGTACGTGCCAATTATAGAGGAAATGTGTCGCATGTCTACTCTAAATTCAAAACATCAGATGAAGGCGTGGCACATATGTTCTTTCATTGTCATACCTCTTTATGGAAATCATTAAAAGGTTCTGTCACATTGATTTGTCGTTGAATGATATCACTTTTGAAGATACAAATATCAATGTTTTCTAGCAATATATCAGAGTTATCACATATGGAACATCTGGTTAGATAGAAACAACATGAAATTTGAGATCTGTGATTATGTCGTCCCCCCCTTGCTTCTTTTTAAGGAGGCTGATAAACTCTTCCTCCTATAAGCTTTTCGCTATTTCACTTTGTACTTAGTAAAAAGTCTTTAATCTATGGTTAGCTTTGCGAGAAAAAAGAAGAAGAATGAATGATGACTCAACTTCCCACTACTTATTTGTTACACAAAAAAGCTAATAAGTGCAATTGTAACCTCCAAGAAAAGAAAGAATAATTTACTAGACAATTTTCCCTTTTCAATCGACAATTTCACCATCATGGTAAGGCCTTCGTGGTATAACACCACAATGTTCTTGTATAGATAGGCAAATAAACCCTTTTGTTAGTAATAGTCCTTTAAAACTAAGAAGCTTCAAATAATGCATGTTTTTTGAGAATAACTCAAAAGTAGTTTTTCGAACATTGCATGGAGGGACTGGAGCCTACCAAGCATTCCAGTATGCCCATAAAAAAATTGATCCATTTCAAAGATTTAGATTACCTTGAAATTCGTAGGCACACAATCTTGAGCATAGGTTTTCACACACTCCCATAAGCACACAAGGAATATCAATTTTGGTCTTACTAGGCAAATTTCTTTTATGAAGTATGCTTATGGAATAATGCTCAAGACTACTTGGGTGCCAATGTTGCTTGTGGTTGCCAGGGCACCTCAAAAAAGCAAAGAGTTTGTATGAGTGCATGTCGAGCCCAAACCGGTGTGTGCTTCTAGGATTTGTAATGCCAAGTGCTCAAGTTTCTTGTGTATTTTGGGCACCTCCCCCCACACATTGTTCTTAAATTTGTATGTTTACTTGGATATTGTCAAAGGTTGGGTGATATTGGAATGCATAGCATATCTTGTCTTAACCAGCAATTATAGTTTGCTAATCAACAATTGCAACATGCAAATCAACTATTGCTTCATTATGTGCAAGACACTAGTGCTGAAAACAATGCACTCAAGCATGCTATGTCAGAGTTGAATGCTACAGTCACTACTCTTTGGGATCAAACCAAGAAATGTTAGAATCCATGGAGAAGTTGCGATCTGATAGTTTAAAATCTGTTGTTGATATAAAAGTTATCAAAAAGAAAATGATGAAAAGAAAAAGAAAGAGAGTACCGAAGAAGAATATTGATGACTTATCTACACATAGTGGCAATCAGAAAAAAGGATTCGAACATTTAAGTACATTTTCTTATAAACAGTTTATTTGATTTGTTTTGTTCATACAAGTTCCATTTGCATTTGATAATATGCATTATCAATTTATTAAGCATAATTTGAGTTTTATATGTTTGTAGATCATGTTTGGTGCCAGAGAACTTTTTAACAGATCGTTCATGCATCAGATCTTCTTTAAGTCATGGTTTACCAAGAAAGTCAGCAAAGGCAATGATGAAAAATGCTCGGTTGAAAAAATAAAAATTGAAATTGAAGAGACTGTTTCGGAGAAGGTACAAACTTACTTGGATGCAAATGTGATACTAGGTGCATGTGATGTTTCTGGAATTAGCAGAAATGCTTATTCTACTTATTTTAGATTAGTTAAAGAAGCCTTTTCTCAAGTGATGGAAAATAACTTATCTTCCTCGTCCATTTCCTCGTCCATATCGAGTAAGATTAGCAAGAAATTATTATAATAACGGAATGTTCAAAGTAGTTGGCCAACCACTTTATATAACTGAATTATACAAATCAGAATATGGTGAGTGCAATTACAACGATTGCAATAATATTTTTCTCTTTGGTATGCATATGAAGTAAAAAACTAGCAAAATGATCCATCATAGTAGCACACTCACCATATCCATGATAAGATCTCTTTGGTAGAAATCCTTTGAAGAGCATTCTACCAATTTGCCACTATATCCATGTGACCGTATTAGGCCAACATGACTATATATATTTCAAATGGCTTAACTAATGCATGTAGATGAGGAGGAAAGGGAGACTCAGTCAATGAATTTAAAACATTTTTGGACAAGTCGATAGTACGTAAAAAAAATAATTCATTTTCAAATCTTTTTTCAATGGAGTAGATAAGACAGAAGGCTTTGTATGATTCACAACTACATGCGTAGGTGTTTTGCCACTCGAAGCTACCACGCGAACCCGAGACTTACCTGAAATTTTGCCTTTTTCTTTTGGCATGGCTCATCCACGTGTGGCACATCCACGCCAAAAACTTTCAGGCAACCCTACTGGTCAAAAATGAGTTGACTGTGGGTGCGAGAGAAGGGAAAACAATTTTAAATTTTTGGCGTGGCTCAGCCACGCCTGGATGTGCCACGCGAAGGACCACCACGCAAAATTTTAAAAAATCCAAATTTTTTTAAATATCAAGTATTATAAATTGGTGTGGCACAACTACGTGTGGCAAAGCCACAAAAAGTCATTAAATAATAACTTTTTCATGTGATATGTAATCTGGAGATTTTCCATGAGTGGCAAAATTACAAAAATTTAAAAATTGGATTTGCCACGCGTGGCAAACAATTGATTTTTGATTTTCACAATGTCTACTATACATGATTTTTCTAAGATTAAGCTGATAACTCGCTAGGTTAGACATCAAAAATTTTGATTTCTCTAGTACTGTCATATGTTACAAATGACTATTATTTTATATTCTAGAAAATTATGAAGTGATTTTCAATGCGTACTGAGACATTCTTATTGGCTAAGATAATTTGTAATTACCTTTTAGTGATATATTCACAATCTATTGGTTTTTTTGAAAATTTAGTAAGCACGGTTGAGTGAAAATACATTAGTTTTTGTTTCAAATTTGTCATTTGACATAGTTAGAGGCACAAACTCCCATGTTCTATGTGAGAACTTTTCATCATATTAGTAAGATGACGATGTCAATATATAATTTGTATAATTGTGCATACTTGATTGTGATGATTTGCATTGTCAATATTTTGGACTGAGCAAACGAGCAAAGAAGGAATATCGCAACCAGTAGGTGAATATCTACAACTTTTTTCTTATTTGAAAAAAAAAAGTCATTTCGACCAGAGTGAATATATGAAGATATTGCTTTTATAGATTTTCAATATAGTGAGGATGCTTCAACTAGAAAATGTTTTTGAAGCGTATAATGATCAACGTATGCTCACTAATTGTTTTCCTTTGGTGAATCATTTTTTGCTAGATTTTTAACACGAGTTGTTTTTAGCACATTTTTGTGCGTGTGCGCTAGACTTGACTTTTCATTGTGTTGTTGGAAGACTTAAATTTTTTCTCTCTCAATTGATGCAATTTGCCACCCTAAAAACTTCAATTTTCAGCACTTCAAATGGGTAACTTTAGGTGCATGTATATATATCTATAGGACTCCAAATTTAAATTTTGTTTTATAGACATGTTTCTATGGTCACAAAGGATTTTTGAAAGTAGACAACCCAAGAAAGGGTTGTAAAAAGCACCTCCAAAAGAGCTGACCTTTCAATAATTTTCAATACTTTTCAGCACTTGACATGGGTAACTTTAGATGCACATATCTATCTCTACATAACTCCAAATTGAAAAAACATTGAGAGACATGTTTCTATGGCCATATAATACTTTTTGAAAGTAGACAAACCAAAAAAATATTGTTAATTTCATGGTATTATACAATCATATATAATATTTCCAATTTTGGTGATTTTTATCAACACTTAAATAGGTAATTCTGAATGCACGTATCTATCTCTATAGATCTCCAAATTAAAATAAATAAATCATAGGCATGTTTCTATAATCAAATAGGATTTTTAAGAGTAAGACAAGGCTAAAAATTGAATGTAAAATTCACAACAATGTAGTCCCATATATGAAAATATCGGAGTTTCATCAGTACCTCACATGTTTGACACATCATATCTTACATATAAGTTGTTCAACATGAAGGTCTCAAAATTTTTAATCAGTAAATGTATATATGAAGAACACATATGTGAAAGGATTTGATGTGATTCATCATAGTTTATGAGATATGATTTTTTAAATAAGTGCTTGAAATGCACACTAAGTGATTGCCAAATAGAACTCAAGATAAACTTAAAAAATGTAAGAATGTATAAAGATACAATAATTGTGCAAACTATCATTTTATCGCAAAAATGGTTGTGACATATATATAATTTATTCATCATCACAAGGTTCAAATTCATCAACCAATACATCTTTCAACTCATCTCCGCTTAGATGAATTTCATCATCACTATAGTAATCAAACCCTCTCTCAATATTGTCATGTGCCAAAATCATCTGATTCATTTAAATATTTTCAACAATATTTAAGAATTTGGAGATATTTCTATATCCTCATCAACCATGTTTGTGTTGTCAATATTCAACTCCTCTATTTCATTCTCAATGTAAGCATTTTCAAATACATGTCTTGCATGTAGCTTAGCTCGAGCAACATAGCACCATTTGTTGTTTAGTCGATCCAATTGAAAAAATACCTGCACATTTATCAATGTTAAGTTAAAAAATTTGTTATCAACATGAAACTAAGGTCCACAATAGTTGATTGTAATGAATTAGTGTAAATTACTGATTATGATTGAGAAAAAATGAATGTAAAACTCATGTGACACACTTGTTCACAATGACGAGGCAACACCAATGTGTGTAACAAGTCCATGCTTAATGTCTTGGTTGAATCGACAGCAAAAAATCCACTGCGATCTCTTTTTCATAGTTGCATTTGACCCTTGATAATTGATTTTGAACCATTTCACATCAAACAAAAAATATTTACCATTTTCAGTGAAACACACTTCATATATATCTTGAATAGTTCCCACCACTTTACCCCTCCTTTAAAGAAATTATCAATTTCAATAAAAGTTGATATATGAAAATATCCAGATCCAAGAAAAGTCAGTAGTAAGTGCTTCCACTAAAGGATTCACTCTATTACAACCAGGACTTTTCCTTCAAATATTTTCAACCCGAGTGACAGTACAATCATTCCATTGAAACCTGTTTATGCAATAGAGATATTCTAGATCTAAGAAATTGAAACACTTTAACCTTAGAATTTATCTGAATTCCAAGTCCATTCCCACAAGTAGTAAATTATATGACATAATAGTCTTTCAGAAGAATAACTTCATGCTGGAAAGAATTCATATAAACTAGTCTAATGTCTTATATTCAAGAAATTATTAAGAAGTAAAGGATTAATTAAGAGCAAGAAATAGATTTAAGGGCCTCTGATTTTGTAAATAATGAGATACCACATTAGGATCTAGATTAAACCTCAAAATTTTCCAAAATACCCCACATTTGACCAAACGGTTTTTGATTTTTCCCATATCGTGACTAGGTACTAAAACACACCATTGATCATCAGATCTTTACAGTCCTAGAATTCTCTTTTCAAAATTACTGATGTCTCATACCATCAGCTTTTTCTTCCAGAAAATCCTTAATCGCCTTATTTGATATTCTTGAGATCCACTGATCTTCTAGCTGTCCTATAATCCATATAGAATATTATCTCTTGTTCCCAAACACTGGAGAATCCAATCATTTGGATGACTGGCATGCCTATCAGATGGATATCTCAAATCCACATCTGATCCTGTGACTTAAATAGAAGAATTAACATGGTTCCACATTACATTCTGATCCTTCTAGGTTAGTTATAAGCTTTGAAACCCTACTGATGCATCAAAACTAAGGACAAACTTCATTGAACTAACAAATCTAATGTAATCCACGTATCAGATTCCCCTTCTACCATCACAATTGACATCCAAAAGTACGGATAACTCAATGATTACAAAAATAACATTTATTAATTCAATTAAATAAATTCAAACCAGAAAATTAATATCCAGTATTAGGCAATTATTTACAGGGATTACCGAAATTCTAACTGTGAAATACATTTTCCGATCACACTTACTACATCTGATGTCCACTCTTCTTCCCTCCTTAGAATTTTCAATTCCCTGAAAATCTATTTCAGCTAAGGTACTAAGAAGACGCAACAACATTAATAAATGTTTAAAAAATTGATTCCCGTAGGAAAAAGTCTAAAACAATTTCATTTTTATCATATACCTGGGTTGAATAACTGGTGTATAAAAAATCATCTACTAGTATTAAAAACACTACTACTTCGATCTTTTGAATATAATTCACCATAGGATTTAACTGGAAATTAAATCAGTTTTTTTAATTCCTACAATGTTCCCAATAAAATTGGACCATTGTTTTTTTTTATTGACTAGTCTAGCATTACTCCATCAATATGGACAAAAATTAACCAAACTCAGAATATGAAATTACATGAATGAAAATCCTACCAATAGGATTTCAGAACTCTTAAATTGTATTTAAACAAGATTCCATTGATCAGATAAAGAATTCTGTCATCATTCATCTTATCTGGCCATTTCATATTGTTTAATGATTTTACCTTCAATTTTGACGAGTATCTTGCAC
Source organism: Diphasiastrum complanatum (assembly GCA_029204225.1). Lineage (NCBI taxonomy): Eukaryota > Viridiplantae > Streptophyta > Lycopodiopsida > Lycopodiales > Lycopodiaceae > Diphasiastrum > Diphasiastrum complanatum. The sequence continues at coordinate 28,511,783 of CM055100.1, forward strand.
AAACGTTCACTTGACTGATTTTTAGCGATCAGAATCGATTAGAAAATTATCAGACAAGTAATTGATTTCAAATTTTTAACCAAATTGAAATTCAACAAAAGAAGAAAAAAAAATTCAAATTTTAACTTTCAATCTGGGAGTTCCCAACTCCAAAAGTTAAAAAAATGACAGTACAGTCAGCCAATATCATTGATTTGTGACCAAACTGTCAGAGCACATGCGTATGACCACTCAAAGCGATTGTAAATCCATTATGCATGTCAGAATCAGTCTGAGAATCAGCATGCAACCAATCCATGCAAGCACAGTACTGCAAATTAGGGAAATGACTGGCATGCAATCAAAACAATTTCAAATTTTGCCAATTTTACTCACAAAACTGCAAAATTTCAAATGATCATAACTTTGGCTACATGACACCAAATTGGGTGCTGTAAAACTCAGTACAGAGGGATACCAAGTGAACAAGATGCTTGCCACATCAGCCTGCCACCTAGGCTTCACATTTGCGAGATCAGAGTGTCAGAAAATCCATAGTAGGGCGCATTTCCACAAGACAATATCATCCAACACTTTGCTTCTCATCTGCTAGGATTACGGGTCGATCCAACTTGTTGCCAATCTCTGAAGAGGATCTTAAGATGCAGTATAGGGTGAGAACGAAGATTTCTTGATTTGTAGAAGTCAAAATAGCTTCAAACTTGATGGAGATGGTGCATAAGCCACCGGCCATCAATTTACAGGTTTGATAGCTTGCTGGGAAGGTAAAAAGGAATGCTAATTATGTTGTGAATAATTCTAGAATGATCTCCTTATGAATTTGGAGAGATCCATCCCCCAAAAATCACCAAAAATGGTCATTTTTTGAACTTTTTTGACTTCCTACAAGCTCAATTGCTGGAATTCTTGGCTCTAACTTCAGGAAAAGCTTCAAAAGACTTTGGTTCACCTCTTTAGAAGCTCTACATGGTATTTTACAGCCAACTACTATCCAACTTTATGAAAAAAACAAGCAAAAATAATGATTTTTGGCTATTTTCTGGTTTTTTTCATCATAATAAAGTGGAAATTCATGACATACAACTCTATCTCTAATACATGCAAACCAATTTACAGAATTATAACCATCTAATTGATTTGATCCTACTGCATTTTGGTTCTTACTATCTATTTTGTGCCAAAAAGCATGAAAAACCAATCAATTTTGAACAAAACATAGCCTAGAATCATAAATCCTTGGAAAGAACCGGCATGCATCATTAATTTCATCACTAACGAACCCTAAAATGAAAGTACACTTGCTGGAAAATTTAGATCTACCAAAGCTCTGATCTACACAAGAAAAAGCTCCAAAAAAGCCTCACAAATTGGCCTTCAAGGACAATTCTCCATAAAAACACAAAGAATCCCAAGAGTAATGGATCTTAGCAACATGCAAATTGAAACCGGGATAGTAAACCCACTTGCACCCTTGCTATCCACCTTGGAAGAGAATTCCAATGATCCAATCCGGAATTTCGATGAAAGGTAGCCCTTCTCCATGTTCTCCAATCTTCGTAAGCCTTGCTCTGATATCAATGTAAGGGAAGCTCCCTAAGATCCTTCTTACAAGACAAAACACAATGGAAAACACACTATGGAGCAACCACCCAACCAAGTAGAAGCAACCAATCAACTCTAGAAGCTTCACTCCCAAGCCAAGGAATAAGAAGCATGAAGGTAGAGTGAAACCCTGGCAATGAATCAATGATCACAATGAGGAGTAGGGCGAGTTTGGCCTCAATATATAGAGCCAAAAGCAACCTGGGCACATAGCCATGCATAGCCCTAAGTTCCCTATACATGGATTCACCTAGAATAGAGTCCTAAGCATGGACCAACTATTCAGAGAATTGCTATTGATAACTCTACACATGTCTCGACTGTCCCAAACCTTGTTTAAACTCCATTTAGTGTGTTCTGGGCCTCACAAGGATATTAGTTACTTTCGGGTCACATCCAGTATGATGTGGCATAATTAACAGCTTGATTTACTGGAGTGTCGTGTATCCAAGACTAGGAGTATACTAAATCCTACTTACTGGCCATGGACATAACATAGATGGCTCTCAAGCTCTTCTCAACCTAGGATCTTCTCTCTTTTTTGTTGGGCTAGAAAATGGTCATTTTTGGCATTGGAATGTTGATTTTGACTCTCTTTTTTTGCCGGTTTGAAAACAAAAGGTAGAACCCTAGGCTAAAAGAGCTTGTGATCCATATGCACTCTTTTATACTTGAATTTAACTTTTTATTTCTAGTTTAACAATGGAACAAATGGGGTAGAAACCTCAGTCTCATTAGTCAAAGAACCATGTACACTGATGCAGATGGATCTTTGGTTGTTGAGACTAGGGTTCCAATGTCATTTGTTTTTTTTTACTCCCAGCATTCCAAAAGATATTGAAGACATGTCCTACTCAATGTTGGAAAAAAAATTATCTGCATCAACACAACTGGTACCAAGGCTTAGGAAATTTGGGAGCCAAAACTATAGTCTTTGTATAAACTGTACTGTTTTTTAAAATTTGATTTTTGGATGATTTCTAAATTTTATTTTTTTGTATATCAAGAACATCTTGCACTTTAGTATAATTTGTGGTATGTTAAGAAAAAAAATCCATGTCAAAAGAGTGAGATCTCAAGCTTGTAGGGCTATGGCTCTATGAATGCATATATAAAAATTAACTCTTTCAACATGGTTTTTTTTTGGGATTTTTGGACCCAAAAAAAATTTCTTTGAAAGGAACATGGAAACGTTTAATTTCACTCATCAATGTTCCACAAACATATCTCACTATTTTGCAAATGTCTCTCCCATGGATCAATTGCATGGAAAACTCTTGAATGTTGAAGTTGAAGTCTTCCCTTTTATAGTACGAGTTGTACATGGGAGATGTGGAATTGTAGTCTTTTATTCCTCTATTGGTCTCACTAACTACCCTCTTTGATCAATGAGAGTTCTCTAGGCTCTCAATAGTGAGATAGCAAGGTGGGTGTCTTTCATGTCTTTGAAATGTCTTGAATTTAATTTTGGTCACTCTCGGGAGAGTGTAAGCACGATCATCAATGCTCAATAGGGTGCGGATTATACATGCCTCATGAGCTTGGCTAGCTATGGAGCTAATAAGTCAATGTGCTCCCCGATGAAAATTGGGTGTAAGCATGGTTAGACTTTGGCGAGTGCTAGTGGATTAGTGTGTTGTCAAGCCCACCAGTGCGAAGTATGAGTGGTTATGGGACTCTCGGACACAAGTGGTAATGGGACACTCAGGTATGTACGTGAGCATGCAATCCTGAAACTGTGTGAGGTGTAAGCACAAATAGTATTTTAGTGAGATTTCATTTGATTGTCTAGTAAAAGGAATGATGAGTCAATGTGCTTCCCATCTCCAGTGTAGAGTGGGTGTAAGCATGATCCGTCCTGCTAGTGCGGGTTGTTTTCCAAAGTGGACAAGCCTACTAGTCAATGTGTAGCCTAGTACGAGTGGGAGCACAGACTTGTTATCCTGAGTACGTGCTCTTGGGTCGGTCCATGAATTCGGTGATGTACAGCTAGGCAAAGATACTTGGCAGGGCTATGTGAAGAGAGGACCTTTCCTTTATTACATGTTAGTAAGCATGCCTAAATGGCTTGCTTGTATGTATCCATGGTGGATCTAAGGTACATGTGCTCTCCTTGGTTTGTGTGGTTAACTACTACATATGTCGGTCTTTTGCCATGTAATGCTGCCACGCGAATTCAAGACTTAGGCAAAATTTTGGCATTTTTTTTTTTGCGTGGCTTTACCATGCGTGGCACATCCACGCCAACAATTTTTTGGCAACTTTGCTTGTCAAAAATGGCTTAGCCTGATCATGATCTTGCTAATAAGTGCTTGATCAACTAGGACTTCTTTCTGCTTCTGAGCTCTGGTAACAACCATCAATGGTAAACTTGGTTTAGTAGACTGAGCTGCTGGGTCTTTGCTTGATTGTAATCATATTCAATGGAGCAGTCACCGGTGGTGGTTTTGGTCTTGCTGGACAATCCTTGTAACAATGTCCATAATTGCGCTCTCGACAGAATGGGACAAACTGCACTCTCGACAAAATGGGACAAACTTTTTTTTGTTAGGACATTCCGAACTCTGTGATTTTCTCCACATGCAAAACATCCAAGTGGTGCTCTAGTCCATTGTCAAGCTTGTTGTTGTATATTGTTCTGAAGGACCAATATCTTATTGTAACTCCATTTATCATTACCAACTGAGGAGTCTGGTTCCATTAGATTCGCAGGAGGAGCATGTTGTGCATGTGGAGCTGTCAAAGCTGGTCGTTTAGAAAATACAAGGCCAAAGTTGTGAGTCTGGTTCTTAGGATCAGGTGTCTTATAATAGTAGGTTCCCGATATTGAAGCTTAGCGTATCTTTGTTGGATAATCCGAGGATTAAACAAGCAAAAAATTGTTTTGTGTCTCATAGAGTTGCATAGATGACAAATAGTATCTGTCATACATCTTTTCATTGTTGAACACTCATTTATGGTCTGATTCCCCACAAACTTCCATAAACTTTCTGGGTTTAAATCTTGTGATTGGGCCAACTTTAACCACTTTCCAATCCATGTGTTCTGTCTCATCTTGGTTATAAAACCAATCTTGGGTTGCTCCAGTTAAGGCAATAGAAAATAACTTAAGTCTCAATATCTGAACATTGAAATTATGACAAGATTGGTTAGCCTTTGCTGGAGATCAGCCGGAAGCCCATTGTAGACATTCTTCAAATAAATTGGCCGTCTGAGTTTGTGATTCCTGCAGGTATTACATCAAAACCAAAGTTGGTTTCACCTGACCCTAGATCAATTATCAATAAACATGCAAGAAGAATCATGAAATAAAAATTAGTCATTCACCAAGGAGACAACTGTGGGCTTGATTTCAAACACTCCCCCTTAAGGTCATGGTTGGTGCCTTGGTATCTTCATCAGATTCAGCATGTTGAAAAACTTCTGATGCCTGATCCTGAAAAGCGCTTTGATGAAGATGTATGCGATCATTTTTGTTAGAAGGAACATCAATGCTGGAAGAATCCATGCTACGTAAAATAGGATGAAATGACATAGCATCATTTATCGATGGCTGTTTGAAATCATAGTATGTATGTTCTTGAAATATTACATCCCTATAGACAAATACTACATTGGTGGATGGATCGTAAACTTTATAAGCTTTATGTTCATCAAGATAGCCAATGAAAATACATTTATTTGTCCTATGGGGCCAGCTTCTTCCTAAGATGTCTAGGAATGTGAACAAAACATATACCACCAAATATTTTTAAATGTCTGACACTGCCCATGCCAAACTTCATGAGGAGTCTTGTTGACGTTGATGGCTTTGGTGCTGGATCTGTTCTGCACGTAACAGGCTGTAGTAGTAGCTTCTGCCCAGAACTTCGCAGGTAGGTGTGCTTGATATAGCATGGATCTGGCTGAGTTGAGAAGAGTTCGATTCTTCCTTTCTACAGTCTCGTTCTGTTGAAGTGAATAGGAAGTGGTGAATTGTCTTCTAATACCATGTTCAGCCATGTAGTCAGACATATCGTTAGAGATGTATTCATCGCCACCGTCAGTTTGGAGTGCCTTCACTGTTGTAGACGTTTGTGTTTCAGCCATGGCCTTGAATCTCTTGAAGCATTCAAAGGCTTCATATTTGTGCTTAATGAACATGACTGTAGACCATCTAGAATAATCATCTATGAAAGTGATGAAATAGATTGCATCTCCTAATGATGGAGTTGGCATTGGACCACAAAGATCGCTATGTACATGATCCAATACATGCTTTGTTTTGATGGAATGTGATTTTGGAAACTTGCTTCTAGAGTGCTTACCATAGATGCATGATTCACAAAAGAAAGATTGCCTATCTAATGAAGAAGGGAAATTCAGTCCACTAAATTATTACAATGCATATAAAAAAGTGATCTTGTATTCACGTGCCCAAATCAACTATGCCATAGAACAGCACTGTCGTTAACATTTTCAATAGAGATACTAGCTAATGCAACTGAATTAGAGAGTATGTAAAGATTTTCGACGCTAGTGCATGTAGTCAAAGTAGTATATTCCTCGAGTATTGCATACAACTCAGATGAGAAAGTATCAGTGTAGCCCTCATCAGTTATCTTAGAGATTGATAATAGGTGCTTTGACAACTAAGAAACATGAAGGATGTTAGGAACACAAATGGACAGATTGTTGTTGAAGCTGATCTTCACTGCTCCTTTGCCCTCCACGCATATGGTGCTGGAATCTCCGAGGTAGATAAATTGGTCTCTATTTAAGCTATGTACTCCGGAAACCATTCCTTGCGAGAGGTCATGTGTTGGGTAGCACCGTTGTCTAGGTACCAGCTATCACAGTCTTCGTTGCTGATGTAAGACATTAACAAGTGTGTGTCTTGCTCCTTAAATTCGATCGTGTTGGAGGAGTCTGGCTGCTATTGCTGTTGTTGCTTCTTTGTCTCATTGTAAATCCTGATGCGACACTCCTTGATGTCGTGATTATCTCTTTTGCAATATCTGCAGAAAAGCTTCTTGCGTGATTCACCATGCTCACCTTGAGTGTGAGGCTTCTGCTGTTGCTACTACACTTGATTCTTGCCCTTGGAATAGTCTTTCTTCTTGGTGTATAGAGCCATGGATTTGTCTTTGATGGACAGACTGCTAGTCTTGAAGAAGATGATCGGTCACCTTTTGAAGAGTGAGGTCGGGTTGTGTGGAGATCATCACCACAAAGTGCTCATAGGCAAGTTTTCGCATTTCGGGGAAATACGAAAAAGCCGAAGCTGTTGAAAACATAGTGTATTTCTGCAGACTGTCGAAAAAGTAATGTGTTTCTGCAGACTTGTTCTAAATGCAAGTTTTGTGGAAGTCCTTGAAGATGGCCAAGTCTTCAATGACTTCAAGTTATTGAACTCAACATCTGAGCTTTGAAATTATAACAGGATTGGTTACCCTTTGCTGGAGATCAGCCGGAAGCTCGTTGTAAACGTTCTTCAAATAAATTGGTTGTCTAAGTTTGTGATTCCTACAGGTATCAGATGAGCAGACGGAGAACCAAAGTTGGTTTCACCTGACCTTAGATCAATGATCAATAAACATGCAGGAAGAATCATGAAATAGAAATTAGTCATTCACCAAGGAAACAACTGTGTGCTTAATTTCCAACAAGATCTGGGTCAGATCTAGGTACATTAGAACAAGCGAAGGTTCTTTTTCTGTTTTTGTAGGGTTTTTGGTGGTTTTGTGATGGTTTTTGTCCTGGTTCTGTAAATCAGCTGGGAATTAACCTTCGCCTTTCAAACTGAAGATTCTCTGTATGAAGGTGGTGTTGTTTGCAAGTCGGTGAAGGTTCTTTGCCAGGAAACAGAAAGTTATCACGACTGATGACAATTTTGCCTCCTTTTTCACCAAAATGACAGAAATGAATGATTTTTCTTGTTTTATCTTAAGGATGGTGATCTATATGGCTTCCCTTGCTCAACAATCCAATTAGATTTCAAACAAGAAAATCCACTCAAATCAAGCAAGATATCTCCTATTTTAATCCTAAAATGCAATTTAAACCCTATTATGCCAAAACAAGATGCCTAAATACAAGCTAACATCCATCCATGCATGCTGAAAACTGAAAAATTGGCGTAGCTCCCTGACAATGGCACCAAAATTGTAGTGGGCATTTTCTATCATTCTCTCAACCCTAGATCCAAGCACACAAACATCAAGGAGATCATGGTGAGGATTAATTAGCTGTCATGCGGAGATTCGTTCCCATGAGAGCGATAGCATATTTCATAATCCAGCATGTGCATATGATTCATGTCTAACACTAAGATCCAGTCACACTAAGCATTTACACTACATGCATTAACACTAGATCCACAACAATGATAGAAACTTACTCTCTTCTCTCTCTCTCTCTCTCTCTCTCTCTCTCTCTCTCTCTCTCTCTCTCTCTCTCTCTCTCTCTCTCTCTCTCTCTCTCTCTCTCTCTCTCTCTCTCTCTCTCTCTCTCTCTCCCTTTCTCTCTCACAAAAAGCATAAGAATGATCAAGCCCAATAAGCATCAAATCCAAGAATTAGCAAATCCAAAGAAAACATGAGAGTTAGAAGAGGATAGATGCAGAGCAAGGACATTCCATATCCATTTCATAAGAGAGCCAACTTGCTTGTATTAAAATGAAGAGAATATGTACAAAACAACTCGAATCCACCACTCTATATAGTGGAATTTAGGGCTTTGGCCTCAAATCCTATTGGCCAATTTCTACCTCCCTAACTATTTGAATTTGAATTTTAGAGGGAACCATTTTGAAAATTGGTGGGAACCCCTTTTATTCACTAACTTGACTATTAGGCCCTGCAACATTAAAAGTCCCGCAAAAAGGCCTAAAGTTTTTTTATTACTTGTAACTAATTAATTAACTATGTGATCATTGGGTTGGACTTACACACGTAGGGTGCCAAATCCCTCTCACTTATTAACTATGGTTAGGGTTGCCTCAATATCCACAAAACCCTCCAACAATGTGGTAATGGCCAATTGATCAGCCATTGTTTCAAATAATCTGAACCCGGGTAGCCATTAGAGGAGTTCTAAATCCAAAAAAGACCCTTTTAAAGATTCTTTTTATATTTTTTCTTAAAATTTTCTTACACATGGACCAATCAAAACACTCAAATTTGAAATCTACGTAACGTAACTTTTTGAGTCCACATTTTGATTCCACACTAAAAATGGCATAACTTTTTAGTGATAAGTCCAAATTCAGCGGAGTTTGGTGCATTGAAAAACGCTCAACAAGAGCTTTCCAATGATATGTTACATGACATACTTTTGAGATATGATTAAAAAGTTATGGCAAGTCAAAAGTATTAGTGTTATAATATTTTAATAATATAAAAGACATCTTGCACGAATTCTTAAAGGGTCTTTTTGGAGCTCAAAACTCCCCTAATGTCTAGCCTCCACCACTCATTGCAAGGGTGCTTGACTATCTATGGTCATGGCCCTCCCAATGGCCAATATCTGGAACTTTATTTTCACAAAGATATTCACACCCCTGGTGTCATGCCCACAACTGATCTAAATTTATTATCCCGTAGGAGGTCAGTAGGCCTACCTCGACCCGTAATATAATTATGATTATGAGAGGTTTGGGGCCCACATGTGCATATGGTCATAATTAATTATTGGAGGCCTGAACTCAAGATGGTGGATTTGTATGGGTCTATCATTTGACTCATAGGAAAACTAGATGATATCACCTAGTTAGGCTATAGATGTGTCTCATGAGGTGTCACAATGCACTACTAGTGGTGCATGGGCCTTGGAGGGTATAAGTATATCCATTGGGCTCTCACTAGTGTATGTTTGATTTTAATGTTAGTAGCTACATGTTGCTGGTGTGATTCCTCTTCCCCTTGTGAGTGATTGATCCATAGCTTGAATCCTAGATCTATACGATCTAGATTTGGTTGGGTTGGTTTTTTCACCATCTGATTCCCTTATTTGATGGCCCCGCCCTCCCCACCCGCCGCGGCGGTGGGTGGGTAGGGGGGCCATCCATTTTTTTTTTTGAATTTTCCTCCCCACATGTCATGGTGGGGAGGGGGCTATTTAAAAAACTTTTTGGGGGGCCCCCACCCCCCCCACAACTGCTGTGGCGGGTGGGGAGGGGGGCCATCATTTTTTTTTTTTTGGAATTCCCCTCTCCACCCGCGGCGGGTGGAGAGGAGACATCAAAAAATAAATTTGTTTTTGATGGCCCAACATCCCCACTCGCCGCGACTGATGAGGGGTTGGGCTATGTAAGAAAAAGGCTTTTTTTTTTTTCGGTTGGGCTATGTAAGAAAAAGGCTTTTTTTTTTTCTAAACCCCCAGCCCCCCCCCCCCCCCCCCCCCCCCCCCCCCCCCCCACATCTCTCTCTCTCTCTCTCTCTCTCTCTCTCTCTCTCTCTCTCTCTCTCTCTCTCTCTCCCCCTCTCTCTCTCTCTCTCTATGCGCTCTCTGTTTTTCTCTCTACATATATTAGACCTAAAATAGTTTTAAAAAGTTTACCGTATTTTCTCACGAGATATTTGTCAACGTGAAAAGCAAGAAAGTTGGACGATTTTAAAAAACTAGAAAATTGAAAGCAATGTGAATTTTTTTGAGAGGGGAGGGGTTTAACATGTAGCCCTGGCATGTGTGAAAAACCCACAATATGTTATGGGATTATATGTTTTTGCCATGTGTCATCGCCCACTATGTTATATATATATATATATATATATATATATATATATTATTCCTTTGCATGTGACTAGAAGCATAAGTTGTCACTCCTAGCCTTGGCAAAGGTTTTCTCTATAGAGTGGATTACAACGGTAAGGCTTCGCTTGGACTGGCTTTGCATCTTTTTCTAATGGGATAGAGTGCACGACTATATCAGGTGGTATTCCCTTCATCTCTTTATAATTCCATGCAAAGACATCATGGTACTTAAGAGTTTTTCTAAATTTCTTCATTGTCGTCTATCAAGATGTGCTCCTATATGTACGAATCAATCTTCTTTTTCATCTGGATGGTCCATCAAACGAAGATAACTCACTTGTTGGTTCTCGTTTCGGTTGTGACAACTCAATAGAAATAGCACCCATTGTGAAATCTGTGAACTTCTTAGGTACATCAAGTTTAGGGTTCTCTCTATGCTCAAGGATCTTTTTAAGTAAAGACGGAGTCTATTGAGGTGCTGCTTTGAACAAGAAGCTTCTTTAGATAAATCCATTCTTTGTTGCTCATTAAGAGGAGCAGTCAGTTGTTCTAGTTTTCGTCGGCCTGCTTCTGTTTCTCGGTTAATCTTGTGCAGAGCATATGAAGTGTACTATTCCATGAGGACGATAAGATAATTTGTGAATTGTTGATAACTTTCGAGAGCTTGGAGTATTCTTTAGGACTGTAAGACTCTCATCAATAGTACTAATAATCTCATTGCTTGGGTTATCCCACTTGTATACCTTATCATTCGGATGACAAGGTTGCGCTAAATATTTTAGTTTCCTCTACTGTTGAACATCATCTTTATACAAAGCGGATTCATCTATATGTGCAAATGGTGATGGCAGCTTAATCTCCTTTGGTATCTTCATAAGATTTGATGAATGTGGATCTAAGTAATGAAGTACTTGCTCATCGGTTGGTCTTTCATCAATCATTGTTAGCATGATACCTTCATCTGCAATTTCTACAAGCTCATTAACCGATGGTTTTGGTAGCCATTCTGTTTGAATAAGCTCAGCATCTATATAAGAAACATAAAATGCATCCATAATCGACTAATCTATACTTGTAGATGTTATCATTATTGGTTTCTCAAATTCAGATAATACTTCATTGCTGCATCTTTGAGCATCTATACAGTCAATGGTTGCTAACATGTGTCCCCAATTAATGATATCCGTAGAATGTGCGTAATGTCTTCAAATGGTTGGAGAAACATTGGTTTCATTGCACGTTGTAGAGGAACAGCATGATCCTTATGGCTTACTAGCAATGTGATGCAGCCTCTTGCTTTTTCCTGTTTGGAACAAGGGAGCATCAACCTATTGGGCTTGCATTGGAATCTCCGGTTCATGAGGTATTATGATCTTGCGTAAGGGTCCAGATAACTTAAGAACAGTATGGAAAGATATTCCCATAGCATGTCATCTTGAATTTGCTTATACCTCTCCTGTTCTATTATAGGATTAGGATAATATCTAGGTGTCATTGACGGTAGCAGAAGACCCTCCTTCTTCAATGTTCTTACCGCTAGATCTAATGGGTTCTCCCCCACAATTTTCACAACACGCTTAATAGATCATTTTTAATTCACAAGTAAAGAATCTATGGCCTTGTTGTCCACAGACAAAACAACCGATAAGTGTTGCTATTGCTATCACAGCATAAAAAGGAAGAATCGAACGCTTCTCAATTCAGTCAAATCTATATTATACCAATCGCACTTACCTGCAAAATTCTAGGCAAAAGCTACTGCCACAGCCTGTTATGTTCAAAACAAATCCAGCACCAAAGCCGTCAATAACAGAATTCCTTATCAAGTATGACATGGACACAAGCCTAGTGTCAACCATTTGAAAAAAATTTGTTGTATATGTTTCGTTCACGTTCCTAAACAGCTTAGGAAGAAACTGGAACAGAGGTCAGATAAATGCATTTTCATTGGCTATCCTGACGAACATAAAGCTTATAAAGTTTATGATCCATCCACCAATGCAGCATCTGTCTCTAGGGATGTAATCTTCAAAGAAGATACATTCTATGACTTCAAACAACCATTGACAAATGCTACAACTATAGAAGCCAAGCAGCCAACAGCACTTGTCACCAGACCAGACCAGACCAAGGAGCATTTCTCGACAACTTCAAGAAGAAATGCCATCTCATTAGTATGGTCAATCCATTGTTCGAAGATCTTCAAGAACTCAAACAGTTCCTAAGAGCTATGCATCTCAATCTTTCTAGATTTCATCAAAAGATCCAGAGACCCTGGCCGAAGCAACTAATTCCAAGGATGCTGTGAAGTGGCAAGAAGCTATGGAAAGCGAGTACAACTCACTTTTGACGAACTAGACCTGGACACTGGTCGACTTCCCCACTCACAAGAGAGTTATTGACACCAAGTGGATCTTCAAGAAGAAGATCAACTCTAATGGTTCCATCACAAAAGGGAAAGCACAACTAGTGGCTAAAGGATTCACTCAAGTCCAATGAGTGGATTATCAAGAAATTTTCAGTCATGTTGTCAAAATGCAGTCAATTAGGAATCTCATTGCATTACAACGGTGGAAGACCTCGAGATGCATCAAATGGATGTCAAAACAGCCTTCCTTAATGGCTATGTTGAAGAGCATCTATATACCTTCTAATCCGAAGGATTCGAAGTCAAAGGCCGAGAGCACAAAGTGTGCAAGCTGCACAAAGCAATCTATGGCTTGAAACAGGTCGCAAGGGCTTGGTTTGAAAGGATCAATGCTTATCTCATTCAATTAGGTTTTGTAAATAATTCCGCTGACTGTAACATTTATTCCAAATACATAGGTGTTCATTCAGTTCATATAGTTCTTTACGTAGATGATGCATTCATTCTGTCTAACGACACTTCCTTACTGCACACTACTAAGAGTGATTTGTCAAAAGAATTTGATATGACTGGTCTAGGCACTGTTCATTCATTATTGGGAAATACACATCACTAGAGATAGATCACAGAATAAGATTTATCTCAATCAGTAGAAATATCTAGAGAACATCCTAGAAAAGTTTCATATGTCTGATTGCAAACCAATTGATGCTCCAACAGATCTAGTTATGATATTGACTAAACTTTCTTGTGTTGATTCTGAAATTGAAGTACTTGACTTAGCGAAGTACCCTTATCATTCAGTTATAGAATCTTAATGTATGCCATGTTGTGCACCAGACCAGATCTAGCATACACTGTTAGCACACTAAGTCAATACATGTCTAATCCTAGGATCTTACATTGGAAAGTATTAAAGAGAGTGATGAACTACATTCAAGGAAGTTTAGATCACATTTTATGCTATGATGGAAATGCTATCGATCCAGTGATTCTTCAAGGCTACTCGGACTCAGATTGGGCGGGGAATGGTGCCTCAACCAGAAAATCCACTTCTAGTTTCTTTTTCTTTCTGGGAGGAAGACCAATCTCGTAGAACTCAAGAAATCATAAATCAGTTGCGCTTTCTTCAACATAAGCAGAATACAATGCATCATGTCAAGCTTCAAAAGAAGCTATATGGATCAGATTGTTACTTCATGATTTACATCACACTCAGTTCAATGCTACTACCATTCTGTGTGATAACATGAGTTGTATTTCACTGTCCCTGAGTCCCAGATTTCATGGCAAGTCTAAGCATATTGAAATCCAATATTATTTTTCCTCCTTGGTGATAATATTTATTCAAGACTCTTCCTGCACATTTTTTATCATTGATCTAGGATCAGATGCAACCTATTTTGGTTTTATGTCTGCTCATCTGATACCTGCAGGAATTATAAATCTCTATTTTGCTACCTGCATATTTGGTCGTGTTTCTGGACACAGACTGCAGCACCTGCAAAACTACTCTATTTCTGTGTGTAGACCTACACCTAGTAAAATACGCGAGTTTCTGCTCACAGTCCGAAAACCGAATCAAAGGGTAACCATTCCTGATAAATTTCTCCATTCGAATGTCAACTTTTGAGGTACATTGGATACCTGGCCATCTTTAATGACTTCAACAATACCTAGGCCATGTCATTTCTGATAAAGGTCTTGAAATCGATTATGATAAGCTAGTCTGTAAGCTTAGGTACAAGATTGGTCGCGTCCTCAGACAACTCGTGATATTAAATCCTTTTTGGAACTCACAAAATTTTTCACAGGTTTATTATGGAATATGCCTTAATAGCATTCCCCCTAATGATGTAGCCACATAAAACCATTGATAACATGGACCGAGGAAATGAATGAGAGTTTTAAGAATCTCAAGCACTGTGTTTCTACGGTTCCATTTTTACACATTGTCAATTCTAAGCAACCCTTTGTGGTGGATATAGATGCTAGCGACTTTGTTGTAGGAGCGGTCCTTTATCAGAATGATAGACCAGTTGCTTTTGAAAGCTCGAAAGCTAGATCTTGCTCAGACGAAGTATTCTACCTCAGAGAAGGAGCTTTTTGCAGTCATTCACGCGTTAAAAATCTAGAGGCATTATCTTTATGGTGCCAGATTTACGGTGATGATTGATCACCAATCCCTTAAGTATATATGTGAAGGTACGTCGAACAAGGTTGACGATGCCTTGAGTTGGATTGGAAAAATTGATCAGTTATGCTTTGTTGAAATCCAATCTTATTTATATCTTTCACTTCGGGATCTTTGTCGAACAGATGGATTTTTCGGTGGCATTTGGCTAGATGTCCTAACGGGAAATTCAGATCTAGTGCTGACCTTGGCAAGTAGGATCCCAAGAAATTCCTAAATGACAAGATACTTGAAGACTATTCCATAAGGAATGGCCTACATTCCGCCATTGGATTTAGTCATTTTATGTTGATGTATGGCAGATATGCAAAGGCAAGGACTTGCTGAAAGTTTGAGCAATTTACAAGAGTAGGAAGATTCGTTGTACTTTATGGTTTAGATCCACTACAATTGATAGCAAAAGATGTCCATTGTTAGCTAAATGACCGCTAGAGGTTTTTGTAATTCCTATCATACATACATTACACATGTTAGCACGTACCAATAGCCTAAATGAAACATGCTAGTACAAACTGCAAGTAGGACCTACTAGTTGCTTTAATTTTGGAGCATTGACTTAATTGTGACTAAGGGTGCAAGTACATATCTTTTTCATCCAAGGGTTTAGTACGCTTGAAACTTACCATCATGATCTCTACCATCATGTAGGCTTCTCCATTGGGCTTGCACTCCCAAGCACAATCATGGTTGAGTATACACTCCTTTTGCTTTAATTACACTTGACAACTCCCTAACTAATGAGGTCCTAATTATATGTGGATGTTCCTCTTTAGCTCTATATGTGTACTAGTCAATAAGGTGTACCATAATGTTCGTCACCTCCAATCTTACATACATCGAATGGTCTAGATTGAGTTTGGGATCACCAATACCTTGGGCATAATAATGGGACCGTATTGTTTGCTATAAATTTTAATTGGCTTTAATTTTCAGACCTCAAAGTATGGAATCCTCATAGATGGAATCTTGAAAATAAGGAGCCCTTGCAAATGGAATCATTGAAGAAATATTTAGAACCCACATATTCAAGCTCTGGAGAGAGCTTGTGTCATGTGGCATGAAGTGATGGACCATGGGTGTTTGTGGGCCTCCACATATTCAAGCTCTAGTTGAGCTTGTGCCATGCAATATGAAATGATGGACAATGGTTCTTTGTGGGCCCCCACATATTGCAAGCTCTAGACTAGGAGGCTTGTGCCATGTGACAAATGAAATTAGTGATAAGATTTTGATTACACACATTAGGCTTAATAATGCATGTTTAGAGTTGTATTATAAAGATATAATGACATTGTAGGTTCCTACCTGGGGTTGAGGAGAGAACTTGTTACTATATCCATACAATGTGCTTCCAAACACACATTAATAAAGGGCTTTCATCCTTGCATGCACATTGGATGCTCCTTCCATCACCTCGAGTTATGGACTTTGATTCCATCCATATTCCTAGGAAGAGCTACATGGACATGCAAGAGCATATAGCTGCATAAAAAAGAGAAAATTGGTGCATAAAATAAAAGAGGAAGATGGGAGATGGAAGATGATGATGTGAAAGCATGAGGCACTGGCGGTTGGCTGAAGCAATTCGATACAAAAAAAAAGAAAAGAAAAAGAGAACAGCATAAGCCCAATGGGTTTTTAACATTATACAACAACTAGTACTAGTCATGCTTATAATTGAGTTGCTTGCTTTCTGGCTGGCTTGCTGCTGCTAATGCTTTGGAATTTGCAAACTTTAGTAGAGACTCTCTGTGTGCGTCTGGGATCGTGAGCTATGGGGCGATCAGTGCTGGTTCTTAACTCTGGAAGCTCCTCTCTCAAGTGCATATTTGCCCTTCCCTTCTAAACTTCTAGCCGTTTGATAACTTGGGCTACAGTTTATTGTCATGTTTTGCTTGCTTCATTGATGCTCTTTCTGCTTGTTGAGACTACATTGCTTCAGGACATTTCGCCAATCTATGTGTGCTTGTTTGTGTCTGTTTTCAACTAATCTGGGCCACTGGAGTTCAATATATACTACTCAATTCCTTTTCTCTGATTTTTTCCAGCTGTTAACCAGACCAGAGATAGTTTTGGATCTATCTTAATTGTCTTTCAGCTATCTTTTGTCTCTGAATTATTCAGAAATTCGATTCTATTAGCGTAAGTTGTAGGATACATATTTAGAAGACACTTTGCTTACACGAAGTGTCTGGTTTAGACGCAGAGATGTGGCAGACGGTTGCATTGCTAATCTCCAATTAAAATACTTCCAGAGAACGACCTGCTTTGGTTGGTTTGGATTCTTGAAAGAGTTGGGCATTGCATGGCCTACCCAAACGTGAAAGCAGTCACAGGAAAGCTTGCTCTCATGTATAGTAACAAATGGCCATTTCCTTATGTAGAGCTGAAGACTTGACTGAGTAACTCCAGGCTATTGCTTTCAATCAGTTTGAAGCTCTAGTTTAGACATGACCTCTAAGCATAATTTCTACATGTCCGAGAGTGTAGGACTCCAGAGAAATGACAGTATTATTAAGTGAATGATATTCATCTGCAACAAACTTTAGCTTTTGAAATAGTGATTTTGGCATAAAGATCCGTGCACAACTAAGCATATTCTCTCCATTAAGAACCAGTGGAGGCTAGAGGTGTAGAATATCAGCCGAACAAACTGTTTCTTCTCTCAAAACCGAGTCATTTGGTAGATCCAAGTCCCATGGGGAGTCATAGGTGTACGCCCCTCTTTCCAAAAGGTGGAATACTGGTGACTTGCATAGTGGTCATATCTTCGCTTTAGACCATTGAATATCATTTAACACGCAATGAGCATGTCATGCTTGATTCTTTAGTGAATCATTACATAGGAATGTTTATGTCGCTTGATGGTTTTGAGAGTTTGAAGCATATTAGTAGATGAGTTCATCCACACCAATGGTACAAAATCTGAAGAGAAAGCAAGAACGATATCTTTGACACAATGAACAATAAAATGCCCATTTCTTGCAAGCATCTTGAATCCAAATATAACACATCCTCTTTGAAAGCTATTTAGAAACCAGATTCTATCCTATCTGGTCATTATTTTTATAAAGTTACTAATATTATTTGCCCATGGACCTTCAAATTGTGATGCTCTCAATATGAGTGATGAACTATCAAATTCACATAACTAGGAAAGCAATCAGCAATGGTTAATCCAACTCTTTCCAATGGAGATTTGAAATGGAAATGAATCATGTCAAGTCATCTGATCTGGCATTGGGTACTCTCAACTTCCAATAAGTACTTACTTATCAATCGCTAGGTCTTTCAAAATGCTAGCTTAGGGTTGTCTATATATAGATTTACTTATTTGATGGATTGACACACCAACTCTGTCATCCTTGTCATGTTACATTTTGCTGGAATCTACACATTTCTGTTCTGCAAAACCTTCAATACAAGAACTATTTCACCGAATTGTTCCAGAATCCACAACTTATCTGTTTGGCTGTAGTCCATATTCAATGGGATTTTTAGCCTGCTGTTCTGGTTGACAATAAATTCCAAAGAGTGACAGTCCAGAATTTCTTCACATTTATGCTTGTCTATTATCTTGGAACTTTGAAGAGAGCCTCAATAATTAGTATGCTGCTAAGAAGAGTTATCCTTAATTAAGAACTGCAGGGTTTTCCTGAGAACCTTTTGCATAGTAGAAAAGAATTGTAGGAATTTCATCTGTTTCATTATAAGATAATGCTTGATTGCTTGATGGAAAAGGTTCACTTGCTTATCCATCATAAGGCATCATTGTGTAGAATATGTGAAAGGAGGCAGATGCAATTGCCAAAAAAGTCATGATGAAAGCTGATTTTGGCAGCTAAGACCATTTAATAACCATCATGTGATCTGCTTCATAGTTGGACATGAGCTTTAAGGCTTGCCAATTATTGTACATTTTTCCAATGGGGGTAAGCCTTATGCCCTCCTTTGTTGTTTGTTTCAAAGAAGCTGGTGTGTTAGTAACCACTCTTAAGCAGCTGCTCACTCAACAATGTCTCTTAATTAATTTGACATATTAGTTGAGTGCAATTTCTTTTTTAGGTGAGTGCAATTTCGTTTTTAGTTGTTGCTACATCAAAGGTGGAATGCTTAGTTATTGATTGAGCTTCTAGAGGAGCGTTTCTTAATTCTGGCGATGTGCAGACAGGAAAAACAAAGATCCTGCATCGATTTGTCATGTGGCAAAGAGGAAACTGAGCTGACTATGAATAGTCTCAAGATGACTTTAGAGTTGAATTTTCAATCTTTATGCTGAGGTTTATGTTGAACTGATGATTTAGTAACATATATGTAGTCTCTTTGACTGACTTGATGTATTAAGGTGAAATGTTCTGATAGCCATCTATAGATTCCATTTTCATGCCAAAAGATAACTTCTGTTTAACTAAGATAATTAAGCCCATCTTCATCCAAGTTGCAGCCTACGAAAGCTTATATAATATGCAACATGCAAGTTTGTGATTGTGACTTGCATTGGGCACTGATGAAGTGAGTATAGATGTCATACCATTTTGTCCACGCTATACTTGGAGTTGGTGATCTAAGACTTTGTGAGTGGTCCATAATTTGAAGGTTGCATGGCATGTGTCTCTTTTAATGCCAGGTAAAATATCCTACACCAATTGATATCATATTGACTCTATGTTCTGGGTAGAGTGCAGGAGAATAACTTAATGCTGATAACAACCTAAAGCATTTTCCAAGAGAAAGTTCAGTTTTACCAATTTTCTAAAAGCATTACATTCACAACCTAAAGTGAAAGACTTTAGAATTCTGAGCTAGTTTGCTCTTTACCTTGAGTACTGTACTTGTCAAAGTGTCGGCCTTTATTATGTATCCAAGCCTGCTGGTTCATAGATACATCTACGCTCCTTAGAACAAGACCAAAAACATTCGAGGAGTTGGGAAATCTTTCAGCGGATCAAAGAGAATGATTTTATCTTTACTTACAGTAGTATCTGGTTGTGTGCGGGAGGTTTTGGTGCTTTTCAGCTTGTTATTAAATGTTTTTGCAGTCTCATGCAACTAAATAGAGCACAATGGATCATTACTTTGTGAAGACCTCCTGTCATGCTAGAGATTTTCTGTTTGATCCTCTGCTTTTAATGATGACATTCATGTCCATGTTGTGGCAAATAAGGCACTAGATTTTAATGCAATAACTAAGAATATACATGAATTGAAGCTTTCCTCAGGGAGAAAATATGACCCTCCGCTGGATTTTTCTACCTTGACTAAAACCTAAATGGAACCCAATCGCCTACTAAAGCCCCACTTTGGATGTGCTGCTACTACCTAGAAAGTGTACTGTAGCACTATATCGAGTTAATCTGTAAAAGTGAGATGCTTAACTTTGCCTATTATTTCCAGGTATATCATCTCAATATATGAATCTAAGGATGGTTTCTCATGGAGTGGGGGGTAAGTCCAGCCCAAATATTCTACCTTGATTGGTCGAGCCACTCCTAGAGGCCTCCCCCCATTTCGCAAGGGTTGAGAGTTGCCACTAGCTGTCATTGAAAGGTGCCAACTTTGGGGTAACTCAAGACCTTGTCTAGATACCCTCAGTCATTTTGGACATGCCTGCAAAGTATCAGGTGGTCGAGTCTTGACTATTTGCTATTTTTAATAAGCTCAAAACTAATCATTTTCCTATCTTGGCTTGTAGCAAATAGAATTGCATAAGCTGGGAACCTTTCCCTCATGCAAGTAGATTATGAAGCTACTAATCACCACACCATCATCCCCTACATTCATGCATCTCTCTTATTATTTGTTGATGTCTATGCCCTTGGATGTCATGTTTCCAGATTGAAGTCTTTGTTTGCTGTATCAGACCATGTATGGATTATGAACATGGAATTAAAATTTACGGGTTCAGGTATGCGTTGTACAATCTGGAAAAGTCGGCAAAATGCCTGTTTCGTGGTGTAGTAGAAGGCATTGGAGCATCCAAAAGCTTAATAGCCCATAAGAATGCTCAGGATGCTCGAGATGTCAAACTTCAGGTGTGCATCCGAGCGTTTCTTGGTTCTTATGGATCTTTATATTTGCAGCTTAATTTAGGCAATTATCTGTAATTTTGACCATTCAAAATCAAAATGTCGAGACATGCAAAAGAAAGTCTTAAACCAGTTTTTGCTGCTCCTTGCCTTTGGCTTATCCCAATGTTGAGAACCTATTGTAGGGGTGACTGTCAGGTGAAAAGACGATTCATAGATAGTAATGTCAAATGCCTAAGATCATAATTATCTATTGTAGCACTATCTTTCATCAACGACAGTGTGTGCACAAAAGAGTTTTTATGGTTGCGGAAATCTTGTTCAATAATCATATTTCTTAATATATCTCAACTTCAGAAGATAATTTGTAAGGTTTATTTCAGGGGATCAATGTGACCAATCATAGAATTGGCCTTAATAAAGTCTGGGAGCTCCTTCATTTGGACAAGGATTTGTCGAGCAGCATCTGCGCAGTTGGGCATAGAGTTGCCCATGGAGGAGAAACACTTACAAAACCTGCACTCATTACTGATACTGTGAAAAAAGCCATTGAAAAGGCCGTTCTTCTGGCTCCTCTTCATAACCCTCCCAACTTGGAGGTATGTCAAGGATAAACCTAAGTAACGAGAGCTGTAGGGTCATTTTGTTGCTTTGATAATGCTTCATGGCTTGTTTCAGAAGATGCACAGAGCATATCTTTTGCATTCATATCTACGAATTTTGTAACAAGTTCAGCTGTAAAACGAGTCTTGTCAGAGAATGTTGTGCAGATTTTGAGTTTTAAAATCTGTGTTGAAGAGCTTTCTTTGTTGCAGGATTGCAAAGCAACAGTAAAACTGAAACGAGATAGTTCTTAATATAAGGATCTGTAGGGTGTGGTATCGCTATGATTTTCCATGGAGGAAAATAGGTGCAATTTTGATTTGTTTATACTTACTTTTGTTTTTGGATACTGGATTTTTAGTGACCCTTCCACTAGAGATATAGAGGCATTGAGTTCATGGCATGCCAACTAGGACAAGCCAAAAATGAATATCTTTTAAATTTGGTTGATGGCACCGGCAAATACTTTTCCAAGCTTTGAGGATGGCAAGTCCGACCCCCTTTTGCTGCAGATTTTCTTTTTGTGAGCCTTCACTTTATTAGATTGTAAGATTCTTAGTTAAGGACACTTGTAATCACTTGACCCACTATCGGTCCTTAGGTTAGAGCTTTGTTTAGGGCCCCATTGCTTGAGTGTTGAACCTTTAGTCTGCTGGATAATGTTGGGGATGTTTTCCCTAATACAACAGTAGCTTCTTGGAAAGCTCCCTTAACCACCATATTAGTATAAGTGTTCTCAACTAGTAATTCTACAGGTTAAGATTTTGATGCCTATGAGTGTCTTTGTAGGAGATAGAGCTCTCCTTTGTAGAGCTGCACACTTGTATCTTGTGGTTGTATGGTGTTGTTTATAGGGGATTTCTATTTGATAACCGTCACAATGTGTATTGTTCCTATGCAATTTCATATCTTTGATGTGTGTTCATAACTTGGCATTAGAGCACTTTCCTATGCTCAATTTCCATTGCTACTACCTGTGTGTGTGTGTGTGTAGCTATCAAGCAGGGGATGGTATAGGTAGCGGGCTGGGAGACATACTAATACCCCATCTACCATATGTTGACGCTATGATCTTGATCTATTCGTGGAGTGAGGGGTTGCGAAAGCATATTGATCAACCGCATCAGTTTTGTCAAGATAAGAGTTTATAGGTCAATAGAAGAAGATTCAAGACCATGGTCTTCAACACATTTGGGCGTTTCATGCACATATAGGCCTTCACATTCGGTGATCAACCACCATAGTTGGTCTGTTGATATACATACTTTAGTGTGACTAATATTGAGGCAATGTTTAGCATGAGGCATGCCATATGGAGACCTTTTGGAGGCAAATATTAGCATGAGGCATGTAATATGGAGAACTTATACTTTGAAAAGCACATATAAGATGCTCAAAGTGTCTTCTTTTTGACACTTTGGTCACACCTATGACAATGTATGCAACAGAGATGATTTGGGCTTGTTTTCCTCACCTTAAGGTTTCCATGTTATCACTTACAATACAAGTAAACCAGCAGTCCCAAATCGGATTATCTTCGCAGAGTTCACTATGTTCCCTATGTTCAGAGTGTCACACGTCTTTTGTCGTCTATTGGAAAATCACTCTCACATCTTCTTGAGGACAATCACTCATAAATTTGATGGCATATTATCAATCATACACTCAACAAATCTAGATGGGAGCCCTATGGGTCAAGTTAGAGTTCTATTAGACGCTTTTTGTAGTGAGGAGATATGTGGGATCTCCCACGATATCTAGACCCTGTGGGTACCAACCAACTATCACTCACTGATTGCATGAGATTTGCATAGGCCTGATGCTACAAGAGATGAATTGCAGGGGACCGAACATCTTAGAATGAGACTATTTGCTACAAGCATACAAGGTGCAATCATAGACAGCTGCAACAAGTCCAGTCTTCATATAAAGCCAATAAAAGTAAGGCTTGAGGCAAAAAAAGGACTTCTGAAAACCGCAATGGCCAACAGAATTGAATTAGTGATCATTAGGCATGAGCTTGTGGTAGAGGCCAATAATTTCAAAATGTACAGCGCCCCGTAATGATAAAGGCATTTAGCGATAAGAGAATCAACTTGACGAGGAACAACAAATGGGAATTCTATACCCAGATACATGTCTCGCAAGTTAGGATAGTTTGTGTAAGCATCAAGTAAATTAATTTAAGTAGGAAAGATTTGTTGATGCAAAAGAGCATCAACAATAGCATACGTTTGATCGTGCTGAAGCTTAAAATGCAATGTATGTAGAAACTGCATCCAACCAATGGAAAATCATTTGAGGGTCTTTTGTCAACAGATAGCTAAGGGATTGATGATTACTACACAATTGAAATGGCATAGATTTATGGTAATGGCACTACCTCAAAGCATGAATGATGGCAAACTCCTTTCAATGGGTAGATTCACGGGTCACATAGGAAAGCAAAGCAGTGTGATTCATAAGCAATAACACCATAATCTTGGTGAGGGAGAGCCACTACACCCATAGCGTTGTCAACCATTTCAACAAAAAAATTCTTGTCAAAATCGGTAAAAGGCAAGAGAGGAACAGTAATAGAAGATGCTTGAGACAATCGATGGTGTAACACACAACAGTTCAGGCGAAGCAGCCCATGTTAAGGGTGGTAGAGATTGCTATTTCCTTCATCTTGTACAATAGATTGTTCTTACGCAATGTCATTATCTGTGATGTATGTTTATAGCACAAGGTAAAAGGGTTAGCAAATTCTTTACTTGCAGATGATATTTGGTTTGCTCTTTGATTACTTGCAGGGGATAAAGGCTGCAGAAGAACTTTTCCATTGTCCTCAAGTTGCTGTATTTGATACTGCTTTCCATTCAACGTTGCCTCCCTATGCATATATGTATGCTCTCCCTCTTAGTCTGTACATGGAACTTGGACTCAGGCGCTATGGATTTCATGGAACAAGTTACCAATGTGTCCTTGATCAAGCTGCAAATCTGCTTCTTAAGCCAAAAAATAACCTTAATGTCATTATCTGTCACCTAGGGGCAGGAGCGAGTATGGCTGCAATTAGGCAAGGGAATTGCATAGATACTACCATGGGTGTCACTCCACTTGAAGGTTTAGTGATGGCAACTCGAAGTGGAGATGTCGATTCCGGGGTTATGCAGATTTTGGCTTCTGAAAAAGGTCTAAGCATGCAAGAAATCAATACGCTACTAAACAAAGAAAGTGGTCTGTATGGAATTTGTGGTGATAAGGATATGAGAGTAGTGTTGGAAGCTGCTCAAGCAGGGAGTGAGAAGCACAAATTGGCTTTGGATGTGTTTGTACATCGTATTAAAAAATATTTAGGTGCATATTTGGTTCATCTCGAAGGCAAAGTGGATGCTCTTGTCTTTACTGCTGGTATAGGTGAGAGGTCCCCACCAATCAGATCAATGATTTGCCATGGGCTTAATGCATTTGGAATTTCCTTAGACCACAAGAAGAACTACCAGGATACAAATGAGAAAAGAGAAATTCAAAGTTCAACTTCAAAGGTTAAAATTCTAGTGGTACCAACAGATGAGGAACTGTGCATTGCTCAGCAGACATTAGAATTACTGAGCACAATTGAACCCAAAAGTGTTTGATTGTGTTCCCACTTGGGTTATTTGATAGTCTTTCTTTTGCAGATTGTATAACTCATTGCCCTTTATGGAAATCTTTTGGAATATACAAAGGGGTGCACAGATAAGATTCAATCAAGTAACCAGCTGAGCTTCAAAGTTCAAGGCACCTACTTCAGCAAGATTTTGACTGCTATTTCTCAAGCTCTGTTATAGCAGATTTTTTCAACTTTTTCAACTTTGCAACTCTTATTTGTAAAGTCCAGGGCTTGTTCCAGCAGCCTAATTATGCAAGCTGCTGGCCAACTCATGTGCTTGATTCAAGAAATGTGAATTAAGGATTTCCCCTAAATTTTGCTGATTCAAGAAAAAATCATAAATTTTTTCAATCCTGGTGAAAATATCATTGATTCAGCAAATCAATTGTAATAGAGAATGATTGAAAATTTTCTAGAGCTCGTCTTACACTTGTTTTGTGTATGAGTTAGTAGGAGTTTCTGTCAAATTTTCACTCGAGTCTGAAGACTTACTGCTCGTTGGGTCCTTTTGTAGGGCTGCACTAATGGGTCTGTTGTACCATCTCAAATGACTAGTAAAGGTCACTTACTATAAAGATCATTCATGCGTACTTGTGAGTCTGCTTCTATAGCTGTAAAAACTTTGTGAAATCCAGAGTGTATTTTTCAGCCCGCTATAATCCACAAAATCCTGCTTGTTGAGTCCGCAGGGCATTACGCCACTAAAGCCCATGGATTTTACATTGTAAGGTCAATCCTAACAGTAATGATCACATACCACTTTCTCCAGTAAAAAGTACATTTCTATGGTAAATTTGGGAATGCAAAACAAAAGATGCAAAATAACTTGGCACATATGGGACTTAGCCTGGCACAAAAAAATGCAAAACCTTTTTAGTTCAGTTGCATTATTCTTTATTACTATGTAAGGACTTTATGGCTATAAGTTATTTTTTGGTCATTCATTTTATTGAGCCATTATCTAAGTTTACTAGAGGAAATAACAGAAACTACAAAAAATAAAAGCATAGGCTTTTATGCCAGGACTTCATGTTGTCTTTGGCCTGGATGCCCTTGAGCTTGCCCTTGAGCTCTGCCCTTAAGGCCAAGCATTATGAAAGCAATTTGTGTTTACTTTCACACTTTCACATATTTATGTTCGATTGTCATTCATGTACAATTATATATGATCGACATATAATATGTACAGAGTTGTTATTATGCTAAAAAACATATAAGGCTTTGTTTGAGATGTTGGAAAGTAAAGGAAGCTGTCGGAAGTAAAGCATCATCATCTAGAGAACGACAGACAAATTAATATGGCCAGCATTCATGAAACTTGGTTGTGATATCGAATTAAAGCTTGAAAGCTTAAAATTGTACCTAACTTGAGGTAAGCTTGTCCTATATATCCAGTATGTTACAACTTATGTCCATTGTCTTTTAGTGGCTCCCCTACTTGGTGTAGTCATGCTTTGGCAATGTGTCTATCTTCACGTCCATGAATTTCCACCAAGTTCTAAGTGACTATTCGTTGTAAAGTTGACTCGTGCGCACCCAGTGTGACCTGTAAGACTCTAAGGGCTGACACTCTCTAAAGTCCCAGAGCAAGTTAGGAAGTCAAGGACTGAGCCACCGACCAATGTGAGCTAGTCAAATAGTCACAAGCCATGCTAGGGGATGGCTCCCGAGACCCATATCCGGGAGCTAGACTGATTCTGCCAGGCTTAATCAGCAAAATAAAAACTAAGTCCAAAAAAGCATACTTTACCAAACAACACTATATTCCAAGACAGAGGGGGCGCGTCCAATCACACCAAAACTACAGGGGGAGTCCGGCTGACAAAAACTTGGACAATTCAACCAGCGCCAGTGATCCAATCGCCAGGTCTCATCTCCCTCTTCCAGCGCGAGGCAAAAGCCCAACATGTGTTGGTGGCCCCGAGACCAATAAGTCTATGTATGAATGTAACATCTTCCAGATTTAATAAAAGTTGATCCTTGGGGATGACTACCATTTTGGTTTCGCCTCCGGGACTGATCCAAGTGGAAGGACCAATACTACAACCTTTTTGTGTCGTTGGTGCCTAAGGTTCCACGTCACCAACATGAGGCCCGTTGCTATGCCATTTGGTTAGTTTGGCGACCACTATGCCTTGGGTTTTCATGAGTGACTTGTCTTTGCCTTTCGTTACCTTTTGGGGACAGATTCTAAGTTGGCTTTCAAGTTGGTTGGGATTTTTGTTTTCCTAAGTCTGAATGGTTAGGCTTGTTGCATTTTCTAAGTTGGCTTTTCAACGAGTTCATGTCAGATGAATGTTAGACTTAAGCATGTCTTGGGAAAACCGCTCAAGTCCCAGCGCCCTTCGAGGCACCAGCGCAACACTATTAATGAAACACATTCTTATGTCTACCGTTGTGGCCAAGTTACCAATAATTCTAATGTGACTATTTATGGATCTATGGTTGTGATGGACTCAGTTTCTAACACTCCCTACTACTTGATTACAATTATTGAGAAAGAGATCACTAATTACTCCAAGTATACAATGTGATAGCCATTAGGTTTTTGGAGGTCTACTAATATCCAAAAAGATAAATGCTTTTATTTTTATAATAGATTTCCTTGAAGGTATTTTTTGATGATAATAGCAAAAACCTTAATGTTGTTGATGGAAGCCAAGTTTCAAATGTCCCACTTTCAAGTTCTCCGGCCCACTTCCACCTGTGAGACTTGAGAAGTAAAACTCATTATCGTAGATTTTAGCACCATGGACATGGTTAATGATATCTTTCAGCTTGTTATTCATAATTTATTCATAGATTTTGCAAAGTTCATGAAAAAGCTGGATAATAAAATTGAGGACAACTTAAGGATGCTAGAAGTTCTATTGGGCACGTATAAAATCATTAAGTGGAGAAAATGTCACCTTAGAGCATTAGATTGTTTTTGAAGGGGGTGACTTACAAGTGGTTGAGTAAGGACCAAAAGAATAGTAGTAATTAGTATGCTTTGGCATCAGTTTTAGGACTACCATTTCACATCTCCTACTAGGATAATTGAAGTAAAGTAGTAAACATATCAATGCAAAAGTGCATAGATGATTATTGTGTATTAAAGATAGGATTTTTGGCTTTGTTAAAAAACCTTTCATTAACATTGATTATGAGATACATATAGAAAGGATCAAAACTCTAGATATTAGGTGATAAAGGTTTTGCAAACTATAACAACCAACAAAAAATAACATTCATAGATAAAGAGTACCTCGTGGGGATTTAATCAAGAAAGCAAAAGTTTTAAATCCACAACTAAAGGTTCAAAAGAACAAGGGAATCAATTATGCAAATAATTGTAATTGTTAATGATAAAAACAAATCAAGACAATGTTGTACCATAATCAACACTTACATTTATTGATGCAACCAAGAGCTACTTATCCAAGGCAACAAGGTGAAAAATGACCATAAGAAAGTGTCACATAGAAGGTTATCGATATCCTATGCACTCCAAACACCATTTCTCACTATTCATCTTTGTGCAAATTGAACCACTCTACAAATTAAATGACAATCCTTAAACACTCTATAAACATTGCTTCCAAGATAATCTTATCTCAGATAAAGTACTTCAAATTGTTCTTTATGATAAGATTAAAACATATGATCTACATTCCAATGTGACATGTGAATAATTAGCAAAAATCATATCATCTTTTTCAAATCAAATGGTTATTGGGACAACATATATAACCATTTGATCAAACCACTTAAATTTGCCACTTCTTACATTTCAAAGTCAAAGTTTTCTTCGATCTAACTCCATTCTCCTTTCATTTCAAATTACTGATCAACCATTAAAATGAGATTTTGAGTATATGAAGGCCAACATGTATGAGAAATTAACATACTTTATCATGTAACTCCGTCTTCAGAATTTTATAAAGCCATTTCTCTTTTGAAATCATATCCACACTCGACAAATTTCTACTATGTTAAGAAGATATGGCTATAACTAAGCTTGTAGAACTGGTATAGCTTGCCATGAAAAATTTTCCAACACACATGAGAGACTCCATATGCAAATGACTATTGTGAAAAATGAGCTATGGTCATCTATTGTTCCTTTACTATGAGAACAAACTTGCTTGCACAAGAATTAAAGAAACATAAATTTTCAGCCACAATTCTTTCTTTCTTCAATTATAAGAAATTTCTAAAAGTGCATTTGATGAAGGGAAAAAAAACCAATGCATAAGAAAAGCAACTCATGTTTCCAACCCCCAATGATGCTCCAACTCTAGACAAGTTTGCAAGTTCACAATATGAAGGAAATAGATATCTACACTCAAAAGGCCTGAAAATGTCACTTGGCATTGTTTTATAAATCTAAATAGTACTCTGCTCGACGAATGCATACTTCGACTTCAAGTGAATCCTCATTTGTTGAGTAAGTTTGCATTGGTATAAAGAGAAAGTCACCAATGCGTTTCTTCTCGATATTATACATGCTTTGAGGATGGCTTCTCAAAGAAAGTCATCGTTTTCCTTTTCGAACTACCAAATGGTACATGAAACACATTTCATCAAATGGGCCAAATAACCTCAAAAATGCAATATTTCCCAATTTCTCTTTGTCATTGTAAAGCAGAAGAAGCTTATCCTCAACTTTCAAGAGAACATTTCTCTCATTTAGAGTTCGTGCTCGCAACTGACTCGTAGAGATTCAATAAGCTTTTCTACCACAAGACAACGTATGTTGCCAATTTTCTCAAAGCAATTCAAACATTCATTGCTTTCTCTAAAGTGGCAAATAGAACATGCAAGATGACCGTTTGAGCACTGCAAACCACCAAGATAAGAATTACATAGTACACGTTGTTGTCAATATCAGACTAACAAACTTGAGAAAATTGTATCACAGACTTGTTAGAAATTCTTACCAAAGTTTGTTGTTACAAATAATCTAATGGAGGATTGATGACCGTAAAACAAATGCAAACCACCTGAAACTGACATGTCAGCAAAATATAGATTTTGCAGTCCATGAAAATTCTCATTAACGAGATTATGGCCCAATAAAAGTCTTTGAAAAAATCTGAGTATTCATAGCCTATAATTAACCAAAAGTTGTGAGCCAGAAGTAAATGCTTTGCTGATTTGCAACTCTTGGAAAGGAGTTTTTTGCGACCTTTACAGGAGAGTTCAACAGCAGTTCAATTATGGCTCAGCATAATAGCCTCACCGTGATTATGTGGCAGGTTTGCACATTGCAAGGATCCATCTCTCAATAAATAAAAGTAATGAATCAACATTATGTCTTACAATCCATCAATAAAGTAGCAAACCTATGAGATTCCAATCCATTGAAATTTTAAAAGCGTTGATGAAAATTCAAATTGGAGAATGTGTTAAAAAATAAAGCCTATGATCTAGAGAAACCCATTTCTGTCTCAGTGAAGAGAATCTATAAGTTGCAGATAGTAATGGCATTCAGCAAACCGAAAAGTGTAGCATTTTCATAACGAACTATGGAGCATTGAGCAAGACGACAAACATGTAAGGCTAGCTTCAGTGACGCAGATAGATACCTGGTAAATTGGAGCAGATAAAGAGCTGGAGCAACCATCGCACCTAAGAATACCCATGTCAAAAGCGGCATTGAATGTTGTCTCCTCCTCATAAACTGTATCTAGGATTTCTTCCTCATCATCATCCTTCACCACATATGGCCTTCTCAATTTCTTGAGAGGTGGAGCCGAGGAGGGTGGAAGTTCCCCAGCTACTGAGCATCTCACCATGATCCTCACCATTCAATCTGTGAACCTAGGAAATCTTTCACTGGTGCCAAACAACACAAGCTACTACTTTCTGGTAATAGCAAGACAGGCAATGCTGCTTTAAGCTTTGTTCACGCCACTCAGGCAAAGCAGGCGAGATGGATGATATAAGGAATCAGTGAGTAAAGCACGGCTGCCTTTCAGCGATCAAGCCTCGCTCTGCTACTCGCAAATGCCCATAATCAGATTTTCAAAGATCAGAATGGCAAGCCAATATTTTGAGACATGAGTTGCGATCCAGTGACAAGCTGACTCCTTTTTTTGGTTTTTCCTGTTTGGGTGTATTTTGGAGGGAACTTTAATGATATTAAGACCTCGGCTACATTAATAAGCCTGGCAAAGTCCATGTGGGCTTTCAACTTTTTAAGAACCAAAATAACCAAATTGTATCAGGGTCACAAAGAACTATTAAAAATGGAATAATCATGGAATAGCAAATTTGTTCATGATCACCAACTAGAAGTGGGATAGATTTTGGCCCGGTTTTTACATCATTGGCCAAGCAATGTTGTGAAAACTTTCTTGTAGATTACAAGATTATCTCTAGACCTCTCATTCTTTAAAGGTGTCAATTTTTTATTATTGCCTTGAAAAGCCTATAACTCCAACTTTTGTGAGCTAAGATCCTTTAAAAATTAGAGCTTGCAAATACTGATTATATGCATATACTTTCATTGGAGCAAGCCTATACAAAACATTATGTTCATCACTTGTTGTCTTAGGTGTACATTTTTCATACAAGAAAAGATTTAGTATTATCTAGAAAGTTAATGATAGGTAATAGTTTCATATGAGGTCACTTCACGAGAGGTTTGAATGGTGGAATGACATGATGGATTGCAATATTCCCTCTTGTCTAGTGATAGGATGCAATGAGCGTTAGTATGTTGATGTCATAAAAGCAACATCCTTCGATAAACATATGTTATGGTTGTATGTAATATTGTCAAAGTCTCAATCTCAAATTAGACAAAGAGTTATTGCTTACACAATTAAGCATTTGGGCTTACAAAAATAAACTTTGCATTACCACATACAATGTCTAAGTATTATATATTGTTGAATGTCATGAGCTAGCTCTGGAGCTCGAGTCATGGCCTACTTAGCTCCTTGGATTCATGTATAGGAGCTAAGTTGATTCTGCCCGCCGAGACAGTTGTCGTGACCCATACCCGAGAGGTAGATTAATTCTGCAGGCTTAATTGGTAGATTAAAAACTAAGTCCTAAAAAGCGTGCTTTGCCAGACAACATTATGTTCCAAGACGGAAGGGGGGGCATGTTAAATCACAACAAGACGTTTGACAACACAAATACTTGGGCAGCTCAGGAATCCAGTGGCTAGGTCTTTGCTCCCTCTACCAAGACAAGCCAGGCACAATGCCCAACATGTGTGGGTGGCCCCGAGACAAGTCAGTCTATGTATGAATGTAACCTTTTCCAGATTCCATTGCTCTTTCCTTCATAAGACTCCCTCTTAATGATTGCATCATAAGAAGTAGAAACCTCAAAGACATTAGAAGACATGAAAAAAATGATTAGTACCTTCAACATAAGGATGATTGAAGTACTCTCTTTTTCGAACAAGAACTTCTATTCAATGATTTAGGTAATGACTCATATGATAATGATTCTTCCTCACCATCATTCACAATGACATCATTCAAAGTACATC
Organism: Diphasiastrum complanatum; assembly: GCA_029204225.1. Lineage (NCBI taxonomy): Eukaryota > Viridiplantae > Streptophyta > Lycopodiopsida > Lycopodiales > Lycopodiaceae > Diphasiastrum > Diphasiastrum complanatum. Next base: position 28,544,438 of record CM055100.1, read on the forward strand.
CTACTTTGAACTCTTCACATACTTCTCTTCTTCTTGACTTGTGACTATCTTCCTTACCAAGTCTCTTGATAGAACCATTTGATCTACTCTCTTTATGAAGACATGTGACTCCACTTGCTGCAAAAATGACTTTCTTGGACTCATCACAAAAAAATGTAGAAGAACCATCTACTTCATGAATGCACCTAGCAACATCTTTTTCCATATGATCAAAGAAATCATTGGCAACAATCTTTTATAAGGAAGAACTTCCACCTCTATTGATGAAGTTAGCTCTTTCCTTACCTTTTGCATGCTTGCACTTGCCATGAAGAACCATTGAAGAACCATCATTATCCCCAAGACTAGCCAAGTTAGCACAAAGATGAACATCTCCAAGAAGCATATTAGATCTTGACCTAGATCTAGCATAAGGAAGCTTGTTAGACTTTGCATAAGATCCACCAATCTTATTGATGCTAAAAGGGAACTTTGGAAAGTTGAGACCAATCTCCTTTTCCATTCCATCCTTTTTGTTATCCATAACAAAAGCATCAAGCTTGAAAAGTCTACCTTGTCTATCACCCCTAGCAACCAAGATTCCTTCCTTTGTAATGAAACAAGCATCACCACCAAACTTTACCATGTATCCTTTCTCTATTATTTGACCAACACTGAGCAAATTCTTTAAAAAAAAAAAAGTGAAGGAATGTAAAAAACACCATCAAGTCTTGCTTTCCTATTAGTGGAAAGACAAATAGGAATTGAACCAATACCTTCAATCACACACTTACCACCATTGGCCATGTGTATCACTCTCTTGACTCCATCATAAGTGACCAAAGAAGTAAAGAACTCCTTGTGACTAGTCATGTGTGAACTAGCTCCACTATCAATCCACCATGAATCTTTGTCACCTTCACTTGATATTAGACTTGAAGAACACATCAAAAGAGAATCACCACCACCTAGATCCTCATCATTAGTAGTAAAGTTGATGTGCTTGCTACCTTCATCTCTTTGCTTCTTCAAACATTCATTAGCAAAATGCCCTTTGATTCCACAATAAAAGCATTTCAATTTAGACTTATCTTTCTTTTTGCCAAAAGATCAGGAAGTCTCACCTTGATCTTGCCCTTTAGACCACTTTCCTTTTCCTTTGCCCTTAAACTTGCCTTTGATGAACATAGCCTTCTCTTCATAATGAGATGTTGATGTAGATCCACCTCCTCTTGATTGAAGCCTATACTCCTCATTCACCAAGATCTCTTGCAAATCCACAATACTTGGCAAAGTCTTTTGAAAATCAAAACTTTGAACTAAATTTCAAATATTTCCTAAAATTGGCAAAAGCTAACAGTAGTACATATCATCATTAGACATGTGTGGAGCCTGTTCCCATGTGTGGAATAAATGCATCTATTAGATGAGTCTTATAGGTTGTACGTACCATTTCATTTGAGATCTAGTGGCTAAAATGGCCAAAATCTAGTTTTCTAGCTATATGCCACTTAGCATCATGTTATTGGTAGGAAATGTTATGCCATAAGTTTAGGAGTGATCTCCCATGTGTAGAGGGCTGCTCACACATGTGTAAATATTAGTAGAAGTCGAATTTGGACTAGTAGAAGATTTTTATCTAGGTTCCTACAAATTAGGAAAATTGCCTAAAATCAAGGGAGGTGGCTATAAGTTAGGAAACTTGGTCCATGTGCCATATTGATGATTATTGGTGGATCCTTTGATGAGTAGGAACTCTCACACATGCCAAATCAGCTGAGTAAGCATCGGCTCTTGTGCATATATAGTGGCTCATTTGGCCATAATTGACAAGAAAGCTAAATCTTGGTTTTGGTGTATTTTTTGAGTAATCTTTCCATTCGTCTTGTGATTTTATGCTTCTAATGGTTTCTAAGCTTAGTGTACTTCATTCTCTGCTGGTAGTCCGTACTTTGACAAGTTTTCACACGTGTGAAACCAGCAAGTACAAGTTTTGATCATATTTGATTGTTCTTGTTAGATTTGTTGATGCATATTTGATCTAATGTTGTCTAATATTGTGTAGATTGGTAGATCAATCTAATCTAACACCCAATCACACTTGTGGATCTGATTCAGATCTATTCTTGGTCCATTTTTTTGTACTTTGACATGGTATCAGAGCCAAGTACAAGTGCATTTAAGGAATTGATCTAAACTATACCCAAATTGGTAGGTTTTTGGAAACAAGCTAATATTGAGGTAGCGAGTTTGAATGGATAGCTAGAACCATTATATTTGTACCAAATCTTGTTGTGGGCTGCAGGTGTACTTTCCACACGTGTGGGGCCATACAGAACCTATTTTGGACAGTAAAATTTTGTTTGGTGCATTTTGAGCTTCATACCCAATTTTGAGTCAATTTAGTGCACTTTTCAAGCTTTCACTTGCATTGTTTCTATTCCATTGATTTGCTCTTGGTTTAGATCAATCATATAGATGGATTAAAGCTTTTTTACAGTACATTTAAGTTGATTCTCTGATTTTTTGAGTGTACATTGAAGTTGAGAGAGAAAGAGTGCTATAAACCAAAGATTAAGGAGTGATTTGCAAGGGGAGTGATTGAAATCCATTATACCTTTATTCTAGATTTGTTCAAGAGTGAAAGGGCCAAGTCTAGAAGCATCTAAATGCTAGAAGACACTCTTGGATCAGTTCTCCAAGTGAAATCTTAGTGAATTTCTAAAGTACAAACACTCATAAAGGCAAAATCTAACTATACAAGGTGATAAGAATTGTTGGCAAGTACTAGGAGAATAATTTGAGATCCAAGTCACATCGTTCACCCCTACTCAAGTGTGTGAGTGTGTTTTCTGGCTTGAATTAAAGTCATAAAGGTGAGTGAGGCATATGTGTTGTGGTTGATCCAAAATTTTCAAGAGGTCCTTCCTTTGTAGAGGGCAAGAACTAGTAACTCAATTCTTGACTTTGGTGGAAAAATTGTCTTCTTCATTGTGATCAAATCTTGCTAAGTGGCATAGCTCTTTGTAAGCACATATCTTAGTGAGAGAGAAGTATCACATTTTTGAAAATTTGAATTTCATTCCAACTCTAAAGAGGTAGAGTCATTGGTACTTGGTGGAGTCCAATAGGGGTGAATGAATTCAATTTTTTGAGCAAAATTTTGACATTGTATGTATGAAACTCAAATAAGTTCTATTCAAATTTCTTTGTGAGAGTGTGAGGGTCAAGTTGTGATCCCATTGGGAGTCTAGAACAGGGAGGAGTCCATATTTGAGTGTTCATACATGATTGAGATCTTTGTGAATCTCTAGATGTCTAATTTTTAAGATTGGTGAGAAATTATTGACATAGATTGTTATCAAACCATTTCATGTCCATTCCAAATCTCAAGAGTGAGATTTTTTTGGGTCAAGAGGGATTCCAATAGGGGTGATTGGATCTGATCTTTGTGTGTTTGAATCAAGTATACATGTCAAGTTTTTGTGATCTAGTGTAGATCCCTTTTCTTGTGAGAATTTATGGTATAGTGTTGTCAAATCAAATCAAATTCAATCCAAATCTCAAGAGTGAGATTATTTGAGTCAAGAGTGAGTCAAAAAGAAGTGATTAAGTTTGATTTTCAAGTATTTGAAACAAAACTCATACCTTGTTCAAGAATCTCAAAAGTTGAGTGAACTAGTCAAGAGAAAAAGAAAACCTAGGTGTCAAATCTTTTCAAATCCATTCCAACTCTCAAGAGAAAGAGTCATTGGTATTTGTTGAGTCCAATAGGGGTGTTTGGATCTCATTTTCATGATTTGATAGAGTACTTTTGTCCTAGTGATCAAAGCTAAGATTAGTTTCCAATTGACTAGGTTGAAAGAGATATGATTCAAAATTTGTGGTCTAGATCTTGTGTAGATCCTTCTAGATTGTTGAATGTGTTCAAATCTATTTTCTTGAGAGTCACAAATTATATTTCGAAAATTCATATCACAAGGTTTTACTTCCTCATCATGGCATCAATAGGTGGCAACCTATTGGAGGAAAGTAAGGATCCTAAATGCAACCTTTGTGGCAAGAGAGATCGTTTTGTCTCAAGATGCTACAAACTGAAGACCAATCCATCCAAGGAGAACCAAAGCAAGGGGGCCGAGGTGAAGGATGGAGCTTCAAGTTCAAAGTGCAAAGGCAAGAAGGACAAATCCAAGGAAAGGTGTTTCCTTTGTGGAAAGATGCATGAGGCTTGGAGCCTCATAAGGACTTACAAGATTTGTCTTCAAAAGTTCATCATCACACATTTCAAAACTTTTAAAGTTTTGCATTTGGAAGTGAATTTTTTTGGTTCAAGATGCAAAGATAAATGTCACTTTCATTAATGTCACTTGGATTTATCTCATGTCCTTGGAAAACATTTTGCTTAGAACTTTAGAAAAGTTCAAATTTATTGTTATGATCCAAGAGAAACCAAGAAAGATTAAGGAGGAGCAATCACAAAATGAAAATAGTTCCATTTATGCTCTCATGACATCTTGTGAAGAACTGTTTTGCTTTGAAGAGTTTTTTGTATCTCAAAGGTGGATCAAGGCAATACTAGCTGAGTGTGATGCCTTAATAGATAGCGAAGCATGTTTTCCTTGTAAACTTACATTGAATATGAAGTCAAGGAAATGGAAATGTCTTCATAATGTGTTTTTTGTTGGTTTCAATAAGATCATGAATGATGTGTTCATTCATAATGTTGAAGATTGTAAATTTTCAATTTTAGAGACAAGTTGTAAACTTCTTATGAGAATAAGTGAAGCATCCAAAGTGGACACTTATATCCATAAGCAAGTAGTTAGCCTTACTGAGATGGAAATACTTTTTGATTTCAATATTAGAAAAATCATGCCAAGTTGTGGTGATTTTTGGACTTATGTTTCTAGCATAAGTAATGTTGATGATCACATGAAGTACACATTATATGATCATGTTTGTTGTGATCATTTTGAGACATGGAGATCTCGGATTTCCATCAAGGAGGAGCACCAAGAACTTGATCTTGAGGAGTCATCTCGAGGTTCAAGTGTGCCAAGGATTGAGGAGGAGAGTCCTTCTCAAGTTATGATTCCAAGAAGAAAATCAAGAGACATGGTTGAGCTCATATGGCTCACATTTCAAGGGAAAGAGGAGCACATTTCAAGTAGTATACATCTCATGCTTGCTTCTCTTATGTGATTTGGTGAATCAATTTGCTTTAGTGAGACTTTTGCATCTCAAAGTTGGAGTGAAGCAATAGTAGTTGAGTATGGTGTCTCTCTTGAGAACATAGTTGATGTTCTTAATGATTTGAAATTAATTTTAGATCAATTAGAAAGCAAATGGTTATTTCTTAAAATGTATGCTCTTGAGTCTTGCAAGAGCAAGAGTGATTTGTCCATTATAGTGTGAAAATTGACTTTTTTCATGTATTGAGGCAAATTGTAGACTCTTTATGAGAGTATGTGAATCATCCTCTAAGGAAACTTATCTCCATAATGAATTATTTAGCCTCATTAGATCTGAGATTAGCATGGTAATCAAGCATGGAGATATGATGCAAACTCTTTGTTATTATAGCATGCATAGTCTTGCCAATGTTGATAAGCCTAAGTCTCGAGGTCTTGGTAACATGATGTTGGATCTTTGTGATCCTTATGAGTCAAGAAGGACTATTTATTTTCTCATGGAGTTGCAGCTATTTTCAAGGAGGAGGAGCTTTTGGATCAACCATATGTTTCAAGGATGGAACAAATCAATCAAGTGTTGCAAAGCTCTCAAGTTCATCAAAGAAGTCAACATCAAAGAGGCACTATCATGGATATGGTGATTTCGGATCGATATCAAGCTCATTGGCTGATCTTCACACCTTTGAACCAGCAAGGATGCATATTCGAAAACCAATTCAGCCCATGGAGTCAATCTCAATATCATCATGTTTTTATCAAGTTAGTTTTGAGGAGGAGTCTTAAAATTGGCAAAAGCTAACTTGATCAAATCTTGTAAATACCATTATGAGTAGTACATATCATCATTAGATATGTGTGGATCCTGTTACCATGTGTGGATTAAATGCATTTATCATTTAGACGAGTCATATAGGTTGTACATACCATTTCATTTGAGATCTAGTGGCTAAAATGGCCAAAATCTAGTTTTCTAGCTATATGCCACTTGGCATCATGTTATTGGTAGGAAATGCTATGCCATAAGTTTAGGAGTGATCTACCATGTGTAGAGGGCTGCTCACACATGTGGAAATATTAGTAGAAGTCAAATTTGGACTTGTAGAAGATTTTTATCTAGGTTCCTACAAATTAGGAAAATTGCCTAAAATCAAGGGAGGTGGCTATAAGTTAGGAAACTTGGTCCATGTGCCATATTGATGATTATTGGTGGATCCTTTGATGAGTAGGCAACTCTCACATGTGCCAAATCAGCTGAGTAAGCATCAGCTCTTGTGTATATATAGTGGCTCATTTGGCCATAATTGACAAGAAAGCTAAATCTTGGTTTTGGTGCATTTTTTGAGTAACCTTTCCATTTGTCTTGTGATTTTATGCTTCTATTGGTTTCTAAGATTAGTGTACTTCATTCTCTGCTGGTAGTCCGTACCTTGACAGGTTTTCACACGTGTGAAACCAGCAAGTACAAGTTTTGATCATATTTGATTGTTCTTGTTAGATTTGTTGATGCAGATTTGATCTAATGCTATATAATCTTGTGTAGATTGGTAGATCAATCTAATCTAACACCCAATCACACTTGTGGATCTGATTCAGATCTATTCTTGGTCCATTTTTCTATACTTTGACAATATTCAGTTAACCATTCTTGGTATCATTATGATTTGGTATCCAATCGAGCTCTCTGAGATACAATCACTAATGTAATGAGTCTACTTCTCAACTGAGAAATACTCACCCAAGAATTTTGTATCCTATGCACACAAATATTTCAGATGAATCTAAATGACTCATAAATCATGTGTCTTACAAGCAATACACACAAAACAAATGATTTTCAATGAATTCTCTTAAGCTTGGAAAATTTATGGAAGATCCCATGCTCTTTTTAAATAAACATGGAAAAAAGAGAGACAGTTCGAGATTATATTGAAGTACTCAATGTGGGAGCAGCCTAGAAAAGTGAGCAGAAAAACATCACCCTGCTGATACAACATAAACAATTTGGTAAAGAAGAAGCCGTGATTGATGGAGGTTCAGGAGTTAACCTGATTTCAACCAAGCTATGTGCAAAATGGGGACTTACCAAGCTGAAGCCTGCCACTTTTGCCATCAAGCTAGCTGGTCAAAGAGAAATGGTTGAAGACATACCTGTCAAAATAGGTGGAGTACAATTTGTCATTACTTTTGTAGTAATGGACTTACCCGACGTGCCAAATGTATATCGAGATTTATTGGGATGTCCATGGTTACGAATTGCACAAGTAATTCATAACTAGGGCATCGGCAAAATTACTTTTGAGAATCATGAGCGTGTGGTCAAAGTAGATCCAATTACTTGGACTATCAAGCCAATAGTCTAAACATGGGATGATGGTTTATCAACAACGGATCATACTTGTGATCGACAGGTGAAGACTTTTGGAAGTCCACTATGACTCTCAAACCGACACTGTCAATTGGAATCAAGTTCTTGTAACAGTGGATTGGAGCAGGCTATATGTGTCAGCAAGATAATCAATCTAAATTGAGCAAAATTTCCTTAATTGATCGAACTTTAGAAAGGAAGGAAAGATGGCAGGACCAATGACAAAGAAACATGCTAAGCAACACTATAATATGGTTCTGAAATGGGAAAAATCATCTCAAAAAGTTGATTCTAAGAATGTACCACCTGTATTGGATAAAGGAAAGGGGAAGGTCAAGTATGATTCTTCAAGTCAGAGTTCTCGCAAGAAATCACCATCAAGGAAATCATCACCTTCATAGAAGAGCACATCTTCTAGAAAGTCATCACCTCCACGATCGATTCTTGCCAAGAAAGCTAAAAGGGGATCAAAGATCAACCCTTATGAAAAGGAACAATCAAAAGAAGTCTAGCATGATATGCCAGAGCATTTCAAACGCTATACTTTTGATGATGCTATGATTATGTTACCCAAGGCTCATCATGAATTGGAAGAGCAAGTACCAAAAATAAAGGAGGTTTACTTGAACCAAGAGAGCTAGAGAAAATTGTTCAAGTTGGAGCGCAATTTACTCTCGAACAATTTCAAGCGTTAAGAAAGTTATTGATCAAATATCAAGACTGTTTTGCTTGGACGTACAAGGATCTCAAAGAAATACCTACCTCGATTATTGAGCATACGATACCCTTGATGCCTGATGCTGTTCCAAAGGTCACAAGATTTTATCGCTGCAATCCAAACGTTACGGATCTTATAAAGAAAGAGCTGCAAAGACTACTTGAAGCCAATTTTATTTACAAAATCGAACATACGGAATGGGTTTCTCCAATTGTCGTCATTCCTAAGAAGAATGGAAAGATGAGAATTTGTGTGAATCTCAAGGCTTTAAACAAAGTGACATGAAAGGATCACTTTCTATTACCCTTTACTGAAAGCATATTGGACCGACTTGTTGGAGCAGAAGCGTATAGTTTTTCTGGATGGATTTAGTGATTACAACCAAGTTAAGATTGTACCTGCGGATCACCACAAAACATTTTTTGCAACAGAATGGAAAACTTATGTTTATAAAGTTATGTCATTTGGACTTTGCAACACACCTACTAGTTCATTTCAAAGAGTCATGCAGTTTGCCTTCAAAGACTACTTGCAAAAATTCCTTGAAATCTACTTGGATGATCTCGGAGTCCATATTGCCGATACAGACCATTTGGATAGTTTCAAAAAAGTATTTGAACGTTGTCGCAAATATAAAATCTCCTTAAATCTAGAAAAGTGTCAAATTTGGGTCATTCATGGCATTGCTATGGATTATTCCAAAATCAAAGTCATTGTCGAGTTATCGCCACCAGAAACAATTCGAGGAATCTACGTGTTTATGGGTCATGCAAATTACTATCAGATATCTATTCTATGCTTTGCGTATTAGCAAAACCTATATACAAATTGACTATTGTACCAATTTGGACAGTAGAGGCATTGGAAGCATTTAGAAAATGCTTTAGCTTCTGCACCGATACTACGAGCTCCAATTTGGACAATTGAGTTTCATGTTCATACTACTACATCAAAATATGCCATTGGATCAATTTTGACACAGCCAGATGAATACAAGAAGGATTATCCTATCAGGTTTGCAAATCGACAGCTTACAGATCCTGAGAAGAATTATTCGACAACCGAATGTGAAGCGTTGGCCATGATTTTTTTTATGTTAAGAAGTTTCGACATTATCTATTGGCAACGCATTTTGCATTATATACTGATCATCAACTGTTACTTTATTTGGTGAACAAGACATATAACACAAGGGCGTATTGCAAGATGGCTACTTTTATTGATCGAATTTGATTTTCGCGTTCAGGCTGACCATGTCTCAAGGATTGAATCAGCACCAGTTAATACTGAAGTGGATGATGAACTACCAGATGTTGCATTGTTTTATGTTGAAGCAGTACTTGAATGGGCAGCGGATATTGTTGAATATCTAGTGCTAGGCCAACCTAATGATTCCTTGACAAAAGTACAAAAGAGACAATTGATTCTTAAGGCACAACCTTATCAATTGATTGTGAGACAATTGTATCACCGAGGAATGGATGATATATTGCGAAGATATGTTTTGTCGCATGAAGTAACTTTATCATGTTTTCACATGATGGCATGGGTGGAGGACATTTTTCAACAGAGATCACTGTTTGCAAACTTTTATAATCAAGATGTTGGTGGCCTATGTGAAAGATTCAACTTAGTGCACTATACTTGTGATTGCTTGCAATTCTATGTGTAGAATGATCTATATTTGTTATTTTTGGATCCACACGTGTGAAATACAGTAGCTTGCTAGTTTTGTATGGACTGTAACAGTACTTTATCATTTGGTTCATGTTTGATCAAGTTCTATTAGTGTTTGCATCTCATTTTGTGTGTAGATACTGATTTTTCTACATTGGTGACATTGGTAGAGTATCTTTTTTTTGTAACCAAAGATCAGGGACATGATTTGGATCTTCAATGATCTGAAATCCTTCACATGGTATCAGAGCTTGTGTTTCAGGTTATGAAGAAGAAAATCATATCTATCAATGATTTGGTGAAGATATCAAGGCTAGAGCATGCTAAAGAGGATTCTACACCAAAATTGAGTTTTTTGCTTTTGTAGATTGGATCTTTGGTATATCAAATTCCTATAAAAGTCTCTAAACTTGATCAATTCCGATTTTTGATTTCATATACTGGATTTGGCCGATTTTTGGATCATTGGATCAAGCTACATGGTGGCTAATAGATTGAATATCAAATTTTCAGCGTTTGCATGTAGATTTGGAATAGTCAATTTTTTGTGATTTTGTCAAAACTCTAATTTTGATTGGATCTCTAGATAGTGGGGTTGTTGTACTTCATTTGAGTGTGTTTCAATCTTAGGAAGTGGCTAGAAGAGAATTTTTTGAGATGGTTTCAAATCTTTGTGATTTCTTTTGAAAATAGTTGTTGTTGTTTAAAGGAGTGCTTTGTGCATTGAAACAGGTTGAAAAAGAAGATCAGGTCATTGCTACATGGCAACCTCAATTGGAGACATGTTGGAAGCCAATGATGGGCTTACCTCAAGTAACTATTCATTGTGGAAAGTGAGGATGGAATCACTTCTTGAGATGAATGATGTTTTGGATATTGTTGTAGGTTTGGAGGAGAGACCATCAACACAACAAGATCAAATGAGGTATGATAAGAGGGCCAAAAGGGCTCTACACATTATCAAGATGAATGTTACCAATGAGCTTCTCAAGGAAGTTGGTAAGTGTACTTCATCTAAGGACGCTTGGGATTCATTGAAGAAGCTTAATGAATCCAAGTCTACTTCTAGAGTGTGACTCTAAGAAGGCAAATCTTTTCTTGTTTGCAAAATAATGAAGAAAGTCCAAGTACTTTTGTTTTGAGGATGAAAGCATTGAATGATGAGTTGGCTTGCATTGATGAGAGCATTAAGGAAGGAGAGCTTGTTCAGGTGATTCTTAATGGACTGTTGGATGCTCATGCTATCATTGTACAAAGTATTGCTATTCAAAACACTTTGCCAAGTTTGATGAATCTTCAATAGATCTTGATCAATGAAGAATATAGGCTTCAAGCAAGAGGTGGATCTACATCAACACTTCAAGAGGAAGCTATGTTCACAAAGGGCAAATTCAAGGGAAAAACCAAAAGTAAGTGGTCTAAAGGGCAAGATCAAGTGGATGCTTCTTCAAGTGTCAAAAAGAAGGATAGTCAAAGCTCAAGTGCTTCTATTGTGGCATCAAAGGACACTTTGCAAGTGAGTGCTACAAGAAGAAGAGAGATCAAGGAGACAAGCAAGGTAATCTTACTCTTGATGAGGATGGTTTGGATGTTCAAGATGCAAATGATGATGCTTTTGTGATGTCTTCATGTATGTTTGCTAATGATGGAGATCTAGATGCTTGATGGATTGATAGTGGAGCAAGTTCACAAATGACCTTTCACAAAGAGTACTTCACTTCTTTGTTGGCATATGGAGATGATAAGAGGGTGATCTACATGGCCAATGATGGTGAGTGTGCAATCAAAGGGATTGGCACAATTCCTATTTCTCTCTCTACAAATAGGAATGTTCATTTGGAGGATGTCTTCTTTATTCCATCTATTACCAAGAATTTGCTTAGTGTGAGTCAAATGCTAAGTAAAGGCCTCAAGGTTGAGTTTGATGGAGATGCTTGTATGATCAAAAGGAAGGATGTCTTGATTGGAGAAGGTAAAAGAAAAGGGAAGTTGTTCAAACTAGATGCTTGTGTTATTGCTAACCAAGTTGGATGTGTTGCAAGAGAGCAACTACCTATTCAAGAGGTTTGGCATAAAGTGATGGGACACCTCAACTTCAAGTCATTGGAGGTAATGGCTAGAAAGAAGGTTGTGATAGGTCTTCCAAGCTCCTTAAGTGGCATCAATCATGCTTGTGAGACTTGTGCTTTTTCTAAGTCACATAGACTACCTTAAACTAGGTCTACATCTAGATCTACAAAGCCTTTTCAACTTGTACATTCAAATATTCATGGATTTACTACAATTAGCAATAGTGGAGCTAAGATGTATGTAATGTTCAATGATGATTTTCGTAGATTTTGTTGGATCTATCTACTAAAGTTCAAGGATGAAGTGTATGATGTCTTTATCAAATTCAAGAATTTAAGGGAGAACCAATTTTCCACAAGGATCAAGTGCTTAAGGAGTGACAATGGTGGTGAGTACATATCTACCAAGTTCAACGCCTTTTGTGATGAGCATGGGATCAAGAGGGAGTATACAACATCAAGGACCCCACAAAAAAATGGAGTGGCTGAAAGGAAGAACAAGACTTTATGTGAAAGTGCCAAAGCCATGAGGTTAAGTGCTAATCTTGACAAACCATTTTGGGATCAAGCTTTGTTGTGTGCCAATTTCTTGTGCAATAGGTAGCCGAGGGCTATTTTGGATGGAAGGACACCTTTTGAGATGCTATTCAAGAGGAAGCCGAGTGTCAACTTTCTAAGAACTTTTGGATGCACATGCTATGTCAACATTACTCTTGATGATAGGACCAAGGAGGATCCATCTTAAAAAAGAGATGTTTTTGTTGGATATAGTGAGGTGAGTAAAGCCTACAAGGTTTACATTCCTTCTACTAGCAAAGTGATTGTTGGTAGAGATGCCATCTTTGATGAGGGGAACATTTCAAAAGTGTCTTCAAGCATGACTGATAATGGTGTGGATGGATCTAACATTCTTGATGTTGATGTAAAGGATCCTACTTTGGATGGTGATGATGATGGACCTTCATCAAGTCAAAAGCCAAGGAGAACATCAAGAAAAAACAAGTACCTTCAAGGCTCACATATGATGAGAAGGGTAAGCAAGTCGAAGTGACTCATTTTGTTTTTCTCGCATCTTTTGGAGGATCTTCTTGTGTACATGGAACTATGCAAGTGGATGGATGTTATCTTGCTGTAAAATGAAGTAATGGATCTGGAAAACAAAGTTTGTTCAATGACTTTGATGTTCAAGTTGATGATCAAGAGGTTGATTTCAAAGGGCTTCAACAAGGCAAAAAGGAAGTTGGCAATTTGGAGCTAGTCAAGAGCATCAAAGGAGAGGTAATTGGCAAAGATGTTATGGATCTATTTTTGCAGATTATTTAGGACCCAAGTAAGGTCAAAGAAGCAGCAAGAAAGTGTTGTTCAAGTTTACTTTACCTCTTCTATCTCATGTTTGAGCATTTTCATGTGGATGTGTGCAAATTGTCAAGATATGGTAAAACTAGCTACATTGATGAGCATCATTTTGATGTTGGATTTGTACTAGAATTCTTGGCTGGTTTTGTTGATGGAAATGAAGCTATTGGAGGTTCATTATGTCACTCATTCATGGTCAAGTCATCAAGGTATGATGGTATCTTGTGGCAAGATGGAGATGGAGGCTCATTCATGGAGTTTGATGGTGGATACATGGCAACAAAGGACAAAGAAGGAGGAAACATGCAAGAAATTGTTGATCACTCACATTTATGATTTGTTTGCTATATTTTTCTAGAGATTTTAGAGTTGGAAGCATGGTGGAATCATTTGATTTACATTCTATTTGATTCTTCTTGTACTAGTTACTTCTTGACATATAAAATTGATGTAAGAAATAGTGAAGCATCCCAAGTGGACACTATTATCTATATCAATTATGGTTGTTTCTATTTTGAGCATTACATGATCATTGAAAGGAGATCTATTCTTAGGAAGAAGATCATTCTTATGATGGATCAAAGTTCTATGGTCAAAATCATGCTAGGAGCAAGCATGTTGAGGTGCAACAACATTTTGTGAGGGAGCAAGTCATTGCAAAGGAGGTGGAGGTTCAACATGTGTCCTCAAGAGAATGTGTAGCTAATATCTTCACCAAAGCATTGGGAAAGGACTTGTTCATTAAGCATTGAATATCACTTGGAGTGTTATCAAAGTCTATGCTAAAACTAGTTGAAGAGGGAGTGTGAACGATTCAACTAGTTTGATCATATTTGCTATATTTCCATATTTGACAAATTGAGGTCAACTTTGTTTTAGACTTAGAGTTTCACTTTTCAAAGTTCATTAGCGTGGAGAGACACATCTTTTCTCGTCTCTATCTCATTTCATGCTTATACATGGTTCTCTTGGGTTCTACTATCCATTGGTGCACTATGTTTGTGATTGCTTGCAATTCTATGTATAGAATGATCTATATTTGCTATTTTTGGATCCACACATGTGAAATACAGTAGCTTGATGGTTTTGTACGGACTAATGCTAAATATGCACTCATAAAAATGCACAAATTCTAGCCAAGACTCTGATGACAAACTGACAAAATTAAATCATGAACGATTCGCGAAACTTTTCACAACACTCGAATTATTTATGTTCGAGTTGGATCAAGCAGGCTCAATAACACCTTGAGCGGCTCAACCGGCTAAAGGGGGAGTTGCGCCGCATGGCCACTTTGGCATAGTGCACGGCCATGGACCTGTCTCAGACCCTAGAGGGCTTGACATTCCACGAGATCCTATTCATGGAGCCCTTCTGGGTTGATATGTAGTAGCTCATGGATGTCATGTGCCCCATGTATTCCATTCTGAGGCTTGTTAATCGCGAGGGGTGGGCCTCTTATATGAGTTCATGGACCGCATCGGTGAGTCGCTTCAACGTTCCGATTTGGACGCGGCCAGCTATACCTCCTTCCGTCTCAAGATATAGTAATAGTTTTTCCCAGCCAAATTCTGAACTAGTTCACAATACTAGCCAAAGTTTACACCAGTCTAGCAGTGACAAAACTGCCTGAGAAACATTTCTCAAGTCTTACAATGTAGGAGGTTGTATAATTAGAAAATCACATAAAAGCTCCGAGTTGAGGAGAATATGCTCACATGTATCCATCCACAGTCGTACAACCGTATTAGAACAGGGGCATTATTGTGGGAACTACAAGTGTCTACACATATTCTCAGTTGTTATCCATGTCGCAACAAGTAGTCATTGCGAAGTTAGGTGACTCTAATTTTGTCCATATCATGCGTAAAAATTCGGACATTGTTTCAGCTCTACTCAATGTTACAAATCAATGCTTGAAAGTCAACAATTACATAAGTATGACTAAAGTAGACAATTACATCTAGAATGGTTTTAAAGTTTGCCATTTCCCTTTTCAAAATGCTTGTCAGAACACCATCCCTTATCCTAAGTAACAACTTAGAGAACTATTTAATCAAGAGAGTTACACCCTCAGGTAACCACTTAAAAAATCGAAAAAACAAAGACCGTGACTACGGAAAAACGAAGACTTACCATTAACCAGTAAAAACTAGAAGCAACTCAATAATACCAACACTAAACCTGAGTAAAAGGTAGCATCATAAAATTGTCATGAGTGGGGAACTTAAAGCCCGTCATCATATTGTCTTCAATACGAAACTTAAAGCTCAACAAACTAGAGTATGCTAATAACAAAATGCTCATACGCGAGCAGTTTCTCTAAATTTGTAGGAACATAATGTTTAAATCAAAAGTTTTAGTAATTCAATGCATTCACAACCGTCCACGGTCACTGGCATCTCCTTTTCTTTTGGAATTGTGACAAGTACAAGTCAATACTAGTAGTAATGCCACAGTAATAAATGTATTTGTGTGTGTGTGTATGTGTGTGTGTGTGTGTGTGTGTGTGTGTGTGTGTGTGTGTGTGTGTGTGTGTGTGTGTGTGTGTATTCTTTTTAAAAAGATAGGTTTAACTATTGAACTATGCTAACAAATCATACAAGTGATTTGTTTGAAATTAGTTAAAAGAAACAATTCGCAATGGTTGTGATAAGCTAATGCTTTCGACTATTTTGCAAAAAAAAAAATTGGCTAATTACATTTCACAAAAATGCAATAGTGCAACATCAAGCAACTGTTATCATTACAGTCACGTCCCTTCAAAAAATATGTGATAACATGCAATATGAAGAAGCCACTATATCAAACTTGTAATTTGCTCCTCTTTGTAAAAATGTGTTACATGTTGTGACTATGTTCAATTTTGCATATTGTGGAAAAACCAGAATATATCTGCAGGTTGTAAAAAATGCCAAGTATTCTAGCAAGCTAAAAAAATGTGCTTGTATTCACATTACCATTGATTTCAAAGATGTTTGAAATCCAATAGCCCAAGCATCCATTCTTGAGATTTGATGAAGTCATAAGTGTATACATGGACACCATCATAGCAACACCTTCAAAAAATTTGAGCTTGCTAGGTCTCATGTGCCCAATCCACATGAATTCATGCTCTATCCTATGCTTGTAATGCCATATCCACACAATTCTATTGTGATTTCATGGAAATCCTTGTGTCTTATACTTCTTTTGGATATGCTATCATGAATGCTTTGTACTACTCTTGCCTGTCACTTTAATTCTATTGTTATGAATATTAGCTTGGGTTTGGCACTGACATGAGACTAGCAAGCTCAACATAGTGCTTGATAATAATAAAATTTATTTGCACTCTATATACCTCTTCCTTGGATGATCAACAAGTCCCCAAGTAACGCTTTCCATTATGTAGTAGGTAATGGCCATTGCCATAAATAATTTGGGACCCAACAGCGAGTGGTGGAGGTCACGAGCTGTCCGGAGACCAATGGACCATTACCTCAAGTAATTGACAGTTCGGCTGATTCTCTCTCTCTCTCTCTCTCTCTCTCTCTCTCTCTCTCTCTCTCTCTCTCTCTCTCTCTCTCTCTCTCTCTCTCTCATAAGATGACGTGTTGGGCATGGGATTGCTCAATGGCTCCCAACCAGGATCAACCCTACCACAAAGAGCCAATTAGATTTCCAGTCTATAATCAAACAGACTTACAACTATAGTCAGAAGTCCGATCCTTGAATCGAATTCGCTGTATCATTAGAATCTAAATTGGATCAAAAACTTATTGGAGAAATAGAAGATGTAGGAGGCCATTTATATTTTTAATATTCCTAGAAAAAAGTCATAGAAGCAACCATTCTTTCAAGTTGCCACCAACCATGCATAGACCACCCTATTTGGTTCATAAACCTATTCTACATGCTCCCTTGTATTTTCATAAAGTTTTCCATTTTCAATTGCAAGTGCTTAACTTGTGATTTCCAGATCTTTGTTATCATCTGGCAATCTGTGTTCATTGGTGTATTGCATAAACTTCTCTTGCTGCTCTTATTTATAAGTTCGTCTCCACTCATGAATCAAATTCATGTTATTGATGAAGTAGACGATTAGTTTTATGAGCAATACTATGTCGATATTTCTGCCCTTCAAACTCTTCTTATGAAGCAAAGTGCAAATTTTCTCTTTTGAGATATGCACAAAAGCCTCTCCTAAGAACATTGAACTGTTTAAGGGAGAGCTTGATCTCACTCCACAATTTTTTTTAAGCTTGGGTTGGCAATTAATGATAGTTATAAAAATGGGGTGTTTGGGGGATGTTAGAGAGGAGTTAATAGGTGGCTACGTCCATAGTGTGAGCGATCAATATTTTTCTTCTGGTGGGCTTCGTGCATAGATCAAGCACTCTTGGCATAGCATGTTTAGATGGGAATGTTAAAATATAAGTTGCAACCTTTTTAACCATTTTCCATGCAGTCCTGGATTGCTGAGATGGGTACAAGGTAGCTTTCTTACCTGAATAGATTCCTATATAATTTGTTGGTGGGCTCACATATTCTCAACTAATTAAGTATTGAAACTCTTACCAATCTTTCACATATACCTCACATATTCCCAATTGACAAAATATTGAAGCTCCTAGCAATCTTTCACTCATATGTAGCTCATCATTGCCCTAAGCTTTGTTGCAACCCTTATCTTCAGGTCATAATTAACTACAGAGAGATTTTTTCAGGCAATGGCCAACTACAGATTAGTAGTAGTTACGAATCTATTACATGTACAAATCTTAAAGTTAACACAAAGCTAAGTGAGTATAAAAACCAGCACAGAATTATGCTCTATGTCCTAACTCCTACCAATTACGTATCACAAAGAAATTACATCTCACAAAGAACAAACTCCAGAGTAACCAATCAACTGATTATTGAGCTTTGGATTAGTGATGGATTTGCTTGAAGCTAAACATTGCATTTTTTGCCTACATTATTAAATTTAACCAAAAACAATTGCATTTTATACAACACTCTGGAACTGAACTATCAAACCACATGTTTTTCAAATAGAATTTGTCTTCAGTTCGTATAGTTTCAAACAGAAACCCGTTCCGACCCAAAAGGGTCGGAACGTACAGTACGTTCCGAAACGTACTGGGTCGAAACTTTTTTTTTTCAATATAAAGAACAATTCAAAACATTACTCTATGGCCGACACTCAGGCTCGTGAATATTACGGCAAGCTCTATTATATACTAACAGATGGCAAATTGCTTACCACTTACTTGTGCTATTACTGAACATAAAGACTTGTGGAAACTGTCAAGAACACCTCTACAGATTAGCAGGAAAGGACACAAATACCATTAGCATAAAGAACATCTGAAAGTAGCAATAAGTGTCAATAAATTGATGACTCTACAACAAAGAAAGCACGGAACTGGATGGTTGTCTCAATCGCGCATGTCTGGATCGTTGTCTACTGCATGTCTCAATCGCGCATTTCTGTTGGAATATCAATCCACACTCTAGAGAAAACTATCAACCAGGGCAGATAGCTCAGTGGTAGAGCATCCCATCCGGTATGAGGGAGGTCCTGGGTTCGAATCCTAGGACCTCTAGAGATTCGAACCCAGGACCTCTAGAGTGTGGATTGATATTCAAGCCACACTTGGTTGGAGTCCTAGCTGTCATCTCTGCCCCACAACTTGGGCCACCTAACCATGGCTTTGACACCATGACTTGTTAGGTCTAACTTGGCTCTGATACCATGTTAGAAATCCATAAATCATAATATGGATGGACAGACTAGGATTTGAACCCAGGACCTCCCTCATACCGGATGGGATGCTCTACCACTGAGCTATCCGCCCTGTTTGATAGTTCTCTCTAGAGTGTGGATTGATATTCCAACAATTTCTATCCCTCGATGGTTGTCATCTTGAAAACCATGTCAGGTGATGGCATTGTGTGCAGTCATCACACATTTCTGGATGGTTATCAACCAATGGGATCTCCACTCAGTATCGCTGATTTTCTTTGTTAAAAGAATACGGTTTTTTTAAATAATTTTTTTAATCAGGTTCCGAAACAGAACGCGGGCAACTAAGAATGGTGACTGGTGAAGTAAAAGAAATCCAATTCATTAAAATGAGTCACGACCACTAAGTGAATCTGTAAGCGTTATGCCTATGTAATAGGCATGAATCTGCAAACTTTCTGCTCACGAAACATGTGCAAAAAAGATGCTATTAAATGCACAATGCAGTTCTTCTCTCAGATATTCTGAGATTAACTGATAGCATGAAGTCAATCTTACAATATTTGCCCAAAAGAAAATACCTTCGGTAACATGCTTCTTCTTTAAACATGTCATAGAGCAATCCCATACATAAAAAAGTATATGGCATTGCAAGATACATCAAATGAAATTTATAAACTTGATTTCTGTGAAAGCTCAAAACTTATATTTTAATCAAGCCACACAAATTACAATTTAGATCTAGAACCCCTACAATGAAACAACAGTAGATAATTTGCATGCTAGTCAAACCATCGTTTTAGATTTTCTGATGTCCTCTTCAAACCCCCAATGCCATTACCAGGATTCTTTGTGCCTGGAGTATGTGAAAAATATTTGGAGCGATATTCTGTGACTAATTTATCAAGTTTATCTTCCAACTTGGAGGCAGTTGCTTTCCTGTGATCTTTCTTTCTTGATGCTTTCTTTGAAGGCTCCGAGACATTTTCAGCAGTCTGGTTGTCTTTGCCCTGAAAATACAGTTCGAGTCAGAGCCAAGTTTGATACTGAAGTCTCATCTGTGCGATACAAGTAAATCATAGGAAACTTGATGATATCAGAAACCTATGACAGCGAACCATTTAAGTATCTGTTGCCAAAGAGTGCCACAGGTTACTCATTTTGTTGATGTGGCTCATATTGTATCAGTTAACAAGACAAATAAGTATAAATGGCTGATCTCTGCACCTGTGAAGTGTAGGCTTTTGCTGGAGGTGGTCCTTTTCCGTTGTCCAGAGCAGGTCCATTTCTTGGCATATTATTCTTTATCCTCTTTTTCCCGTGAGATATCAATCTATCTGCCTGGCTCAAACCCTTGACATCTTTTAATGAAAGTGTATCGCTTATACCTATGCTATTGGAAGAGTTACTTTCCACCTTTCTTTTTTTGGAAAATGACCTGTTCTTCGGTGATTTTTTGCTTGATAGAGGATTTTCAGGACCTGGCGTGCTACTCTTACTCCTTTTAGGTGTCTTGCCTATCACTTCAGGTTCATGACCTGAAACTCTGTCCCCAGTGTCAGTGTGATCCTTACTCTGTACCTGTTTGTCTATTTTTTTCTTTTGCAACCCAGTCTGTTTGATATTCATGCCATTTCTATGATTGTTGGTTTTAGCTGAAGCCAGCCGAGATGCACGTTCACGCAACTTCAACGTATTCTCAATTGCAAACTCCACGATTGGACGCCGTTCCGTTCCAAACACATCTGGCACAAGGCACACAAATATTAACATATAGAGCTAAGGCTGAGGCTGCTCAAGCACAAAAGACGGTTGTCATTATAAAACCCCAAGGTTAGGGATAAAAATAAGGGAACAGTCGTCAATCGCAGTGTAAAAAGTAATACCAGGATTATTGTTCAGCACACGCAGAGCAACCAATGCATGCTGGTGTTCACTGAACTCAACAAAACCAGCTCCACGAGACTTCTCACCTTCTCGAAGGATTTTTACCTGCATGTTGTTTTTGCAAAGATGCATAAACGGCTAGAACTTACTAAGCAATACAAATTTCAAATGATAATTGAAACTAGAATCATTGGCTCTTTGAAAATGGAATACGGCTTCAAAAAATTGAAAATAATCATGAAAGACAACCTATATAAGCATTTTTTCTCGAAAAAATGTATTGCACAGAAGCTGACATTGGTTTCTGGGAAGATGAGCCAACACTATCAGTCAAAAATCATAATAGAGCAACTCTACTTTGATCTCTATGAAAAAGAGCCATATCCCATTCTACCTGCACTCAGCTGTTGCTAGGAGACAATAATCGCTTAACATCAAAAGTGGTACAAGACAAGAATTACGATCATGTTGGTTGACTACAAAAAATGGACATCTACATAACAGTGATGAAAGAACTATGTATTCATAGCATTGCAAGTTTACCAGGATTTATAACACAACATCAACTCGAAGCTACAAATTTTCAAACTAAAGAGGTAAATCCTTTCATGGTGAAAGTGTATCATAATTTACATACACGTGCTACATATTGAACAAAGGTTGTTCATTCTCCTCATTACTCTGGAGTGTTTTTTCTTAAATTGTTTGTTATATATGAATTATATATTAATATTCAATTTGTTTTGATTCTAAAAAATTAGTTTGCATATGTGACAATTACTTCTGATCAAGCAACCATGTTTAAAATATTGTAGTTAAATGGTACATATTCATTTTTTAGAATCATGTTCATTAGGCGAAGTTGAGACTGAGGAGCATTTTTCTTAGATGTCCTGATTACTATGAGATAAGCGGTCAATATAACTGCTTGTTCAGAGAGTCAGCTACTACTTTATGTTCTCACATTACCTATGAGGACCCTCCATGTGTAGCTCTTATGATAACTGAGATGTCCTTCGGCTGATGAGGATACTCCTATTCCTATGAGAGATCGATATTGTGATCAGCGACAGTGTACAGCATCCCACCTCCCTGATACTCGTGCCTCCAGAGGCCCCATGAGGGCTCCTATTCGGAGACCCTGTCCCAGTCGGCACTAGAGTATGACACACATTCGACATCAACGCGTCTCTACTGCACCGGCCTCTCTGATTCTATCAAAGCACCCACATCACAGCCTTTTTCGGCCATATCAGCTAACATATCATCGGCTACACATAGTCATGGCAACATATTTCTGATGGAGTTGATGCTTCATTTTCCCAAAGTTGCAGTTATAAAAAGTGAAGCTTCTTCCCAAATCGCTACTTCAGCTAAAATTTAGCAGCTCGAAAGTTAGGTGGAACAACACCATACGGCTGTCCAATCGTGGGCAGATGGATGGCTCAGGAGTAGGGGCACCAGCCCCTTTGCGATGAGCCATTTTAAATCTGAGGGATATCGGCAAAAGGGCAATGGAACTAACAAATCTGCTAGACAGCAATGCCACAGGTCCGTTGGACAGAGGACAGGTACACAGCAGTCCGCAAACTTTTTTATCAAATCTCTATCCCAGCAAGCCTTGAAAACATAAAAGAATCCATTTACCTTATCTTAGAAAAACGCAGTTAAGCCAGTAGAGCAGAAGTTAATTCAGTTGTTGCCTTCTCAAAGAAAGTGATCACAGAACTCCAAAAAGAAAGAAAGAAAACTTACATTGGCAAGCACCTCCAACAGAACTAACTATTAACAAAGATTAGCAGTGCACTGAAAAAATAGAAACCAGGATGCAAATCACAAAGCCTACCTGTTTGATAATTGGTTTTTGTTTGCTAGCACGCGACATAACTGCTTCAATGAAAAGCTTTTTCACTTCTTTCTCAGTCGTGGTCTTTGGTAAGTTATGAATAGCCAATCTCGTCGTTGAAACATGAAAATTTGGACTGCGTAACTTCGTGGCTTTCTCACTCTCCAATCTGAAAGAAGAACCCCAAAAAAAAAACTTAAAAGAGATCAACTTCATAGACCCTGATCAATACTAAAAACATAAGAAGATTCAAATCATTGCAGATACATTAGCACCTCCTTAGGCCTTAAAACCCGTGTTGTCATGTGTTATTGCACGTATACACCAGATGGTTTGGGCCCTCGGGACCCTCCACATTTATTAGATACTTTCATTGTTAGCATCATTGTTGAGACCCTGATGGTGTGTCATCAAACATTATCAATAGGCCATAAGGCCTCATTGTTAGTTGTCTTAGACTAATTGCTTAGATCATGGAGTACAGATTAGTTGATGACTTCATATTACATATGGTCGCTTACTTACTACGGAGAAAATTGGAGGTAAAAATCAAAAGTAGGGCTTTCTCCTCAAAACCTTGCAAGATGAGACCAAGAATTGTAGTACCCACAAAACATAGATCATTGAAGCAGGTACAAAAATTTCACCCAGATTCGGCCTTCTAAACAGGATGCTCTGATACCAAGTCACAAGCCAATTTATGTAACAACATTGTTAGAGTCTCAAAGAAATGTAATCAAGATGATCAAATAGATGCACAGCAATAACAAGTTATAGCAAATCAAGGCCAATCCAGTTGACTACTATATGAATGGCTTAGGATGCAAACTAAATGGTCATTTGTCAAATAATCATCAGTAACTACACAGGGTCAGAATACTGCCACACACCCAAGTAATTGCTAATTATATACCTAAGATAGTCTTTTTATGGCCAGCTATGACAAGTTCACCACTGATGTCTTTAAGGCATTACTAGTTCTACACATATTCTCACATTTATAGAACGGTGGTCTTTCCATTCATTGTCGCATGGCTTTAAATATCCTTCTGCAATTCTATTAAATGCAAAATTATGTGCATAAGAGTTGACTCTATTTTGTCTGGGTTACGGACACGGTTTCATACATCTCTGATATACAGTTCCATGAGTACCCACTTACTTTTGGGACTCACAACTTCTGAACCCCCCCTTTCTGGAGATGAGAATTTTGAATTCGAAATGCACTAATGTGGGCACCCAACAAGAAGGCCACTTTTGGAACCTTCCAGGATGCTCCTGAATAAGTATAAATAGGTGCCAGAAACTTTCATATTGTCAGATTATTGAGTTTGGTGTCTTGAGCTCATTATAGGGGAGTTCCATTTTCTGGGGATCTTATTTGGAAATCCACCTAAGCTATCAACAACATTGCCTTTCATTAAGTCTCCTTAGGTGCAGAATGCTTTGTGGATGCTATTGCGACTTTTGTAATTCATTTCATGCCAATATCTATAATTGAGCTACAAGTCCTATAGCACACATAAGTTTCAGGTCTATGGTGCCATAAATTCTATAGGCTTCACTGACACCTTTATTATGGTATTGATTACCATGCTAAGGTCAATGTAGTTTTCATATGGCATTCTTGGTCCATCTTTATAGAAAGACTCTGCATAAATCATTCTGTCATGGTCATAACTAGGGCTAGAAACCTACTTATCAAAGTGTAAAAGTCAATATGGTGACACTTTTTACTAAGATCGATACCACATAGAAATACCTTGACTGGCTCCTTCAAAGAAAGCTAAATAAGACCTACTTATCAAAGCGTAAAAGTCAATATGGTGATACTTTTTATCAAGCTCCATAGCACAGAAATACCTTGACAGGCTCCTGCAAGGAAAGCTAAAGTATGTGCACTTCTTGAATTTTGTAAAGTGGCCTATAATTCTCAAATTAATTAAATTTTGTTTCCTTCAAAAGGTTCAAAAGAGGGAGGTAATTCTACGGCAGCGGGCTTCAAAAGAATGAGAGTAAAGAGCCATCTCTCTTGACAGCTAAATGTTCAAACACGTTGTCTAGCTTAGAGTAGCATAGAGAAGAAAGCAAGTTAATGTAGGAATCCAGAATCAAGACTATTCATTAACACAAAGTATTCTCAAAGAGAAGAGAGCGATGGTTAAATGACCCTCTTGTAGAAACTTGTGGGCAGCCAATATGAACAATAGATTGCTTAACAAAAGTGTCTCATACAAATGAATGGTTACATATAAGTAGTCCAAGATGGCTATCTACCTTCATGACTGTTGGCTGTCCAATAACTTGACTAATGGCTATCTAGCTACCATAAGTTACATAAAATAATTAAGTACCCCAAATAACAAGTTAGGTACTTAATTCACATGTATAGGCCCCTAGTGGACCCACGAGTCCCTACAAGTTAGTTTCATACTAACTTGGGCCTAAAATATAAATGACCATGGTTACACAAATCTCGACCTTTTGGGTCATAGTAACCTATGGCTTCTACATCATTTACATTTATTATTCTAACAGTCAAGGCAAGTTGTGGATCCTGTTAACCCATTTTATTGTCTCAAATTCCCATTTTATTGTCCCAAATTGAGGCATTGGCACTTTCGCCATAGCTAATAGACAAGCTTGCAAATTTCCACAATTTCATCCTTTCCATTCATCACTTGCTGAACCTTTAGTGCTAGATTCATGTTGCTATTATTATCAAAAGAAAAAACTCTCACACTATTACAATATATTAATGGATATGCTATGTTAATAAAAACCTCTAGGTTACTTTGACCCAAAAGGTCTAGATTTGTGTAACCATTGGTTATTTCATTTAGGCCATTTTTAAGTTAAACTTGGGCCCCCATGTAAAAACTCGTGGGTCCATGGGCCTTGTTAATAAAAGACCCAAACTTAGAAGTAGGGGTTTGCTGGTTTTTTATTAAGTAGCTTGTTGGTGAAGTTAGGTTAGACCTAATGTTGCTTGTAGAAGAAGTTTCCTTTCAAATATCTGCCAAAAATTTGTCTATGCGCTGGATATGGGGTACCTCGGTGGAGTCACGGTATTGAATAATGTTGGTGATCTGTTGCTCCTGTGTAACAATTTTCGCTTGTAGTTTCGCAATGTGTTCCTCAAGTCGAGCCACTGTTCTTAAAAGAAATTGTATTTCTTGAAAAAATGTCAAGCCGTTTTCCCATCCTGGAGTCCGTGGAACAGGTGTCTAGGTTGTTAGGGATGCGTAAGCATTGGGGTGGGGAGTGAGGGAAAAGGGATCTACTTGTTTCGGTGCAGGTACGGTAGCAGGCGGTGTAGCAGGGGGAACAGCAGGTGCAGGAACGGGGTCAATAGCAGAGGGTGTAGCTGAAACAGTAGGATCAACGATGGAGGCAGAGGCAGGGTGCGGAACAGTAGGATCAGCAATGGAGGCAGGGTGCGGAACAGTAGGATCAGCAATGGAGGCAGGGTGCGGAACAGTAGGATCAGCGATGGAGGCAGGGTGCGGAACAATAGGATCAGCGACGGAGGCAAGGTGCGGATCCGCTATGGCAACAGGGCGTGGTTCATGAGCAAGGCGCACTGGAGGATGGGGGGAGTTACCTCCCCCTCGCTTGCGTGGAGCCATGTGGAGATGGAGCGCTCCACGATCAGCCCGCAATCAGGCTCAGCCAGCGATCGCAGCACCAATGATGGCAGCCACAGGCAGCAGCAGTTAGCAGCGCGCGCCATCGCCCAGTGTGACCAGCACCCATCGCGCCATCGAGAGAGAGAGAGAGAGAGAGAGAGAGAGAGAGAGCGAGTCAACAAAAGCAATGGAGAGCAATGCTTAGCCAAAACTGAAAAATGTGACACAATAAGCCAATATGTACTCTGCGTACTTACTGAAGTTAGGGCACCCCCAAAAGTCAAGATAGGGCCCCTAAACCAAATTAGACCCCTAAGGACCCACGAGTCAGCACATGACCAAAATTGGGTCCAACTGAACTTAAGACAAACTTAAGATGGCCTAAATAACTAAATACCCATGGTTACATAAATCTCGACCTTTTGGGTCAAAGTAACCTATGGATTAACTTCAGCATAGTCATTTATTTCTAACACCCTCCTTAAATGACAATGCAAAAATTGAAATCTTCACTATGTAATAAAACCACCACATGGTATTAAATTTAAAGCTTTGCATAAAGCTTCAAATCTGACTCTAGGCAATGCTTTAGTAAAGAGGTCCGCAATATTATCCTCGGTAGGACAATACTCAAGTAAAATGTCGCCATCATGGAGTCTCTCCCGAACAAAGTGATAATGGATCTAGATGTGCTTCGTCCTCGCATGAAAAACAGGATTCCGTGCAATGGAAATAGCACTTTGACTATCACTCAAGATAAGAGTGGCTGAGGGCTCGCCAAACTTCATGTCAACAAGTAGTCTTCTCAGCCTGAAACACTCCGTTGTGGCTGAAAATATCGCTCTATATTCTGCCTCACTAGGAGAAGTAGCAACAGTGAGCTGCTTTTTACTTGACCAAGAAATTGCAGAATTTCCATAGAAAAAGCAATGTCCACTTGTAGAGCGTCTAGTGTCTTGATCTCCACCCCAATCCGAGTCACTAAAACCAACCAAACATGCATCATCACAAGCAGGAAAAACCAATCCATGACTTCTTGTTCCTTGAAGATATCGAAAGATATCTTCAATGCTTTCCAATGTGATGTCATCGGGGCATGCATGAATTGACTCATGAGTGAGACACAATAAGAAATGTCCGATCTTGAATTACATAGGTAAATGAGACAGCCAATAGCTTGACAATATAAAGTAGTATCAAATGGTTCACCATCACCTTGACTACTTAAGTTCAGGCCTGTCTCCATAGGTGTAGTCAAAATCTGCCCAATGTCGCGTTCTTGAGAGATGAAAATTCCAGCCCCTTCTTGTACAAATTCAAGACCAAGATAAAAATGCAATAGGCCTAAATTTGAGGTTTCAAAAACCATACCAAGATCAACTATTACGACATCAATATGCTGCTCATTACTTCCCGTAATAATAATATCATCAACATAAAGCAAAATAATGATGATATAATTTGAAGTATGCTTGACATAAAGAGTAGATTCACTAGGACTGTTAGTAAACCCACGATCACAAAAATAGGCATGTATCTTTTGATACCACATCCTTGGGGCTTGCTTCAGTCCATAAAGTGCCTTCTTGAGAAAACAAACTTTATCTTCTTGGCCTTCAACCAAAAAACCAGTAGGTTGTTGAAGGTACAGTTCCTCATTGAGATCGCCATTGAGGAATATTGTCTTTATGTCAAGTTGCCGCAGACACCAACCATACTGGGCAGCCAAAGAGGTTACTACCCTCACGGTAGTCATCCGAGCAGTAGGAGAAAGTGTTTCCTCATAATCAATCCCCTTTTGCTGAGCATAGCCTTTGGCAACAAGCCTTGCCTTGTACCTTTCAATGGTACCATCTGCCTTATACTTGATTTTGTATACCCATTTAGAACCAATTGCCTTCTTCCCATGAGAAAGATCAACAAGAAACCAAATCTAGTTCTTCATGAGTGAGTCATACTCATCTTGCATTGCATCCTCTCAACATTTTACTCCCTTGGCCTGCTCATAGAAAACAGGATCTTCCGAAACATCTCCATGAGATGTAAGAGCAAAATCTGAAAAATCAGCATAGTCCAGTGATTTTGTAGAGGCACGTGTCTTTCCATCATAAAATGAACTTACTTTGTTGTCCCGCAAAGTCGACAACAGCCACCGTGGGACTGTTTTAGACTGTCCAACAGCCATGTCTTTTCTTACAATTTGTTGTCCAAGATCTTCCGACACCGCACTTGGCTGTCCAAGATCTTCCAAAACTGTCCTTGTTGTCCAACAGTTCTTGCAGGCTGATTTTGAGCAACAATGGGCCGTTCTTGATGAACAATAGGCTCCAAACTTGATGAGATGTAGGGCAGTTTGAAACTGGTTGATTGCTGCCCCTTTCTCCAGAAATAGAGGATGGTACCAAATCTGGAAAAACTTCAACATTCACACTATGTGGGCTGTCCCTCCCTTCAAGATATGAGTTGGGGCCACATCTAATGAATTCTTTTCATCAAAATGCACATCACGACTAGTGCTCAAATTGAACAGCCTATAGCCTTTGCTTTCACTACTATAGCCAACAAAAATGCATTTAACTCCTTTATACTCAAGCTTTGTACGAAGTTTATTTGGAACAAAAGCATAAGCCGTACAACCAAAAATGCGAAAGTGAGAGATTGTAGGCTTCTTTCCATACCAAACTTCATAAGGAGTTAGTACTTTCAATGCTTTAGTAGGACAACGATTGCTTATGTATGCTGCCGTTATAACCGCTTCAGCCCAAAACTTGTGAGGCAGCCCCTTTGCTTTGAGCATGCAACGGGCCATCTCCATAAGTGTGCGACTTTTTCGCTCGGCAACACCATTTTGTTGAGGCGTATAGGGAGTTGTCATTTAATGTAGAATTCCCTTTTCTCGAAGAAATGCACCGAACGTATTCTTAATGTATTCCCCTCCTCGATCGGTGCGTAGGGTCTTCAAAGAATGCCCAAACTGATTTTCCACCATTGCTAGAAAATCTTTGAAACGTTGAAAAACTTTCGATTTAGCCTTCATAGGATAGATCCATGTAAAACGGGAAAAGTCATCAATAAAAGTCACAAAATAGATAGACTTTCCAATGAATTCGGTCCTCATTGGACCACAAACATCACTATGAACCAAATCAAATTTATCAAGAACCCTTATAGTTCCATCAATTGGAAAAGGTTTCCTTTGAAACTTTCCAAGTATGCACCCCTCGCATACATGCCCTTCCGGCTGCTCAATAGTAAGAATGTCTTCTACCATATTAAATGTCTTCAGCTTCTTCGAACTTGCAAAGTTGAGATGCCCAAACCTTGCGTGCCACAATTCAGCCAACTCCAATGATTGTGATGTAGAAGCAACAAGACATGTAGAGGGAATTCGTCGCTCATAGGTATCCATAATGAATAAGCCAGCATGCATCGTTCCCGAAACAATAATCAAGAGTGATCTTTTAGGATCCTTGACAAGACACTTATCTTCTTTGAACTCAACAACTAGTCCTTGCTTCAAC
The DNA here is from genome assembly GCA_029204225.1 of Diphasiastrum complanatum. Taxonomy (NCBI): domain Eukaryota; kingdom Viridiplantae; phylum Streptophyta; class Lycopodiopsida; order Lycopodiales; family Lycopodiaceae; genus Diphasiastrum; species Diphasiastrum complanatum. Next base: position 28,574,408 of record CM055100.1, read on the forward strand.
ATAGTTGAAACCGAAAGAAGATTCTTCTTGATTCCTGGAACATAAAGCACATTCTTAATGTACTTTTCTTCACCATTAGGCAGAATGATGGCTACAATTCCAATTCCATGAATAGAATAAGATGCATTATCCGCACATTGTACCTTACTTCCATTTTGCACTTTCACTAATTTAGTGAATGCTTCTTTGCGAGAAGTCATATGACGAGTAGCACCACTATCAATCACCCATTCAATGGGCTGAAAATCAGCAACTTGCAAAACAGAACCTGAATTCCTCATAGATGTAGAAGTACTAGTAGAAGCAATATTAGACACAAAAGCATAGTCTTGGTTGAAGAGATCACCACTAGCTTCAAGCTCTTGCTTCAAAGTAGCAAGTGAAGCACTACTATCAATTCCTTTACTCTCCTCTTTCGCAAGCTTCTTCTTACAATCCTTGATTAAGTGCCCATATTTGTTACAATAATGACATTTCCCTTTCTTCTTTTGAGTGTTGACATCTTGACCTCCAATGGGCTACTAGATTAGGATCTGTTTTACTACTTAGAAATTCACCTTGGGTCTTTACCCAATATAGGTAGTAATTTTAGCAATTAGCTTTGTGTATCTTCATGTATCTTCTTCACTATTTGTGTATGCAAGCATAGATCTATTCTTTTTGGAGAGAAGAGAGTCTCTAATGAGGGCGACTGTTGGAGGGTTTGCGGATCCCAAGGCAACCTTAACCCTAGTTAATAAGTGAGAGGGATTTGGCACCCTACGTGTGTAAGTCCAACCCGATGATCACATAGTTATTTGATAATTAAAAAGTCAATAAAAGGACTTTAGGCCTTTTTGCGGGACTTTTAATGTCGCAGGGCCTAAATGTCAAGTTAGTGAATAAAATAGGGGTTCCCACCAAATTTCAATTTCAAATTGGTTCCCTCCAATTTTGAATGGGTTCCCACTTGTTTTTTAATTTGAATAGTTAGGGAGGTAGAAATGGGCCAATAGGATTTTGAGGCCCCGGCCCTCCTCTTCACTATAAATAGGGGCAAACTCGAGTTGCTCCTCACGTTCAAATCTTCATTTCAATATAAGCAGATTGGCTCTCTTATGGATAGGACATGTGAATGTCCTTGCTCTCTATCCTTTTTCCTCCATCTCTCATGCTTTTGTTGTATTTGCTAATTGTTAGATCTGAATATTATTGGGATTGTATGTTTTTATGCTTTTTGTGAGAGAGAAAGGGAGAGAGAGAGAGAGAGAGAGAGAGAGAGAGAGAAGCAAGTAACTATCTCTTTGTGGATCGTAGGGTTAATGGATGTAGTGTTAATTGTGTAGTGTTAATGGATGTTAGAGTTAGATGTGGATCTTCCATACATGCTGAATTCTAAGATATGTTATCGCTCTCACGGGATCGAACCTGCTCGTGACAACTAACTTCATCTCCTTGATGCTTGAGTGCTTGGATCTTGGGTTGAGGATAGGCTAGGAAATAAACGTTGTCGGGGAGCTACGCCAATTTTTCAGATTGCAGCATGTTGGTAGATGGTTAGCTTGCATTAGGCATCTTGTTTTGGCATGAATAAGGTTAAAATTGCATTTTAGAGTTAGATTGAGGGTGATTTTGCTTGATTTGAGTGGATCTTCTTGTTTGAAATCTAATTTGATTGTTGAACAGGTATAGCTATTCAGATCACAATTCTTAAGATCCATTTGAATTTGAGAAACCAAGAAAAACAACAAAAAACGGTCATTTCTGCCAGACTTGAGCAAAAAGGAGACAAAATAGTCATCAGATCTGATAACTTTTTTTCCTCTTACAGGAAACCTTCGCCGAGTTGTAGGAAGCTTCGGTTTCACTCACAGATCTTTCAGATTGAAGGGCAAAGATTCATTCCCAGTAGATTTGCAGAAACATCAAAAAAACCATCAAAAAACACCACAAAAATCATCAGAAACCCTAAAAATACATAAAAGAACCTTCTCCCGTTTCACTGTGCATAAGTGTGATTTAGATCTACTTACTGCCAGGTTGGCGAAGAATAATACCAAAAATAGAAGGCCAAAGTGACTGTTCATCTAGTTGCTAATAACCTTTTGTGGAAAATTCACAACTTTCTGCAAAAATATCAGTTCTCTGAGAAGAACCTTTGCCAGAGTCTGTGTCAGTCCCACTTACTATTTTTGATAATCAGTAAGTTGGGCGAAGGTTTTCCAAAGATCAGTTGTCATATTTTGTCAGCCTCTTTTTTGCAAAAATACCAGTATTGCTCTTGATTCTTCGCCACATCCTTCGCCGAGTTTTCTGAAGATTCTAAATATAATAATTTATCACTTTCGCCAGTTCTACCACACATTTATCTGTGTCAGATTTATCCACTGAAGAGTCGACGAAGGTTAATTTTACCATATTTGTCAGTAAATAGCCAGATCAATGATTTTTTACCAAAAATAGCAGTGAAGAACCTGATCCAATCTCATTGTTTGATTGACTTAATTTGGAATTATGGCTAAAGGAGGACCAATGAACCCACCACCAATTATTGTTAGAAGGTCTCCTCGTCTAGATATACCAAAATACAATGGGTTATTTGATCCCATCAGATTTCTCCAGATCTTTTCTAAATCATGTAGGGTTTATGGCGAAGTCTTTCCATAAGAAAAACTTCAGTTATTCCCTATGGCCTTAGCTGGAGCTGCTCAAGATTGGTTTTATAACCAGGAAGGAGCATAATGACAAGACTGGGAAGTGGTTAAAGCCGCTCTCATTACGAGATTTAAACCCAAGAAATTTATGGAAGACCCCTTTCTCCTTTTAAGTAAAATTAAAATGGGAAAGAGAGAGGCAGTAAGAGATTATATTGAACGGGTTAAACACCTCAGATCTGAGTGTGATCCCGATCTAATCAATGAAGATGTTTTAATTATGTGGTTTTTAGCAGGTCTACCCAAACGGATTAGACGCGAGCTGAAACACCATACTGAATACGCTATGATACAAAGCGCTATGGCTGATGCAATTCATGAGGAGGATGAAGATTCTGACGATGAACCAAATGTTAGAATGTTGCCTTATACAGCAGGGCAAACCACGACAACATCCACCACCATTGGATCAACAAATATCAATGCTACTGCAGAGAAGATGATCAATGAGTTTGAGAAACTGGGTCAAAAACAACAGATGCAGCTAGAAAAGATGCAATCTCAACTTGATGAAAAGATCAAAGCCTTGGAAGATTTCCATGGTAAAGCGAACAAAAAACCTGAAAAGTTTGTAAAGACTTTTCCTAGCCAGGAAAATGTCTGGTGTTTAGTTTGTGCGGGCAATCACACTATGAATGAATGTCCAACGTTGACGAATGACGAATACTATTTGTCATTTGTGCAATTCTATGGGTCATGAAACAACCTTTTGCTCGTTTAATCCTCGGAATATCCAGCAAAGGTATGCTAAACTTCAGTATCGAGAACCTACTTATTCAAAGGGGCCTGACGGAAAGCCTTTTAACTTGCCTTGGATTTCTAGAACGACTAGCTCTGCCAGCTCCAACGGCACAGAGTGCTCCTCCTGCTAATCTAATGGAACCAGAATCTCATCGTGCTAATGAGCAATGGAACTATAGCCATCATCACGAGAGTGGTCCTTCAAAGCAATATGCTATCTATGCTGCTGCGCAACAACAAGCAGCTAGACAATGGACCAGAGCGCCACTTGGATGTTTTGCATGCGGAGAAAACCATAGAGTTGTTGAATGTCCGAACAAAGGAAAGTTTGTACCATTTTGTAGACCAGTAGTTCAACCTGAACCAACTGTACCTTTGATGGTTGTTACCAGAGCTCAAAACCAGAAAGGAGTTCTAGCTGATTCAGTACATGTTGAATCTGCACCAACTGCAGATATACCAACCGCATCAGGCGTGTATCCGAATCTCAAAGCAAAAAAGAAGTGATACCAAGATATGAGACAATGGATTAACAGTTGCAAGAAGAAGAAACCCTAGAAGCCGCTAAAGTAGCATCCAAAGTCCCTTCTCCATCTATGCCACAAGCAGATCTAAGAACATATGTTAATAGAGAGAGAGAGAGAGAGACACACAGTTGCACCATCATGAAGAACCTTTCAAGATGACAGAACCCGAAGCACCGCAAACAGAAATGATCATGAATATGTGGTCTAGTAAGATGGATATTACACTGGGAGAATTTCTTAAGCTGGTGCCGAAAGCAAAAGAAGTATTAGCAGAAAGATTGACTCAGATGGAATCACCAGTCCGTCAGAAGCCACTTTTTTGTGCTAGGTTTGAAGAATCAAACGAAGTACTCAATGTGGGACCAACCTGGGAAAGTGAGCAGAAAAACATCACCCTGCCGATACAACATAGACAGTTTAGTAAAGAAGCAGCCGTGATAGATGGAGGTTCAGGAGTTAATTTGATTCAACCAAGCTATGTGCAAAATGGGGACTTACCAAGCTAAAGCCTGCCACTTTTGCCATTAAGCTAGCTGATCAAACAACAGTCTGTCCCAGAGGAATGGTTGTCCATCTCTCATGCTTTTGTTGTATTTGCTAATTGTTAGATCTGAATATTATTGGGATTGTATGTTCTTATGCTTTTTGTGAGAGAGAGAGAGAGAGAGAGAGAGAGAGAGAGAGAGAGAGAAGCAAGTATCTATCTCTTTGTGGATCGTAGTGTTAATTGTGTAGTGTTAATGGATGTTAGAATTGGATGTGGATCTTCCATACATGCTGAATTATGAGATATGTTATCGCTCTCACGAGATCGAACCTATGCGTGACAACTAACTTCATCTCCTTGATGCTTGAGTGCTTGGATCTTGGGGTGAGGATAGGCTAAGAAATAAACCCACTACAGCGACCAACCATCTCCTCCTTCATGTGTGTTTGAGATTCTTTATGTTGAATGCTTTGCTGTTTGGTTTATGATTTCCAACACCCATTGCTTATGTTTGGTGAAACTTATGCGGCCAAATGTTGTGAACAATTGCAAATCAGAGTTTGCAAACTGCCTAAACCCTATTAACAATCACTCCATACAGAGTCCATAGAAAGAGTGGTGCCTATAGACTACATGCAAAATTATAAATGGTTTTTGACGTTGATGATTTCATAGACTGACAGCTTCATAATTTTTGAATCTCAGTCATTTGTGACCCAAATATTGGAGGATGAGAAACATTCCTTTAGGAGCTTATGCTCAGAAACAACAGCTTACCACAGTCCATAAAAATTGTCTTAGTTTTCCTTTGTTTATGTTATTGGACTAGATTATCCAGAGTCTAAATGTGGGAGGCTCGTACTAACATCATACATTAGAAATCTCTAATCATTGTATCTGACAATGTCACCCACATCACCTCCTCTTCAAAGAATATGACCAAATAGAAGTCTCTTCTAAACTAGATGTACTAAAAGCATGTGTGAAACCATAACAACGTTTGAAATCTCCAGAGGTTGAGACCATAGATGCACAGAAACGCGTTTCTGAGGGCACATGTTTTTGAAAACGCGTTTCTCCTCCCAGAATCGTACTAAAAGAAAATAAAAAATAAAAAATTTGGAAAAATAGCTTATGGCTGAAATTTTTTTAGGGGATCAATGGTCAAACCAGTGTTTTGCCTCTCAGAAGTGCAGTAGATGGGGCACAAACAGATCTTATTTTCAATAGCTATTTGGTTGTTATTTGCTCTGGTTTTCAATAAATGCTCAAGGGGTTCGGAGGGCGGTAGCCCCCCGAGAAACAGGGGGTCCGATAGCCCCCCGGTAGGGGGTTTGGGGGCAACGCCCCCCAACGGCAGGGTCCAGGGGCTGCCGGTAGACCCCGGCCCCAACGGTAAGGCCTCTTCATGATTTGGCCAACACCCTGAGTGAAAACACGCTTACGGACAGGCTAGAGGTTAGTTTTGAATTTTTATCCTTGACAGAACCCAACATGGATTAATGCACCTGAACTGGACCATCCTGCACCCGAAACAGTCGACAAACTACACAGTAATATGCTCTTAATTACAGCTTTCATCTGATACCCATATTGCCCATAAAAAAACCAAAAAAAAAAAAATTATATAAACAAAACGTTTATGGAATTTTTTTGTATTTTTCAGAAACGCGTTTCTGAACCTCGTTTCTGAACGCGTTTCAGAAACGCAGCGCATCTATGGTTGAGACATTGAGAGTCAAAATGCCGTATTCTTATGATGATTCAATTCCAGTAAAATAGATTGATTACAATGTGCAAAATCTCTCACAAAATATTCTAGATAGATCTATAAACTACTAATCATCTTACAGTTTCCTTTTCACAATGTCCCCTTCTGAACCTCGTTTCTGAACGCGTTTCAGAAACGCAGCGCATCTATGGTTGAGACATTGAGAGTCAAAATGCCGTATTCTTATGATGATTCAATTCCAGTAAAATAGATTGATTACAATGTGCAAAATCTCTCACAAAATATTCTAGATAGATCTATAAACTACTAATCATCTTACAGTTTCCTTTTCACAATGTCCCCTTTTGAAACTCCTGCAGCAGCTGGTGCACCTTCTTGGATCACTCCTTCCTATCATTTACATCAAAAGATGATGAGAAGCTGCGACTATGCTAGTAGCAATGGTATTTAAGAACAGCCTAAAATCACTTAGCATTGTCCTTTACGAACTTTTTGGTAAATAGATAACAAACTAAAACTCTTTATAATTCATAACTGCTACCAAGCATCTTGAAAGCATATACTTCAGCAGGTACCTTTGATAGGTAAAGATTTCTACGGTCATGATGCTCTTGCATAAATTTCTGTTTTGCTATATCCCGAGCTTCATTCCTCTCAACAGCAAAATTCACCACCAAAACTCTTCCTCCAAACAAAAGCCCGGTCTTTCCTTCTTCACTTTCCTTAGCAGCAGATACTGCATCTTGTGCAGCATTTTGAGTATCAAACTCCAAGAATGCAGTTCCTTTTGGCCTCCTATGGACCATGGCAATATGAGATGGGAAACCATTGGCATTTGTTAGGCTTAAATAAACAAGACCCACATGAAAATTTCGAACTGAAAAGAACCTTTATATTCTTATTGAACAACTGAGTTGGTGAAAACCACCAGAAATTACCGGGTCATAGGATGCAGAACCAAGCGAAGTGACTTTACAATGCCAAAAGCAGAGAATCGTTTCCTTAAATCTGTGACATTAGCATCAAGAGGTAGATTTCTGATGAAAACCGTTTTCTGGAGATTTCCCACTGCAGGTCCAACTGTGCTACTCTCCAATGGTCCGGCTGGGTTTTTCGTTTCTGCTGGCTTTTCTAATTTTCCTGAATTCACGTTGTGACTTTTCTTGATATCAGATTCTATTGATGAGTCAGCACCCTGCTTTGAATGTTTTTTGTCGTGGTTCATGTGTGCATTTTTCGCTGGGAGATTGGGACCAGTTTCATTTGCACTTTGTGCTACAATTTTATTCAGAACTGTATGGACCAAGTCAACTTCTTCAGGAACATTCACGGGCTCCACACTCTCGACCACATTGACTTCATCCTCTTGAACTGACTCACCCTCAGAGTAGTCATCATCAGTTTCAACCTCACTAATTGAATCCTCATCCTCTTCACTTGCAGTATCATTCTCCAAATCTGATACCACCTTGAATTGGTGATCGCCTGTAACCTTGCAGAGAAATGACCCATGAATATGACAGGTAGACTGTTGTATTTAGCACCTAATATTGTCAGTTTTTAAATAATCCAGACTCTACACAAAAACTATGTGCAAATAGAGCTTTTCAAAAGAATTTGTTACTATGCATTCTATATTGCAAGAGGCAAAGTATGTACAAAAATCAAAAGTGCCATAAGATAAATGAGAGATAAATGCAAAGATATACACTAAATTTTTATGAAAATATAAAGGGTATAAAACAGTGTAAATTCAGAGGACAATGGATAAAGTGGAATAGAATCAAGTTCTATCAACTAACTACAATCAAACAGTGACTAGTATCCTGAGAAAATCAGAGCGCTGTGTGCTCTAGTATTATGTGTAAATTTTCATATACATAAAGCTCCAATTGACATCTCTGAGATCTCTAAGTTATCATCTTTAAGTGTTGCCATCCCAATAAGATTTGAACCAAACTTGAAGTCATGACTCGTGGTTAGATCGGACCACCGTCCAGGACCTCAGCATTTGAATGAAACGCTCATCCAGGAACATGAGCATTCTGGTACTTGAAGCCAAGCGCAAAATTCTCATTCTCTTTTTAAAAACATGCAGTTCAGTGGCTAAAAAAAATGATAGACAGGCTAAAAATGCACTTTTAACCATGGTCACTACGAACCACAATTCGAACGCCTTCGAATCAATTCTCGATTTGCATCAAATTTTTTAAAGTGAATTTTTTTATTGCAAATTTTCTAATTTCTGAATGTCACTAGGTGGCACAAGGAACAAGGTTGCTCAAATTCTCTCCTTACAGGGTACAAAATTGATTCAAATCTTATAATAGGGGTTAGAATCTTGACAGGTTATATGAACATAGTTCACAGAGCAGCACCATAGTTGTAAGAGGGAACCAGGCATAAGAATACAATGTATCTGGACAATATAGGATTTTTTTTTCCGGGGTGGTTCCGACGTTCCAGAACGCTGTGTTCTGGAACGCTTGTTCCGGAACCCTATGCCTCGGGAACGCCATTCCGATGCAACTAATGGATTATGAATTTTTTTTATCTCTATTTCGTATTTTCAGTTACACCCTTTCTCATCCTTTTATGGAAACAACTCAATTTCTAAAATTCACTGGTCTTTCATTCCTCATTTCTTGAAGACCAAGATTCCACGAAGTAAATACAAAAATCTGAAAACATTTGGCAGGAAGAACTCACAAGTCAGACAGAAGAGACAAAACTCTAGCAGCTAATTCGTCTGAATTTGACCTTGGAACCATAACTATTCTTATAAAGTCTAAAATATTTATAGATATTCTCTCATGGGATCAACAAGCCAAGTGTGAGTCCAAAGCATAAGGATACCATCTACTTGGTATAGAGGATAGCATTTTTCTGAGGCTAAAAGGCCAGGAAAAATTGGTAGAAATATACCGAATGAGAATACGGTATGAGCAGATAACGTTGTTGGGATAATCTGAACAGCCCTAAAAGATAAGTTTGACAAAAAGCTTAGCTCAACATTTTGACTGGTTCATTCATGCAGACCTGATGAAGGTTCGGCATCAAGTTTAGAAACCAAAGTCTCAAACTGCTTCTTTCCAACAGCCCAATCTACAGCCACGGGCCTTTTTCCAACACTTTTTCCGTTGAAAGTTTTGATTGCCTACACATTCATCACACAAAAACCAGAGACCAAAAAGTCATCACACTCAAAATTCTGCATACAGTCTTCAGCAGTTTGATACATATTCACAGATTAAAAAAAATTCCAGTTGTAGAGCCAAGCCAATGAATACCAGAAAATGTTGCATTTCAAAGATGGTTGGTCTACCTTCTCTGCATCGGATTTGCTTGTGTAGCCAACAAATGCAAATCCCCTTGACCTAGAAAATCAGTGTTGTCAACAAATTTGAATATAAACATGCGAACAAAATTCAATGAATGAGTTTAACCCTTATGCCATAATTTTTCATTTTTTTATTTCTCTTCTATTGTCTGGTCTTTTTCAACTCAGTAAAAAAGACTGCATCTTTCCTCGTATATTAACCTAGCATTAGTTTCTTATCATTGCATTAAAAATACAAAGTCAGTAGTCTCGATTATTAGGTATGCCTAATTATATAACTTGTTATATTCTTAAATTGCAAAAGAGCATTGCAAAATCAGCAGAAGAATAACAACTCAAAATCTGAATTTACAAACAAGCACAGAAGTAATATCATAAAGTGGAGTTGAAATGCTCTATTAGCAGAAAACATGGAAATCATTTTATCTTCTGTGGCAAGCTTAAATCTGTTTCTCTTCTTTGTGTGTATAAGGGAAAAGGTACTCCAATTTCTCTCGCATGCAGAGGCTGTAGAACCCTATGAAAGGATCCCAATGGCTTGACGTTGTAGCTCAGGTGTGAATGATCCATGTGATGCCCACCGCTTCACTCTTAATAGTCTCTGTGACGTCAATCGTGCAAGTAGTCGTCCGAACAAGCCCTCCATGTTCCTATACACGTCCAATTGATCTCGTAGTTTGGCTTGTTTGGGGCTCCAATTCTCCTAGTTGATAAAATAGATAGTTCTAAAAACCTTCGTATTGATAATCATTCTCTTAATCGCCTTACCATCCTATTTCTCACAAGGATGATCTTTTTGACCAGTTGGGTACAGCTTCTATCTTTTCTGAAAGTTGATCTTCGTTCCAATTATTATCAGAGTCGCATTCATACCAGGGATGAACATAAGACTAGTTATATACTAGAAATAGCCCCGAACTAGTATACCTTTAGGGCATATCCTAATGAGAGCCAATTACCCTAAGTTGTCCTAATCTCTAGAAGGTTCCACTAAGGGCCTCTAGATAGTGTGTGTGTATATATATATATATATATATCTATATATATATATATAGATAGATAGATAGATAGATAGGGCTATCATTTAGACATTAGTAATCCATCGATTATTCAACTAATTGGTATTGCTTGGGCTCTTCTTGGGAGAACCTTTTGCTATTGCTTGTAGGGCATTATATCAGATGCTACTGGTCATTCTTCATGGGAGATTGCTTGATTGTGTCTATTATAGTTGTGTATGTTTCATTGAAACGATATCAATACGTTCTATAACTTGGTATCAAAGCAATTTTATGAGCAACTGGAAGTGCTATTTGTCTTTTCGTAAATTTTTGTTTTTTGTTGTTATCTCCAAGAAGCCATATTTTCTAGTACTTGGTGGATCTTCATCTCCATGTGCTTCCTCCAACACACTTGGTGGATCTTCTGAACAATTGGCTATTTTCTACAAGTTTTATGCCCTACGATCTACTCCTATCTATGATGTTTGACATGCAAGGCTTGCTACACATGCTAGTAAGTAATAAGTTGACTTCGATACGAACATCCATTATACATACCCATCGACTCACCCTTATCCTGCGTACCACTCTTTGGATGATAAGGGTGACCAATTTTGTTGCAAAAAATAGTAAAATTAATGTGAACTATGTCGAAGTTTTACGAACAAAGTTTGGCGAATTAGAAAAGTTACTTATCATCTCATAGATGTTGCGAATCAGTGGTGGGCCGCGGCGTAAGGTTTAACATACCCTTGATTGCCCATTGACATGGGCTGATTTTAAGAAATATTTCATAAACTAGTTCATCCCACCCCATGCACATGTAGAGGCTAAAGACATGTTACATTTAAATAGGCAGACGACTGCCTTTGTCTAGGACTATCCTTAGAGTTGAGTGATTAAGCTTGTTCATAGCATCAGACAACAAGAGAATGGGTCGAAAACCAAGAAAGTTACAACCAATTCTTGGAGAAGACTGGGCTGTTGGAATATCAATCCACACTCTAGAGAGAACTATCAAACAGGGCGGATAGCTCAGTGATAGAGCATCCCATCCGGTATGAGGGAGGTCCGAATCCTAGTCTGTCCATCCATATTATGATTTATGGATTTCTAACATGGTATCAGAGCCAAGTTAGACCTAACAGTTCATGGTGTCAAAGCCATGGTTAGGTGGCCCAAGTTGTGGTGCAAGTGACAACTAGGACCCCAACCAAGTGTGGCTTGAGGGGGGGGTGTTGGAATATCAATCCACTCTAGAGAGAACTATCAAACAGGGCGGATAGCTCAGTGGTAGAGCATCCCATCCGGTATGAGGGAGGTCCTGGGTTCAATTCCTAGTCTGTCCATCCATATCATGATTTATGGATTTCTAACATGGGCTAGGGTTGCGGTTTTTGAAAAAACAGCAGGAAGTCACCATTTTTCCACCGATTTTGATTCTGTAAAGCCCAGTTACTAGTTGGAGGAGGTTGCTTGAGGGCCATAGATGATTTCTCTAATTTCAGCTCAGATCCTAGCTATTGTCAATGATATGTACATTGATATTGTAATGAATGTTCTTAAAGACATTCTAGAATGGATGCAAGTGCACAAGTTCACTTGCAAGAAGAGACATCCAGTCATGCATAGGGATTGTTCCACTCTTGAACAAGCCATTGTGATGGCTCTCATTTATGAGGGGAGAGGAGGCTAGTAGCTTTTGAGAGTGAAAAGCTAGCCCCCACTCAGGAGATGTACCCTACACATGAGCAATAATTGTATGCAATCATACATCTACTCAAGGTGTATTGGCACTATTTATATGGTGCCTAGTTTTAAGTTTATACTGACCACACTCTTAGGATTTTGGTAATCAGCCTCAATTGAGAGGTTGCCAAGTAAGGTGGGTAGAGCTTAAATGTTTTATGTGTTCCTTCAACAACTGGCTCTAGAAGAAAACATCTAACAAATCGTTCACATGTCTTGAAACGTGGCCGAGGCATTCGTTAGCCCGAAAGGTATCACTAAGGATTCAAAACTTGGTTAAGAAATTAATATTGTGACTTTGAACGTCACAAAGGAAGCTACGCTAAATGAACATTCACATTCACAATTTACTTACCTGATTTCAAGATTGCCTTTCAAGGGTATTTCAATAACTTGGACAATCTTCTTGCCTTTGTGTTCAAGACATTCCGCCTGTGTTGCAGCGGATCGCGATCCGCTGCAAAAACAATCTGGATCGTGCGATCCGGATCGCCAGCGATCCGGGACCAAAAACTCTGTCCCGGATCGCAAAAAAATTTGCAAATTTTTTTGTCATTGTGGAGGGATCCACAGCTAGTTGCAATCCAAATGACCAATGAATAGCAGCAGAAATACTGAGGCAGATACAAATGAAATGATTAGCCAATGTTACAGTATCTGATAAAGTGACTAGCAGATGTTGGGGGTTAACTATCTGAAACCAAGCAATAGAACCGCTCTTTTGAAATCCTTTCCCATGATACCTCATATTGGCAGGTTTGAAATAAAAAAAACAAAACAAATTTGCGTTCCGGGAAACCCTAATGGGAAATCCCGGATCACGTTCCGGAACGGATCGCGTTCCGGAACGCGGGCTGCATCTTTGAAATTTTCCGCTCAAGATCCACGCTAGAAGAAACTAACTAGTGGTTAATAGGGGCTCCAGGATAGTATAATCTTCTGATGATAGAACTTAGACACATCTGTTTCAATAATGAAAAGATTGCAAAAGGTTGGGTGTCCAGAGCTGAAAACACTGTTAAGAATGACATTCTTCATTACTTGTAAACATGCTGAAATATAACATAGGGAGAGGTGATGACTAAAAATATAATGTTGGGAGAGGTGACCAGTAAGAAAAACTTACAAGTCCAATAGATGGCAATGGATCAATCAAATTGGACTTTGAGAATCAAGTTACAGAATTTGCTTCCACTTTAATGCTCTAACTTTTGCTTAGCAGAAAGGTGTTGCTTAACAAAGTACTTTGGAACTCTCCTTACATACACATAATCAGCAAGAAATTGTCCAGAAATTTCATCAAAGTCAAACAACCATAAGCTACAGAAACTCACAAGCCATCAGCCTTGCGTGGGATGGTTATCTCCCACACGAATCCTGCTGCTGAAAATAATTCTCTTAAGGTTTCTTCTTTTACCTGTAATCAGAACCAAACAGTGACATGATGTACTGTAAGTAGATCAGTACTGAGTAAACTGAATACGAATGAATGTTCATGCCACATGGTAACCTTGATAAACTAGCCTCTTTATTAGCAAAAAGTTCAAAGTTCCAACAATCATGTGCTTACAGGATACTAAATAGCAGCTTTACTTTGTCTTCTCAACATGAATGTCTCGATCATCAGTTTGCATTGAATGGTCTCGTATTTCTCCTAAAATACTAGAAAACACACGCTCCTAACAACATACAGCCCAATTCCTAACCAACAACCCTCTCAAGAAAATTTTAAAGCTGAGGCAACCTATGCTCATAATCATTATGACTATATTGATTGATGTGGCATCACTACAGAGGGTGATGACCAAATAGACTAATCACACTACTAATGTTCTGACATCAATGCAACTTAGTGGATCCTTTCCACCTTAGGTTAGTACACTTTCGTGAAAATGATTAAAGCTTCTTTACCACAAACAAAACGGACCAGATAATATGCAACGATTACTAATATATTTGTTGGACCAGATGCAGTTACTAACATAGTCCATGACCTAGGGCTAATGTTACATATTATTGAACGTGTCACATTGAAGGGCAAAAGTTATTTACAGAAAATGGCCAGTAAATTATTGTCATAACACAACAATGTATACTCCTCTTTGAAAGCAACAGCTTTTGCTTAGTTATTGAAGAATTACAACAAGAAAGAGCAAACCTGGAACGGTAGATTGCGAACTATCAGCCTCCACTTCTTCAGCTTTGAACCCTGAAGAACGGAAAGATGCTATCCTTGAGAAACAAAGTTAAATTTTAAGTATCAAAGGAAACTTGATCCACACTACATATCTGTCATATTGACATGACTTTCAATCCCAACTTCAATATGAGGTTAGGATCATCATTTAATGAATATATACACATATATATATATATATATATATATATATATATATATATATATATATATATATATATATATATGGCAATTATGGTGTCAAAAAATCGATAACAAAATGTCATCAACTATGTAGTCTCATTAGGTGCTACCTGAATTTTAAGAGAATTAGGATTATTTTTCGTTAGATCTAGCCAAGAACTTAGAAGCAAATGACAACAAGCTCGAAAAAGTTAAGATTTAAAACATCATAATGAGAATATTTCTTGATGGAAACTGCTGCATAGATTGAAAGTCTAGGTAAAATTATCAAACCTGCTTTTAATCCACGACCTCTGATGTTAATTTCACTTACAGCCACAATGGTTCTTAATACCCCTTCTTGGGACCTTGACCATGATTTGAGTTTTGAGTTTACTTCACTTGATTGCGGCAAGAATTGCATGGGGTCAAATGAATTTCCTTGAAGCCATTAGCAAGGATGCTCCTTCAAGAAGCGTGGGAAACCTTGGACACTAAGTTACACCCTGAATCATACTCATCAGATAGCTATGCATAGTCAAGGTACTTTCTGTAAAAGAACTCAATGGGGTCTGAAAGAAAAAATACCTATTCACAAAAATGGTGACCCCGTGAATCCTGGCAACTAACACACTATTATGATTGGTCATGTCATCACGATGTTGTATGTACTATTCTTCAATCAGCAGTGAGCTATAAGGCTGAGACCAAGAAATTATATGCATTGGGCTAGGCAGGGTTCAGAGCCCACTACTCTACTACTGAGCATATCTTCACTGTTCGGGATCTCATCAAGGATGCCAGGTGCAAGAAAGCAGAGAAGGCGTATCACTCAGCGTTATGTAGTAGTCAAGGCTAGACACACATCCCATAGACGACCTCCCTGATGACATCTCAGGAGATGTTGTTACTGCGACAGGATTTGTGTCAGCCAGATCAACAGAGTTACTCAGATACACAGCTCCAGATCACATCCTTCTTCTCTAGTAGAAGATCATGAATAGATCCAAAGTCATATGATAGTTACAACAGTCTTGCACATAGAGACCAAAGATGGCATATCACTCAATGTCATGTTGCAGTCCAAGCTACTTGTCCTACCGTGGAGACACACATCCCATGGACGACCTCCCCGACAACGTCAACAGCGCACCCCAAACATACTTCCAAGAGCAGGTTCTACTACATCCTTTATTAACAGCAGCAAGACATGATGATAGCACATATACCAAATACTTGGCATGTACTTTTTCATCTTATATGCCTTTTGGCATGGAAAAACATTCATAGAGCTCTCTCTCTCTCTCTCTCTCTCTCTCTCTCTCTCTCTCTCTCTCTCTCTAACACACATTTTTCCAACAGGACATGACGATGACACTGTCTTATTAGATCATTGTTTATATAAACACATGTTTCTTTATTTTATATCTCATTCAACATATTTTATATACTCTTCATACTTGACTACTTGTGATGGTAGGATATTATGTGGCGGCTCTACATCACCTTATCGTCAATATTGAAAGTCAAAGTTTGATTTGTTGAATCAAATATTCAGGATAAGATGGGGTATAGTCACCTCATGGATCATGGTTAAAGTTATTTGTATAGCAGTCAGCAGTAAATGTTAATGAGCCTCAATTCAAGACTTACAGGCTCATGACATTGGAAATATAACAACAACTTTGTGTGTTTGCAAAGCACCACCAACAAATCCATTCAAACAATACCCTTAATTCTTCGTAACAATAAAATCACAAAAAACATACCTCTCCACCCAACTGACGAGCCCAGATTAGGCAACCTTTTACTTGTTGCTGATGAAGTGCTGCTACGGCCTGATTAGCTGATCTGACAGAAGTGTACACTACGGAAGCAGCTGGCAGTTTACAACCATCCTTTGCAACATCTACATTGGGAGGAAAACACTTGTAAGATAGACTAAATCCCACAATTTAAAAGAGCATAGCCTAAGTCCAGGGATTCTGGAATTACTTTAACGCAAGACACCAAAAAAACATATTTCAAAGACGTCTTTGACAACAATGCTTCTAGAGTTGACACATTTTCAAAACACTAGCATATAGAGAAAAAACAGACAAGGGAAAATAGAGATAATTGATACAAAAGGATAGAAGAGAGTTTCACTGATTAATAGAGAGTGCAAGAGGAACAGGACTGCTGCACTTCAAAATTTCCTTTTCTAATACTTGGAATAAGATTTTGCAAAACAAGTTGCCTGATATGACTTTACAATACTGGAAACCTGAGTAGATCTACAACTAAAAATGGTTGTTAAAAATAGCACATGGAAGGCAAGAGAGTTACTCAGTTCAAACCCCTTATCCAGAATGAACAGCTTACTGTGAAAATCGAGTTCTTCTTTTGTAAGAGAGTTTTGTGTAGTTTCTACAGAGCCAGCTTTTTTAGCAACTGCAAGCACTCCCTTCAGCACTTTAGAATTGCCTATACCTCCAACAATCACTGTTCTTGCAAACCTGCACAAGCCTCATGAATCACACGTGATTCAGTGGAAGACAACACAACAAGTAAATGAGCATCTGCCAAATGCTGTTACTGGACTATCAAATCTGCAATACGGTCAGAGGCTAACAACCAAAAACTCAAAAATAATTTGGAGCAATTTAAAATGTTGCAGTTTTACCTTTGCTTTACAGAACTTTGTACAGCTTCACTTGAACTGCTGATGATCTTGCTTGCCAAAGATTTTGCATCAATAAGTTTACCTATCAATGCCCCAGGTTTCAGTCATTTAGACGCTACAGTGTTACAACATTTCAAGCATTCAAAGGTGCTCACATAGCTCTGATACATATTGGAATCCTGGCACAAATTTTGGTACCATGTATAACAACTGGAAAGAGGAAGAAATCCTAAAAATATTACTACACAACAAAGAGATGACGATGATGTAGCTTCATTGGACACAAATTGCTAACTTGACATTTATAGCCTTTAATATTGTCAAAGATACCTGAAATCTTCATCTAACTATATCCCATACCATTATAAGTTCCCGCACTAGTAAAAATTTGCAAGCATACAAATACACCACAAAAAGTGGAGTCATATCCAACCATTTGGAATCACCATCTTATAGACTCATGTTGATAATATTAAACCAACCAGGAACTTGTCGTAGACACATCATTAAAGCACCTACCAATTGTTTGACTTCATGTTCAATTTGTCGTTTTCGTGTCCTTCAGTCATAACAATCATGTCTAGTGTTTCACTGGATACGATTCGATTCAGTTCCAATCATGATTCCGATTCGAAAATCAGCCGATTCGGCAGCCACTGAAAAAAAAAATTGAATGGGACCCCCGCTACAGAGGCCCGAGCAGTGAGGGGTCACCCATTCTACAGTTTGAGATAATTCAATCATGATATCTATAGACTATTATGATCAATGCATTATGCAACTATGTTTTTGGCTTTTCCAAAAATTTGAGTTTTGAAACCCTCAAACCGATTCGCCGATTTGCAAATCCTAGGACCGATTTGAATAGGTCAAATAGGCTGATTCGGCCGATTCCGATTTGACCGATTCTAAATAGGAAGGAAACTTTAATCATGTTGGCATTGTAAATCAATCTTATATTGAGGCATAACATCAGTCATTCATTAAAGGACCAAGTGCTAATTGATTGATCATGGATCCTAGGTTGGCACCTGAATTAATGTGCCATTTTCTAATTGACCAGCTTGAGCTACAAGAATATTGTATGTATCAAAGGTCAAATTCAAGCTAGCTTGCAACACTTTCCACTGAATTTTTGGTAAACAATTTTCATAAAACTTCAAAAAAAACCACTAAATCACCTAAAAAAAAGTTTTTAGTAGCAGAAAAAAATTGACACTAGCTAAACAATTTCACACACACTTCTGTATTTTTTTTAAAAGAAATTGAAAAAAAATATTTACTGCACGTTCCGAGCATAGATGCAGCGAATCGCGATTCGCTGGACTTGCGATTCGCGAATCTGCGAATCGATATTCGCTGCAAAGAATCGTGCTGCAGAATCGTCCAAAAAAAAACGTCTTAATTGATTTCGGGCCTCCTCGCGGACAGAACCGCGCCAGCAGTGGAGGCAAATTTTTTTCTGAGAGCTGTGGGCGTCCGATCTTCGCAAGTGAATAGTCGGTAGGCATCTACTTGGCGATACGGAGGTGGTGTACATGGTGCCGGGTGGGTTTGAGCTTCGTGGAGAGCGAAACGACCAATTTTCGATATTTGGTAAGTGTAGGCTTGATCTTTTGCAAGTGTGGACATTGAGTTGTAGGCAACCAAATCAAGCGTAGTTTGGCTCTAGATCACCTTTCTTCATGCTCACGGTGATTCCTACGGCGTCAGTTTCAGCCGTTACGGCATGCCTAGCGAGATTTGAAGACCACATTCCAAATGCTTGTGTATTTTTGCCATTTTCACAAAATGACTTGTTGGAAACCGATTGAGGTGATGTCTGAGCCTAGAATGCATTTCCACATGCCTGCACAGACTCCTGTGATCTCCGTTCCGCCCGTCTACGTCCGTATCACAAATTTCAATTTTCATGCCCTGATTCCATTCTTTTTAGGGTTTAGGCGTGGACCATCGTGCAAACATCTGCTAGGGGCGCGGTTTAGGCCCACACTGCACTCCTTTACCAGTACATCACGGGCAGAGCATGGTTCAGGTGCAGGGCCTAGTACAGCACCTTCAGTTCCATCCGCAGCAGCAACACAACCATCAGATGAGCATGTTGGTTCAGCTGCAACAAGTGCTTCTCGTCCCTCCTCCTCGGCAGCAGATGCACCACATGCTTCAGCAGTTGCTGCCAGAGAGAGTGACACACCCACAGATCAGCCATCCGTTGGGCATGCTAGACCACGAGCACCATATATACAGCAGAGAGGGGTTAGGCCCAGGCAGCAGACCCTTGATCGATGCGGGTGGCAAAGAGAGCAGCAGGCCCGTTGCACTCAACTGTGTGGCCAGTTCTTTTACGAGTGCAGCATTCCTTTTGTTGTTGCTGACACTTGGGTGTTCAGGGAGTTCTGTGCACAGATGGCGGCCGTGGATGCTACATGGACACCTCCCAGGCGAGAGGCACTGCGAGGCAGGTTGCTTCATCAGGAGGAGGAGACCATCACGCGGGAGCTGAGTTCCATTCGCTCAACTTGGCAGGAGTAAGTACCTTGTCTTTATTATCTCTTTGCATGTGTTTAGGATTTACTGGTGAAGCAATTTTTGCATGTAGCTAATGGGTGTTTTGCGGCAGGTATGGATGCACGATATTGAGTGATGGATGGACCGACATTCGTCGGCGATCCGTCATCAATGTCTTGGTTTCTTGCCCACTTGGCACAGTATTCCTACGTGGCGTGGATGCCACTCGAGGTGGTGACGCCATCACAGCCGATTTCATGTGGGAGGTCATTAGAAATGTTATTCCTGACATCGAGGTTGAGCACGTGGTTCAGGTTGTCACCGACAACGCCTCGAACTGCAAGCAGATGGGCGAGATTGTGATGAGGGAGCACCCCAGCATTGTGTGGACACCCTATGCTGCATATTGCATAGACTTGCTCATCCATGACCTGTGTGCGCTTCCATGGATCAGAGAGGTATAGTTTGTTCTTTGCTATGCTTTCTTCCTTCGATGTTGCTAACCACATCTCAACTATTGTCTAAACTTTTTTACTGGATGTTTGTGTTGCAGATCACTTCTACGGCCATGCGCCTGGTCACTTTTGTAACCAGGAAGAGGCGTGTGTTGGCCCTGTTCCGCACCTTCTCCACCCTAAACCTGAAGAAGCCCGCACCCACACGCTTTGCGTTTTACTTCTTGGTGCTAGAGCGATTGGTGGTGTTGAAGGACGCATTGCGGCGGATGGTTTCCAGCAAGGCCTTTGGGGACTTTACAGACCTCCCACATTCGGCATTTTTCCAGTCCACTGTGTACGGCGATGAGTTCTGGAGAGCTGCTGAGGAGATTACTAAGATCCTTCTACCCATTTTCAGAGTGCTGCGCCTGGTAGACCGTGAGGGGTGCACCCTCGGTCTCATTTACGAGTTCATGGACCGCATGGGCGAGGGGATTCTGACGTCATTATTGGACGAGCACAGGTATGACTCTTCAATGTCTAGTTTGTTGTTTCTCACTCAAGTCTGATGCGTTTCTTTTATGCTATGGTTTAGTGATTGTTGTAATTTGTCTGCTGCAGGAGTTGCGAGATCTCACGTATCTGGGAGGCCAGATGGGACTACTTCCACCAACCCATCCACACCGTAGCCCACATGTTGCACCCCTTGTGGCACTCTACCCAAGAGAGGGACATGTTACTGCAGTATTGTACTCATTGGTAGTGTGTGAATTCGAGGGATCTTACATGTGCCATGTTTTTTCTTCTGCCAACAAGTCCGATTCTGGCCAACATTGCAAGCCAGCTGCTCGCATTTGAGCGCTTCCAGTTTTCTTTCGATGGAGAGCAGAGTCGGCGGAGGGAGGATTAGCTAACGCCCGTTACATGGTGGTGCATCCACGGGCGCAGCACAGGTGACCTGAGGCGATTGGCTGAGAGAGTCCTTGCATAGGACTGTTCAGCAGGAGCTTGCGAGCGGAATTGGAGCACCTGGGCCTTGTATCACACGCAAAAGAGGAACAGGTTATCCATCGAGCAGTGCATGCGGTTGGTGTTTGTGAACACCAATGGCCGTATGCTGAGGCGCACACGAGGAGAGGGTCAAATGCTCGAGGTGAGTCACATCATCACCCCTTTTTTCTTGCTATGCTTTGATGAATTGATTTGCTTTCAAAATATGCAGTGAGTTGCACAATACATGCCTGACAACAATGTATTGTTTTTGGTTGCAGGTGAACCCTGACACTTGCTTGGTGGATTCGGTAGCTGCTGCTCCTCGGGCACCACCCACGCAGGAGGAGATGGATGATGAGATCCATAGAGAGTTCTACAGACAGGCACAGGCTGACGCACGGGCTTTACGACGGCAGAGGAGGACAGAGAGGTAGAGGGAGAGGGCTGAGGAGGGAGATGATGAGGGCTCGGAGGGTGGAGAGATGCTCGGGGCAAACTATGTGGAGGAGGAGGAG
This sequence comes from Diphasiastrum complanatum, assembly GCA_029204225.1. Classification (NCBI taxonomy): domain Eukaryota; kingdom Viridiplantae; phylum Streptophyta; class Lycopodiopsida; order Lycopodiales; family Lycopodiaceae; genus Diphasiastrum; species Diphasiastrum complanatum. The sequence goes on from CM055100.1 coordinate 28,596,155, forward strand.
TGGGTTGAGGGGGATACGGAGGAGGACGAGGAGATGGGGGCGGAGGCACAGGGGGATGACCTGGTTGACCTGCTGGTGGACCCTGGTGCGGAGACAGAGGAGGAGCCAACCATTCCTGCACGTAGGCCTAGGGGGAGACCTAGAGGTTTTGGGAGGGGGGGGCTGAGTACTCTTTTTGTAGACAGAAATGGAGCATCACAGGCAGCCGTCGGCCAGGCATCATCACAGTGGGTAGGGCCATCCCAGGGCGTAAGATCACAGCCACCTGACACATAGGCACGATGGAGTAGACACAGGGCTGGGGGCAGCCACATGGAGGCCAGAGGAGGGGAGAGAGGTAGAGGCAGAGGCAGAGGTAGAGGTAGAGGCAGGGGGAGGGGGGGAGTCCAGAGCCAGAGCACGCAGCAGATCCAGGGCCACACCACGGCATATGGTTCCCTCCAGTTCCGATTCATCTGCGGACCCTTGGGACCTGCAGTCAGGCACAGATTCGGATGATTTATCCTACCATGACTCTGACAAGCCTTAGTTGTATAGTTTTCATTACGTTCATGGAACATCATTGTACCCCTTTTTGGTGCCATGTGGCCCGATATTATATATTATGATGATCCTATTCACAGTATTGTCGTGATTCAATATTTTTCTTTGTGGTTTTAGTTCAGTAACTTCGGTTTTATGGTTTATGATTTATCGTTGGGGAGAGAGAGAGAGAGAGAGAGAGAGAGAGAGAGAGAGAGAGAGAGAGAGAGAGAGAGAGAGAGAGAGAGAGAGAGAGAGAGAGAGAGAGAGAGAGAGAGAGAGAGAGAGAGAGAGAATTAGAAGTAGAATTATTATTATTAACGTCTTTTGGTACCCAAAGGTACATAAGACAAAAGAGAGTACAAAAGGTGAGGAGCATTGTCCGCACGGACTTATTTACTAGTAGAAAAGAGAAGAAGACAAGAAACTAGCATATCTATCTCGCTATCTCTAAAAAGAAGAAATATCCAAGCTTGACCACCATCTTGCGAGGGTACAATGCAAGAGCTTAATCACCTGCTCTGCGGAGGAGACTAGCTACGAGTAAGCTGAAAATAATGAGTGATAGTAGTAGTGGAGCGTGTTGTGGACTGGCGAGAAGCCCATGAAGATCTAGTGATCCTGGATCTAGCAGAAATATGTGAGACTCTTTGTGTCTTCGATCTCCGAGTGGGGACTTCAAAATCCAAAACGGGCATGAGTCCCGCTCGGCAGATCAAGTATAGATAAGCCCCAAGTCTAAAGAAGGGATGAGACACTGCCAAACCAAGAATGCTTGGCCCCCTGTCCAGCAATGGTGCGTGATGAGAGCAGCAACAATATATCTGGAAGTGTCTAACTCTGATATCCTGTGAAGAAAGGTAATGATCTGAAACATAGCACCGATAACCAGGGGAGGGGAAGCAAACTCCGCTAATATGATATCATGTGGCACCGAGGGCTTAGCCCTAATCATCCTGCTAAGCATGAGAATTTGGATACGAGTAAGATCCCTCCAAGTATCACGTGATAAATCCAAACACCAAGTCTCAGCAGAGTATAAAACAACCGGGGAGACAGTGGTAGAAAATAGTAAGCATCTGGTAGCAGGGTCCTGTACATAATATGTGGAGCAGAATCTCTCCATATGAACAAGAGAAGTGTGCCCCTTACGGAGTTTGGTGAGGGCTGCCAGTCGAAATGTGAGTAGCGGACCAGAAAAAAGTACTCCCAAATAAGTGTAAGAGGTCACAATCTCAATCGGCAGCCCATCATAATAGAAGGTCACATCTCTCATATGTTGTCTATTGGTGTTGAACACCATAATCTTGGTCTTCTTAGTATTAATCGTCAATCCCCAAAGCTGACAGAAGTGATGTAAAGCAGAGAGGTGTCTCTGTAAGCCAGCTGCAGAGGATGAGAGAAGAACCACATCATCAGCGTATAGGAGAATGGGGATAATGATATCTGCTAAGGACAGCCCTCTCCACCTTCCTCTCGAATAATCCGCTCGAGGTCATCAATATATAGTGCAAAGAGAGTAGGAGATAAGGGCGGGCCCTGCTTCACTCCAGTGGTAGAGTGGATCAGCGAGGACCAACCACTACCGTCCCTGAACCGCGCCCAAACTCGCTCATATAAAGTAATGATCGCGGCAATAGTCTGTCTGTGAAGCCAAGCAAAGATAATCTCTGGAAAAGGAGGTGTCTCGGAACTGAGTCAAAAGCTTTGCGGAAATCCACAAAGCAACAATAAACTCTCTGTCTCTGATGTCGTGCCTCCTCAATGATGCATCGCAAAATGAAAATCTGATCTGAGGTAGAGTATCCTGGTCTAAACCCAGCCTGACCCATAGCATGTAAATCCTCAGTCTCAGCAAAAGATCCAGTAACAATCTATAAAATGGAACCATAAATCTTAGCTAAAGTGAGACCAATCATAATAGTACGGTAGTTTTCTACATTTATGGGATCACCTGCCTTGAGAATGGGATGAAGAATATTAGTACACCATGCGGTAGGAAAACCAGAGGTCACAGCAGTGTTAAAAGCATGAGCAATAAAGGGCGAGATAAGATGTGCTACAGGTTTTAGGAAATCCACGTTTAGAGAATCATAGTCAGTGGCTTTATGAAGTTTGGCATGGTTAATGGCAATTTCAACCATGTGTGGAGTAAAAAGCGTGCAGCGGGTAGGTCGTGGTGAGAGTAAGGTAGGAGGGGAGTCTAGGTATAAAGTTTTGTGGCATATTCAACCCAAGATTCGGTTGCGATGGGGGCCAAAGTCGAAGAGGATCTGGTGAAATGTTTCCAGAAAAAGGAGGAAGAGGAATCTAAAGAATCGATCAACCTTTGGCAGAGTGATCGTAGGTATGTTATCTTTTTTGTTCTGGTGGCTTTACGATACTTTTTCTGGTGTTGTTTGAGTGTTGCAGGGGAGTGTAATCTGGCATTTGCCACATGTTTGTGAAGAGAGCGACATTCTGCATCATACCAACGGTTGTGAACACGTCTATGAGATGATATCGTCTTGGTGGGGAAAGATGAGGACGCTGCAGATAAGAGGGATTTAGAGAGAAAAGTGGCTTGTTGCTCAACTGATGCCGTGAAAGGGAAGTGAGTTAGTAGTTGGGACAGGGTTGTGGTGTAGTTGGCGAGTCCAGAGTGAGTAAAGGGAACACGTTTGTTAGTAGAAGAGGAGCGTGGAACTTTAGAAGACGGGGTTATGTGACCCAGTGAGAGGCGTAGGAGTGAGTGATCAGAAATGGTAGGAGGTGTAATGAAGAAATCAGAAATGTGAGGGATCAAAGCAGGTGATCCAATAAAGTAGTCAACTACACTATGTCCTCCACCATGAGGATAACATGCAAACATTGATGAGGAAGGCCACTGTGTGAGGCCATTCAAGATGGCCAGAGAATGTGTCTCCGCAAGAGTAATCAACTGCTCTCCAAAAGATGTAACTGAAGTGTGTGCATCCTGTGATACTCGATCAAATCCCATATCCAGAGGATGAAGCCGAAGAACGTCAGTATCTGCATGAAATTCTGTCTGTCTGGAGCTAGTACGGGCGTTGAAATCTCCTGCTAAGAGAAAAAACAGCAATATCATCTGAGAGTGCCTGAAATGGGTCCCCACCAAATTCAGCAAACGCCGAAGTCTGTGGAGCGAAGTAACATACAGCCATATAAATGTCCTGCGGTAATCCAAATAATGAACCAATAGTATGTAGCCATATATATCGAGCATACGGATCTTGCTTAACCATCTTAACTGTCGTGGCTCTGTATAAACAAGCTACTCCGCCAGATCCACAACAGGTTTTTCCCCTCACAAATGGGCGAAAAACATAATCCCGAGAGTAATCCTGTATATGCGGAAGAGGATGATATAAGGACTCATGGGTTTCAGCCAACAACAAAATGTCACATTTGCTTATAAAATCAGCAAAATCTCCTGCCGATGATGACGATAAAAAACCATTGCAATTCCAGAAGCCAAGTCTCAAAATGGTAGGGGATCTCGGGCAGCTCCTAAACCCGGGAGCCACAAGTTCCTAGTGTGAGAGGAGGTCAAAATATCTTGGTTTGCCGTCGATAAAAACGACCCTTTGCCCTTTTTCTTTTGCTTCATGAATAATCTTTTTCCTTGCTAACCATTGGGTATTTGTCAAATCATCATCCATATAAATGAAAGTGCCTTTGAGTTTTGTTCTAAGCCGAAGGGCTGCATGGCGGTGTTGAAGAGAGCGAAATTTGATAAAAAGAACGTTGTCATCGAATTTACTACGCCATGCCGTATCAAAACCATCAACAACATGAGATAACTTGGAAACGAGTAAATCTGTAGCTTCGTCTATTGGTTTACCGCCGTTGGCAATGCCTCTTACTCTAATATTGAGAGCCTTTTTAGCTCTTCTAGCTTGTTCATCCAAAACTGTCTCCAAATTGTTATCCATCATAGAGGCTGAGATATGGGGGTGATTACCTTGTTTGAGGATCGATGTCGTTTCTTCAACCTGTTTTGCAAGTGATGAGAGTTTGCTGCCCATATCATCCGGTTTGAAGAGTGCTGCCCATGTCTTTGTCTCTTCGACCTGTTTTTCCAAAAAAGATATTTTGTTGGAAGTTTCGTCTGAAGAAGGTACACGTTCTGCAAGCCGTTGCTTAAGATATACATTTTCTTGCTCAAGCTGCCCCACCCGTTCTTTGACACCCACAAGACCTAGAGCCAATTTGCCATTCACCATTTCAAAAAAGTGTAGTTGTTTCTTAATGCCGAGGATTTCGTTTCGGATGAAACCAATATCATAGGCATAAAGACTCTCAATAGGCTTGGAAGGAGTGTAATCGACCGTGGACAGCTGATGCGTTCCTGTGATAGCAAGTGGATTGTCGGTGAAAATAGAGGGTGCATCAATGATGCCTTCTAGTACAGCTAGCGGTGGGATTGTTGTAGGTGAAATAGCATCCCCCTCCCTCTCAGATGATGGAGGAGGAGAAGAGGTGAATAGAGGGGGGGCCGTAGGGGCACCCCCTTTTTTCTTGGGAGCCATGGAGCTTCCCGAGGAGAATTGGCTTATAGCCCAGATTGCGATGAGCGAGCCTCCTAAAAAACAGGTGTTCTGCCTCTGATTATTGACAAATCATTTTAGTCCAAAATGCGATGGATGGCAGAAACAATGCCCATTCTTTCAACCCTCTGTCAACGATGGAAATGAGTAGCTTTTTGCCTCCTCTGTCAGCGCTCTGTCAGCGATGGAAGTGAGTGGCAGCGATGATGTAGGTCTGCCTCCTCTAGCAGCGCTCTGACCAAAGGAGCTTCTGCCTCTAGAATGTGTTGATTATAGCTCTCTCGGATGTGACTGGAAGTAGTTATTATTTCCCTGGAAGCGCACCTGCAAACCCATGACTCCACCAGCGATGGCTTCCCCCCGAGAGAGAGAGAGAGAGAGAGAGAGAGAGAGAGAGAGAGAGAGAGAGAGAGAGAGAGAGAGAGAGAGAGAGAGAGAGAGTATATGGTTGTTTTGTCAAAAATTGTTTCATTTAAGGCTAAAGTTCAGAATGATTCAGCTGGGTTTTTGTTCAACATGTTTTTAGTTCCGTTTGTTGTGATGAGAGAGAGAGATAGAGAGAGGGAGAATCAGAGAAAGGGAGATTCTTGCTATGTTCATTGGGAATGCCCCAATGTGTTCTCTTTTTTCTTTTATATATGGGATGCAGCTATAGCGTAAACCTAGGAGTTAATACACCTAAAAGGGACCATCCTGCACCCGAAACAATCGGCAAACTACACAGTCATAATCCTCTCGATCATAGCTTTCATCTGATACCCATATTGCCTAGAAAAATTTCAAAAAAAAAAAGAATTGATTCTACACGATTCTGGGAAAATCCCGAATCGCGATTCTGAATCGCGGTGCATCTATGGTTCCGAGAAACCCTAATGGGATTTCCCGGATCACGTTCCGGAACGGAACGTGCATCTTTGATTACAGCTTACAATCTACAAATCTACTATGCTTATTCATCTATATGAAAAATTAAGGTTTATATTTGAAGTTCATTATGATAAATCATAAAAGCCACTATAATCAATTGAAATATGATTCAGATTCTATAGTACGTGCCATCGTTGCATAGGTCATTCCAAAAGAGCATTTCGGAACACGATCTGAAAAACACAATTAGGGTTTTTGTTATAAACCCCATTGTTGAAGCCGACCAAGGTAAGGACACAATCAGCACCTCGATATACACAGCACAGGTGGGGTCACCTCCGTCAACATGGTCATGTCATAACCACTAACACGCATCAATTGCGCGCCACGTCGTCGGTCAATAACTTTGGGTTACCCTATGCCAATAAAACATTGACATGTGGCATCCAAAGGACCTATAGTTCCAGACTGATGTCCCATCCCGTATAATGAGACCATCACCTCAGGTAATCCGTGGCATGCCCTTAGGGGTACGTAACACCCCCCCCCCCCCCCCCCTTTTAGGAGCCTCCTCCTAAAGGGAGCAAATTATTTGACGGTAGCCTGATCTAAGGTCAATCTTGGAGAAATACTTTGCTCCATTCAGACGGTCCATTAGATCATTCATCCTAGGCAAAGAATATATATTTTTGATAGTCATCTTATTCAACTATTCATAGTCGACACAGAGGCGAGTGCCTTCGTCTTTGCTAACTAAAAAGAACTGGTGTTCCCCAAGGGGACTTACTACAATGAATGTCGCCTGAAGTTGCTTGGCTATTTCATCCTCTTCCTTCAAGCTGACCCTATAAGGAAACAGCAAGCACTACAGATGGTCTACACTCCTAGAGGGAGGTAGACACTCAAGAAAAACTCTTAGCTGATGGTCTACACTCCTAGAGGAGGTAGATGCTCAAGAAAACATCAGTAAAACCCTGCCTAAGCCTCCTAAATACTCTAACCTCATGTGACTCCTCATCTAAAGAGTTATTAAGAGGTAAATCCAAAGGCGTTTACGACAAACCAATGTTTAGATGATCATCGAAAACAATCAAAAATAAACATAGTACTCATAATCTTTCAAACATTCTTTAACTTCCAAAGCAGATACAAAAGGAGTATCGGGTACATCCAAATCACCTACAAGTTCCTTCAATGAGCCATTGTGCAAAAACGACACAGTATGAGTTACATAGTCCTTTTCCAACGACTCATTCTTGGAGTAAAACTGCTCCTTAACCAAAATTACATCTACCTTATCCAGATTCATAAAATGAAAATTAATGTGTTCACTATAATCTTGGGTTCTTAACAGCAAATCATACCTACTACCACATAAACGCCTTTTCACGTAAAAACATGACAGCAATACAATCTTGTAGTGATCTTGGTACTATCTGGCGAATTGTGCATGGAAAAATGATTATTCCACCGATCAAGCCAAGATAAGACCACATCGGGGTGTCGGTCCTTCTTGTCACTTGAATAAAATTCAGGGTTGAACATGGGGTACATGACAGAGGGTCACAGTTGGCTTTGACTGCACCATTCAAGCTCAGCCACCGCATGCCTACATTGCATTTCTAGGATTTGGTTCCTTTAAGAATTAATGGTTTGGAACAATTGCAGTTGGTCCAAACTCAGGCGCAGGTCTTGGTGAGGAAATTCCTTCTCCAAAGGGTACAACAAGGTCCATAACGCACTAAAGGAGGCTTCCTAAAAAATTTGTCAAGAGTTCAGTAGAAAAAGGCCTAGGAGCCTTGAGAGCTCTTTCAAGAGTGTTAAGCCAAAAGTTAATCATGAGAATGAGGGGAATTTGGCCTATACCCCCTTTCCTCACCACTTTTCCACCTCTACAAGCTCATAACTAGGTGGCGGACCCAAAGGGCACCACCTAGCATGTACATGGAACCAAAAATATGTGGCAGTCCTTATGGGCTCCACCTCACCCCAAGGTCACCTAGCCACCACTCACCCAAGGTCACCTAGTCACCACTCACCCAAGGCCACCTCACCCATGTTGGGTCATGGTTAGCCTACAAAAATACGGTCACCTCCAACCACATGACCAAATTACCATTTAGACCTACCTTAAACTCCTATGGCCTTTCTCTTTGAACCATAGTACAAGTCACAGATACAAACAGCAAATACAAAATGTCGAGAAAGTGGAAGAGGATCTTCCTCCTTTGAAGAAATCCTTCTACAAGCTTTTAGTTTATTGTGTGCAGGGATTTTGCAAGCATAAGGAGGACTCAAGGAAAGTCTATGGTGAAAGGCTAAGGAGGGATGGGTGGACTCCTCCCTCCTATACTTGCAAAAAGTACAGAGGGGGAGGAATACAGTCACTTCCTCCTTCCTCCAAGAGGCTTTACCTCCCTGCTTTTACATGTTGATCAGAACGTAACTGGTTGTAGTAGCTTAACTGGGAGGTCAGCACACAAACACTTCTCATGTGCAATATGAAACTAGAAGCATGTGCACATTACATGTAAAAGTAGAAGCGTGTGTTGATTTCCCTTTGCAGCGTACAACATCAAGTTACGTGTAAAAATTCTTCCAAAAATATTGATTTCTCTTTACAGTGCACAGCACCAAAGCACGGAATAAACATATCAAATGAAGGATCGCTAGGTTTGTTCCGGACATGCATAATGCTGTTCATAAGCAAGCAGATTCAATCAGAGCTGAGCGAGGTAGAGAATGGAGGATCTGATGGTAGGAAGGATTAATTTTTTCCTTTGTTAAAAAAAACGTATTTTTTTTAAAAAAAATTGGTCCCGTTCTAGAACGGAATGCATTCCAGAACGAGTTCCGTTCCGGAACAACTAAGATTTAAAATAATATATATCTAAAAGAAACATATATTTTTTCACACATTTTCGGAACACTCCAAGAAAAAGAGGAGAATTCTGGAATGCTGCCTTTTGGGACGTGCGTAACTATGCATCAAACACCAAAAGGACCCAGGAGAAGTTTGGAAATGTTAGATAGCGGGATCATTTAATTGACGGCTCATGGTGATGCTGCCACGCTAGAAAATATCTGCCCGTCAACAACATTCCCATCCATTTTTGCAAGGCTGAAAATGAACTAAAGATATGTGAAAATTCCCTTGCCCCACATTAAGCCAAGTAGCTATTCAAAATTCCCAATGAGATTCCAAACAAGTTGGGCCAATATTTGCCCATTGAAAACAAAAAACATTATGGTACATGTTTTGTTTCAGAACGTGTCCCAATTTGAAAAGCTTTTTCTGATTCAGTTTTCCAAAGACAAACCTAAATTAGACAAAAACAAGGGACGGCATTGGGCTTCAAAAATTATACTATTTTGACTTACAAGGGTGACATATAAGATATTTTTGTTGTCCATAAAAGGGTGTTATTTTAACTTTTACTTTGAAAAAAGAAATTTGAAATAAGACTGCTTTTGTGTCATTTTGTACGTAGGGAACATGTTGCCTTCTGTATGGAACGTTCTGAACCAAATGGATTGGAATGGTTATCTATGTGCTAGAACATTAGAAAGGTTAAAAAGTTTCTTGTATCAAAGATAGAAATTTATAGAGGGTGTCAAGCTTATATACGGTCAAACTTAGGGGTGCAAAGTTGGTGTTTTGAAAGAGAGAAAATCAGCACTCCATAACTTTGCCAGGTGCCTTGTTGCCATGTGATTTTTTTAATATGATAGTGTCAATGTATCACAGGATGCCCAGAGGATTTGGTATCACATCATCCTATAAGATCAGAGGATTGTCCGCACTCCCAGAACCTCAAATGAAGCAGATCTAATGTAGGAAAGCAAGAGTCAAGTCACCAAGATCTAGTTATCAATCAATCTCCACAGAAAACAAGAGAGAAGAGGCTGGGCGCCCAACTCTAAGAGAGAGAGAGAGAAAACAGCAACAAGAGCAATGGAGAGCAATGCTTAGCCAAACTGTTTTAAATGGAATACACAATAAGCATCTAAGTACTCTACTAAATATAGGGCAGCCCCAAAAGTCGGGCTTTAGCTCATCCTTGGAAGGAGGCTTCCCCTTTCCTTTTGACTTGCCTTTGCCCTTGCCTTTCGTGAAGAAAGCTTGATCTTGTTGAGTGTCACCCGCAAAGTTTTGCCTCGTTTGCTCCTCTTGAAGAAGCAGCCCAACAAGTTCATCAAAGGAGAGTTGTTGTCCCCTAAGAGAGATACTCAAAGATGAAACAAATGGAAGATAAGATGAAGGTAATGAGTTGAGAGTAATGTAAACAAATTGAGCATCCTCAATTATCTCATCAATATTGAGAAGCTCCTCACGAAGATCCTTGATCTTCGTCAAGTGATTGGTCACTTGATCCCCTTCTTGCATCTTCAACAAAGAAAGCTGATTTCTAAGATACACCACTCTTGCTGGATTTTTGACTCTATACATAGTATAAAGTGTATCCCACGCACTTTTAGATGTCTTACAAGACCTAATATGAGGTAAGATAGATCTTTTCACAGCAAGAGCAACCATAGAATGTGCTTGTGCATCCCTTCTATCCCACTTCTTTTGTTCTTCCGAAGCTGTAGAAGATGATGTTGATGATGATGATCCACGAGGTGTAGGAGGTGCCAAAGACGGAGGCCTTTCCTCATCACCATTGACCAGATCCCACAGCCCTTTCGCTATGAGAAGATTCTTCATCATGTAACTCCACAAGGAGTAGTTTGTGCCATCCAACCGATCTTCACTAAACAAAGAACCGATAGCTTCCGATTCTTTAGCCATTACCTCCAACAAAATTTTAGCTTGTAGTAGATAGGAAAGAGAGCCTCTCCACAACCAAATCTACTCAAAAAATTTGCAGCAAACAAAGAGCTGAAAGTAGGAGCACAAGATGTCTTTCAATCTGCAACCAAAGTGCCCAAAAGATAATGGAAAGATGGTTGTCTTTCTGCACAAAAAAACTAGCTGCTTGAAAATTAGGTTAGCTTCGATTGAAGCCTACATTGAAACCTAATTAGGAAGCCAAATAGTGTGATCAACACACACTCCAATAGGGTTGTTGAAAGCGCCCTACTACTTGCTGAGAATCTGCAAATTTCCAGCCACAAGTTGACCTAACCCTGAATAGGGTTTGCTGAATTTTGGGCGCCCTCCTAGACAAATGCAAACTTGAAAACAAAAACAGCAAGATAAGGAGACACCACAACCAAAAATCAGTAGCAGAATTTTGGGTGCCCTCCTCCAAACAAAACTTGCTAAAAATTGGTTGCATAAAAATCAGATTTGAGATTCTGATTTTTGGGTGCCAAAAATTGCTCCTCCAAGATCTCTGATGGCCGCCCTCCTTCAACCTGAAAAGAGACAAAAAAGCTGATCCAAACTCCACTTGAAAAGATCAGCAAGATGCTGAAATTTCACAACAGAAAGAAGAGCTCCTCTTCTAGTAGGGCGCCAACAAACAAGCTTGCTGCAGATCCGGTAGCTCTGATACCATGTAGGAAAGCAAGAGTCAAGTCACCAAGATCTAGGTATCAATCAATCTCCACAGAAAACAAGAGAGAAAAGGCTGGGCGCCCAACTCTGAGAGAGAGAGAGAGAGAGAGAGAGAGAGAGAGAGAGAGAGAGAGAGAGAGAGAGAGAGAGAGAGAAAACAGCAACAAGAGCAATGGAGAGCAATGCTTAGCCAAACTGTTTTAAATGGAATACACAATGAGCATCTAAGTACTCTACCTGGATATGGCCAAATGCCACCAAACCCGAAGGTTAACCACTTACTAAATATAGGGCACCCCCAAAAGTCAAGATAGGGCCCCTAAACAAATTTAGACCTCTAAGGACCCACGAGTCAGTACATGACCAAAATTGGGTCCAACTGAACTTAAGACAAACTTAAGATGGCCTAAATAACTAAATACCCATGGTTACACAAATCTCGACCTTTTGGGTCAAAGTAACCTATGGATTAACTTTAGCATAGTCATTTATTTCTAACATCTAAGAGAAGCTTTTCGGCAGCAGATGTAGATTGCAGCCTCTAAGTTCAAATCCACGTCTAACGGGAAACTAGCTTTCAAATACGCTTTTAGTTAGAGATTGGTTTACATTCTGCTGTTTATAACATCAAGCTGAACGGGCTAGGAATATGTTAACTGAAAAACTGGTCCAACAGCAAACCTAGTCATTTATTAGAGATTCAAAATCGGTGTTCTGAAGAGTTACAATATGGAGACAACCAATACAATAGACCTTTTCCATACAGATTCTTCTGGAATACCACAACGAGGACATTACCTTGTTTGGGCTTTTTATTGACAAGAATGTCAATAGGTTCCAAGCCATCTGTTCTCAATTGTTGAAAATCAGCTCTTTTTCTCTTTTTCTGTGCATCATCCGTAGGATCTGGAAGTACTTTGTCTCCTGTATTGTCACCAGTTGCTCCAGAAGCACATGGTACTTCATCATTTGCATGTCCTATAAACAACCACCTAAATCATGAGAAACAAAAACTACATTCTACACTCTTCCAACTCACACATACAATGCCAAATAAGTTTCAATGATATTTGTAGCTAAATCTTAAAACTAGGCTCAAAACAGGTTTCAGTAAAAAAATCTCCACCAAAGGTGACAAGTTATTTAATTAAGACATCATGATTATGGCATGCATATATGATGCATCCCAAATCTAAACACTGAAGTGTTGAAAACTCAATTAACTTGACTCTCAAATATCATGAGTTTCTTTTTTTAGATTGAATTCGGATGACAAGCTCAGGAAATCAATAAAGTGGCTAACATCAAAAGAGAATTCATATCAAAAAGTCGTTTCAAACTTATGGCCCTAGAATCTTGAACATTCCACATTCATAATCTGATAGAAATATTTTACTGTCATATTGAACTGAACAGATTGAACGTCATGCAAGATGCTTTCACCAACCAATATCACTTCATATTATTCCACTTTTAACTTCTGTTGATATCCTAGTTAAAGTGGCATGCTATAATAATTGATAGCATACTTTCCTTCGGCACTACATGGCAAAACTTTTATCTATAACATCAAAATAGTACGGTCCGTAATTCCTTGGCGTTCAGTACATACGGAATGAACTATGCTGGGCCCAAAAATTTTCGACATGTATTAATATCATGGTAGGATAACCCATGGTCAAATGGTTTTCACAGGGATATACTTTGACAATTATAAAAATATTCTATAAAGAGCCAGATTAGACACTCAGTAGCACAGTGCATTTCCAAATTTAATATTGTTCAAAACTGTGGCTCCAGTGCTCTTAGAAGAGTTACCATGATTTGAAAATTGTAGAAAACCAAAAAAATGATCAAAACTCTACAAAGTAGCAACAAGACATTTGTGGAAATGAGATTATACTACTAATAATTCTATGTTTTGTTGGAATGCGGTTCCAGACGCTCAGCATTCTGGAATGTCGGACTGCTAATAAATAAAAAGAAACTGGAAAAAAAATTGATATTGCCACAGAACCCAAATATTGGGCGCACTTTTTCTTGGAGATTCTTGAGGTTGTGGAAAGAGCAAATAGGAGGTCAAAATGCATATGTGAGCACTCTGTGTGGTGATCTATAGAAGGTGATCGTAGCACATAGAGGATGGGAAAAGTGAGTGTGGAGAAAAACACCTATTTGAGAGTTTTTTTTTACCATTTTTTTCTTTGTTTTGTTTGGAGGCTATACTGCATCATTTTGACTAAATTTTGTTGCTAGGATTGGCTCTAGGGAGAGAGTGATTCCATACTCCCAAGCTTCTTTGGCATAGGTGGTCATCATGAGCATTCATGTGGTTGATGTGCATATGAGACCCTTTTGTATTTTTTTTCTAGGTGTAGGGTTTAGGGTTTAGGTATTTAGGGTGCATTCATTGGCATTACAATTTAGGGTTTGCAGCTTTTGAGGTGTGTTGGGTCCTATCCACTTTACATTGAGTTTTTGACCTTTTTTATTAAGGGTTTCTATAGCCATGCCTGTGGGGGGACGAGGCATATGGGCAGAGGTGGATCTCCTGGAGGGAGACGGGGCAGTTTTTGCAAGTTTAGGTGCATGCAGATGGCGATGTATATGCCGCGCTAGTACCCTTAGGAATACAACAACAAGAATTAGGTCAAATTTGCTTGGTTTTGTGTGTAGCATATACTACATCGATCTTTTGATGCACAACATAGGAGGCCTCCCCTAGGTTTCCACCATGACATCCAATGCCATCTTATTCCTCACATTTGTGACCAACAAGAAGAATACCTTTGCGATGTTTAGGACATACGGCCTACTAGATCTGAAGAAGCAACACCCACATGCTATGCCTACACTTTGGTATATTGGAGCAGTTGCTTCAAGTTCAACCTACAATGCACCTACAGCCAACCCTGAGTGCACACAATGGCATCGTAGCAGCAAGTCAACTGGACTCAAGTTCCAAAGGATTGTTTTTGGAGATGATTTTTGGCAACAAACCGAGTAATTGGTTGAGCAAACACACGATCGGAACGTAGTGATCTGAAGCACTACGCATCTGTGTACTAAACCTAATATTGCAGCGGATCACGATCTACTGCAACAGTGATTCGGATCACGCGATCTAGATCATTAGCATTCCAGGCCCCGGATGGTGGGCCTGAAACACAAACACAATATCAAACTTTTTCACAAGGGCCACGAGCTGCCTGCTTGCGGCCCACAATTTTTTTACATTTTGAGAGTGAGAGAGAGAGAGAAGGATGCATGGGGTGAGAGGGTGATGGTGCATTCTAGCCATCTTGGAGAACTGTTCAGCACGATGGCAACAATGAGGCAGTGGTGTCTCTCTCCAAAACAATTTTGGGTAAGTTTTGGCTTCATATCTTGTAAGCTCGTGGAATGAGCTGTAGGCAACCTACTAAAATGGTTTTTGGTTCTAAATCATCTATATTGAACCTCACAGACATGCTTATGTTGTTGGTTTTCACCATTATTGCTTGTAGCAAAAGATGAGAATCTCATGCCCTATTTCCATGTGTTTTTGGCCCTTTTTTGTAAACTGGCCTGTAGTCATCCAATTGAGGTGCAGTTTGAGACTAAAGTATGTTTCTTCATGCCCACAAGCATGCTTGTGCCATTAGTTTCGGTTGTTATCGCTTGAAGTGAAAGTTTTCAATGACATGGGAACTGACTTGTAGGCATGTGATTGAGGTGTTGTCTAAAGTGTTTCTTCATGCCCATAGAAATGCTTGGGATGCTTGTTTTGATGAGTTCAAGATCTAGGACACTATTTTCAGTTTGAACCTATGTCAGTGCAAAAGAGATTGCAGTTTTTTTTGCTTGTTGAAATTACAGTTTAGAATTGCTATAAGCAACTGAATGTTGTAAATGCATCTATGGAATATGGATGTTGTTACTACCAACAGAATGTACTGACATCTGATTGTTTGCTTCCTCTTTTGCAAGTCCGATACATTGACAATTTGACACAATGCCAGTCCTTGGCAGGGGCACTTGGTCAGAGGTTGAGCTAACAGATGGAGATGTGGCTACGCACCAAAGATCATGTGCTCGCAGATGGAGATGCTTGCATTGTGGTGGGGTCTTCACTGGATCTCTTACCAAGATCAGGGCCCACTTACTACGGCTCACAAGGCCAAATGGGCGAGGGATGGGTATATCCATTTGCCCTCGAATATCAAATGTAGAGGTGGAGAGATTGATGGACACATACGGGCCCAACGGTACTTCTCTGGAGCCATTGAGACCATCTCAGAGCTCTATTCATAGGCCAGGGCAATGAGACCTAGTGCAAGTGCAAGGTCCAATGCAGGTGTAGGGCCTGGTGCAGGTATAGGGTCCAGTGCATGTGCAAGGCCTAGCGCAGGCGCAGGTGTAGGGCCTGGCGCAGGTGCAGAGGCAGGGCCTAGTAACAAGGGGGGAGATGTTCCTAGAGCTACCAGCACACATGCAGCCTCTCATCCCATTATTACTTCAGCAACAGGTCCCTCTAGTCCATCATCGTCATCAGCAACTGATACACCACCTACAGAGGCAAATCTTATCACAAGGGGGGATAGAGATCCAGCATGTGATGCTCCACAGTCAAACACACCCTCAGTTCACCCATCTGTCGCCTCTGGCGGGCGTGCTACATCGAGAGAGCCCTTTATGTAGCAGAGAGGGGTTAGGGCCAGGTAGGAGATCCTGGACCGCGGTGGGTGGCAGAGACAGCAACATGTCCTATGTACCCAACGGATTGGCCAACTCTTTCATGAGTGTGGCATCCCTTTTGTTGTTGCTGACACTTGGATCTTTAGGGATGCTTACCTTCAGATCATAGCAATTGATTCCTCATAGAGGCCTCCGAAGAGAGAGGCATTGTGCGCAACTATCCTACGTCCAGAGGAGAAGACTATCACACGATAGTTGAGCTCCATTCGCACAGCGTGGCGGACTTACGAATCTTTGCTACTCGTTACTTTTGCATATGTTTCACTTTGCAAGTACCACAATGTTTGCATATATCTACTAGATGCTTTTTTTGCAACTATGGATGCTCGATATTGAGCAGTGGATGGACTAACATTCGTCGACGATCCATCATCAATATCCTAGTCTCTTGCCCGCTTGGCACAGTCTTCCTAGTACCTACGGGGTGTGGATACTCAAGCTGGTGGAGCCATCAAGGCCGAGTTCATCTATGAGGCAGTCAGTGATGTAGTGCAAGACATTGGGGCAGATCACATGGTTCAAGTTGTCACAAACAACACCACAAACTGCAAACATATGGGAGAGATGTTGATGAGTGAGCACCCCAAAATTGCGAGGACCCCATGTGTTGCACATTGCATCAATCTTCTCATCCATGACATGGTCGCACTTCCATGGGTTCGTGAGGTACAGTTTTCTTTACGCGCTCTGTATAGCCTTTTATGCTTAACAGTTATTCTCCGCTCCTAACCTCTCTAAGCTTTTAATTAATATTTGTTTAATGTTTGTCTTGCAACTCATTTCTCAGGCCATGCGCATGGTCAACTTCATCACTAGGAAGAAGCGCGCGTTGGCATTGTTCTATACCTTCTCACGACTGGACCTGAAGAAGCCCGCACCTACTTGCTTTGCCTACCTTTTCCTAATTCTCAAGCGACTATGTGTCATACAAGATCATTTGTGAAGGATGGCAGCCAGTGATGGATTTGCCGAGTTCAAAGATCGCACTACAGAGGCAGTGCATTTCTAGACCACCGTGTTTTGAGAGGAGTTTTGGACACAATAGAGTGAGCTTGTAGAGGTTCTTCGACCTATCTTCCATGTGTTGCACCTAGTAGACCGAGAGGGGTGCACTCTCGGTCTCATATACAAAGTTCATGGACAGCATCCGTGAAGCACTTCACAAATTAGACTTGGACGAGGACAGGCATTACTCCTCCCACTTTCTTTTCGTTTCATTTTCGCTTTACTTTTGTGCTTTGAAACGCCAATGACTAATCATTTGCATTGTGACTTACGTAGGAAGGAGGAACTCCTCAGTGTTGGGCAGAAGAGGTGGGACTACTTCCACAGACCCATCCATGTGGTAGCCCAATGTCGCACCCCTTGTGGTGCTCTACCAACTCCAAGCGACACGGAGCTCCACCGAGGATGGGTGGAGTACACTGAGCGTGTACGACCCGGTGCATGTATTGCAAATATTGTGACTAGTCTATTTGTTTTACATTCTTTCGCCTATGCATTATGTGGCCTAACACATGTTCTGTTTCTTTTGACAACAGGCTCGGCAACTTTGAGGAGCGTAGAGCAAGATATGGTGAAGTTTGAGCAAGGACTGTGGCCTTTCGATCGAGAGTAGTGTCAGCTGAAGAAGGATCAGTTGGAGCCTATGACATGGTCAGGCTTGCATGGTCGCAGTACTCTAGACCTTCAGAGTTTGGCAGAGAGAGTCTTCTCATAGGCTTGTTTAGCTTCCACATGTGAGCGGAACTGGAGCATATGGGCCAGCCATCCCACGAAGAGCAGAAACATGCTCTCCATTGAGCAGTGCAAGCAATTGGTGTTCGTGAACACCCACGGACGCATGTTGAGACGCGCACACACACAGGGTGACAGCTTGATTGAGGTGAGTTAGTTAGTGACTTACTTGCTAGTGCATTTCAAGATACTTATCTAACAAATGGAACAATGCCTGTTTGTTTTTGTATGTGAACCCTGACTCTTGCATGGTACAGACGACAGCTGCAAAGGCAAGGTGTATGCGATGCCACAGGAGAGTAGCTCAGCACCAGGATAGAGGGGAGGAGGAAGATCATGAGTTGTCAGGGGGTAGAGAGAGTTTGGGCCCGGTTACGACGAGGAGTGGATGGAGAAGAGGGACACAGAGGCTGAGGATGAGGGTGAGTGTGAGGGGGGGGGGGGGGGGGGGGGGGGGTTGACATACGGCATTTATTCGTAGACCCCAATGCTGAGACACAGGAGGAGCCAGCCAATCATGTACCTATGCGTAGAGGGCAACCTAGGTGTTCTAGGGGGGCCTGGGTTGGAGAAATTGTTTGTAGAGAGGACTGGAGCATCACATGCAATTGAGGGCCAAGTCGACCCTGAGTTTATAGGGCCTTCCCAGGGTACGAGATCACAGGTGAGAGGGCGACCTAGAGGGAGCAGCAGAGGAGCAGTTGGAGCCAGCCGGGGAGGGAGGGAGACGGTGGAGGCGGAGGCAGGAGACAAGGTGGAGGCATTAGAGGACGAGTATTAGCTATACTGTGTTTATGAGACATTTTCATACTTTTTATCAGACATCACTGTACTCCATTACGGTGCCTTGAGCCTTTCATTATATATTGTCATCTTTTACACACTGTCTTGTTTGGTTTGTGTTTTTAAATGGTTTTTTTTAGTATGGTTTACTTCGGTATGGTAACTATTACTTTTACTTGGTATGGTAACTATCACATTTTACTTGGTGTGTGTGTGTGTGTGTGAGAGAGAGAGAGAGTGAGAGAGAGAGAGAGAGAGAGAGAGAAAAAGCTTTATTAATGTCTCTTCCATGCCAAAAGGCGTATAAGACCAAATGGAGTACATGTCAAGTATGTGAAAACCGTGGGAGCGTATATAAACGTCTCCAAGAAAAAACTATGCATAAAAGAGAAATGAACAACATAACTATAAACTACAAATTGCCAACTGTCCATATAGCTGCCAGGAGTAGAGTAATATCATGTAATGTTGCTGCTGAAGAAAGATGTGATACGAGCTGCAACATGAGGTAACATGGACCGTCGCTGACGTCGTCTAGGAGGGTGAAAACTGTGTGCTCTCGTAACATGGCGTGAAGTGCGAACTGCAGCATGACTATGAGTGATACACGAGCCTGAGAGCTAGGATGTGGCTGGTTAGCTAACTGGTACATATCCTGGCGCAGCAAGACCATCTCTCGTAGCATAAGTGCGACACAACGAGAGTCCTCATAGCCAATCAGTGCTCTGAGTGTAGTAGGCATGTCACGGAATAGACAATGATATCTCCCTCTAATCTCATAATATATGGGGCACCTGAAGATGAAATGCTCCTCGGACTCTATCTCATGAAGGGGACATAGTAGGCATAGTCTATCCTCTCGTGGTGAACCCTGGAATCTACCTGTCTCAATAGCCAGCTGATGGGAGGAGACTCTAAACTGTCCCAAAGTGAAACGGAAACCGTGCGATAGCCCAGAGGACAAATAGAGAGGTAAAACTGGAAGACCAGTGGCATCCTGCTCCAGAAAATGAGTCCGATAGTAGTCAGGCTTAACCCCCAGTTGATGTCGCCAAGTACGGTCGAGATATACTCTGTATAAAAAGCGTCTAATGTATTGGTGTGTACCCAAAGGGAGATCAGTGATAGTGATACCAAATACTTCCATGAGAAAGTGTGATGCCTGAGAGAACCACGATAGCCTGTATCCCTGAGTCTGAAGGTGATGAGAGGACATGAGTGCAATCCGCATATACCGCTGCTCTGTATCAGGTAGTGCCTGAGCTCTCTGGATGTACGTGATGAGCTGGAAGGCTGCCTCAATCTGAATAGGGGGGGTGGCAAACTCCGCAAGGATGATCTCATGTGGAACCGAGGACTTCGCTCGAATCATGCGAGCTAACATGGTGGTCTGTAGGCGTGAAATGCTGGACCAATGTGAAGATGATAGTCCTGTACACCATATCTCTGCCACATACAATGTTGAGGGGGTGACGATGGTGTCGAACAGTCTGCACTTACTCGGGGCATCTCGAATAGACTTACGGAAGCAGAATCTCTCCAGCTGGACTAGGGAAGAGTGGCCCTTCTCAAGTCTAGAAGTAGTCGCCTGTCTCATACTGAATGTAGGACCAGAGAAGAGCACACCCAGGTAAGTGTATGAAGAGACCACCTCTAGGGGTTGTCCGTCAAAGGTAAGCTCCTGGCGCTGCATGAAGGCCCGAGAGGTATTGAAGACCATAACTTTGGTCTTCCAGAGGTTCACCCCTAAACCCCACTGAGTACAAAAGATGTGTACACAGTCCAACTGTCTCTGTAATCCCTCTCTGGTACGGGAGACTAGTAACACATCATCCCCATAGAGAAGGATGGCAATCAGAATGTCCCCAAGCCGACAACCGTCCCCACCAGACTGAGAGATGACCTGCTCTAGCTCGTCAATATATAATCCAAAGAGAACTGGTGAGAGAGAGCATCCCTGCTTAACCCCAATAGTACTCCAGATTTGCTCAAAGATGCCACTACCATGACGGAAGCAACCCAAAACCCTCTCATAGAGAGCCATGACAGCTAGGATAATATCTGTAGAGAAACCCAGGTCTCGGAGTCTCTGGATGAGTAAGGAGCGTGGGACAGAATCAAAGGCTTTCCTGAAGTCCACAAAACAACATTAAACCTTTTCTCTCCTATGTCTAGCTTCCTCAATGAGGGCTCGAAGTGTGAATATGTGATCTATAGTGGAATAATGAGCGCGGAACCCTGCCTGACCCAAAGCATGTAATCTCCTGGACTCTGCCTCTGAGCTAACTGCAGGCTGGAGGATGGTGCCATATAGCTTCGCGAGAACATGTCCAATCATAATAGTGCGGTAATTACCAGGTACCATGGGGTCACCATTTTTATGGATAGGATGTATGATGTCGGTGCACCAAGAGGATGGGAAGCCCTCAACAACGGCATGGTTAAGGAGAGTGGATAAGGTAGGGGCAAGAGTATCGAAGCCGTGAATCAATAGCTCAGATTCAAGGTCTTCAATGTCCCTGGTGCGGTGGGTTTTCAGCTTTTTGATTGTTGCTTGAACCAGGTCAGGGGTGAAAAAGGTGAAGTCTGAAGGTCAAGGAGAGATGGAGATGGGCGTATCAGTGGGTATAGTGTAAAGCTGGGTAGCATAGTCGGTCCAGATATGTAAATCGTCCAGTAGAGGGGGTGGGGCACGAGGGATAAACTCACGCCAAAAGGCACCAGAGGAGCTGAGAAGGAGGTTCACAAGACGGTTACCTTCGGAATCATCATAGGCACGTTTTTTGCGACGGAGTGTACGATTGTACAATTGCCGTGAGGAGCGGAGGAGATGGCGGGCGTGGAAACGAGCATGTGTGACAAAGTGGTGAAGGGATCGGCATTCTGCGTCATACCATGGTGGATGGAAAGGTCGAGATGATTGTGGATGCACTGGTTTGTGTTTATGAGGTTTAGAGGGGAAAGCGAAAGTAGCAGCAGTGTGGAGACAGGTGGTGAGGAAGGCGGCTTGTGACTCAAGCGGTTCATTGTGTGGAAAAGAGTGAAGTAAGGAGGCGAGAGATTCCTGGTAGAGTGGGATGGAGAGGGGGTGGAAGGTGTATTCGGGTGCACGGGGAAGGATGGACTGGTGTAGAGGTTGTGATGGTCGAAGGTGGCCAATAGCGAAGGATAAGAATGAATGATCGGAGAGGATGGTAGGGGAGATATGGAATCTATGAATGAGAGGGATGGATGACAGTGACCCCATGAGGTAATCAACCACACTATGACCACCACTGTGAGGGTGACAAGTATAGCTGCCAGAATTAGGCCAAAGAGGTAGGCCATTATAAATGGCTAACTCATGTGCCTCACCAAACTGTAACAGGTACTCACCATATGAAGTAATAGGTTCTTGTCCATCATCAGAAAACCTGGTGATCTCCAAGCTATCACTATCAAGGGCATGGACTCGCATCTGATCCGTAGTCTGTCGTGAAGCTGTCCGGGCATTAAAATCCCCAGTGAGGAAAATATGCCCTCGCTCTGCAAATCTGATGATATCCACTGAAAGGTCCGAATAAGGTGAGCCAACACCCTCAACAAAGGAGGAGGACTCTGGAGGAAAATAGCAGGCAGCAATGAAGATATCCCTGTCCAAACCAATCGCTCGTCCTGTGATACGAAGCCAAATATACCGTGCATGCTCATCATGCCCGACAAACTCATCTCCATGAAAAACAATAGGTCTCGACCAGTGATAAAGTCAATCAGATCGCCTGCTGTAGAAGATGAGTGGATGCCATCACACTTCCATACCCCAATCTAAAGATGGTATGTATGGGGCCCCGGGATGCTCCCAATCTCGGGGGCCCCGAATTCCTAGCTCTGAGAACTGCTAGGAACGATGCTAAGACTATAGCAAAGTTTTTATTCCAAAACATTATCACGTGATATGGATGTCACAAACCGTATATGACCATCTCGATATATGACCCGTCTACCAGTCTCTCGAGCCACCTGGAAGGCTTTGCGCCTCTCCTCAACCTGGATGTAGGTAAGATCGTCATCCATATATATGGTAGTGCCACGTAGCTGGGCTCTGCAGCGTAAAGCCTCTCTGCGGCTGCCTAAGGATGTGAAGCGAATGACCAGTGTAGCTGCATCTCTGGTGGTCCTCCAAGCTGTATCTAGCCCATCTGTCACATGTCCTAGAGTGGTCTCGAGAAATCTCGAAGCCTCGGCAAAGGCATCCTGTGTATCCGCGGTATCCCACGAACCCTAACGTAATGGGCCTCTTGCTCCCTTGACCGCTTTTCTGAAATAGCGGCTGAGATGACAGAGGAAATGGGGGCACTAGGCTTGGTGCCTTTCTTCAAGACCGTTGCCCATGAATCGTTATGCTGCTCAATTTTATTCTCAAATTCTCGTATCATGGTGGTGGTCGATTCCGAGGCTGCAACCTGCTTAGTGTTGATCACCTGCTCCAATGAAGCGACTTTGGATTGCAACACAATCTTTTCCTTGAGTAAGGAGACCACTATTCCTTTCAGTTGTGTAAGTTACTGTTTCAAAAGCTGGAAATCGGCTTTCATTTGGTCAGCTTCCCAGGAGGAAAATAGTTCGGTTGATTTGGAGGGAGTGTATGAGATGGGTGCTGTAGATTGGGGGGGCTGTGGGTTTTTGGGAAATAGGGGTAGGAAGGAGGCCGGTAGGGATGGCCAGATCGATAGGATTGGAGATCGATGAAGACGAGGAAGAGGCAGAAGCAGAGGAAGAAGAAGGTGAAGACGAGGAAGAGGCAGAAGCAGAGGAAGAAGGCGGCGAAAGATAAGGAGCAGCAGCAGAAGAGAGAGAAGAAGAGGAGGAAGAGAATGGGAGTGGGGAAGAAAAAGGATGTTCCAGCGAGGGGGAAGACAGGTCAATAGGCAGCGAGGGGGAGGGTAGATCTGTAGGCAGCGGGGGGGGGAGGGTAGATCTGTAGGCAGCAAGGGGGGGGGTAGGTCTGCAGGCAGTTCTGTAGACAGCAGCGAAGGGGGTAGTTCCAATGAGCAGTGAGGGGGTGAGCCATCAACGAGGGGGGGGCTAGTTTCAACGAGAGGGGAGGGGGATGAGATGGCATCGAGGGGGGGGGGATGAGGTGAGTGGGGAGCGGGTGGTCTGGCATGGAGGAAGAGGGGCTGTGGCACGAGGGGGGACAGACCCACGAGGAGCCATAAGGCAAGGCAGGGCAGACAGGGTGGACAGGTTCGGACAAGGCGAACTTGCAGGGCGGACGGACAGGGCGGATCAGGTGCGAATCAATGCAGGGCGGGCCAGGAGGTACGGATCAGGTGCCATCACCACTATTGCTGGGCCAGGAGCGGATCAGGCAATGCAGGGCCAAGAGCGGATCAGGAGCAGATCAGGAGCGGGCCAGGTACAGATCAAGTGCCATCACCACCATCGCAGGGCCAAGAGCGGATCAGGAGCGGGTACCAGGAGCTAGGCACCATCGAGAGAGAGAGAGAGAGAGAGAGAGAGAGAGAGAGAGAGAGAGATTCAATGGTTTGCTAGTTAACAACAAACACAGATCGATTCAATTACTCCAGCACAACGCACAGTGCTTCAAGACAAGACAATCACTAATTGCTAACTGCACATGCTGTATATTGATTAAGCTTCACAATAGCAATAATTACAAGCTATGTACCTGATAGGGCTTAGTAGGCAGTAGCCCATCAATCTAGAGGCTAGAGAGAGAAAAATAAAACCGTAAAAGAAATGGTTAGTGTTTGTCGTTCTCAACTCTCCCCCTCAAACATTTACGTTTCAAAAAAAACGATAAAAGCATTCATGGAACATGCCTCCATGATAACATAGCATCTAGGCATAAGAGTATCTTACAATAAAGTATTACATATACAACTAGAAGATAAGCTTTTATCTTACGACTTGTCCCTCATGTTTCATGTAACTGATTCAACTCCAAGCTTAGTCCTAAAAGTCTCAAACTTGTCCTTTCCCAAAGATTTTGTGAACACATCAACTAGTTGCAATGTAGTGCTACTTTGAATTACATTCACATCTCCAGATTGCAGCATTCTCTTATAAAGTGACATTTCACCTCTATATGCTTTGTCCTCGAATGGAATATCGGGTTTTTGACTAGTTGTATCCCGTTTTGGCTATCACTAAAAATGGTAGTAGAATGGGGTTTGCTTCATGCTAATTTCACTTAACAGCTGTCATAGCCAAATCGCCTCTTGGGTTGTAGAAGTCAATGCTTTATGTTCCGCTTCTGTAGTCGAAAAAGATATAGTATCCTGATTCTTGCTAGACCAAGAAAAGCAGCCATTGCCAAAATTGAAAGCATACCCTCTGGTTGATTTTCTAACGTCTATATTACCAGCCCATTCAACGTCAACATATCCCTATAATCTAGGTAAATCATGTTGTCTTTTATAAATCAAACCAAGGTTGGGTGTGCCTTTCACAAACCTCAAAATCCTCTTTGCCGCCTTCCAATGATCCAATGTAGGTGATGACATGAATTGGCTAATCAGACTCATAACATAGCAGACATCAAGACGTGTGGTAGTACGATAAATCAGACTCCCAACTATTTGACGCAATAGAGTAGCGTCAACTTGACCACTATCATCAAAGCAAGATAATTTCGTACCAACCTCACACGGTATAATAGATCGCTTATAATCAGTCGTGTGAAACCTTTTCAAGATTTCATAAACATACTTGTTTGACAAAGCTTAATATTACCTGCTTCTTCTACTCCTAAGCAGTAATGCATAAGATCAAGATCAGTCATTTGGTATGAATGAGATCTTCATCATTTCCTGTAATAATGATGTCATCGATGTACAATACAACCAAGGCAATGTAATCATCACTCATGTGTCATAAAGATTTGGATCATAATTGGTTCTCACAAAATTGTGGGAGAGAAAGTAACTGTCGTCCATACCACGCTCGTTGGGCTTGCCTAAGGCCATAAAGCGCCTTTCATAGCTCGCACGCTTGATCTTCATGACCCTCAATAACACAGCCTTGTGATTGAACCATGTATACCTCCTCTTCCAAGTCACCATTCAAAAACGCAGACTTTACATCCATTTGGTGGATTTTCCACCAAAGTAGGATGCCAATGCAACTATAAGGCGTAGCATAGTCCATTTAGCTACAGGAGCAAACGTCTCCTCGTAGTCAATGCCTTTATTTTGCTCGTAGCCCTTCACTACTAAGCGTGCCTTGTACTTTGGGATTGAACCGTCTGCATGAAATTTAGTTCTATATACCCATTTGTTGTCAATAGGTTTCTTGCCACATGGACGATCAACCAAATCTCACGTACCATGTCTTTGGATTGAGTCCATCTCATCCTTCATAGCCCCTTGCTAATAGCTATTCTTTAAGATCCTTTGAGGATCTTGACAGCTTAAAATGTCACTCATGAGGGCATAATTCACATGATAGCGATCAGGAGCTTTCCTCTCTCTTGTTGATCTTCTCCCCTCACCTTGCGAGCTTGATCTTGGTTGATTCGTCCTCGCATCTTTTATGATGGTCTCGTACCACTTTGGTACCTTCAATTCAAGTGACACACTTGGCGAATAAGTATCCCAAGAAGTGTCTTTATACATCTTTTGCTTCCCATAGGTTTTTCGATCCTAGCACCAATCAGCAAGTACCTCCCCCTTGGCTCTTGAATGGGTGGAGTTCAATCATGATCATCCTCCCGATCTTGATCTTCATGCTTGATTTCTTGTGGAATGATATCTTCGTCTTCTTCCAAGATAGTAGAAAGCTTCTCGATGTCACCATCACCATTAGCATGATCAATTTCATCAAACCTATGCATCTGGTCAAAAATAACATCTTTGCTAATATGGATTTTCCGCATCACTGGATCAAAACACCTATAGGCCCTAGTCTTCTCGTCATACCCAACAAAGACACATTTAATGGACTTTGCATCAAGCTTGTTTCGCTCTTCCTTTGGCACGTGCACATAGGCCTTGCACCCAAAAATGTGAAACTTATCAATTTTTGGCTTCATACCTGTGAGCGCCTCTTCGGGAGTCACATTGGGAACCATGATAGTGGGGACTCCTACCACTTTGATACATGCATCCAATTGGTTCTCAACCAAAGCCTTGAATTCTTTGAAGCATGCAAATGCGTCCGATTTGCTTTTCAAGAAGTAGATCCACGTCCTCCTAGAGTAATCATCTATGAATGTCATAAAATAATAGGCTCCCCCTAATGACACGATCTTCATTGGGCCGCATAGGTCACTATGTATAAACTCAAGTGCCTTCTTCGCTCTTGTGGCTCCACCCTTCTTGAATTTCTCCCTATGGTGTTTTCCCATCAAGCAACCTTTACATATAGAGTGTTCCTCATCCTGTAATGCAGGTAAACCGCTTACCATCTTCAATTTATCCATCAAGCATAGGCTCCCATAGTTCAAATGGCCCATCCTGCAATGCCACATTTCTAATTGAGATGCAATCAATGAAGCTACACCGTACTCACCAGGTTTGGTTGCATCCAACTTGTAAAGACCACAATTATTGTCACGATACCTTGTCGCCACCACCTTGTAGTCATGATCCATGTCTTTCATCAAGCAACCGTCCTTGACAAACTCAACTTTCAAACGTTGATTTGCCATGACCCCAACAAAAAGTAAGCTCTTAGTAAGTCCTAGCACGTAAAGCACATTGGAGATGTTCTTTATCTTACCATCAGGAAATTGCACTGGCACATTGCCGACTCCTTGAATTTGGCACTCTTGTCCACTTACAAAATTGAAAACTTCACTATTTGCCCTTAGAGTTGCTAGGGTATCTATTCTGGCAATGAACATAGCATAGATGCAATCTATTTGATCAAAAAACATTGTGCCGGCCAGTAGATTTGCCAACTTTGTATTTGAAGATTTCATTGTGAATCCAATGATATCATACAAAAGACTAAAAGAATGAGCGCAAGAGCTAAGTGTCTGAATGGAACTAAGAAAGTTCACAAATAGATATGATTAAAAAATTGCATCAAGCTTTGCTTCACCTTCCCTTGCTTGATATCCGCCTTCTTTTTATAACAATCTCTCACCCAATGACCTGGCTTATGGCAATAATAGCACTTACCCTTCTTCTTCTTAGGCGTCGATGACGACTCTCCCTCATTGTTTTTCCAAGCGGTAGGCATAGTTTTTTCCTTGCTGCAAGCATCATTTTTTTCCAAACAAAGCCATCACTTTACCCAGCTATAGGCTCATTTGTAGTGTTTCCTAAGCTACAAATTTGCAGCCACCAATTCCAAATTACAAATTTGCAGCCACAAGCACATCTTTAGGGTTCCCAGCTATAGGCAACGGAGTGGGTTATGTCTAGATTCCAAAAGAAACAATGTCTCAAACAAATTATGAGGAATTTAAAAAAAAATGTATAGAACAGGTATGGAACAACGTTTGTACACTATGGAACTATGGTCCATGCTACGCATGATTTGAGGTTATGCGGTTTTGTGGGAGGACTCCATGAATTTTAAGATGAGTTATCTTCAGGCAATGGATGCTATGCTAGATTCACATATCTTATTCCTACGTTCAGAATCTTCAGATATCATGAAATTGTGTATTCTTTTTTAAAGTATTTTATAATATAAGATCGGATATGGCAAAATAAATTGCCAGGATTTTGAAAATTCTTTATTCTTCATGGACTTTGTATGTCTATGGATAAGTTCTAACTTTGATGTATCAGCAAGTAAACTTGACATTTTGTGCCCTCAAGGACCACATTGCACCCGAAACATTTGGCAACCTACAGAAATGTACTGCCCTTAATTAATGCTTTAATTTGATACCCATATTGCTCACAAAAAAAAAAGCATTTTGAGAAACGCTGCCCTAAATCAGAAACACGTTTTTGAACGTGTTTTTGGATGCGTTTCTAGAAACGTGATGCAACTATGGGTTCAGTACATAGATGCGCAGTGCTCCGAAACGTTGCGTTCCGATTGCGTTATGGAAATTCCTAGTGTTCCAGATTGGAATGTTGCGCTTTTATTATTATTTATTTATTTATCTATTTTTTCATGCATGTGTTAGGGTGAAAGAAACCAACACGTATAGGCTGTAAAAATAATTCAAAATACATTGCAAAAGTTTGTAAATCGTAAATCAGACTATCAGTGATCAGTGATCATTGATGCATGGTATTTGATTTTCTTAGAGTCCAAAATCCAGTTTATTGTCATAGTTTACAGTCACACATTTAGTTGCCTTGTGGAGTAACGAGTTATTAAGGGGCCTTCTAGAAGTCGTTTAGCAACCTTTTTGTAATATCACAATTATTGCGTAATCTGGATTTCTAGTTTGATTGAGATGACCAAAGAGCAAAAGTACACATAAACTACTATCGAAACAATGAGGGCAACACATCAAAGAATTATAAACTTTAACAAACCGATATGAGATATGATGAATGACGCATGCTAAACATGTCATACAAAGCATACACGTAGCACTTGGCATAGCAACGGGTGCGTTTTTAGAAGTTTGGAGATAGCTAAGCCAATGGCCATATGCATATAAAATATTCACATCAGATTTTTACAGTTATTCTTTGAAGAACATACCATCTCGTCGCCTCCTTCGACGTTCATCAAGGGAAGCTCGACGCTTGGCAAGTTCAACCTTAATTTTGCGCCCTTGAAGCAATAAGCCATTCTTTGATTCTACAGCTTTTTGAGCATCCTCTGCCACAGCACTGTTACATTCAAATGTGAGTAGTCACAAGCTCCTATACACATGAACCATAGAAAACTTGGAAAAGCTAGCAGCTCACTTCACCCTTAAGGAAGATAATAGGGCTCAAGAATCTGTAGTGTTTTACTTTCAAAGATCCCCACTAAACTAGAAGTGTCATTGTGAGAAGAGATGTCATGCAACAAGCATCACCAAGAAGACCTTCAAAGGTCTCGTAGTGTTTTACTTTCAAAGATCCCCACTAAACTAGAAGTGTCATATTGTGAGACAGGAGATGTCATGCAACAAGCATCACCAAGAAGACCTTCAAAGGTCTCAAGATTTTTGATAACTTTGGATAGAAAAATATCATCTTTGAACTATAGGAATTTAGCACTTCTCTAAACGCTTTAATGACACTTTGACACATTGATTTGACAGTGTTTGATAAGGTACAAGAGACGATCTCATCTCGCACACAATATTGTTAAATATACATGGCGTGAGATGACGTGGGAAAATTTCATCCCACACCATGTACCACACAGTGAGAAAATTTCCTGAGTTAGAACATAACATTGTTTCTCTATTTCTTTTAAGTTGAAAAATAAAACATAATTTTTTATTTCATTTTGTACATATGAAACGTATTCTGCTTTGTATGTATGGAACAAATCAAGACTCTGAGAGTGGGCATACACTAGGATCAGGCTAAGCACTCACAACTGAATGAAACCAAATCCTCGGTGCTGGTCTGATCCTGCAAAAGGAAGGAACTCATTAAAAACTGGGTATAATCCGATTTGAATTTTGTTAGAACAATAGCATTACAAACACAACATTTCAAGTCAGCAGTAAGATTATGCACCTAGTATACCTGCATTCATTACGGGTCCTTAAATGGCAGTTGATTAAAAAGGCACCCAACCAAAGAACGCATGAAACTCTATCTAAAGACTAACCAGCATTAAAAAAAAATGAAATTCTACCTTTTTCTTTCACAGTGAAACAGTGCTTCACAGGTCCCACCTCACTAAATAGTTCCTCAAGCTGCAAAAGAGCATATGTCATTAAGAACACTTAATACTAATCTAAAATCAAGAACAGCATCAACTTCTCAATAAAAACATTCTTTTGGACAATAATCATGGCTATAGCCTCAATCTATGGATATTGTACCAATGAAGCATAAATGACTATAATGGACACAATCAAGCAATCTCCCACAAAGAATGGGCAAGAGCATTTGATATAATCAATGACTAAACCCCTATGAGCAATAGCCAAAGGTTCTTCCACGAAGAACCCAAGAAATAAGCTGAATAATCAATGAATACGTAATGTCTAAATGATAGCCCTATATATACTATCTAAAGACCCTTAGTAAAACCTTCTAGAAATTATGGGCAACTTAGGGTAGCAGCGCGCGCGCGCCAGGCTGTGCTGCGCCGGGGGTCCAGCGCCGGCAACGCGTGGGTGGCGCTGGGCTCTGGCTCGCGCGCACGGAGGGTCATCACCATCAAGTCATGTCTTGAATTTAAAAAGGATCACCAATGCAAAATCCAAAAAGCCTATAACAAAATTCCTGGTTTTAACTGCAAAAACATTGATAGGTGAAAGAAATTATTAGCAAAATTAGCTAGAGCGAGCGAGCGAGCGAGAGAGAGAGAGAGAGAGAGAGAGAGAGGGTATAATGATATGAAGTGAAAATAAAATGTTTAGTTAAATTGCGACAATAGAGCCAATTATATTTCAGGATGATCAAAACACATGTACATCTGTTCATGCAACTCTATTCAGTTGCTCCTTTGCACAAAAATGTCATTAGAAAGATGCCTTTACACAAAAAAAAATCTATCAAAAAATTGTGTAACATGTCTCTCCTTAAAGCTTTCTCCTGAATATCAAATTAATCTTTCAACCCACCTGCCCCCTCCTGTTAAAAAAAAGGAAATAGGTACCCAAAAAAATTTGCAACAAACCTAACCACTGCCCATGCCTCCCCTAACTGAGATACCACAGAATCGGGCATGAAAGAGCAAACAATTTATATTTTTTGAGTCCACAGAACACTATCTCGTGCTCTCGCTATCTCTGTCTCTCTAACGGATCTATATTATATTATTATATAAATACAGGTAAACGATGTGCTCCCCGGATGAACTTCAACAACTTACTAATTACTTATGCTCCACAGTGTCATTCAACACAGGGAAGTACAAGACCTACACAATACTATGGCCTCTAGGATGAGATAGGTTTAGGGTTTTGGGATGAACTCCAACAGCAACACTGAAAGGAAACAGGAATTAAATGGGATGATCGGATCGCGGGATGAGATTTTTTGAGAGCATAAGGTCCTTGTGCTTTTGACCAATTCTGAATGCTCGAGAAATTGCATGTCGTGCCACAGCAGGAATCCTTCAAATTTACTTTCCTCAAACGACAAACCAATCTAAGGACAGACAGGGATCAATACATATCCCTGTCAATGAGGCCTCTAGCTTCATCCAAGTGCCTTATGCTTTACGGGCATAAGTTTCAAAAAAATTGTGAAGTCACAAATACCAGGCAAGTTTTCTAGAACTTCTCCTTTATTTAAGCCTCCTTTGTCCAAGGACCGTTATCCAACGTTTAGGGTTAGGAGATTGTTATTTTGTACAGTTCGTTATCCAAGGTGCAGGTCAACCAGATTCACATTTTTTGCCTTCTGGGGGCAGTGATCAATACCCATTTCACCTGGATATTTGACCAGGAAGATTTGTAAGAAAGCAATGGTCAAAAAGGTCTTTCGAGTGCCTAGGGAAATCTAGGGTGCGAAATCGGGCGTCCTATCTTTGGCACAACTACGTAAACTGCATGTAGGATCAAGCTCAAGACCAGAAGATTTTTGGGTGAAGTGAATGCTCAGCATCTCAAGAAGGACCAGTTGTGACTCCACGTCCAGAACTGCATAAGAACATGCAAACAAAAATGTTCTGCTGCTCAAGCTTTCTTGAGAATTGCAGTTCTACTTCTACACGGAAAAGGTACATACACAAGTGAGCTTTTTGTCATTCTGATTAGTGAAAGATCTGCTCATTACAACAACACAAAACTCCACAAATTTTTATCTGGAAAGTCATTAATTGCTCCTTCTTCAAATCCACATCAAACGTTTTTAGGGTGATTTCAGAGACAACACCCACTGATTTCCAATCGGTGAATTTTCTTGCCTAGGACGTGAAGGTCTTGGAGTACCAAGAAAAAGCGGAGCTAGACTAAGCAGAATGGCTCGAAGCTGAGAAATATGTTGAGACCCAACGTAGTGTGTTTCAAGGATGCTGAAGAACTTTCAGAAAGGTGCTGGATACAGAGCTATTTTCTTGGATAAATTTTTCCAGTGATGTTTATTATCCTGCCTCTCTAAGCCTAAACCCTGAACTTCAACAGCTTACTACTTACTCATCACTGGACCCTAAACCTTAAACCCTGGCTACAATACGCCATCTCCCAGTAGTCGGGCTTCATCTTTAGAATGGCTGTATCACATTGGAGTCTGGAAAGTGTACCATTGTACCCCCCCCCCCCCCTCTCTCTCTCTCTCTCTCTCTCTCTCTCTCTCTCTCTCTCTCTCTCTCTCTCTTGCGCGGGCGTTTTAGGGTTTAGGGGCTAAATTTTTTTTTTTAAATATGCCTTCGGGTCCCGGACGCATCCACATCCGGACGCTGGACGCACCAGTTGGACGCGTCTAGCATCCAAAAAAAAAGGACGCGTCCAACCCCACGTCCGGGGGTCAAACGCGTCTGGGTTCGGGAGTCGGACGCGGACGCCAAAAGGCCATGTCCGCCCCAGACCCTCATGTTTGTTCTGAGTTTAAACTCACTTGGTCAACTGACACATATCCATTGGCTTCAGATTTCCAATGTTCTGAGAGGACCCTATACAGTCGTACATCTTGTAAAATAGTATTAAGTGAGCTTCGTCTTCAACCTTTGTCGTTGTTGTACAGTTTAAATAGCTTCTCTTCTCTTTATTTCTCCATTTGCGTATTTCAATTTCTAACTCGTGAGAGCTGACTATCATCCTAAAAATCAATTGTCTTTTGAGGGAGGTTTCATTATTAGTTAGCATAGGGTTGAGTTCTTTCATGTAAAAGCCCCTCTTTGCTCTTGTTTATTTGAAAGATGCTCAATCACTTTCATTTGTACAAGTCCATCTTTTCTCTTGGTTCTTTCCAAGGATACTAGATCAATGTCAGCCATTTAAAAATCTTTGGTTGTATATGTTTTGTTCACATTCTTAAACAGCTTGGGAAGAAGCTGAATCATAGGACAAATAAATGTATTTTCATTGGCTATCCTAATAAACAGAAAGCTTACAAAGTTTATGATCCATCCACCAATGTAGTATTTGTCTCTAGGGATGCTATACAAAGTAGTCTTTTGACTTTCAGATAAAACTTTGCCATCAATGCGCCATTTATCCAACCATTCTAGACCCATTTTATATCAATCTTTCTCTCTTGTTGCCATCATCATAGAAATCCTCATTGTAGCCATAGCCAACTTCGATGATGCTATTTATAGATTGACATGGTGCCTCACCTTTCATAGGTAACTTACCTATGTGACTCAACTCCCCATAAGAATTATTGATTGAACCAAAGCAGTGAGAAGGAACTTCCTCTTTTCTTATTTGAAATATAAACTTTATGTTTTGCAAAGCATGAAGGGCCATCATAACCCCCACATTTATCTTTCTCACACATTGGTTTCACTTCTGGTCGCCTTTGCAAATGAAACTAGACTATCTATAACAAGAGAATACCTCTAATGTCTTTGTAGCACAATTTCTCTCTACAATGTTGGCATTGCAGTCTCCCAACCACATAACACAAACTCTCCTTATAAAGAAGTGATATCATCCTATTAGAGGTTTTGCCCAACTAATAATAAGCCCCTCCCATTTTGAATCACAAAGAACCAATCTGCAAAAAACATTTATTCTTTCGCATTTGATGTAAGAAAATAGTCAGAAATTTTGCATTTCATACATTTGACATTAAGAGAACCTATTGATCACTATATTGTCATGCAAAGTTGAAAACTCTAACTTTAAGATCCAAAAGTCACTAGAACATAGCCATAAATATATAAAATATATATATATAATATCAGACATGAGGGTCCGGGGAGGACGCAACCTTTTGGCGTCCGCGTCCAGACCCGGACCCGGACGCATCCGACCCCCGGACGCGGGGTCGGATGCGTCCATTTTTTTTTTTGGACGCTGGACGCGTCCAAACGCAAATTTTTTATTTTTTTTTTAAGTTTGGCCCCTAAAACCCTAAAACGCCACGAGAGAGAGAGAGAGAGAGAGAGAGAGAGAGAGAGAGAGAGAGAGAGAGAGAGAGAGAGAGAGAGAGAGAGAGATGGTTTAGGGTTTAGGGTATAGGGAGGGAGGGACACAGAGAGAGAGAGAGAGAGGTATGGAACATCGCCAATGCCACTCCCAGCAACCACATGAGCCAACAAACAGGGAAATAGGGCAAAGGCTACGGCGCCAAAGAGAGCGTGAGTGGGAGGCGAACGCTAGGGCTTTTGAAGAAGAAACCAACCAGGAGATGACAAGAATGGCGTATGAGGGCAGCGAGCTAAGAGGTGACGAGCTGGCGGCGGCGATGGCAAACTATTCTCGCCGACTGAAAGAGTGGGCGGACGAGATGTTTCGACTGGGCGAAGAGGCTACTCCGAAAACTGAGTATCCGGCTGGTCCTCCAGTACTTGGCCGCACACCTCGTGATGGAGCGCCTCGCAATGATGGGGTGGGGAGGAGCGGCACAAGCCATAACGAATCTGTCGGATCCTCATAGGGATGTTAAGACTAAACAAGGTCCAGCCGTATGTGGCGGACTGTTTCTATGTAATTTTTGGGAGTAAATGAGGCGGCATATAGTTAGACAGTATACCCAGCCGTATGTGGCGGAATGCGTAATGTTTTTTTGATACGTCTCTTAGAGAGAGAGAGAGAGAGAGAGATGGTGAGTGAGAGGGAGGGAGAGAGGATGAGAGAGGGTGTGTGTGTGCATGTGGGTGTGTGTTGTGATTTGTGTGTGTGTGTGTGTTTGTGTGTGTGAGAGAGAGTGAGTGAGAGGGAGGAGTTGTGTGTGTGTGAGTTTAGGGTTTAGGTGTGTGTGCTTCGATTTAGGGTTCAAGAGGAGAGAGATAGATATTGGATTTAGGGTTCAGGGTGTGTGTGTGTTTGAGAGAGAGAGAGAGAGAGGGAGAGAGGGAGAGAGAGTGAGAGAGAAAGAAAGAAAGAAAGAAAGAAAGCTTTATTAACGTCTTTTCCATGCCAAAAGGCATATAAGACAAATAAGTACATATCAAGTATGTGGACCACATGGGAGCGTATGAAAAACGTCTCCGAAACTGAAAGAAAAGCATATAAAATAGATCTAAATACAATTACCAGTGTTAACTAAACCAAAAAGGTATAAAGCAAGAAATAGCTATGTATAATGGGAGCAAGCCGCACATCATGTCCTGGAGGTGGTGATGATACTGCTGCTACTACTGAAGAAAGATGTAATACAAGCTACAGTGGGGAGTGAAACTGAGATCTGTTGTCGTCGTCGAATGCAGGAAGGGCGTCTCCTCGTGGTAGGACGAATAGGTCGAATAGGTCTGGCTGCAGGGTAATGTTGGGAGATGCACTGCCTCTGATCTTTGTGGGAAGTCGTGTCCTCATCATCGACATCATCATCTGAGTCTGGGACTGGTCGTGAGCGTCGTCTGGAGAAAAAGGTGTTGGAAATCCATAAATCATTATAAGAATGGACAGACTAGGATTCGAACCCAGGACCTCCCTCATACCGGATGGGATGCTCTACCACTGAGCTATCCGCCCTGTTTGATAGTTCTCTCTAGAGTGTGGATCGATATTCAAACACCCCCCCTCAAGCCACACTTGGTTGGGGTCCTAGCTGTCACCTGCCCCACAACTTGGGCCACCTAACCATGGCTTTGACACCATGAACTGTTAGGTCTAACTTGGCTCTGATACCATGTTGGAAATCCATAAATCATAATATGGATGGACAGACTAGGATTCGAACCCAGGACCTCCCTCATACCGGATGGGATGCTCTACCACTGAGCTATCCGCCCTGTTTGATAGTTCTCTCTAGAGTGTGGATTGATATTCAAACAAAAGGAGGTAATCTGAAGCTGTGTCTGGAGTAGTCTGACGCAGAGGCTGGAGATCTCGTCATAATAGAAGCATCTCTCGGATCATAAGTGCAACACAGCGTGGATCCTCATAGGTAACAAGAGAGAGATGGCCGCTTCTCCCATTTGGGACGAGGTGGAGATGTTGCCAGAAAGAAAGTGCCGGAACGAGTTGGGAGGGAATGCGTCCCGGGAACGAGCACATTTGGGAGGCATGCGTACCCGGCCCACAGTCTTTCGAGAGGCGATCTCGAAAGTTGCAGTCTGCGGGCCCAGCTACACACCACCCACAGCCGACGCGCTTCGTGGCGCTTGTTCCACAGGTTGGCGCCTATTAAGCGCCTGTGGGCGCGGCAATGGTAGAAGTTCCACCAGCCGATTCAGGAGGTGCACACACCCTACTACTGCAGGTAAGTTTCTATGTTTTGCTTTCGTGCCATGGCATGCAATCAGTTTAATGCCATCGTTTAAAACGTCCAAACGTGAAACATTTGAAACTCGTTTAAAACGTATGGAAAAATCATCCAAAAGTTTGAAACGTTTTACCCACTTTTAAAGTGTAAAATTTAAGGTTTTTGTAGTGGTATGTCTAAAAAAATGAATATTGCCAATTATACTACAAAAATAGGTTTCTTTGTGATGCAACTTAGCTAAATTAAATCATTCTAAGTCATTCATAACAATGATAGCATTTAGCAATAGAAAATCACAGAAGAAGACCATACAAATGTAGATCAAAAACGTATTAACCAATTGCAAGGAGTTAGGACCACAGATCCTTAATGTATTCATAATCGGAGAGGAGATTACATGAAATTTTGGATTACAGGTCCGTTATCCACTTAGCACTAGGCTCTAGCAAAAAGTAGCAAAATGCAATAATCGAAACACCAAAAAGGATGGTGATGCATATGCTATAGTATGTCAGTAGCACCAATCCTCTACTCGATGATGTCGTCGTCGATAAATACATGCTCAGTAGGCTCATGCTCATCATCGTCGTCGTCGTCGTCGTCATCATCATCATCCAAATCCCCTAAAGCAATGTCAGTGGGATCAGATGCACCACTTGCCCCTGGAATGTCCCCTCTCTCCTAGAGTTCCTCTCTTTCAGCTTCCAAACCAATCAATCTATCCACATCGTCTTCTGCCTCCAAGTCACTTAGCTTGAGTTCAAGTTTCTGGAATTCACAATTTCTCATTTTTGATAACAACCGAAGATTGAAATGGATATAAACCAATTTCTCTTGTGTGTTTCTCTTTTTTGTGTGCATAAGGGAAAAGGTACTCCAATTCCTCTCACATGGAGAGGCTGTAGAACCCTGTGAAAGGATCCTAATCGCTAGACGTTGTAGCTCGGGTGTGGATGATCCATGTGATTCCCACCACTTCACTCCCGATGCCCCTTGTGAAGCCAATCGTGCAAGTGGTCGTCCAAACAAACCCTCCATGTTCCTGTATGTGTCCAATTGATCTGCTACCTTGTCTTGCTCCTCAACTTCCCCTCCAGTGTACCTTTCCAAAACTGTGATCCATCCAGTTGTGACTTCCCATCAGGACGCGCTCACCCCGCGGATGCACCCGGGCGCATATATAAACAAATTCATATATATAACATGTATATCAATGTTAAGTTTGAAAATGTTCTTGGTATAACAACGGAGACTTGTAAGCTTCCAACTTGTGGACTATCGACTATCTCATTGTCGTACAACGATTTGTACAAATACCAAATCTGAAACTAGTAAGCATTTACAAGTAACGGCTGGCTAATAGTTGCTATCTACGACAACTACGATATGTTCATTACTATGCTAAACAAGTCCCTCTTCCTCTTCCTCTTCCTCTTCCTCAAGAGAACAAAACCAAAATAGAAAAATCAATTATGTACCATGTATATCAATGTCATGTCTAAGACAGGACCAAACATAACAAAGGAGATATGTCTCAAGTTTGTAAATAATCTATACATACATGAATCGTGCTACTTGAAGGTAGTAATGCAGTAGCTACTAGCTACTACAACAGCAATCTACTAAGTGTTAGGATACAGTCCCCCCCCCTTCATCATGCCCTCTCCCTCTCACTTCCTTCCCTCCTCCTTCCTTTTCCTCTTCCCCTTCCTTCTCCTTCTCCTTCTCCTTCTCCTTCAAGTTTCCTCCTCCTCCTCCTCCTCCTTCCTCTCTAAGCTATCATGTGGAAATGGCCCTTAACTCACTACTCTGCCATTTTTCACATGATAGCTCATTGGAGTCACGGGCCACTTTTCTCACCACCTCACTTCACAATGTTGCCTCCCCAAGGTTGCATCGAACCGCGGTTCGAGTCACTGAATCGTTGCCCTCCATCCCACATCAGGTCATTCTTTCACAGTTTGCAGCCGACCTTTACTGCTCGATGCTATCTTTCAGCTCACTACATATATTCAACGAGTCAGGTTGTTTCCCATAGCTGAGGAGAGATACACATAGGCAACACTTACCTCATAATTTATACAGATTTCTCATTCAAATGCTTATTCAATGCATTTCATTCAACAATCTAGCGCACAATTCATGCCAAGAAGTTGTGAACTGCCATGGTTTCATTGCTCAAAGGAATTCCATGCTACAAAATTACCTTTTTTCAAGAAGCACATTGTTTGCATCAATGCTACAATACTTCAATCTAAACTGACCCCTTTCACACATTTCAATCCAAACTTTCCACATTTTACTAAGGTGGTGTCTTTCATTGGAAGGATACATTGTTATTAAGGCTTCTCTCAGACACTTGATGATTTCAATCTATCGTACACTATATTCTATTAAAAAACTTCAATTGTAGACAGCAGGGTTGTACGCCTGTAGTGAAGTGATCCAGCCTGATTTTTTTTTTCGAAACTCCTCCAAAACCCAGTAATTATGCTCAAAAGAACAGCATTTACTTGAAGCCTAAAAAACCATTATAAATATAACTGCACCATCTTCTAATGACCCAAACAAAAAGCCCAATTGTGGACATGCACATGCCCTAGCATTGCCAGCTTTGGATAATCCAATCAAAAGCAATAACCTGGGAGTCCGAGAGTGAGAAAGGCAATTTGCGGACGAAGACGGTACGTGCATCCAGCTCCCCACTTCCGGTTGCCGAGCCACCCGTTGGTGTGCCTTCTTCTGGCGTGACTGCTGCTTTCTTCCCCATTCTCTCTCTCTCTCTCTCTTTAAACACTTCCCCCAAACCCTAACCTAATTTTGCAACTGCGTGCAAGATTTCCCGAGAAAAATAGCAGCTCGTTCACGATCCACAGCATAAAAAAGTAGACGTTCTCAATTGACAAACAAGGTAGCAAATCGCGGAAATGGATGCTTTGAGCTTCACGGTCAGTGTCTCCCAGCTGATTTTTTAGGGTTCGTGCTGTTTGTGCATCACCAATTCCAAATCCATGAAATGCAGATTGATTGGCGGCCTGAAAACAAGCAATCAGAACGTTATCATGACAACAAAGGTCTGAAAGCTGGTAGCTACCAAGGTGAAGAGAGAATGATGAGACGCTAACTGAGCGATCCCATGATAGCACTGAGTCAGTGAAGAGGATCAGTCGAGGGCACAGGTAGGAATTGGATCCTTCTGAAGAGAAACAGTGGCGTTGATGGAAAGCACGAATACATATATACTGTGCAAAAATCACCTAATACAAATTCCCTAAACCCTAAACCCTACTTCTCTCCTATTCTCTAACTACTTCTTTCGCGGACATGTACATGTATCTAATTGATGGTTTCACATAGGAGCACCCTTTGCATGTTACTCCTTAAAAATGACTTCCAAATGGGGTGAACCATGAGTGCCATCCTTTCTATGCAACTTGTGCAATGAATTAGAGAATCGGCTACTTAGCAAGATCAGATGCAAAGCAACGGAGATAAGGATGTCATTTGTGACATCATTCTGGCTTCTAAGATCCTTTTTGCATGTAAGTTTGTCTCAATGAGTCAAGGAACTATTGCATAGATGAAAAGATGACATTCACCGTGAATCGTAAAAAAGGGAACGCAGACGAAGGTGACATT
Source organism: Diphasiastrum complanatum (assembly GCA_029204225.1). Classification (NCBI taxonomy): domain Eukaryota; kingdom Viridiplantae; phylum Streptophyta; class Lycopodiopsida; order Lycopodiales; family Lycopodiaceae; genus Diphasiastrum; species Diphasiastrum complanatum. Next base: position 28,636,849 of record CM055100.1, read on the forward strand.
ATTCCTAGGTGAATGAGCTCCATGGAAAGATGCCCTTAGTGGAGAGCACCTATTTGCCGATGTTGGGCCATAATTTAGAATTTTTATAAGGTCCTAGTATTGAAAGATTTCATGTCTTATGTAACCAACTTATTTCATAGTATTACGATTTTGCTGTAGACACGTATTGTAAAGGAGATAGATATCATTCAGCTATCAACTCAAGATGGTAAAGATTTTTTAATTTTCAAAATGTTTTGATTTATTTAAGTTGGAGTTTGAGCTATTTTAACACAATATTTTGGATTTCATTTATTTTACAAGTTCAAAATCTTTTGCCATACTGACTTTTTCGGCACATGAATTAATAGGCGACTAAAAATCTAGGTATCAACCCGAATAAGATCGACACCCCTTAACTATATATAATTATCAATTCTACTATTTCCTTAAGCTATTGAGAGTCAAGTATCAAAAATAAGAAAACCCTCATATTCGTAGAACCAATGTTTATTAGCAACTCTCAAAAAAAAAATCCAGAACCGCCAAGTATGAAGATAAATAAATGCAAAAAGAATATTACTGAGAGGACTTGTCGAAGGGAGGAGTGGTCGAACTATGGTCCTATATCGGATGAGATTTCTTACTACATTGTCCAAATTCAAATGAGTCCACTTTCTCATACCTCTAGAAAGATACTTGTTAGAATAATAAGCCTAGTTTATTTTCAATTATTTCCAGTCGTTACGATGTTCTACTGTGAATAGGAACTTTTTAATTTTGAATACACACTATAGTGACGAGGACCACGCCTACGGCACTCGAGTAAGTGAGTCGAGACAATTGTCTCATAACAGAGACCAGCTTGCCATGAAGCTATACCCCCTAATAATTAGTGCTTAACTATATGTACCATTTTCTCTTTCAGTTGTAACATATAGTTTTTGGAGTTCTGTGGTGTGGGCTTAGTTTCTTTCTAGTTCTCCATATTATGTGATTAATAGCTTGTTGAAATTGTAGCGTAAACTATGCAAATCAATCTTTATCGTGGTATCGGAGCCTTGTGTGGTACAGGTGACGAGCTACTTTAGCCGAATTCTAGGATAATTCGAAAAACCAAGGTTAACAGAAAAGCTATCAATTTTTTTATTCTTTTAATCATTCGGAAGTTGTGAAGCGTAAAAGCGAACAAAGGAAGATTCAAAAGAGTGCTCTATGGCAAAACAAAGTTTCTATTGTATCAAACAAAGCCAATTTTGCTCAAGAGTTTAGAAAAAAGAGCTCAAAGGGTGTGATAAATTGTCAGCTAGTTAATATTTATCATGTCTAGTTCAAATGGCAATTTTGGCCAATATGCAATTTTTAGAATCAGAGATAAAGTTATAAAGTTGTTTAGGCCTAAGTTTAATTGAATTACCATTTTTGAAAAGTGATGGAAATTGGTAGGTCGAGTTTGAACCAATTCAAATTGGTAAATTTAGATGCATTGAATCTAGTCTTTTTGTGGAATAGATCTAGAACCTTCTAAATGTTGATAAGCTTGAACAAGCACATCCAAATAGGTCGGGTCCAAATTGGGACTCACATGAATCTTGTGATTTCTAATGTACTTTTTGTGGACCCTTGGATCAAGTTGGGTCCAAGATGAATGGATAGGATCATTGTGAATATTAGCCAATAAGATTGAGGGGCAAGGGCCTTCCCCATTTTATAAAAAGGCACCATTTGTACACTATTTCCATGCTTAATGAGAAGGAGGAAAATCTACCATTTTTGGAAGAGAAGCGTCCTCATTTGCTATTCACTACTTGCTATTGCTCTTGATTGTGTTTTCCATTGCTTTCTATTTCCATGTTTATTGTTTGCCATAATGAATGTTTTTCCATTAGCAAGCATAAGGAGCATTTGAGGTAACCTCCACCCTCACTCTCTATCTCTCTCTTTCTCTTCCCTTCTCAATCTCTTCTTCTCCATTCCTTCTCTTCAACCAAAACTATGATGAATGTTAGTGTAGAGGAGTAGAGTTAAAGAGGAGTCGTGCTAGAAATCAATGATAAACTTCATTGTTATTGTTTACGATGCACATTAATGTTGACAGTTGTGACCAGCTGTCAATAGCCATAGGCTAGTCTATTACTCTACTCGTAGGTTTTCTCTCTCTATCAAGGGTCTATTCTGTATGAGTTAGTGTGATAGAGTGACAGTACATGTTCTTCTTCCGCCTTCTTCTGGTGATTGCTTATGGTTAATGCTTGATGTTGCATATCTAATTCTTGACATGGTATCAGAGCAGCGATAGTCTCGCGTGCCTGATCAGTGGATACAGCTTGTCACAAACTCCGCAACGAAGTGAGAAAGTCCTTCACGGGAGGTGAAAGCTTGGAGAGACAAAAATGGCTGGAAGAAATTCTTCTTTGGTGTATTTTGTAGGGTTGGAGCTCAGAATCATCAGTGGAGAACGAAAGCACAGTCTCGGAGGCATCAGAAAGGCTAGGACGGCATCAGATAGATTGAAAATCTGTTGAGTGGGGGAGATTTTTACAATACTCCCTAGTTATTGTGGAAAGTGCTATTTGTGTGAGAGGTTTGCCAAGAAATCTCTCATTTGTCTGTTTGGAGTATCGCAAATCACACTAGACAGTGTCTAGTACTACCATTCAGAGTTAGAAGGCTTCATACTTTTCACATTACTGATCTCTGTCTTTTGAACGATCACACATTTCAAAATCTTTGCAAAGAGGAGGCGGCGTAGCCGCCGTGCGAAGTGGAAAATCTAGAATATTCTCTCTGAAAGTTCTTATATTCTCTCTATTTTTAATCTTTTCCGTACCAATATTGGATCGACGCGCCAGAGGTAGGAAAAATTTTGAGCAGTCGTACATCCGCGCGTCATACAGATATAGCATATCCGTACCAATATCGGATCGACGCGCCAGAGGTAAAGAAAACCAAGAGCAGTCGTACATCCACGCATCATACCGATATCACATATCAGTACCAATATCGGAGCGATGCGCTAGAGGTAAAGAGAATCCCGAGTAGTCGCGCATCCGCGCGTCGTACCGATATCAGGTGTACAACCAAAAATTTACAATTTTGTGGTGTGAATAAATTTTGTAATCCAGACTCATCTATCTAGTAATGGCAACTCTAAGCGAGAGTGTTCTTAATGAGTCAAGGAAATTGGAAGGTGTAAGGCATTGTTTGAAACGACAAATACATCTCGAATACTATTTTTAAAAACAAAGTTGCATACATTGCGGATGGATGATGGTGCAACTATTGCCGATCACATACTGGAGGTCAAAGAGATCTGTGATCAATTAGCAGCAGTTGGAGAGCGAGTACAAGATCGTGAGATCGTGCAATTGACATTGAATAGTTTGAGTGAGTTACATCAGATGTTTGTGACGAGTATAGCCACAAGAGAAAATCTTCCAACCTATGAAGAACTAGGTGGATTGCTTTTGCAAGAAGAGCAACGTCAAGAGAACTTGAATCATCGTAACAGGAGCTATGAGCTCTTGCAGTTAGAGGACGAGGTGGAAGATCTGGCCGTGGAAAGTATCAATCGAGAGGAGGAAACTCAAGCCGAGGATCATTTCAACAAATTCATGAGCAAGTCAATGATAGTCCAAATCGAGGTAATTGGAATCAAGACCGAGGTCAAGGACGCGGCTATTCAAGACAAAATAAACCTGGAAATTGTAGGTACTGCAACAAACCTGGTCACTGGGAGCGTGAATGCTTCAAGAAACATAAGGAGATGGAACAAAGAAAAGACAAATGGCAAGCGAGAAATTATGCTGATCAACATCAAT